>JAUMJJ010000117.1:0-600000 GCA_033556795.1 Tapera naevia
GTGGGGTTGCCCAACGGAGAAGGGGAGGGAGGGGGGGAGGAGGCAGCGGAGGAACCGCCGCCGCCGGGGCTCCCGCACCGCATCCCGCACCGCATCCCGCATCCCGGCCGCCCCGCCCCGCCCCGCGGGCCCCCCTCCTCTTCGAAACGGGAGGAGGAGGGGGGGGGGGGGGAAGCGCGGGGAGGAGGCTCGAGGCGGGGGTGTGAGGGGGGGGCAGCGGCGGAACCGCCACCATGTCCGGGCGCGGCCACGGCAAACTGCCCACCACGGAGCGCATCGTCAAGGGTGAGGGGGGGGGGGCACTGCGGGGGGGAACCCCCGCATCGGGTGGGGGGCACCCCCGGGTGAGAGGGGAGACCCCTGAGGGAGGGGCGGGGCGAGCTGAGGGAGGGGAGTCCCTTGAGGGGGGGGGGGGGGAACCCCCTGGGTGAGGGGAGGGGTCGGGGCGGGGGGAGATGGATGGGAGAGTGGACCCCTCGATATGGGGGGGCACCCTTGGATGAAGGGGGAGACGCCTGGGGGGGGGACACACACACACTACTGGGTGAGGGGGGGCGAGCACTGAGGGGGTGTAAGCATCTGGATGGGTGGGGGGGACCCCCGGATGAGGGGGGGGACCCCCGGATGAGGGGGGAGACCCCCGAATGAGGGGGGAGACTCTTGAGTGGGGGAGGGCACTCTTGAGGAGGAGAGTGGGGACCCCTGGGTGTTGGGGGGGAACCCTGAGGAAGAGGGGAATAGTGGGTGGGTGACCCCCCCCCCCCCCCCGAGGAGGGGGGGCCACCCTTTTGTGTTGGTGGGGGTTGGAGCCCATGAGGGAGGGGGACAGCTGGGGGGGGACCCCTGAGGAGGAAAGGGTACCTCGAGGGTGGGGGAGATGCTGTTGGAGGGGGCGGGGGGGGAACCCCTGGGTGAGGGGGGACCCCCTGGGGAGGGGGAGGGTGCTGCAGAGGGCAATGAACATCTTGGGTGAAGGGGGGCCCCCAGTAAGGGGGAGCCTCTGAGTGAGGGAGGGGGGACTGCTGGGTGAGGGGGGGGTATCTCTGGGCTGGAGGGGGGAACTCCTGGATTAGGGGACCCTCTCTGGGTGAAGAGGGGGGAGCTGCTGGGGGAGGGAGGGGGTTGGGTTTTGAGGGGGGGGATCCCCTGGTTAGGAGGGTCAGGAGCTTGGAGTGGGGGGGGGAAATACCTGGAGAGGCATACCTGGAATACCTGGGGGGCTGTTCTTGCAGGGCACCCTTCTTAAGGGGGGGGGGGGTCAAATGGGGGGGCACCCCTTTTGGTGGCGGAAGCCTCTCTGAAGGAGCTTGGGAGGCACCTTTGTTTTTTGGGGGGAGCATCTCTGTTCTAGAGGGAACGGGGGGTGCAGTTTGGTTTTGGGACACCTCTCTTCTAAGGGGGGAGGCAGAAGGGGGGGCGCCCCCATTGCTCTGTGCAGGAGTTTGGGGGACACCTTTGGTTTTGGGGGGATATCTCTCTTTTAAGAGATAAGGTACCCCTTGAAGGGGGTACTTGGAGCTGGATGCCCCACCAGACCCCCCCCCCCTAAGGTTGAGGGGGCACCTCTTTTGCTGGCAAAAGACTGTCTGGAGGAACTTGGGGGGTACCTTTGCTTTGGGGGGGGGCCCTCTCTGTTCTAAGGGGAACCTCGGGGTGGCATTTTTAATTGGGGGGCAGGGGGCACCGTGGTGTAAAATGATGAGCAATCCTGCCCCCCACCCCCACCCTTTCTGTGGTGCAGTGCAAGGATTGGGGGATGCAGTGCGTGGGTGCTGCTGGGGGGGGGGTGTGTGTCATGGGCTGGAGCCCCCCCACCCCTGTGTGGGATGCAGGGTGCGTGGGGGGGGGTGCAGCATCCATACTCCAGGGGTTTCCCCATCCTGGAAAGAGCCTGGACTGGGAAAGAGGGGGGACATGACCTGTTAACCCCTTTGCAACCGCCACATGGCTTGGGGTGCCCACATTGGAAGGGGGGGGTGTGGGGCTGGATTGGCCTTGCTGTGCTCCTTCCCCTCCCCCAAATTCCTATGATTTTGCCTTCCCAAAAGCCCCTCTGGCTCTGCGGGTGCCAGCTGCCCCCCCCTGCCACCCCCCCCCACACCCAGCACCCATTATAGCAGGTCCTATTTTTGAACAAGTAGAAGACGGCCGAAGCGGTTAAATGAGGAGAGCGATGCGTTAGTGGAGAAACTCCTGGAGGAGGAGGAGGAGGAGGAAGAGGAGGAGGAAGAGGAGGAGGAGGAGGCTCGTGTGTGTGTGTGCGCTGTACATTTCGCTGCCCTAATTGATCCGGTGCCATTACCGTCCCCACCGCGGCGGGGGAAGCGTCCCCCGCGCGCCTCCGACTCCTGCTCAGCACCCACGTTACGCAATCGCCCCGTTATTAAACCTCCTCTCCGGGACGGTTGGCATCGGGGTGGGGAACGGGCGCCGCGGAAGGAGCCTTTTCCCAAGAGTGGGAAATGTCTTTCCCCAGAAACGGGGGAAAAAATAAAACATTCCCAGAAATGGGGAGAAAATACAGGGTGTGCCCACCGGAAGGATGCACGCTGGCATCGTCCTCCTCCTCCAGACACCTCCCAGTGATCTTTTTTAACCTGCTCACACGCTGAGATGTTAATAATCGTGGCCTTAAACGAAGGGGAAGTGGCAGCTTGGAGGCCCCTCCGGCGTATTTAGCGCCGGGTGTGGGGTTGCCTTTAGCGTGCGGCTCGGAATAAGGCTGAAGGGCTGGGCTTTGGGCTCTTTGGGGGTTTGCAGGGTTTGTGGGGTGGCCGGTGCGAAGCCGTAAATCTGCTGCCAAATCCCGAGGCGGCTGCGTGTGCTTTACGTTGGCCTTGTTTTCGGGGAAGGTAATGTCAATGCAGCCATTATGATTCAGCTCCCTCTGTCCCTACCCACGCGCCGGCCCTGCCGCTCGCGCTTCCACAGCCTGGGAAAGCCCTATCAGCAATCCTGATAAGGGGTTCCTTACCCTTGTGAATCCCTCTGCCCCCACTCCCCCCCTACCCCTGCTAATTTTGCTAATTAGCCCGTAAGCCGGGTGAGGTGGAGGTTGGTGGTGTTGGTCGGAGCCTGCTCCGGGCACTGATGCTCCGAGAGGTGCAGGAATGGGTCAAGGAGAGCTTTGGTTTCCCCCAGGTACGTTCAGGACACCAAATGCCTCTCTAGAAATCTGGGGAGGAACAGCAGCTTCCTTGGCAGTGATTATTGTTTAAAGGTGGTGACATTGTTCACAGTTATTAATAATTTAAACCAGGAGATAAAAGCTAATTTTCTTCAGTTGGAAATGCCTGCAATTAAGGAGGATGTGGAGTTTTAACTATGTTTAACCTATATATTTACATCTCCAGAGCCCTGCGGATGCATTAACTGTAGTGAGGTTGTAGTCAGGGGAAATGCTGTGTTTCCATTTGCCTCGGATTTTTGTGCCTAAGCTCGTGCTTGGGTAATTTCATGTTGATTATTAAAATCTCTCGTTTTGGGGTGCGTTGAGAATTGCTTGAAGTAGCCCAGTTCTAGCAGTGAATTGATGTTAACAGAGGTCATTGGTGTTCAGGTGTGGTGCTCTGGGGGTGGTGGTGCTGGAATCCGAGTGGTTGCCTGGCTCCTGTTATCCACGTTAACCCCAAGGTGGGCTGGGAGGAACAGGGATCCACAGCCCATGAAATACAGGTTTTGCAGGCAGAGTAGGATCATAGAATCATGGAATGGTTTGGGTTGGAAGGGACCTCAAAACCCATCCAGTTCCACCCCCTGCCATGGGCAGGGACACCTCCCTCTGGATCAGGGGGCTCCAAGCCCCATCCAACCTGGCCTTGGACACCTCCAGGGATGGGGCAGCCACCACTGCTCTGGGAAACCTGGGCCAGGGCCTCCCCACCCTCACAGCAAAACATTTCTCCTCAATCTCTCCTCTTTCAGGTCAAACCCCTTCCCCCTCATCCTATCCCTGCACTCCCTGATCAAGAGCCCCTCCCCAGTTTTCCTGGAGCCCCTTTCAGTCCTGGGAGGATGCTTTGTGGTGCCTCAGTGGCCCTGAAGCGCAAAGGTTGGATGCTCCAGCTCAGGGTTTGGGTGTGGTGGGTGAAAGCAAACCCTCAGAGCTCTCCTGGAGAGGATCCTGTGTGGTTCCACCTCTGGCTGATGATACCTGCAAGGTGTGACATCCTCTGGGAAGCAACAGTGGTGGCAAACGTGGCTGTGTGGAGCCTCTCCCGAGGCACGCAAGCATGGCTGAGGGGTGGAATGCAGCCCAACTTCCTGCCTTTGCAGTTGCAACCATGGAGAGTTCTTTAAAAACCCCAGGGTTTGGGTATTTGGACACCTGGCAGATAATCTGGAGTGATTTTTAGGACGTGTGGAGGTGTTGCACCATCAGAAAGCTGGGAAAGAGGAGGAGATGGGACCCGGTGGCCTCTTTTTGTGTGTTTCTTGGTGTGATGTCTCTAATCCAGTACCGTTCTTCCGTGCTTGTGCTTTGTTCTGTGCAGAGAGAGCTACTGGTGGGTTATACTGGTGGTGGTAAAGCTGGGACTGGTGCTGAGACCACAGAGGTGTCCTGGAAATGAGTGGGTTTTTCACGTTTGTGCTTTGCCATCCTTTGTGAGCCGCTTTGACTTCTCCAGACACCTTTCTGCATGTCTAGTTTGGTTTTCCCAGCTGGAAGACCCTTCCAGCGTGCATGTGGGATGCAGGACCCCTGAGCTGATGCTCTCATGCATCAGCTGGTTGTGAGAACCTCCTGGATGTGTTGTGGATCATCCCTAGGTGAGATTTTTGGGGAGTGAAGACTGGAAGGGCAATCTGAGCACCTTTACCCCAGCGTTGTTTCCTACCACGTGCACATTTGGCTCTGGTGAAGTCGCCCTCAAGCAGAAGACACCCCCTGAGCTGCTCCTCTTCCCTCTGTGCCTTTGTAGCGTGGAGGAGAGGCTGCTAGAGGCCTGGAATCCAATCCCATGGGAGTCATTCCCAGTGACTTTAACAGAAGCTGTGCCTCTGGGGAGCCCAAAACCCAGCGCTGGATCAATAGATGGCATCTTCAGAGGGTTTGAAGAGCTTCCCCCACGCTGCTGCCAAGGGAAAGGGTTCTGAGGCTGTGCAAATTCATCCTGCTGGCTGGAGATGCTCTTGGTTTAGGAAAGATCTGCAGGTTTCTGCCTACCTTGCTTTTAATATTAACTCCTACTCCTGGAATGCAGCTGGGATGGTTGACCCTTGGGCTTTCTCCAGCTGCAGTAGGTTGGGAGCTTTAGGGAATGTTTCCAGTGGAGGACACGGATACAGAAGTCAAAGCAGCTTTGTAATTGCATGCAAAGCAAAGGGAGGCTTAGGCAAATCTTAAATACAAGGGAAACTGTGGCTGATGAAAAGGAGAAATGAGTAGTCCTCCCCACTGCGGTCGCTGTTTGTTTGGTGTTTCTCTTCTCTGAGGCTTTGGTTGGTTTAATTTTGTAGCTAATAAATAGCTGAGATGAAAAATGAGCTGTGAAAATGGCTAAAAATGGAGATAAAAGGCCAAGGTGCAAGCTCAGCGTGCCGGAGGAGAAGTGCAAATGCCATTGGGGTCAAGATGTGGTGATGGCATCTCTAAAAAGCAAGTTGTGTCATGGTGCAGCAACTCCTCTGGCCAGAGCTCAAGGAGGTCTTGGTGTGGAGAGCCCTCAGAGCATGAACCCTGTAGGAGCTCTGGGAATGGGGTGTTCTGGGAGTCTTTTCCTGCAGGAAAGGTGCTTTGTGGGTTGTAAATGGGTCACGGTAGAAGAAGGAGCAGGGTTCTGGCTGCACCGAGACTGGCTCTTGGCAGAATTGGTGCTGATGTGGCCACATCCTGTGGCTCTTCTGGTTCCTTTCTGGATGAAGCCAAACGCAGCGCTAAGTGAGGTGTCTGCAGGCATCTTCAGCTCTAATGTGCTTCGTGTAGCCCTCATCTGCCCCAAAACAGAGCCAAAGGAGCCCTTTTTGTGTGTGAAGCTTCCCAGAGCCAGGTGTACACAGGCTGTAACTGTAATAATGGTATAGAACCATAATTAAATCTCAGAGGTGCTCTGCTACGGTGCTCATTAACAGAAATGCCACCACTGGTGGTAAAATCTAAACCCCTAAGCTGGCCTTGGGTGCTTAAAGCTGTGATAAGGGGTCAGGGAAAGCAGATTGGGCTGTCTATTTGATTTATTTCCTTCGAGAATAACACCAGATGCTTCAGATCTGCACTGGAGGTGGCACAGAGGGGAGGGGAGGTCATCCCTGTCTGGAGCTGTAGAATCATGGAATGGTTTGGATTGGAAGGGACCTCAAAGCCCATCCAGTCCCACCCCCTGCCATGGGCAGGGACACCTCCCTCTGGATCAGGGGGCTCCAAGCCCCATCCAACCTGGCCTTGAACACCTCCAGGGATGGGGCAGCCACCACTGCTCTGGGCAACCTGGGCCAGGGCCTCCCCACCCTCACAGCAAAACATTTCTCCCCAAGATCTCATCTCAATCTCCCCTCTTTCAGGTCAAACCCCTCCCCCCTCATCCTGTCCCTGCACTCCCTGATCAAGAGCCCCTCCCCAGCTTTCCTGGAGCCCCTTTCAGTCCTGTGAGGCTGCTCTAAGGTCTCCCCAGAGCCTTCTCTTCTCCAGGCTGAACACCCCCAACTCTCTCAGCCTGTTTTGCCATTTCCCTGCTCTCTGGATATCTGCCTGTGAAAGGTTAATCCCATTCCCCCTTGTCCAAGGCTGCTTGGAGGCCCTATTCTGTAGGAATTAGAACAAGTGAGCCCCATGTTAGTGAGGTAGAGTGCTGAAATAGCATTTTTTATTTAATAAAAGAAGATGAGGTTGAGAGGAATCAGCTCCTCTCACTGCAAGGGTTTTGGTGCTTGCTTGGCTGCACGGGCAGGAGAAGGCAGGCTGTTCCTTCGGAAGTAGGGCAGGGTGCTGGCTTAAAATAGCCCTGAACGCTGGGCTGCTTGTGATGAAGGGAGCTATTTAGGTAAATCCTGGGGTCTCGGTGGGGGCAGAGCCTCCTGCTAATCTAAAGATACTCCTTGGAGACCTATATTTGGCCGGGATCCTTCCCAGCTTGGCTGGTTTTCCAGGTGTTCAATCCCATGTGCTGCTCCGCGGATCGCGTTGGGGTGTGGGGGGGTGTTTACTAGACATAGAGCACGTTAATGTCTTGGATGGTAATGGAATTAGACATCATTAAGCAGAGGGAGCGAGGGAACAGGCTACGTAAAGGCATCAGCATTATCCTATAATGCAAGACTTGGCTCTGAATGGCTCTTGGAAAGGCTGACGGTGCCGAGGAGGCGTATGCTGATTGACACTTGAGAGCCGGGTCAAGTGGACTGTGAAAGCCCTTCGGGGCAAGGAGCTTGGTGTCAGGGCAGTGGAAGGGATGAGGAGCAACACTGCACCCAGAGCATCTTTGGTTAGGGTGGTGTGGACCAGAGAGGGGATGGAGGATGAAGAGTGGGTGCTTAAAACCAGTAGGAGAAAGAAATCCCGGTGCGGCTTTTGACAGGCTGAGAGAGTTGGGGTTGTTCAGCCTGGAGAAGAGAAGGTTCCGGGGAGACCTTAGAGCAGCCTCCCAGGGCTGAAAGGAGCTCCAGGAAAGCTGGGGAGGGGCTCTTGATCAGGGAGAGGATGAGGGGGAAGGGGTTTGAGCTATAAGAGGGGAGATTGAGATGAGATCTTGGGGAGAAATGTTTTGCTGTGAGGGTGGGGAGGCCCTGGCCCAGGTTGCCCAGAGCAGTGGTGGCTGCCCCATCCCTGGAGGTGTTCAAGACCAGGCTGGATGGGGCTTGGAGGCCCCTGATCCAGTGGGAGGTGTCCCTGCCCTCATTGCAGGTGTTGGAACAGGATGGGCTTTGAGGTTCCTTCCACCCCAACCCATTCCACGATTCTAATACTTTACTGGCAGGAGGGGGGAGCCTTGTCCTCTCTGGGCTGCGCTCCGGCCTCCGAAGGAAAACCCCGCTGCTGCCTCTGGCTGCAGCATCTCCAGCTATGAAGCCTTAATAGGAATCTCACTGCATTTCCATTTAGGAGCAGAGGTGGATGTGAGCGTGTTGAGTAACGTGAGCTGCTCCCGCTGTCGTCGGGAGGGCTTGTGAGGTCCCTTGCTCCAGAAGCCAACAGCAATCTCCAGGCTTCCAAGTGCTGCCCCATCACCCCCCTTTAGCAAACGCCTTTGCAGTGGTGGTGGCTGTGAGACAGGATTTAAAGCACTTTCCCTGCTCCAAGCTGGATCTTGTGAGAGCACGCAAGGATGACTCCTGTCTTAAGGCGAGTGAGTCGGGGTGAGTTTCGGGCAAACAGGGAGAAGTGGTGTTGATGGTGAACCCAGGGAGAGTCTTTGGTTCCCAAACGTGCTCTAGAAAATGTTCTTTTTCACCAGTTTCTGACAGGAGGCAAGTATGGTGAGACGGCTTCTCAAACAGCCATGGGATTATTATCCCAAAGGTGATGTCTTGGTTGTGTGTTGGAAAATTTCCTGGAGGAAGACTTGGAACAACAGCACAAAGGGCTGGTTTTGCTGTTTCATTGATAACTGGAAGCTCTGGTCATTGAGCTCCATCCCTGGCACGTGAAGGTCTGTGAAGCTGCTCTGAAAGCACTGTTAGAACTTACTGAGCCCGTTTTTTAGGCTGGTTAATCCTTGGGCTGTAGGAAAGTGGCTCTGGCTGGTCCCCAGTGTGGCTGCTGGGAAGATTTTAATTAGTTTGTGGTTCCCTTCAGACCATCTGCACTTCGGTGTGGTGATAGAGGTGGTAGGGGGGGTCCAAATGTCAAACATTGGAGTTGGCACCTTGCAAGGAATGTTTTAACCCAGCAGGGCAAGGGAGGGGATTCTGCTGGAGACCCCACCTGGAGCCCTGTGTCCAGTTCTGGAGTCCTGAGCACAGGAAGGACCTGGAGCTGTTGGAGTGAGTCCAGAGGAGGCCACAGAGATGATCCAAGGGCTGGAGAACCTCCTGTAATGAGGACAGGCTGAGAGAGTTGGGGTTGTTCAGCCTGGAGAAGAGAAGGCTCTGGGGAGACCTTAGAGCAGCCTCCCAGGGCTGAAAGGGGCTCCAGGAAAGCTGGGGAGGGGCTTTTTATCAGGGAATGCTGGGACAGGATGAAGGGGAAGGGTTTTCATCTGGAAGAGAGGAGACTGAGACGAGATCTTGGGGAGAAATATTTTGCTGTGAGGGTGGGGAGGCCCTGGCCCAGGTTTCCCAGAGCAGTGGTGGCTGCCCCATCCCTGGAGGTGTTCCAGGATGGGGCTTGGAGCCCCCTGATCCAGTGGGAGGTGTCCCTGCCCCTGACTGGTGGTTGCAACTGGATGGGCTTTGATGTCCCTTCCAACCCAACCCATTCCATGAGGCTGTGACAGCGCAGCGACCCAAGCAAACCTGGCATCCTCCTCTCGTCAGGTCCCTTGGTGGGATGGTCTCTCGGGGCTTGAGCCAAAAGGAAAAGGCTGAGGTCTCCAGCAAACAGCAGCAGCTGCTTAGAGACAGGGAGCTCACCAAGGGGGACGGGAGGGGATTCCTGGATGTCAGCAGGCAGGGAAATTCACCACCTGTTTCCCAAGGTTCCCAAGCTGCCAGCGCCTCCACTAATAGCTCGTTAATATAGAACAGCGGGGTCTTTGTGTCAAAGGCAAATCCCCCACCTGCCAGCAAAGTCAACCCGACCCCGGCAGCGGCAGCGAAGGGGGTGCTGGCTCCAGTTTGAAAGCCACTTGAAGCAGAGGCCGTTTGGCACGTCGTGTGCTTTCAGGATCTCGCTCAGGACGACGTTGTAGGCATCAAACGGCCTCTCCGCGTGGGGAAACCTAAAGGAAATGCCACCCAGGAACACTCCTGCTGGAGCCCAGGCACGGTGGGGGGAAGCACACAGAGCCCTGGGAGAAGCAATGGTTTCATTGGTTTCACCCTTAGCAAGTTTGCAGAAGACACCAAGCTGGGTGGCAGTGTTGGTCTGCTTGGAGGAAGGGAGGCTCTGCAGAGGGATCTGGGCAGGATGGATCCATGGGCTGAGACCAACGGGATGAGGTTCAACAAGGCCCAAGTCCTGCACTTGGGACACAACAAGCCCTACAGGGGAAGAGTGGCTGGAGAGCTGCTTGGAGGAGAAGGAGCTGGGGGTGTTGGTTGACAGCAGCTGAACATGAACCAGCAGTGGCCCAGGTAGCCAAGAAGGCCAATGGCATCTTGGGCTGTGTCAGACACAGCGTGGGCAGCAGGAGCAGGGCAGGGATTGTGCCCCTGGACTGGGCACTGGGGAGGCCACCCCTCGAGCACTGGGGGCAGTTCTGGGCCCCTCAAACCAAGAAGGCCCTTGAGGGGCTGGAGAGCGTCCAGAGAGGGGCACTGAGGCTGGGGAAGGGGCTGGAGAACAAGTCCTACAAGAGCAGCTGAGGGAACTGGGTTTTTTTAGCCCAGAGAAGAGGAGGCTGAGGGGAGACCTCATCACTGTCTACAACTGCCTGGAAGGAGGTTGTGGTGAGCTGGGTGTTGGTCTCTTCTCACAAGCAACAGGTGACAGAGCAAGAGGAAATGGCCTCAAGTTGTGCCAGGGGAGGTTCACAGTGAATATCAAGAAGAATTTCTTCACTGACAGTGTGGTCAGGCATTAGAACAGCTGCTCAGGGAGGTGGTTGAGGCCCCATCCCTGGAGGGGTTTAAAAGACAGGTTGATGAGTTTGAGGGACATGGTTTTAATAAGGGGACAGGTACGGTTGGACTCAGTGATCTCAGAGGTCTTTTCCAACCAGATCATTCTATGATTCTGATTCATTGCAGCCAGTAAAAAGGGGTCACATCACCAATACATGAGAGTTTCAGTGCTTGCAGTCACCTCTGCAGGAGCAAAACCCATTCACCCATGGCATGGCTCTCAGCTTCTCTTCCCTCACCCCTTAATGCTTTACGTTCACACTGGATCAGAATCAGAATGGTTTGGGTTGGAAGGGACATCAAAGCCCATCCAGTTCCACCCCCTGCCATGGGCAGGGACACCTCCCACTGGATCAGGGGGCTCCAAGCCCCATCCAACCTGGCCTTGAACACCTCCAGGGATGGGGCAGCCACCACTGCTCTGGGAAACCTGGGCCAGGGCCTCCCCAGCCTCACAGCAAAACATTTCTCCCCAAGATCTCACCTCAATCTCTTTCAACTCAAAACCCTTCCTCCTCACCCTGTCCCTGCACTCCCTGATCAAGAGCCCCTCCCCAGCTTTCCTGGAGCCCCTTTCAGTCCTGGGAGGCTGCTCTAAGGTCTCCCCAGAGCCTTCTCCAGGCTGAACAACCCCAACTCTCTCAGCCTGTCCTCGTACAGGAGGTTGAGTGATTCTTTCCTAGGAATGCTTGGAGGTCTCTAAAGGGCTTTCTCCCAGGCTGATGCTGGGGGTTTATGTGCTCTCCTTGACAGAGGCGTTGGCACTCGGTCACGTGTGGAGCCCGTGTCCCTGGCAGAGGACTCTCTTCCGGACAGATTGTCTCAATGACAATCCCAGGCAAATCCTCATCAGTGCTGGTCATTAAGAGAGAGACCTTTGTGTAGCACTGGGAGCCTGAAGGACCTTGCTGGTAGGATTTTAATATCTGCATCACTCCTGAGGATGCTGAGGACAGTCAGTGCCCACCAAGAGTGGTTTTTGAAGCAGTCCTGGGCCTGCAGGGCTCTTCAGCAAGAGCACAGCCAACACTACAGCAAGGGTCTGGGTCTTGCTTGTGGCTGAGGTTTGCTTTTGGTGCTGGGGCAGGAGCTCTGGTGTGGAGGAGCCGATTGCCACCGGGAAGGCTCCGCAGGCGGCTCTCCTACCTGGACGGCGGATGCGCAGTGACAGACTTAAGTCACTGTTCTAATTAAATACTCCTGGTTTTAATCTCACCTGGCTTTGTGAGGAGAGGGAGCAGAGTGCCAGCTCCACCTCGTGGGGCCATCGCAGCCACCTCTGGGCTTCCCAGCCTTGGCTCAGAGCTCGGTGAGCACTCCTTGAGGAGCCACGGTTTGCTGTGGCAAAAGCACATCTTTATTTTTCCCTGTCTGTTAACACCATTTGCTGTCCTTGCTGTGTGTTCTGCTGGCAGAAGAGCAGTTTAAGGATAAATTGTCCCCTGAACTCAGTGCTGGTGAGGCTGCACCTCAAATCCTGGGTTCAGTTTTGTGCCCCTTGCTGTAAGAAGGACATTGAAAGGGTGGAGCACGTCAGGAGAACTGGGCTGGAGAACAGGGGTTCTGGGAGTGGCTGAGGGCCCTGGGGCTGTTTATTCTGGAGAAGAGGAGGCTGAGGGAAGAGCTCATTGCTCTCTGCAGCTCCTGGAAAAGAGGTTGTGCTGAGGTGGGTGCTGGGCTCTTCTAAGTGATAGGTTGAGAGGAAATGGCCTCAAGTTGTGCTGGGGGGGGTTAGATTGGATATTGGGGAAAATGTCTTTAGTGAAAGAGTGGTGAAGCCTTGGCCCAGGCTGCCCAGGGCAGTGGTGGAGTCTCCATCCCTTGGAGGGGTTCAAAGAACGTGCAGATGTGGCACTTCAGGACATGGTTTAGCAGCCACGGTGGGGTTGGGCTGATGGTTGGACGGGATGAGCTCAGAGGTCTTCTCTAACCATAATAACTCCATGATTCTGTCATTGCTTTCCATCCTAATTAAATTTGGTGAGTCCCTGAGCACAGTCCAGGTAACCACAAGGCTCTAGAGGCTGTATGGCTTCCCAAATGCACAGGTGGACTTGGATTTAGGTGGCTTTTTAAGGTTTTGTAGCCTCTTGGCATTGTCTTTAGTATTTCTGTGAGAGCTTTAAGCGTGGCCTGGGCTGTGCTTGTTTGGCACACGTTCTGCTGTTATTTGTGTTTTGATGCACAGGGCTGTTGCTTGCTTTTTTTAGAATTAAATGCACCTGGCTTCTGCGTAGAGCGTGTGTGCCAGATTCTTGTAACTGAGAGCCAACGTGGCCTCAAAATTCGGGTGTTACTCCTTGAATGACTGAAAGGTACTTGGGGAGGCAAAACCAGATTTGCCGAAGGAAGCGGTTCACGTGGTTCTTCTTTCTTGGTTTCACTCGACTCTGGTTTCGTGCTGACTGTGCTTCTCCTCCCTTCGAAGAAATCATTCAGCTTGGTAATGTTTGATGTACAATGGAGGTATTTTTAGGGTTATTGTGAAGAGATATTCTGGGTGTCCTGTACAATCGGCTCAGGGGAAGGAGCGGAGCGAGCTCTCTGAACCGGTTGCGTGCTGAGAGCAGGATTCAGCTCTGCCCAGTTCTGGAGGAAACCAGGGTGTTATAAACTGCATTCAAAGTACCTCTGCGTTTGAAGGAGCTGCCATTTCCTTTCAAAATAGATGATAAAGATACCCAAAGCCTTGTGTGCCAGAGTGGGGACAGGGCATGTTGATTCTGTGTGCAGGGGTAGGACCTCCTGCAGCTCTTCCAGGGAGGAGAAACAAAACTCCTTCTTAACTCTGTTTTCTGAGGGCTTGGAGCCTCTGAAACTCAAGGTCTCTTGTTCAGTCCAGAGGAGGCCACAGAGATGATCCAAGGACTGGAGAACCTCCTGTACAATGACAGGCTGAGAGAGTTTGGGTTGTTCAGCCTGGAGAGGAGAAGGCTCTGGGGAGACCTTAGAGCAGCCTCCCAGGACTGAAAGGGGCTCCAGGAAAGCTGGGAAGGGGCTCTTGATCAGGAATTGCAGGGATAGGATGAGGGGGAAGGGTTTTCAGCTGAAAGAGGGGAGATTGAGATGAGATCTTGGGGAGAAATGTTTTGCTGTGAGGGTGGGGAGGCCCTGGCCCAGGTTTCCCAGAGCAGTGGTGGCTGCCCCATCCCTGGAGGTGTTGAAGGCCAGGCTGGATGGGGCTTGGAGCCCCCTGATCCAGTGGGAGGTGTCCCTGCCCATGGCAGGGGGGTGGAACTGGATGGGCTTTGATGTCCCTTCCAACCCAAACCATTCTATGATTCCATGAACTTCTCGATTATCGCTTCTCCTCTGGCTCTGTGTGAGCCGTGGACTTGGCTTTGAAGAGGTAAATGTAGGTTAGGTGTGAATAGCAATGGGAACATCTGATAAAAATAATGTTGGGCTATTTGAAAATCGTGGGGAAAAAAAGAAGCCCCTGACCTGCTGCTTTTCCTGTGCACGGCTCGATGCAGGAGGCAGCTTTCTCTGCGCCTTTCAAAGGGATATGAGTGGCTCCCATGCAGACTTCTCTATATGAACATTTCTGCCTTTGACAACTGGGTCCAGCTTCCTCAGCCACCTCAATCCTTGGTGGTGGATGGATATCTCTCACTCCTGGCCGTCAGACCTTAGCTGACCACCGAGCAGATATTTGGGATGCCTTACAGCGCAGGTGGAGCAGCTTGGAAGCTGTTAATCTCTTGCTTCCTGTGCTTGAGCAGAAGACAAGACAGCTTTTACTTGTGCTTAGCTTTGTCTGAGATGCTTCAGAATGCCCAAAATGTACTTTTTTTTTTTCTTCTCTCCCCAAAGTGCATCTGTAACCATCTGTTCAGCTCTATATCCGTAACACCATTCCTTTCAGGAGGAGCGGGGAGGGAAGGGCGCTGTCGCGTTCGGTGCCCCTCGCATTCGCGCCCAGGTGGGCGTCAGGAGTTGCAGTGAAACCTCGTTCAGGTTTATTATAGAATCCTGGACTGGTTTGGGTTGGAAAGGACATCAAAGCCCGTCCAGTTCCATGGGCAGGGACACCTCCCACTGGATCAGGGGGCTCCAAGCCCCATCCAACCTGGCCTTGGACACCCCCAGGGATGGGGCAGCCACCACTGCTCTGGGCAACCTGGGCCAGGGCCTCCCCACCCTCACAGCAAAACATATCCCCCTAAGATCTCATCTCAATCTCCCTTCTTTTAACCCAAAACCCTTCCCCCTCATCCTGTCCCTGCACTCCCTGATCAAGAGCCCCTCCCCAGCTTTCCTGGAGCCCCTTTCAGTCCTGGGAGGCTGCTCTAAGGTCTCTCCAGAGCCTTCTCTTCTCCAGGTTGAACAACCCCAACTCTCACATTATGGGACGTGTTTAATCCTGGCTGGTTTTGGACTGGAAGGCCCAGAGTGAGAGACACCTCCTTCCCTTTAGGAGCCCACTCAGGGATCGAGCTGAGTTTGGGCTGTAGCTGCCACTTGAGGCAACCAGCACTTGCTCTTTTTTTCAGCCATGAATCTCACTGTGATGCTTTGTGCAGTCATCCGAGGGACTCTCAGATATATAAATAATAATTTGAGCATTGCTTTGTTTTCCCTTCCGTGGTGGTGGCTCTGTCAGGAGGTGTGGATGGGTCAGCCCAGCTCTTCTGCTGTTTCTCTGGTCTTGGGAAGAGGAAGGAAGAATAGACCTTTGCTTCCATTCCACCACTAAAAGCTAACTGGTACATTATGTGTTCCAACCCAGTCTGTGCTGGAAGAGCAGTGGGGAAGCTTGAGAGGGGCGTGGCTAAAGTAGGGATGTAAACTTCCCTGCTATTCCTCACATCTGGAATACCCAGAGAGGGGGGAACAAACCAAATTTATGCATGAATCCTGGAGGAATGTGAATCTTGTACTGAGGGGCAATTGAATGGGCTGTGAGTGCTCTGCTTTTGTAAAGTTGATGGTAGAGAAGCAGCTTTTTGTCTGATCTT
Source organism: Tapera naevia (assembly GCA_033556795.1). Taxonomy (NCBI): domain Eukaryota; kingdom Metazoa; phylum Chordata; class Aves; order Cuculiformes; family Neomorphidae; genus Tapera; species Tapera naevia. The sequence goes on from JAUMJJ010000117.1 coordinate 15,621, forward strand.
CCCATCCATAACTGTCAGTTCCTCTGAGTGCTACGGATGCCCACGTGCAAACAAAACCTGTGTGAATTTTGCAGCAGGTAGAACAGAATCATTAAGGTTGGAGAGGACCTCTCAGCTCATCCAATCCAACTGTCAGCCCAACCCCACCGTGCTTGATAAACCATGTCCCAAGGTGCCACTTCTGCATGTTCTTTGAGCCCCTCCAGGAATGGAGACTCCACCACTGCCCTGGGCAGCCTGGACGGAGGCTTCATTACTTTTTCAGTAAAGGAATTTTTCCTAATATCCAGTCTTCTGCAAGATGGAATCTTGCACCATCCTCCAGCACAGAGATCCGTGTCCTCTTAATTTTATTGAAGTCCAAGTCCCAGACCTAATGTTTTACCATTTAAACCAGATTTGATGCAAGAGAAGACGGCACAAAGGTCACAGCCCTCACTGCTCACCTCTTGGGGATGTTTTAGCCATGATTTTTGTTAATTCCTGTCCTTGGGCAGTGCTGGGAAAGAGGATCCGCGTAGCACACTGTGTCTTTCACTGTATCACAGTATCATAAGGTTGGAAAGGACCTCTGAGATCATCAAGTCCAACCTATAACCCAACACCAGCACCAACCCATCATCTAAACCATGGCACTCAGTCCCTCATCCAGTCTCCCCTTAAACCCCTCCAGGGTCGGTGACTCCACCCCCTCCCTGGGCAGCCCATTCCAGTGACCAATCACCCTTTCAGGGAAGAACTTTTTCCTCACATCAAGTCTAACCTTTCCCTGACCAAGCTTGAGTCCCTGCCCTCTAGTTCTGTCCCTGGTCACCTGAGAGAAGAGACCAACCCCTGCCCCACTACAACCTCCTTTTAGGGAGTTGTAGAGAGCAATGAGGTCTCCCCTGAGCCTCCTCTTCTCCAGGCTAAACAGCCCCAGCTCCCTCAGTCGCTCCTCGTAGGGCTTGTGCTCCAGCCCCTTCCCCATCTTCGTTGCCCTCCTCTGGACACTCTCCAGCATCCTGACATCTTTCCCAAACTGGGGGGCCCAGAACTGGACACAATATTCAAAGTGAGGCCTGACCAGTGCCCAGTACAGGGGGACGATAACTCCTCTGGTCCTGCTCCCCACACTATTCCTGATGCAGCCCAGGATGCCATTGGCCTTCTTGGCCACCTGGGCACACTGCTGGCTCATGGGGAGCTTCCTGGCCGCCAGCACTCCCAGGTCCCTTTCTGCCTGACTCCTCTCCAGCCACTCTGTCCCCAGTCTGGAGCTCTGCATGGGATTGTTGTGTCCAAACTTATGCTGCTTGAGGGCTCTGTGCTGAGCCATGGTGGGTTTTTTGTGAGATAAGGAGTGATTTCCCCATTTTACAGGAGCAGGAAGGGCACGAGACTCTTCCACCCTTGTCAGTGCCCCGAGGGTGTGAGATCTCTGCTCAGGGTTTGCTCTGCCAACCCTGCTCCTGCTCTCTGTGTGCCCGGCCTGGCTGCAGGAGGAGCTCCTTCCTCTTCCATGCGTTGGTCACCCCAACAGGATTGAGTATTAATGAGGATGGAATTCAGATCTTTAAAAAAGTGGATATTTGTGCTCAGGTGGTGGCTTGCAGGGAGTTGTCTAAAGCCCTTACACGAGTTCTGCCCTCTAACAGGATTACTTGCTGTGACTTGCGCTAATTACTTAAGGACTCCTCCTCCTTCCCTGCTTCAGGGGCATCCCTGGGTCTTTGCTCCATGCTTCTGGAATGTGGAAGATGGGGTTTGTGCATCTTGAGGTGTTCAACAGCCCTGGGTGCACACAGGACGAGTGATTCTCCACCACTATCTCAAGGAAGTCTTTTTAGGTGTGGGTCAGCAGGAAGCATAGCATGAAAACTGGCGATGGGCAGCATTCCCTTGCTTGGCACGAGGACTTTGTGCGTGTGTGGGCATCCCCAGGATGGTGCTGGTCTCTCCAGCATCCCTGCAGCAGGTTTTTTCTCCCTGCAGCTTGGCTGGCAGACGGGCACAGCAGAGGAGAAGCTGGTGGGAGTGGAGCTGTGCAAAGGCAGCGAGGGAACTTACATAAAACTTCTTGGCTGCTCCCATCGGCGTAGCCTCATATTTTATCTTGCATAACTCTACTTGCTGGGGGTACCAAGAAAAGGCAAAGCAGGCCATGCCAGGAGCTTCTCGTGGATCTCTTTTGCATTGTGTGATGGGCAGTGCTGCTCTTGTGCCATCTCCACTGAGCTTTCTGCCCCGACTTCTGTCCCTTTGCTCTGTTGGGGTGGCTCCGGAGTCAGCGGCTGCGTTCGAGGGCCTGGAGTAGTGGGGAATGTGGAGCTGAACAGTTCCTCTTTCTCCATTTTCTTCCTTATAAACCAATTTGACCTTTAAGAGAGTGCTCCTGCTCCCTTTGGAACCAGATGGCAGATGCCAGGACAACTGCCCAGTTTGTGGGCAGTGCTTCCAAATCCTTTTCCAGTCGCTTAATGGCAGCGAGTCCCAAACCACCCTCATTTGGAGTCCCGTGCCCACCTTTCCACCCAGCTCCTTTTTCCCTTGTTCCAGCTGAACCAATTTACTGTCAGCCCTGCAGCTTCCCTCTGCCTCCTGCAGTGCAAACCCTGACATCCTAACACAGATCCAGAGATTCCAAGCAGATAAAGTACATGAAATTCTGAAAAATGTGGCATTTCTCATCAGTATCTGGAGGGGTCAGGGGTTTTTTTTTGTCCCTTTGGGATGCAGGGATGAGCTATAGATGTAGTAATAAAATGTTGCCCAGCCTGTGCTGGAATAAGCAGGGGTCTTGCTTAAACCTCTTTAATTGGATGCTCTGCAGGGACCATTCAGGGCCCTGAGTGAGGACCCAGTGGAGCAGAACTTCCAAAGCAGCCGATGAAAGAGGGCACTGTATCGCGGCACCGGCTCCTCTCTCATTAGATCCGCTCCTGCTCGCCTCTGTCCTACATTCCACGTTGCCTGAAAATTGATGTTCAGCTGCAAAGGAATCTCTTGTGCTGCCTCGCTGTTTTTTTCCTCCCTGCCTCCTGGGTTTGGAAGCTTAAGAGCTGCTTTATTTGCATTTAAAAGAGATCAGTTCCATCACTGTTAATCACTGAGTTATTTGGCCGATGCTGTCTTTTCCCCTGTTAAATCCAACACCGTTTGGCCTTTGGAACATAAGAATCATGGAATGGTTTGGGTTGGAAGGGACCTTAAAGCCCATCCAGTTCCAACACCTTTGTCACACTTCCAACTGGATCAGGGGGCTCAAAGCCTCATCCAACCTAACCTTGAGCACCTCCAGGGATGGGACCTGGGGGTTCTGGTTGACAGCAAGTTAGAATCATGGAACCATGGAGTGGTTTGGCTTGGAAGGGACCTTAAAGCCCGTCCAGTTCCAACCCCCCTGCCATGGGCAGGACACCTCTCACTGGATTAGGTTGCCCTCACTGGATGATGAGTAAGGAGATCAGCTTCATTTGCTGAGCAGGCAATGTGTGCTCTCAGCCCAGAAAGCCAACTGTGTCCTGGACACATTCTCCATCTTTCTCTTTTTACAGCAGCCAGGCCGAGCAGAAGGTGGATTTGGAAATCAGATGGGTTGCACTTTAACTATTGTTTTTGTTTCCTGTGCTTCCTCTTTGCTAGAGGTCACCTTCCCACGAATAATGGAAATAACAGTGGCTTTTGGTGGGCTGGCACTGTGGTAAATCTAGGTGGAAAATACATAGATTTAAAGAGCAGGGAATGAGTTGGGAATAAATGAAGCCTTAACTTGCTTTAAATGTTGGATTCTATCAAGATTTACTGCTTCCTAAGCTTGGGGTCGTAGCGAGAGGTGCAAGGCTGGTGCCTGGTGAAGGCAGCTTCTGCTTTAGGGCTCTGTGCAGGGAGAATTGTACATGCTGATCCTCCTTCCTCCCTCCCTCCCTTCCTATTTCCTGGGAACCAGCGTGGTTTTCTCCTGCTTTTGTTGATATTTGCATGCAGCCCTGGTTTAGCACAACATTATGGTGACAGCTTACCCCTCCCTGAATTAGGAATCAGCTTCGGTGCCCGTGTTTTCTGGGAGTGTGGCATTTAATCTGCCTTTTCGAACAGCCTGAGGGGTGGATGCTGTTGCTCTGGCAGCGTCGCTTGTTTTCTATGGGATTTGAGAGCATCATTTCAGTGAAAGTATCTTCTTGAGTGTCTGCTCATCTCAAGCCTTGGAACGAAAGCCTCCTGCTGCAAAGACTCTTAATTCTTTCCCCCCCTCCACACTCTTCCGAAAAGAGACGCGGCGCTAACTTCTTCACTTCCCTTTCCAGCTGTCCCGTTTCCTCCCACGCAACGGCTCACTCTGAAGGAGGTGTTTGAGGATGGGAAGCCTAGGCTTGACGTCTTGAAGAGCCACTTGGTAAAGGAAGGGCGCCTGGAAGAGGACGCGGCGCTGAAGATCATCAACGACGGCGCCGCCATCCTTCGGCACGAGAAGACGATGATTGAAGTGGAGGCTCCGATCACAGGTCAGCACCTGGAATCCTCAGTAAGGGCCAGCAGGTTTTCTGCTGTGTCCCTTCCATCTGCAAGGTTTTTAAATGGCCTGAACTCTCAGAAGAGAGGATTTAGGTGGTGTAGATCGAGTGCATCTTCGCAGGAACTGGATGGAGAGGCTTGGGTCAGAGCGCAGCCGTGCGATGCTCCTTGTTGCTGCCGTGACCTTTCTTTTCTTAGCGTGTAATTCTCTTCCCTCTTTTGTGCTGTTCCTCCTCCTCTAGTGTGTGGCGACATTCACGGGCAGTTTTTTGACCTGATGAAGTTGTTTGAAGTTGGAGGATCACCCAATAACACCCGCTACCTCTTCCTGGGAGACTACGTGGACAGAGGCTACTTCAGTATAGAGGTGACAAAAATTGAGCCCTGAGGGTGCTGGTACTAAACTAAACTAAAGTGTTAAACCAAACCAGTGGGCAGGGTTCAACTAAAATACCCAGGATCTTGTAGCAGCCTTCCAGTACTTAAAGGGACTAAGGGAAAGCTGAGGAGGACAGCAGAGGGAGGAGAAGGCACAGCAAGTAAAAATAATCCCCCCACTGCACCTTTCTGGCTGTGCAGATGAGGACATTGGGCAGTGTTCACACAGCTTGCAGCATGTGGGGAAACACAGACGAGTGGTGAGGGATCTGGAGCTGTCAGAGCAAGTCCAGAGGAGGCCACAGAGATGATCCAAGGGCTGGAGCACCTCCTGTATGAGGAGAGGCTGAGAGAGTTGGGGTTGTTCAGCCTGGAGAAGAGAAGGCTCTGGGGAGACCTTAGAGCAGCCTCCCAGGACTGAAAGGGGCTCCAGGAAAGCTGGGGAGGGGCTCTTGATCAGGGAGTGCAGGGATGAGGGGGAAGGGGTTTGAGATGAAAGAGGGGAGATTGAGATGAGATCTTAGGAAGAAATTCTTCATGATGAGGGTGGGGAGGCCCTGGCCCAGGTTGCCCAGAGCAGTGGTGGCTGCCCCATCCCTGGAGGTGTTCAAGGCCAGGCTGGATGGGGCTTGGAGCCCCCTGATCCAGTGGGAGGTGGAACTGGATGGGCTTTGATGTCCCTTCCAACCCAAACCATCCCATGATTCTATGGCAGTGTTAAGCTAAGCTAACCCACAGTGCTGGACTAAGCTGGCAAATACAAGTCTCTCATGCTGGATTTTACACTCTGGTCAAGTTTTACATGAAATGAAAATCACGTTGCAGGGTGATTTTGACATAAAAGCAGTTTTGGAATGTGATGATATTGAATCAAGTCCTCACCCAGTGACAGAGTTAAGCAGCAGTGCTGGGGTTAATGACTAAATTCTGGCTTCTGAACTCGAGTTTTAATGTAGCTGTCAGTCAGGGCAACGAGAGAGAGAGAGCTGATTGTATCTTGCAGGCAACAGGATCCTGCCAGGCAGTGGGAAGCAAATACTGAGTCACTGCTTCCCTGCCGTCCCCCTGAATGCATCAACTCCAGCTCTGGGGTCAGGAGAAAGGAGCAATAAATCACCTGGGCTGTCACACACCTCGCTGCGACCCAGGAGCCTGGTGCTGAGGCATTTAATTGTGTTATCTCACCGTGCTTGTGCCCCTGTGACAGTCACAATAACACTGGCACCTGGCAGAGCTCAGCCAAGCAGCCGCTGGGGTTTTGCGGCTCTGTGGGATGCGACAGACCCGCTGTTGGGCACCAGCTCTGAGCTGGTGGCCTGAAAGGGCAAAGCAATCGAGGGGTTCCAGTGGCTGCTGAAGACCTGGGAGCATCAGAGCAGGTGGGATGGGAGAGCTTTTTGCAATGCTGCAATTCCCAAGGGATTACAGCCTACTGGAGGCAGAGCTGAGTGGAAAAGGAGTGCTTATTCCCTTTGGGTGCAACATCGGTCACCCAGGGATCAGTGTTGGGTCCAGTCCTGTTTAATATCTTTATTGATGGGTGAGGGGATTGAGTCCATCATCAGCAAGTTTGCAGATGATACCAAGCTGGGAGGAAGGGTTGATCTGCTAGAGGGTGGGATGGCCCTACAGAGGGACCTGGACAGATTGGAGAGCTGGGCAGAGTCTAATGGGATGATGTTTAATAAGTCCAAATGTCAGGTACTTCATTTTGGACACAACAATCCCATGCAGAGCTCCAGACTGGGGACAGAGTGGCTGGAGAGGAGTCAGGCAGAAAGGGACCTGGGAGTGCTGGTGGCCAGGAAGCTCCCCATGAGCCAGCAGTGTGCCCAGGTGGCCAAGAAGGCCAATGGCATCCTGGGCTGCATCAGGAATAGTGTGGCCAGCAGGACCAGAGGAGTTATCGTCCACCTGTACTGGGCACTGGTCAGGCCTCACCTTGAATACTGTGTCCAGTTCTGGGCCCCCCAGTTTGGGAAAGATGTCAGGATGCTGGAGAGTGTCCAGAGGAGGGCAACGAAGATGGGGAAGGGGCTGGAGCACAAGCCCTACGAGGAGCGACTGAGGGAGCTGGGGCTGTTTAGTCTGGAGAAGAGGAGGCTCAGGGGAGACCTCATTGCTCTCTACAACTCCCTCAAAGGAGGCTGTAGTGGGGCAGGGGTTGGTCTCTTCTCTCAGGTGACCAGGGACAGAACTGGAGGGCAGGGACTCAAGCTTGGTCAGGGAAAGGTTAGACTTGATGTGAGGAGAAAGTTCTTCCCTGAAAGGGTGATTGGTCACTGGAATGGGCTGCCCAGGGAGGGGGTGGAGTCACCGACCCTGGAGGGGTTTAAGGGGAGACTGGATGAGGCACTGAGTGCCCTGGGTTAGAGGATGGGTTGGTGTTGGTGTTAGGGTTAGATTATAGGTTGGACTTGATGATCTCAGAGGTCCTTTCCAACCTTGTGATACTGTGATACTGTGAAGTGGACACAGGAATCCAGATGGGGTCTCATGGGAGCAGAGTAGAGGTGGAGAATCACCTCCCTCACCCTGCTGGCCACACTTCTTTGGGTGCAGCCCAGGTAGTGATGCATTTCTTTTAGAGACTAAAATGCAAAACTGCAGCAATAGCTGATCTGTGAGCATTTTTGGGTTTGGATCTGCAGTCACTTTATCCCAGAGGTTCAGGTGATGGAAAGGCATCCAGGTTTCTTTGTGTTTTCACCACAAGTAAAGAAGGAGAGAACCAGCAGCATCAAGCTTTCATGAGTCACTGCTCAAACTTGCACATCCATGTGCTGGGTGGGGATATTATGGAATGCCTTCCCAGAGCAGCTGATAATCATGACCTTTTAATGAATGAAATAGGAGGTAATTGTATAATTGCATCCTGATGCAGGCAATCAGGAAACAAGATGCAAAACTGGGGGAGGAAGAGGTGTGAAGGCAACCCAGGCTGCCTCTTAGCAGCCCAAATAACCCTTAGGAGCTTTCCCAGTCGCTGTGTGTGGTTGTAAAAGGTAAAAGAAGCAGTTTGTGGCTCAGACAACACTCGTAAAAGCCCCAACAGCCTCTGCTCATCAGCTCAGCTGGAGGCCTTCAACAAATTATTTCTCAGCCTCTGTCTTAGGGAAATTCTCTGCACTGGCCCAGGTTGCCCAGAGCAGTGGTGGCTGCCCCATCCCTGGAGGTGTTCAAGGGCAGGTTGGATGGGGCTTGGAGCCCCCTGATCCGGTGGGAGGTGTCCCTGCCCTTGGCAGGGGGTGGATCTGGATGAGTTTGAGGTCCCTTCCAACCTGAACTGTTCCTTGGTTAATTTTGCTTACATTACCCACCGCAGGCCCTGTTTCTGTTCAGTTTTGAAATTCAGAATTTGCTATCCAGGCTTTTCCTGTGGGGTTGAGTTCTGAGTTCGATGCAGACGGGTGCTGTCAGCTCCTTGAGGTTTTAAGGATCCCTGGGTGTAGGTGGAACCACTAACACCGACCTTACCTCGTGGCTTCAGTGCTTGAGCACCACAAGATCTAAGATGTCAGTACTTGAAACGAACTCAGAACTGGGTTATTTTGCCTCTGGATGTTGTTTCTGTGCCACACCTGCTGGTTCCCAGAGACCTGTGTGCCACATCAGCAGGGTTTTTAGGTATAAAACTGTTGACAGAGCTCCTGGCTCACGTTCTCAACGTGTTTGCCATTTCTATAGCGCATCAGCTGGAAGGGTGAGCTCTTAGTAGAGAATTTAATCCAGATCTTCAAGCTTCCTGTCATTCTGGATTGTCCTTCCAGCACTCCAGACCCACAAGGGAGATGTGGTAACGTTTCTATGCTCCATACCAGCTGATTTCACTCCAGGGGGGTAAAAAAACTTGATTTCAAGCCCTTCCCTTCTTCACGGAGGCTTTTTGGAAAGCCACCATGAGCTATTTCTGGTGAAGATGGTTGTTCAGGTTGACTTTGGTCTGTGCCCTCATCAAAGTCGATCCTTTTACAGGTGTTGCTGCTCAGATGGGGGATGTGGAAAGCCCTCCTCAAAGCAAAAAGGCTTTGCTAAGCTCGTTTTTTGGCTTGGCTTTTCCTGTTTTGAACTGGAACTTCACATGATTGTAGCGTGAGCAGAAGGGGGGGGAAGTCAGTGGGAAGATAAAGCTTAATTTTACTGATAGATAATGCACTTGATGTAATATCTATCGGGGTGGCTGACTGTTGTGCTGATGGTTGGGATTGCAGGGGAACATCTGGAGCACACAGAACCATAGAATGGGTTGGGTTGGAAGGGACATCAAAGCCCATCCAGTTCCAGAAGGGACACCTCCCACTGGATCAGGGGGCTCCAAGCCCCATCCAACCTGGCCTTGAACACCTCCAGGGATGGGGCAGTCACCACGGGGCAACCTGGGCTAGGGCCTCCCCACCCTCACTGTGAAGAATTTCTTCCTAATGTCTAATCTAAATCTTCCCCCTTCCAATTTCAAACCGTTCCTCCTCATCCTGTCCCTCCAGGCCCTTGGAAAAAGCCCCTCCCCAGCTTTCCTGGAGCCCCTTTCAGTCCTGGGAGGCTGCTCTAAGGTCTCCCTGGAGCCTTTTCTCCTCCAGGCTGAACAACCCCAACTCTCTCATCCTCTCCTCACAGCAGAGGTTCTCCAGCCCTCAGATCATCTCCGTGGCCTCCTGCAAATCCATTCCAACAATTCCATCTCCTTTTTATATTGGGGATAAACATCTTGCCGTGCAGAGACGTTTTCCTGCTCTGAAAACGGGTGCTTTTTACTCTTGGTTTCCTGCTGGAAAGGAGGAGAAAAAAAAGAAACCAAAGCAACCTTCCCCCAGGCAGCCCTGAGCCGGGTTTGGTCGAACAGGATCTCATTTGTCACTTCTCCAACTCAGGCCTAATATAGAGAAATGCTCCGAGTGGTTTCCCCCCCTGCTTGGCCGAGTCGGCCAAGATAAGATCTGCTGCCGATTATGGAGCTGGGTTTCTATCAGGGTTCCACTCTGAATTCAGCTTCGTTGGGTGTCTTCCCAGAAACACTTTAGTGAAGTCTGCAGATGATTAGTGCCCTATAAAAGGGTTTTATTACACGCCATCTCCTCCTTCCCTTTCTTGCAGTGCGTGCTCTATTTATGGAGTTTAAAGATAAATCATCCCAAAACATTGTTCCTCCTCCGAGGGAACCACGAGTGCAGGCACCTCACAGAATATTTCACCTTTAAGCAGGAATGTAAGTATCAGCAGGGTAAGGATTTACATCTATTAACGTGTTGTGAGCGGGTGTGGGGCTTCATTTTGGTTCCTTGGGAGCTGCTCCAGAGCTGTAAAAAACCATTTGCTTTTTTTTTCCCCTCTATATTTTGCATTTGTCTCGGCTCCTGCTTAAAAAAAGAAACCCAAATATATAAATCTTTGTAGCCCTTGTGGCTACAAAGAACCAGTGTGGAGGAAGAAACACGGACACACCTTCCCCGTCTCGCTGATGAGCTGGTTGCACCCCCTTTTCCTTCCTTGACTTTCAAGCCCAGCAACGTGTAATTACTGCCAAATGACTTTCAGCTCCAGATTGTGCAGCTGGGATTGGTGATCACAGTTGGAAGCAAATAAAGGATTTGTTCCTCAGTGTTTGTGCTGGGGAGAATCATTACCTTTAAGATGGTTTTAGTTGAGTTAAAGATAGTTTTGCGCAGAGTTTACGTGGGTTTTTAAACGATGAGGAAAGGTTGGGGAATGACCCCTCTTCCCTAAGGATCATGGTCATTCCTCTGAGCAATAAAGAAGGTAAACACCAGCAATGTGCAGGTCTCTGGTTGGGAATTGTTGCTGGAGGAATGGTTATGGGCAAGGCACTGGTCCAGTCTTTAGCCCTTGGGCTCTGGATGCTGCCAGGCAGGGTGAGGCTGCTGGGTACCGAGATAACGACTTCTGTTTACTCAGAAAGCAGTTGGAAGACACCCACCAATTCTCTGCTGGATGCTGTAGTCATCAGCTGGTGGTGGATGAGCTCCTCTTGAGCTGGGCTCAGTTTCAACCACAGAGCCAGAGGGGATGGGGCTTTTTTCCCTTTTGGAAAACAAGATACAGCCTTTCCACTTCCTGTATCATAGCGTGCAGGTGAAAAATGCCTGTTAGCATCTCTGAAATAAAGGTGAACTTCCCATTCATGCACTTTGTTGCTTGACAGAGCAAAGTCAGAGACATGTTTTGTAGCAGTAACGGGCCTTTCTTGGAGGTCTGGCTGTGTTAATGTATTGCTGATGGGCGGTGACTCTGCTTGACGGGTGGTGATCGCCGCTCCCTCTCTCTGTTCTCCCAAGAAGCATTGAGAGATGGTTCTGAACCTTCTTGGTGTGAAAGCAAAGCTGGTTTCAGAAAGGTCTCTTTAATGTATTGAAACACCCTCCTCACCTCTAAGGTGAGGCATCCAGTGGAGGCTGTGATCTCTTCAAAGACCTTGTGTGAAGCCTCATTTAACTGCAAGCACCTTGGTCAAATTCCGAGTCAAAGCGCTCGCGTCCAGCCAAAAAAGAGCAGTTCTTATCTTAAATGGTTGTGTAATATCACTGTGCCAAGTGAAATGGCTGCTGCTTAGCCCAGGGTGTCATCTGGAGGTGCAGTGTGAACCCAGGAGAGTGATGGGATGGCTTTATTAGTTTGCTGTTGCTTCTCGAAAATAGCTCCAAGGGAGATTAATTTTCTCCTCCCTGACTGGGTTACTGTGAGGCCTTTTTATCTTTGCATCCAACAGGCGTTTTTGAAGTCAGTGTTTTCACTAATAAATGGGTGCAGAGGTCAACTTTGTGGGCCATAGGCTTGGGTTTCCAAATTGCTTCAAGAGTTGAGCTCCTTGAACTCATTTATCAGCACTTGGGCTGATCAAAGCTTTGCTTAATGCTGCTTATTATACTTGGGTTTGGATGCATGAATGACTCCCCCTTAAAATATTACAAAGCAAAGCCCTGCTTTCAACCCAAAGTGTCTTGGTCGTGTCAATGAATTCACTTCTTCCCTCTCTTCTTCCTCCCCCTGCTTCCCATCTTTCCAGGTCGAATCAAGTATTCGGAGCGAGTGTACGATGCGTGCATGGATACATTCGACTGTCTTCCTCTTGCTGCCCTCTTAAACCAGCAATTCCTGTGTGTTCACGGAGGACTGTCCCCAGAAATCACGTGTCTAGATGACATTAGGAAAGTAAGTAATCTCCATGGTCCTTCCAGTTCATAGTTTGGTCAGTGGCCTGCTTGATCCCCACATGGAACTCCAGCTCGAGGCTCCTGTGCTCCATGTCCACACCATAGGTGAAGGTTCTGCCTGGTTGTGTCTACATTTGCCCTGATTTTGCCTGTGTTTTCCAGTTAGACAGGTTTAAGGAGCCCCCAGCCTTCGGTCCGATGTGTGACCTGCTCTGGTCCGACCCGTCAGAGGATTACGGCAACGAGAAAACGCTGGAGCATTTTGCCCACAACACTGTTCGAGGCTGCTCCTATTTCTACAGGTAAGTGGTGTTTTCAGGGGTTGTGGCTGAGTGGACCTTGTTGTATCACAGTATCCTAAGGTTGGAAAGGACCTCTGAGATCATTGAGTCCAACCTATAACCAACACCAACACCAACCCATCATCTAAACCATGGCACTCAGTGCCTCATCCAGTCTCCCTTAAACCCCTCCAGGGTCGGTGACTCCACCCCCTCCCTGGGCAGCCCATTCCAGTGACCAATCACCCTTTCAGGGAAGAATTTTTTCCTCATATCAAGTCTAAACTTTCCCTGACGAAGCTTAAGTCCATGCCCTCTGGTTCTGCCACTGGTCACCTGAGAGAAGAGACCAACCCCTGCCCCACTACAACCTCCTTTTAGGGAGTTGTAGAGAGCAATGAGGTCTCCCCTGAGCCTCCTCTTCTCCAGACTGAACAGCCCCAGCTCTCTCAGTCACTCCTCGTAGGGCTTGTGCTCCAGCCCCTTCCCCATCTTCTCCTCTGGACACTCTCCAGCATCCCTTGTCTCCCCTGAGGTGTGTGAGGTGATACATTTCTCTTGGGATCACTTTGTGAGCCTTCACGGCGTTCCTGCCTCTGAAATAGCCTTCAGTTGGCTCTGATGCACAAAATCGTATCTGTTTTTCCTTCTCCTGCAATATTGAGCCCTCTTTGGATGCTGTTGCTTTATCAGATTGTGGTGTTGGACAGCAGAGATGCTTCTTTTAGCTGGCAGGGTGCCTTTTGAGTGGTTTTCAGGCTTTGGACGGTGCTGGGAGCTCTAGGAAATCATCTTTTCCTGTCTAAAAGAGAAGCATTTTGTGCTGAGAGACCACTTGTAGTCTGGCTGAGAAGGGAGGGTTTGGCACCAGGGATTTGTTGAACAGAGTCATTGCAATTGATTTTTGAATGATGTAATCCTTATTGGCCTTGTTTGGGGTGGTGAACACAAACCCAACGGGTGCTGGACACAAACCCAACGGGTGCTGGACACAAACCCAGTGGGTGCTGGACACAAACCCAGTGGGTGCTGGACACAAACCCAGTGGGTGCTGGACACAAACCCAGTGGGTGCTGGACACAAACCCAACGGGTGCTGGACACAAACCCAACGGGTGCTGGACACAAACCCAGTGTGTTCTGGACACAAACCCAGTGTGTTCTGGACACAAACCCAATGGGTGCTGAACACAAACCCAATGGGTGCTGAACACAAACCCAACGGGTGCTGGACACAAACACAACGGGTGCTGGACACAAACCCAGTGGGTGCTGGACACAAACCCAATGGCTTCTACAAAGAGCTGGTTCCTAAAACAGAGACCATGGTTTCTCTCTGTTCTCCTTTCCTCCGTGCTCACCTGTCCTTGCTTTTTCTTTTCCAGTTACCCTGCAGTTTGTGAATTTTTGCAGAACAATAGTTTGTTATCCGTAATCCGAGCTCACGAGGCCCAGGATGCTGGGTAAGTGCTGCAGCCCCGTAGCCCAGCGGGGCTCCCTCTGCCTTCCTGTCCTGTCTGTTAAACCCTTGACCTGTTTTTCAGGTACCGAATGTACAGGAAGAGCCAGACAACAGGCTTTCCGTCGTTAATCACAATCTTCTCTGCACCAAATTACCTAGATGTCTATAACAACAAGGGTAAGGCTGGCAAGGCCAGGCCTCTGCTGTTGTTCTGATGTCAGTGCTGTCCTCACACGCTCAGGAGATCCCTCTCCATCCTTCCCTTGCCCGCTCTGCCCTCTCCTCTTGCTGCATTAAATGAAAAAGAGCTTTATGTGTTAAACTGACAGAGCTGGAAGCTCTGGGGTTCTCTCACTCCAAGACTTACTGTATTACCCTGGCAATTAGCTGTCAGGTTATAAAGCCTGGAATGATGCTTTCACTTCCAGCCACAGACAATGAAGCACTGTTGATGAATGCTACCACAAAAGAGAAGCTGCTGGTCTAGGCAAGCTTTTAACTCCACCGTGGCCCCAGAACCGTACGAGTACGATGGGGACCTTCCCTCACCTGTGGGGTTTTTCACCACTTGCTTTGGAACTTGACCCTGGGTTCAGCACTTGTGATTTGCATGAATTTTAACAGCTTTGCCTGAACTGACTTTCACTGTTGTCATGGAATGGTTTGGGTTGGAAGGGACCTCAAAGGCCATCGAGTTCCACCCCCTGCCATGGGCAGGGACACCTCCCACTGGATCAGGGGGCTCCAAACCCCATCCAACCTGGCCTTGAACACCTCCAGGGATGGGGCAGCCACCACTGCTCTGGGCAACCTGGGCCTTCCCACCCTCACAGCAAAACATTTCTCCCCAAGATCTCATCTCAATCTCCCCTCTTTCAGCTCAAAATCCTTCCCCCTCACCCTATCCCTGCACTCCCTGATCAAGAGCCCCTCCTCAGCTTTGCCCCTTTCAGTCCTGGGAGGCTGCTCTAAGGTCTCCCCAGAGCCTTTTCTCCTCCAGGCTGAACAACCCCAACTCTCTCAGCCTGTCTTTATATGGGAGGTTCTCCGACTCTTGGGTTGTCTCTGTTGCCTCCTCTGGGTTGAATAAGAGACCCCAAGTTTCAGAGGCTCCAGGCTCCATCTCCATGACCTCCTCTGGACTCGCTCTATTTATGATGAGCTTTAGTGAAACAACATAAAGGGTAAACTGAAAAGCATTGCTTAAGCCTTCTCATTTTGGAGAGCTGGTGGTTGGATTCTGCATGAGTGCAGCCTCTTGTTCATAACACTCTTCTGTTGGCTCAGGTGCAGCTCCTGCACATTGACAGCACCTGTGTTGTCTCTCCTCTCTTCCAGCTGCTGTACTGAAATATGAAAACAATGTCATGAACATCAGGCAGTTCAACTGTTCCCCTCATCCGTACTGGCTTCCAAACTTCATGGATGTCTTCACGTGGTCTTTGCCTTTTGTAGGGGAAAAGGGTAAGAGAGATTTGCAGTTCCATTACGAGTTGCCTGGTGACTGGTCATTGTACTCTGAGTGTAGAAACCTCTCCCACAGGAATATTAAATGTGTTGGGAGAGTGTTGTGACTCATTCATATCCAATAGCACTGGAAAGTAGTTCAGATTCAAGTAGATCTCTGTGTTACCAGGTAAAGTTCATGTGAAATTAAGTGTGGATTCCTCATTTGGAAAGCTTTTACCTATAGAACAATCCCTTCTTGCTATTTCTGCATTGCTGGTAGAGCCAATCTTGGGTGGTTTAGCCCCAGCTGAGAAGTTGGAGACATTTCTGTTGCAGAAGTGAAATTGAAGTCTCCTGCTGGCTTGCGGCCCACCAAAAAGGAAGCGTTCACTTCTGTTTAAAGGCTTATTTCATTCTGAAGGAGGTGAGGCAGCTTAAAATACAGCCAGGACTTCACTTCCTCAGCAAAAGGGTTTTTACATCCCCTGCTGAGTTTTAATTCCACCCTGGTGCTGTCTGTTTGGAGTATGGCTTAAAGGTCTCAAATACTGAAGGGGTTTTGACTCTGAGGAACCGAGGGTTGAATTCCCCGTGGATTTGATGTTCGTGGAGCCGGGTGCAGCTTGGGATGGGGAGGTGGGACCTTGGCGAGCCCAGCCTGTTCTGCAGGAGTGTTGGCACCCTGCTCCCCACGACTGTTTCATCTGTGATGTGCTTGGACTGCATCCACCTCCTTGGCAGAAGGTGTGAAGGATGTCTTCTGCTGCGAGGAACCGGCAGCGCGTGGCTAAAAGTGCCTTTGGGCTTCCACTCCCAAACTAGGAATGACCTTGAAACCCTTTCTTGCCCACCTCCTCCTCCAAACTCCTCTGCCTGCCAGGCACCCTCTCTGATCTCCCTTGTCTGTGCCCTTTGCAGTCACCGAGATGCTCGTTAACATCCTCAACATATGCTCCGACGATGAGTTGATTTCAGACGGCGATGAGACATTGGAAGGTAAAAAACCGCCCTTACGGCCGAGCTGGCAACAACTGGGAGGGGCTGAAGGGGGGGAAGGTGTGCAGTGCCAGAGCAATCAGCACTTCATTTGGAGCTGGATGCCCAGCCAGGGTCTCCACTTCTTCTTTTTTTTTTTTTTTTGACCAGCAGTTCTGGGTAGGGAATGTTTTTATTTCCCTTTGAACGATCACAGAGACATTAAATGACATTCACTGCGACAGACGCTCCCCACCAGCAACTCACTTCCCCTCTCCTGACAGAGGCTGCTTCCCAAGTGGTTATTTTCCCCCTCCTCAATTCAACATTTTCTGTACCAAAACACCCACCCAGTCTTCTCATCTGTTGCAGTGAATTGGCTTCTTGTGTCATCCCCCCTAAAAAAACCCACAATGCCCTTTGGCCCTTCTTTTAAGGGACAAAGCAGTGTTTGAGCTGATCTGCAGTTCCTATACTGGGGGGGAACACTTTGGGGGGGCTGCACCGATGTGTGGAGGGCAGAGGACGGGCCTGGAAGCAGAACACTGTTGTACATCAAAGGTGCCTCTGCTTCTGTCGACACGTTGAGACTTTTAACCCGCTTCTCCCATTGCATTTCGTTTTTGTTTTATTTTCTTTCTCCCCTCCCATGAAAATTAAATTTGTTTCTTCTATCTCTGTCTTCATCTCCTTGTTTCTTGGTGTCTCCTCTCCCTGAAGATCACTACATTTCAAGCTATCAGAAAGGTACCCAGCTAGAATTTGCTACAAGCTTAATTTTCACTGCCTGTGCCACCAGATTCCTCGGAGTGGATTTGAATAGCTGACTAGTTGGGCAGTCTCTCCATCCTCTTTCAGTTTTAACATAAGCGCCGTGTGTTTTTTAACCCTTCTGCGTTCCTCCAGGAACTTGAGAAACGGGGGTCACGTTTCTATCTGACTTCTGAATGCAGCCACTTAGTGCATGGCTGAGCCATCGGTGCATGTTAGACCTCTGGTTTGGCTTGTACTGTCCTAATGTGTAGTTGGGCCATGTGAGGAATCTCAGCTGAGAGGAGATGTATTCGTTTACCTCTTTTACTTTGGTTGTTTTGTTTGGTTTCAGTTACCCTCCATGCTTTTTCTCTCCCGTTGGGTCTGTGTAGAGGAAAGGGGAGTTCACATATCTCACTTTGTGTTTGTGTGGGGTCAAAGCAGAGTTGCAAGGCTCCGGCCAACCCTTCACTTGTGCGCGTTGGATGCCAAAGCTGATGCTTGCGTTGACACCTCCCCGCGGCGAGCACAGCCTGGTGTTCTGCAGCCTTCATCAGCACTCAGATTCGTCACTGTTCTGCCTTGCAAAACTGTGTCTACATGGCTGAGTCATTTGTGTTACATCCTGTGTAGTGTGATCAAAACCCGGTGAGCTTCCAACGAGACCTTTCCGATCCTTTTGGTGGTTCTACTCTCTTTAGACCTTATCAATCCGTGTTGTCATTCTCGTTGGTGTTGCCCTTCTCGTTGCCATCCTGACCACCATCCTCTCAGCGCTGTTCTCTCAAGAGCGTAGCTGTCAATCTTGTAATCCATGATTTCTTTTCCTGGAGTCAGGCAGGTGCTTCATATTGACGTTACCCGCGGGAAAACTTAAACAAGCTGCTCTTTGGTTTTTTTTCCTCTCCCTAAGGTGGGACAACAGTCCGTAAAGAGATCATCAGGAATAAGATTAGAGCCATTGGGAAGATGGCACGTGTCTTCTCGGTTCTTCGGTAAGGAAGAAGCGTGGGATTTGGGGTGTGGGTAGTGGGGGACGTGGATCGAGTTACTCCAGGCAGATTCCCGCTGGGGAACAGTCTTATAAGACTTCAGAGCAGGTGGAAAAGGCTGGAGGTGGCTGTTTCTGTACACCTGGTGGTCTGACTCCCTTGGAAACCTTCATCTCAAGCCAGCAGAAATGATATTTAGATCAACAGAATGGTTTGGGCTGGAAGGGACCTTAAAGATCATCCGGTTCCAACCTCCTGCCGTGGGCAGGGACACCTCCCACATTCAGCCCTTTCAGGACGTGTTTGCTGTGTTGGATCTTTGATGGGTTGGGGCTGAGTAAGCCAAGATCTTAAAAAATGAGATGAAATTTTAGGAAGAAACGTTTTGCTGTGAGGGTGGGGAGGCCCTGGCCCAGGTTTGCCCAGAGCAGTGGTGGCTGCCCCATCCCTGGAAGTGTTCAAGGCCAACTTGGATGGGGCTTGGAGCCCCTGATCCAGTGGGAGGTGTCCCTGCCCATGGCAGGGGGGTGGAACTGGATGGGTTTGATGTCCCTTCCAACCCAACCCATTCCATGCTTTACAAGGCAGGGTTGTGCTCAGCACCAGCAGCTCCGACACGCGCTGCCTGCTCAGGGCAGACTCCGTTTTTCGTGCTGCTCAGCACTAATTGTCTTGGGTGGTCCTGACCAAGCATTAATCCCTCATTTAACCAGTTTTGGTGCTTGTCCTTTGCAGAGAGGAGAGCGAGAGCGTGCTGACTCTGAAAGGCCTGACCCCCACAGGTACGCTGCCCCTGGGCGTGCTCTCAGGGGGGAGGCAGACCCTGCAGACCGGTGAGTACGGAAATCCTCCTCTCCTCAACGCCGCGTCCCCTCTGCCGTTCCATTCCTGCCCCCAGAGCCCTTTGCTCAGCTCCCATAGGCATATTTCAGGGTGCTGGGGGACCCAAGAGGTAGTTCAGGCCCGTGGGGAGGAAGAATTCAGAAATAGGCTAAAGCAGAAATGTAGGTGGGGATGTGTTGAGCCTTCCAAGACGTCCCCACGTACCCTCGAGGAGGGGAACGCGAGGGAAAAACGACAACACACAGCACCCTAAAGCATGTGTATTGCTTTATTGTGTGTTTCTGCAACAGTTTTTATCATTTGTTTCCCTTCTAATGCTGCATGATGAGCATCCTCTGCTTTGCTGCTCTGCTGCTGTTGTGTGATAGCGTCTACACGAGTGTAAACTCCTCTGCTTGTTCGTTCTCTGTTAAACGAAACCCCTCCGATTTTAACCCTAATTGTGACTCCCAGCCTGAGGAAGCCTGGATCTAATTGAAGGGAGGAGATTCATAGAGTCATAGCATCACACAATGGTTTGGGTCAGAAGGGATCTTAAAACCCATCCAGTTCCACCCCACTGCCACCTCCCTCTGGATCAGGGGGCTCCAAGCCCCATCCAACCTGGCCTTGAACACCTCCAGGGATGGGGCAGCCACCACTGCTCTGGGCAACCTGGGCCAGGGCCTCCCCACACTCACAGCAAAACATTTCTCCTCAAGATCTCATCTCAATCTCCCCTCTTTCAGCTGAAAATCATTTCCCCTCATCCTGTCCCTGCACTCCCTGATCAAGAGCCCCTCCCCAGCTTTCCTGGAGCCCCTTTCAGTCCTGGGAGGCTGCTCTAAGGTCTCCCTGGAGCCTTCTCTTCTCCAGGCTGGACAACCCCAACTCTCTCAGCCTGTCCTCACAGCAGAGGTGCTCCAGCCCTTAGATCATTTTTGTGGCCCTCCAGGTTCTTCCAGGATTAAGTAAGACTTCTCTCACTGCCCTAGCTCTGATCTGGTTTTGGAAGTCTCTGTTCTGGGCTTGCTGGCAAGTCCTTTGCTCTCTCCCTCAGCAGCCAAAGGCTCTGCCTTATTGGTGTGCCGAGAGCAGGACTGAGCCAGCCATCTCCCTGCTTTAAACTCAGAGGGCAGGGAGATTGGCTGATGGTCAAGGAATGAGTTTGTAGTAACACATGTGCCCAGAGGGAATCCTGTAATCTGGTGCTTTAATCCTTTCCTGCCACCAGCCTTTGAATGTTGGCATCGAGGCAGCTGCCTTCCCCTTCCGATCAGTGCTGAGTGGTTTCCTGTGGGCTCACGAGAGGGCTCCTTCTGGCATTGCCTTGCCTTTATTAAATAGCTTGCAAGTGAGAAATGTCTCAATATTGCTGCCCACTCCTGGGAATGGGAAGAAAACAGTCATGGAATGGGTTGGGTTGGAAGGGACCTCAAAGCCCATCCAGTTCCACCCCCTGCCATGGGCAGGGACACCTCCCACTGGATCAGGGGGCTCCAAGCCCCATCCAACCTGGCCTTGAACACCTCCAGGGATGGGGCAGCCACCACTGCTCTGGGCAACCTGGGCCAGGGCCTCCCCACCCTCACAGCAAAACATTTCTCCCCAAGATTTCATCTCAATCTCCCCTCTTTCAGCTCAAAACTCTTCCCCCTCATCCTGTCCCTGATCACGAGCCCCTCCCCAGCTCTCCCAGATTGCCTGCGTAAGGCAGTTCAAGCCCTGCTTATACATCAACTGCTGGTGTTTCATGGCTTTATCCATCTGGATACATCATCTCTTTATAGTCCTTATGGGGTTGAATCTTTTTTGAGCTCATGGGATGCTCAGGGCTCATCTTAAGGCTCGATCTGGCTCTTGGTAACCAGACCCAGTGCTGGCAAGAAATCGAGGAGGCTGCTGTGCAATCTCCACACCAAGGCTTTGCAGGAAGGGGGTGGCCTAAATAAACCACAGCCACCACTTCTCTGGGCAATCTGTGCCTCCCCACCCTCACGGCAAAGAATTCCTCTTAATATCTCATCTCAGCCTCCCCTCTTCCAGCTTATAAATCTTACCACTTGTTCCCCCCGAACTCCTGGGTTTCTCTACTCACAGAGGGAGCATGAAGGGTGGGTTTTCCCTTTTATTTATAGCACCACGATGGTTTCTGTCACCCCAGTTTTGCTGCAGGCGTGGGAACAGAGCCTGAGTAGGAAGGTGGCTGTTACAGCTCGGCTCCCTCGCGGTGCCACAGCTTTTCCCCCCCTCAGCGTGGGGTTGTGCTGCCACTGCCTCCTGCACCTTCCCCTCTCTGGGATCTCCTCCCAGGGGTCCCCAGGAAAGAAACAGAGCTTTATGCATCTCCCCAAACGAGCTGGACCTTTGCTGCTGCCTTACCCGACCCTGCCTGCCGTCTCCTCCCGTGGCTTCAGGCTTCTTCTCCTCGCTGCTCCCAGCACCCTGCTTTCTGCACCCTTGTCACTCTCCTTGACCCTTCACGCTTCCTTCTCTCACCCCTTCCTCTTCTGCACATCCCTTCGCACCGCAGCAGCCTCCTGGTGAACGTACAGGTGCCCCTTTATCACCTTGGCAGGGAGGAGAGGGAGCTGCTCCCGTTTTTGGGTGCTTCTGCACCCCGAGAGAGGAGAAACAGGGCTGCCCCTTCCCTCTCTCAGCCTCCTTTTGCAGCACAGCTGAGCAAAACCACCAAATCTGGAGCAAAGATGTTTAACCACAACTCCATTCTTTCTCCATGGCCTCTCAGGGACCACGTGGCCTTTGTTTTGGGTCCAAAGTGAAAAAAACTGTAGCATTTTGAGGCTAGAAGTGGGGAATCTGTTCAAGCAAAGTGTTTTTTCCCAGATGTTGAGGCAGGGACAACTGAAACTTGGGGAGCTGCTGCAGCAGGTTCAGGAAGGGGGACATTGCTCAGCTTTATGGTGCCTTGTTGCTTGGTAACACTTTCAGGAGGTGGAGCTGAAGCCAAACTGGGTTTTGAAGCATCAGCCTGCTTTTCTTATAATTCAAGGCATTGGGAGCAGAGCAGCCTGGTATAGAACCATGGAATGGCTTGGGTTGGAAGGGACCTCAAAGCCCGTCCAGTTCCAACCCTGGACACCTCCCACTGGATCAGGGGGCTCCAAGCCCCATCCAACCTGGCCTTGAACACCTCCAGGGATGGGGCAGCCACCACTGCTCTGGGCAACCTGGGCCAGGGCCTCCCCACCCTCCCAGGAGAACATTTCTCCCCAAGATCTCATCTCAATCTCCCCTCTTTCAGCTCAAAACCCTTCCCCCTCATCCTTTCCCTGCACTCCCTGATCAAGAGCCCCTCCCCAGCTTTCCTGGAGCCCTTTTAAGTACTGGAAGGCTGGAAGTGTCTGCTCCTGCCTGCCCTCACCTAGAGAACCAACCACCCCTCTCTTCCCCACGGCTCCAAAATATCCCATCCCTCGAGGTCCCTCCCCTTACACGGTTCTGGTGGTTGGGGCTTTGCATTGGGGTGAATTCCAAATAATTCCAAATAATTACCTTCTGGAGGTGTCCAAGGTGCCCTAGAACCACCCCAACTGGGAGCAGGGGGACTGTAAATGCAGGTGGAGACCCACGGCTCAGCCTGAGACCAGGCCTGCACGCCCAGGCCCTCCAGCGCATGCAGCCGCCTCCGCTTCTCTCTTCCTTTCCATCAGATCTATCCGTGTGCCGAGCCCAGCGAACGTGAGGAAAAGGAGACTCCCCAGCCTCATCCTTAACCCGAGGGAGTCCCCTTCCCACCTTTCCTCTCAAGCTCCTCTCACCTTATTTTCTCCCCTCTTGCCAGTTGGTTTTGGTTCCGCTCGATTCCACTGGGGCTGGGAGGCTGTGGGCTCTGCGTTCGCAGCGATGATGTTGGATCACTCACTGTCACTGTTTTTTGTTTGTTTTTTTGTTTTTTTTTTTTTCCCTGTCTTCATTTTTTTTTGCATGCCACTGTTCTTCTGTATTGCAGCCACAGTAGAAGCGGTAGAGGCACGGGAAGGTATGGCTAGAATCCGGCGAGAGACTCAAAATCATCTCTGTGTGTGCGTGCGCTAATTATAAAGAGCTTTATCAGCCTTATGGAAGCTTTTTACTCTTGCATCACCAGAAGTGGGAGAGGATGGGGAAGCAAAAACCACACAGTGGCCAGCTTCGAGTTTGCTTTAGCCTTAATTAGGCTCATGCTTTTATTCTGAGAGTGCAGTTTGTGCTCTGCTGCCTCAAGACCTTGGCGTTGGGGTCCTGCAATTGGATCTCGGGCGCCCCGTGGCTGAGTTCAGCCTCTGGGTGACTCAGTGTGAGCAGTAAACTCGGCCAAAATTGTGTAGGAAATAGCAGATGGTGCATCTCTGATGTGCTCCTCACCTTCCTGCAGGTGGGCCAGAGTGGGCCCAGGGTGGAGAAGCAGTTTTCCCTTTGTAGTTTGTGTAGTTTGCTCTCTGGGGAGGTTTTCTCCATCCAACTCCATCTGTACCTCCGTGTCCAGAACTTTTTGGTTACTGAGGGAAGTTTGTTTATAATCTGGCCACGTCCTGGTAAAAAGAGTTGCCACAAACCCCTGTTTTTCTTAAATTATCTCTAACACAAAGCAATTAAATGTTGATTTGGTCCATATCATGACTACAAGGATGATGTACTCACCTCAGACAAGAGAAACCCCTTCCCCTCGGTGGGATTTCATCGCTCCCGAGCCTGCCTGTCTGTCTCCTGGTCATGCAAGAAGTGTTTGTGACCCAGGACTAGCTCCTTCCCTCCCCTGGTGTTGCCGTGTGTGGTTTGTGTTGGCGTTAGAGCCTCGTGGTGGTGTCTTTGTCTTGGTTTGGTTTTGCCCCTTTTTATTATTTTTTTTTTAGTATTGTGTTTTTCAGCTTTGAAAGTTTCCTGAGATTTCACTGTTTGGGGACGGTGAGCACTTGTCTGGGCTTGGAGATCAGAGAGCATCCTGATCACAAGGATCAGGGAGTCATGGAATGGTTTGGGCTGGAAAGGACCTCAAAGCCCATCCAGTTCCATGGGCAGGGACACCTCCCACTGGATCAGAGGGCTCCAAGCCCCATCCAACCTGGCCTTGAACACCTCCAGGGATGGGATCTGGGGGTTCTGGTTGATGGCAACTTAGAATCATGGAACTGTGGAGTGGTTTGGGTTGGAAGGGACCTCAAACACATCCAGTTCCATGGGCAGGGACACCTCTTGCTGGATCAGGATGCTGCAGGCCCCATCCACCCTGGCCTTGAACACCTCCAGGGATGGGGCAGCCACCACTTCACTGGGCAACCTGTGCCAGATGTTTGAGTCCAACTCCTATCCCTGCAGGAATTCCTGCTCCTGTATTAAAACCAAAGCCATTAGGGAGCAGAGCAAGTTGCAGATCCAGCAGCAAGGACTTGACCTTCCCGACTGCTCCGTGAGCTGATGATGCCAAAGATCTCTCATGGCCAGACACGTGCTTCCCGTTGCCCTGAGTGTCCTGTGCCTGTCTGGCGTGTGCTAAAGGGCTCCAAGTTGGGGTTCCACCACCGCTCGGACTGACTCTGCTTTCTTGGCTCTTCTCTCCACAGCCATCCGTGGGTTTTCCCCGCAGCACAAGATCCGCAGCTTCGAAGAGGCCCGAGGGCTGGATCGCATTAACGAGCGCATGCCGCCGCGCAAGGATTCCCTGCACTCCGACGGGCCCGTGAACTTGGTAACCTCAACAAACTCTGCGGACAAGAACGGCACGGGGAAGAAAGCCCAGTAACGGCCCGAGCGCCCGATCCGCACCACTAAAGAGGATCCAAAACTTCATGAATTTTATTTATTTATTATTATTGGGGTGGGGTGGGGGCAAGGGGGAGAAACCAACTTCACCTTGGAGGCACGTTCATAATCCAGTTTGCATCCCTTCTGTAAGAAAGGTGATCATTTTGTAATTTTTTTTTTATTTATGTTGGATATCTATAAAAAAAAATCCATCTTTTTTTTTTTTTTTTAATTTAGGACCCAATCTTAACTGGTAGCTCAGGAGCAACGTGTTGTGCTGTGCAGCTGAGCTCTCCTCCCCGAGAGGAAACCTCACTGGAGGCCAGGGCGGGGGAGGATTAAACGAAACAAAACCAGTCCCAGGCAACTTGAGTCGTTGGCTTTGGTACCGTTCTGAGTTAGCCTGGGCTTTCTAAAAACAGGTCCTTTCGTGGAAAATAGGGTTGGGTTGGTTTTATTTCTTCTCACAACTCTCTTCTTCCCCCAGAGTTTGCTGTTGTTTCCTTCCTTCTCGCCCACCTGCAGCTGCTGCTTCAGCAAGCGCGTCCTTGGAAGGCACCTCACGTCCTACTGGGGTCCATCCCTCTTCAAAGGTGGCTTCCAAATAGCTCTGAAGGATTCCGGTGGCTCATTCCAATCAGGACACTTTTGTTTCCATCAGTTTTTTTTCCCACTGGACCCCCAAGCACAAAAAAATAACCGGGAAGGCAGGTGGGAAAAGCTCTGCCCCTCGGTGCAGCTCTTCCCGAAGCTCCGGCAGGCAGCCGGATGCCGGAGTTTGTCAGCCCGTGCAGCACAAATCCCACTGGGAATCCCTGTGATTCAGAGCAGAGGAATCATCTCCGGTCTCAAGCGATCAGCAGGGCTTTGGGAAATCTCAGTTTTAAAGGAAAAGGGTGATTTTAGAACCCGTGGGCAGAAAGACCCCCTGCTTCCACCACCACGTACCGAGGAGCACATTCCGCTGCTCCGGGCTCTCCGGTCAGCCCTTGCTGATCCATATTTGAGTGGTGGGAGCACCCAGGGGTCTCTCCCACACCTTCTGGCCATCCTGGATGCCTCTTTGAGGGATCTTTCACCAACAGCTTTGTCTCACCCAGTTCCCCTGTTGGCCAGTGGTTCTTCCAAAGGAGCCATGGGAACATCAGCCTTTCCTGGCAGCTGATTGTGATAAAGATTGTGGAAGGTTGGGCGATCGGTGCTCCTCGTTCCTGTCGGGATGTGGCTGGTTGGCTCAGGTGGCTTTGCTCAAGATTCCCTGGTTTGGCAGCAGGGAGAGGAGGGTGGTTTTATTGTAGGTTGGCAGGTAGAGGGATCGAGTGGATCTGGCAGGAATTCTGTGTTTGTGCAGGGCTGAGGGATCTCCTGGTGACAGGAGCGTTTCCAGAGGACCTTGTCCAGGATCTCCTGGTGACACGAGGGTTTCCAGAAGACCCTCTCAGGGGTCTCCTGGTGACACAAGGGTTTCCAGAAGACTTGGTCAAGGATCTGGTGACACGAGGGTTTCCAGAAGACTTGGTCAAGGATCTCCTGGTGACACGAGGGTTTCCAGAGGGCCCTCTCCGGGGTCTCCTGGTGACACGAGGGTTTCCAGAAGACTTGGTCAAGGATCTCCTGGTGACACGAGGGATTCCAGAAGACCCTCTCAAGGATTGGGAAGCTCAGCTCTGTTAAGCAGAGCCTCGTTCTTCCCCTTAAACTTTGACCTGAAGCGAGTGTTGAACAGGGATTTTGTGAGATTCCCGGTTGGTCGCGTTTCCTTCCCCGCGTGGCAATTCCAGAGCCAAAGCAGCCGCTTCCGGAAGCGAATCCCTTGCCCAGCTTTCACTTCTTTCCCAACTCCTCCTGCTTTCCCCAAGCAGGGGCAGCAGGCGAGCGGGCTGAGCTCCAAGGAGGGATATTCCCCATCCCTTTCTCTGCATCTCGCCGGCTTCCCTTTGCTCTCCAGCCCCGGAGGAGAACAGCAACTTTGTGGGAAGCTTCCAAACTCTCTTCTCACCGTAGGTCCCCGCGTTTCACGCCGGCTCTGGGTGCGAGCAGGGCCGTGGGGTTCCCCAAGTGACATTTTTGAGTCGAATGCCTCCGCTTTTTCCTTTCTTTACCCACCACCCCCCCTTTTTTTTTTTTCCAACGCGCCCTCTGCTTTGCAAAGAAGTGCGAGATGTTTTCTGAGCGAGCTTCTCTAACCCCCTTCTCCCCCCCCCCCCAAGGCGTTGGGGCCAAATCGCCTTTTGTCTGTGAGTATTTCTTCCTGTTTTCCTTTCTGTGATCCTTTGGATCTCGCAGTGAAGCCCCACGTGTGGTTAATCTTCCTCTGAGAGCGCAATCCGTGCAAAGGTGCTGCCCGTGCATGTTCGGGCGTGTTGTTCTGACCCAGGCTGGGATCTCACCCAAGCCCTGCTTGGGAGTCCTCGGGAGCTTTTGGAACAGAGGGGTGGGGAGATGCTCGTGCCCCGAAACCTGGCAGCTCGTGGGGGGTTCAGCAGGGTCCATCCCTTTGTGGAGAGGGGGGGGGTTTGCTTCGCTGGCGGTTTGTCCCCCGTCCTTCTCGTGCTCCTCCCAAAATCCACTTGGCCCCAAGTTCACGGTGGGGCTGGTGGCATTGCTAGGAGGTGCCATCCCCACCGTATCCCTGGAGCTGGTCCCCCTCTTCCCTTGGCAGGAGTTTCCCGAGGGGGGTGAGGAGCAGCGATGGGGCGCGTGGGTGCTAATTCCCCCCCTGGATTATCCCAACGCTCCTCCCTGTAACCCGCCCCGTGCTGGCATCCCTGGGCTGGGGAAGGCAAAGCTTTCCCTTGTCCCAGCCTCATCCCAACTCCTGGGGGAAGAGGGCGATGAAGACCTCGGGGCAGAGGTCCCTCGCTCATCCCAAAGCAGACCACCTGGCAAACCAAAAAAATGCCAGGAATCCCCAGATTCCCCTTCTTCCTCCCTCTTTTATTTCCCCTGCAAAACCAGCGCCTCGGAGCTATGCACGTCTCGAGACCCCCTCATCTCAGAGCTCCCACCCCATCCCCTTTCCCTCCTGGGCTGCCACTTCGCAGCTGGGCAAACCAGGACTTTGGGAATCGAATCCAAGGAGCGTGCCCGGTTCCTCCCCCCGACCCCCGGGGTTGAGGGCGGGGAAAGCCCGGCCGCCTCCTCCGCAGCCTGGGTTTATTTTTTGCATGTTCTAGCAAGGTGCATGTCACAAGGAGGGGAGTCGCCAACGGGTCGGGGCGAGGGCTTGAATTCCAACTTGCTTTTCCTTGGCGGCGTTGGGAGAACCTCTTGCTGCCTGTGCCAGCCCGGCGGCCGCTCGGGCACGGATCCGACCTCGCTGGGTGCGATGGCAGGGGATGCACAGAGGCCGGGGGTGGGGACACCTCTGCCAGGGAGGACCTGAAGCCCCGTTGGGTGCAGGGATGGTGATTTTAGGGTTCGTAACGCCCGTTGCCTGGAGACTGCCTCCTTTTTATTTTTTTTTCCTTGCTTTTTCTTTTTTTTTTTTTTTTTTAGTTTAAAGGAGAAAAAAAAATGGTGAAAATGTTATTTATTGGCAGAAATTATTTAATATAATTTCTTTTTTTTTTTCGTGAACAAGGAATGAATTTGTTAGAACTGTCTTAATGTAAATTGGGAGTCATCTTTAAGGAAAAAAGACAAAAAGCGTTAAAAATTGACACAGTCACTCGGCTCTGATGTGGTTTTGTTTCAGGATGCGCTGGGGTGGAGTCACAGAAGCATGGGATGGGTTGGAAGGGACCTCAAAGTCCATCTAGTTCCACCCCCTGCCATGGGCAGGGACACCTCCCACTGGATCAGGGGGCTCCATCCTTGAACTCCTCTGGGGATGGAGCAGCCACCACTTCTCTGGGCAACCTGGGCCACTCCTCACCCTCATTGGGAACAATTTCTCCCTATGATCTCATCTCAATCTCCCCTCTTTCAACTGAAACCCGTTCCTCCTCATCCTATCCCTGCATTCCCTGATCCAGAAGCTGCTGCCTCTCTCCAGAGCCAGGCGGCTCCCAACCTCCCTGGCACGTTGGCACTTGCGAAGCCACTCCCGGGCTCTTGTTGGAGAGCTCTCAGCATCCTTCCCTCATCACTCCATCCTTCCAGCCACTCCCAGGCTCTTGTTTGAGAGCTCTGGGCTCCTCTCCTCTCCATGCTTCCAGCCCCAGGCTGAGCAAATAACGCTCCTCCCTCCTCCAGGAGGAAGAGAAGGGGATGTACCAGCTCCTGTTTCACCCCCAACACCTTCTCACCTCTCCTGGGTGCCTCCATGCTGTGGGCTTCCAAGGTTTGGGGAGCAGCCCTGGTCTTTGTGCTGTTGGGTTCCAGCTCTGCCTGGTGCCTCCCATTTCCAGCCTGGGGATGCCCAGGAGGTGGTCCTGGCTCCAGCATCACCTGCTTCCTGCCATCCTGGAGGGGATGGAAGGGATGGAGGAGATGGAAGGGAGGGAGGAGATGGAATGGATGGATGGAGCCTGGGCCACTTGGCTCCCAGCTGTGGTTGCCACATTCAGCTCTCTGCTCATCTCACCATCGACTTCAGCTCTCCATGCCCCATCCATTTGCCATCTCCTGCTCCTCACCGCGGTTCTCCAGGCTCTGGCACAGCCAGCCCTGGTCCCCAGCTCCGGAAGCCTCCAGGGTGCAACCGGGGAAGGGATGCTCCGGCTCTCCCACCCTTTTCCTGGGTGTTTCCACCAAGCATTTGGAAGCCACCAACAACCCCTCTGTTGCCCAACATTGCCCCTCAACCCTGGGCTCCCAGACCCTCGACGGGAGCTGCTGGCCCGAAGAGAGAAGCCAGATGTGGCAACCAGAGCTGGGCTCCAACGGGCCCAGGGAGTAAGTGATGCCAGAGCCAGGACCATCTCTTGGGAGTCACCAGGCAGAGCTGGAAGTCAACCAGGGATGCTCCTCTGCTCCTCAAACCCTGGCAAAGGAGCACGACACTGGTCTGGGGTGACGGCGCTGCCCAGGAGCGTCGTGGGGCCCGGCCGCGCGTTCCCGGCTGGCATCGCCGCGCTGAGCAAACAGGAAACAGTCGCCCTTTGTTAATCCCGGCCCGGGCTGCGCGTTAAATATTTATCTGCGTGGAGGCCGGAGCTGGGAGCGGGCGCAGAGCGGGAGGCAGGGCCACCTGGCCCAGGACGGCGCACGGGGCCACCGAGGTGAGTCCAGTCCTGGGTGAGGGGACCAGGACCCCCGAGAGGGACTGGAGCGACATGGGGTGACCGGGACCCCGTTGCCCGTGGGAAGGCACTGCCAGCAGGAGGTGTGACCTCTGGGGATGTCACTGGGTTGGAGGGGATTGTCACCCCTTTGGTGGGCAGGGATGGGATTTGGGGGTCTCCTGGTAGGGTTTAACCCTTTACTTGAGAGCCCATGACTCTGTCCCCCATGGCTGTGTCCTCACCCCTGCTGCCCTCTCTGTATCCCAGAGTTTCACAGCTCCTGTCCCCAACCTGCGTCCTCCATGTGGGAATGGGGACACTGTGTCCCCAGGGATGGGAGTGGCATCCTCCAAGGCTGTGACAGCAAGGAGCACCCCCATTTCTGTCCCCTTTGTCCCCCTAGTGCAGCATCGCACCCAGCAAGGCTTGTGCCATCGATCCCTTCATCCCTATCCCTCAGATCCCACCCCTGGTGAGGACCAAGGGATGTCTGGAGGTTGGCAGCAAAGCCACAACCCTCCCACGCGAGATTCCATGGAAGGGAAAGGGCCTTGAGCTCACGTGGGAGCTCGTGGGACAGAGGAAGGGCTGGGGCTGCTCCGTTTCGGGGCTGTCAGCACTTTCGGGGAGCGGCCAGCAGGAAGTGACCGGTGGGCGAGCGGTGGAGGGTGGGACACGGGGGCTGCTGGGTGGGATGAGGTAGGCAACAGGGCACATGAAGGGGTGTTAATTAAATGCGGGGGGTGGGTCCCCAATGTTTGGGCCCCTGGGGATGGAGGGGATCATGGAATCGTAGAATGGGCTGGGCTGGAAGGGAATTTTACAGGAGGGGATGGAGGAGATCATAGAATCATGGAATGGTTTGGGTTGGAAGGGACCTTTACAGGAGAAAGTGGAAAGGATGGAGGAGGTGGAGGAAGGGATGGAGGGAATGAAGGGGGTGGAGGGGATGGAGAGGATGGAGGAGATCATAGAATAGTTTGGGATGGAAGGGACATTTACAAGAAGGGATGAATGGGATGGGATGGATGAAGGGGGTGGAGGAGATGCAGAGGATGGAGGGGGTGGAGGGGAGAGATAGGATGGAGGAGATGGAAGATTCCCCCTGGGAAAGCCGGCAGCAGTGGGAACAGGGGCTTTGCTTCCACCATGCTCCCCCATGCTGGGACCTGGGGGGGCTATGGGAGCACGGATCCCCGCTCCCTCCCCTCCTCCAGGCATTCCCCACCCGCTCCCCCAACCCCCCCCTGTGAGCCCCCGTCTCCATCCCAGTGGGAAGCAGCACCGCAGGGGTCCCAGCTCGCCCAGTTTCGTAAGCGGGGGCCCGGGAACGCGTGCGCGGGGCGTGGGATGAGTTCAGCCTCTTGGCTCGCATCCCTGGATCCCGGCCCTGGAAATGTCACTGGAAACTCTGAATGGGCCGGCCCTGCTCCAGACTGGGGAGCACTGGGAAAGGGGGGGACAAGCAGATTTCGGGGGGGGCCGGGGCACACGGGTACCCAGTGCCGGGAAGGACGGTGGATGCGGATCCAGCTGAAGATGCTACTGGGAGGGTCTCACCGCCAACTGTCCCCAATGCCCTGAGCCCCCCCCCGCCTCTTTTTCTTCCCCTGACAAAGTTTGCGCCGTGCATTTTTCTTCCCGGCTGCTTGAAGCTCCCTCCCTCTCACTGTGGGGCTCCCCGAGCCCCCGGCCCCACCGAGGAGGTAAGAGCTGGCTTGGGGGGGGTGGCAAAAAGGGGGTGTCTGAGGGGGTCTTTGCTCCCCGTGGCTGGGTGTGGGGGGATGGGTTGTGGGAGCAGGATGGTGCTGAGCCCCGAGGGACTGCAAGAGGGCTCTATGCTGGGGATGGAGCAGGTGTTGGGGTGCAAGGGGGGAGTGGGAGTCTGCACCCTGCTTTTCGTGCCCCCCAGGGAGTCGTTTCCAGGTCCTCAGCTTCCACACGGTGCTGAGAACTGTTAATTACAGCCTCTGGGAACCTCCAGAGTGAGGAGTCAGGGGGTCCCCAGTCCTTTCTGCCCCACATGTGGCACAGAGGGCACCGTGCTGGGCCAGCACCCCCCCGACTGCCCGGGTTGAGGGGGGTCTGTGCCCCTCTGGGCTTTGCTTGGGACCCCTGTGATGAAGGTTGCAGGTGGGGATGATGATGATGGGGATGAAGATGACAGGACGTGAGGACGGTTGGGGAGGGGGTGAAGATGATGGGGATGAGCAAGGACATGGGCGTCCCCTGAAGATTCTGGAGCTGTTCTCATCCCTGGAGCCCTCCCGTGCTGACACAGCCCCACATCTCCCAGCGCCAGGAGCCGTTACGGGGGTCCCGATCCCCCCAGTTGCCCCCCATCCCTGGCACCGGTGGCTCCCGGCGGGGTTGGTGCTGGGCTCGGCTGCGTTCCGCTGCCTCTCCCCTCCTTCCCCGATTCCCTTCCCTGTTTGTGCTGCAGGGCGGGGAAATAGTTCTGCCTCTTCGTGTTCCTCAGCCCTGGCAGCATTCCCGGCGCAGCACTGCCCGGCGCTGCCAACGCCACGTGCCCGGGCACGAGGGCACCCACGCCGGCTGCATCCCACCACGCTGGGATGATGGGACACTGGGATAATGGGATACTGGAATGCTGAGATGATGAGACATCGGGATGATGGGACACTGGGATGATGGGGCACTAGGATAGTGGGATACTGGGATAATGGGGTACTGGAATGCTGAGATGATGAGACCATTGGGATGATAGGATACTGGAATGCTGAGATGATGGGACCATTGGGATGATGGGACACTGGAATGCTGAGATGATGAGACCATTAGGATGATGGGACAGTGGAATGCTGAGATGATGGGACCACGGGATGATGGGACAGTGGGATGATGGAATGAGGGGTTGGTGGGATACTGGGATGCTGAGTTGATGGGATGCTGGGTTGATGGGAAGATGGGGAAGGTGGCTCAGCCATCGCCCTGTCCCACCCATCACCCTGTCCCACCCTGGGGTGTTTGCTCCCCACAAGGGCTGGATCCATCCCTGCTCAGTGCCAGGGCTGGGTGGTCCAGATCCAGCCATGGTGGGGTTGAGGCCACATGGCGAACACATCAGGGAGCCGTGCCAGGGCTGTTTCTGGCCAGGAATTGTCACTGCCCCTGTCACCCTGAGGCTCCTTCGGCTGGGACGGTGCCCTGGCAGTTGTCACCTCACCACGGTGTCCAAGGAAGGTGGTGGGAATGGGGTTGGGATGACGCTGCTGGAGTAGAGCATCGTGCAGAGAGGACCAGGACCCACGGTGAGCGTGGCTGCTTTCCCCCACAGAGCACGGGCAGCCCCAGACATCATCTCCACACCCCACGACCATGGCAGGCCGGATCCTGCCCCCCAACGCCGGCCACGCTCTGGGCACCGAGGACATCCCACCCTTCCACCCACCCACTGTGGCATCACGGGTGAGTGGGGTTGGGGGCTGCTGCATGCCACGGGGGCATCTGGGGAGCAGCTCCATCTCCATCCCTTTGCCCCTGAGCCAGCCCCTCCTTGTGCCACAGGTGCCCATCATCCATCACCACGGCTCCAACACCTTGAATTTTGACTTCCCCCACCCAGCAAACCACAGTGGGGCCGAGCGCAGCCAGGCAGCCCCCAAGAGCTCAGGTACCTTCCTTGAGCATCCTGAGCATCCTGGGGACATCCCTGTGGGATGAGGGATGCTCAGCACAGGGCTCATCCTTACCCTTGTCCTTGTCCTTATCCACATCCTCCTTATCATCCTCATCTATATCCATATCCATGTCCATGCCCATGTCCTTGTCCTTGTCCTTTTCCTTATCCTCATCTCATCCTCATCTCATCTTTATCCTCATCCTTATCCTCAACCTCATCCTCATCCTTATTGTCCTTGTCTTCATCCTCTTCCTCATCCTCATCCTCTTCCTCTTCCTCATCCTCTTCCTCATCCTCATCCTCTTCCTCTTCCTCTTCCTCTTCCTCTTCCTCTTCCTCTTCCTCTTCCTCTTCCTCTTCCTCTTCCTCTTCCTCTTCCTCATCCTCATCCTCATCCTCATCCTCATCCTTATCCTTATCCTTATCCTTATCCTATCATCCTTATCCTCATCCTCATCCTTATCTCATCTTCATCCTCCTCCTCATCCTTGTCCTTATCTTCATCCTTGTTGTTATCCTTATCCTTACCCTTGCCCTCGTCCTTGCCCTCATCCTCATCCTCATTCTCCAGTGAACGAGTGGTACCAGACGTGGCCTGGCAAGGAGGCGAAGGCACCCAGCACCCCAGTTGCCACCAGCTCCATGCCCAGCCCTGGGGTCACCTCCTCTGGTCCCCGGCCACCGGGCTGGTCGGCCACTTGGACCAAGGACAGCAAGCGGCGGGAGCGGCGCTGGATCAAGTACGATGGCATCGGGCCCGTGGACGAGACGGGGATGCCCATCGCCTCGCGCTCGGTGAGCTGGGGGAGGCAGGGCTGGGGGTTCTCCTTTGTCACCCCCTCACCACCCCGTGGTGTCCCCACAGAGTGTGGACAGTCCCCGTGACTGGTACCGCAGCATGTTCCGCCAGATCCACCGCAAGCTGCCCGGTGAGTCCGAGAACCACAGAATGGGTTGGGTTGGAAGGGACCTCCAAGCCCATCTGGTCCCACCCCTTGCCGTGGGCACCTCCCACTGGATCAGGAGGCTCAAAGCCCCATCCAACCTGGTCTTGAACACATCCAGGGATGGGGCAGCTACAGCTTCTCTGGGCAACCTGTGCCAGTGTCCCACCACCCTCATCATGAAGAATTTATTCCCAAGATCTCATCCAAATCTCCCCCTTTCCAATTTAAATCCATTCCCCTTCATCCTGTCACTCCAGGCCCTTGTGAAAAGCCCCTCCCCAGCTTTCCTGGAGCCCCTTTCAGTCCTGGGAGGCTGCTCTAAGGTCTCCCCAGAGCCTTCTCTTTTCCAGGGTGGACAACCCCAACTCTCCCAACCTCTCCTCAGAGCAGAGGTGCTCCAGCCCTCAGCTCAGCACCATCTCACCTCCTCCTCCACCCCTGCAGAGCCGGATTGGGATGCCCATCCCTGCCCCGAGGGTGAGCTCAGCCTCTCCCCCACCGCGGTGCCTCCATCCCCTCCAAAACCTCGGAGGAGAGTGGCAAAGCCCCCCGGAATTCCCAATGGGCTGGACTGGTGAGTTTGGCACCAGATGGAGTTTAAACGATGACGTCTCCCCATGGGGTGACTTTCGGGTGGGGGGCTGAGCTCCTCCTGGTTCCTCACAGGACCAGCTGGGGTGACACTGGTGCCACCACGGAGCCTGGCAGCATTTTTGACTACGAACCAGGGAAATCCTCAGTGCTGGAGCAGGTAGGGAGCCCTGGCAGCCCAGCTCCTTCTTACCCCAGCACGGGTGCTGGTGGGCACCATGGCTGGTGAACATCTAACGGGGTTCTTGCCCTTTCCAGCCCCTGGCAGTGGTGCCACCAGCACGGGCTCAGCCCATCGAGGTGAGATGTGACGGCAAGGACGGGACAAGGGGGTGGCAGAGGGGGTCCCGGTGCCCGTAGCGTCGGGATGAAGAGTGGTGGCAATGCCAGCCTTGCCCACCGAAGCTGCATCCCACCTGTGCAGGTGCTGCTGGAGCAGGAGCTGGAGCAGCTCAGCAAGGAGCTGGACAAGGACATGAAGGCCATGGAGATGCACAGGCATCCGGGAAAGGTACCTGGGACGGGTCCCTCCCTGGGGCTGCACATCTGGCTGTGCCCACAGCTGGATACAGGCATGGCCGAGTGCACGCATGGCTGGATAGCTGCACATCTGGCTGCACGTCTAGGTGGGTAGGTGCACATCTGGCTGTGCCCACAGCTGGATACAGGCACGGCCGGGTGCACGCATGGCTGGATAGGTGCACATCTGGCTGTGGGCACAGCTGGATATAGACACGGCTGGGTGCACGCATGACTGGATAGGTGCACATCTGGCTGTGGGCACAGCTGGATACAGGCACGGCCAGGTGCACGCATGGCTGGATAGGTGCACATCTGGCTGTGGGCACAGCTGGATATAGACACGGCTGGGTGCACGCATGACTGGATAAGTGCACATCTGGCTGCACACATGGGCGGATACGTGCACATCTGGCTGTGCCCACAGCTGGATACAGGCACGGCCGGGTGCAGGCATGGCTGGATAGGTGCACATCTGGCTGCACGCTGGCTGGCTGCCTGCACAGCTGGCCGGGGGCCATGGCCTTGCCGGTGGCCGCAGGACGCTAGGACCCGGCCGCCTGTCCGTCTGTCCGGCAGTTATTGGCCTGACGCTCCGGACTCCTTCGCTTCCCGTGGAGACTCGGCCTCTCTCGGATGATTAATTTCTCTCTCTCTCCCCCCCCTTCGCGCTCCTCCCGGGCAGAG
Source organism: Tapera naevia (assembly GCA_033556795.1). Taxonomy (NCBI): domain Eukaryota; kingdom Metazoa; phylum Chordata; class Aves; order Cuculiformes; family Neomorphidae; genus Tapera; species Tapera naevia. Next base: position 51,692 of record JAUMJJ010000117.1, read on the forward strand.
CTCGGCGGCCGCTCCCGCTGCTCGCACCCCTGCGCCGGCCTCTCCGTGAGTAACGCCAAGGGCTCCCCGGACCCCAACCCCGGGGGGTGGGGGGGCAGCAGTGGGGTGGGGGCAGCAGTGGGGTGGGGGCCCCCGTAGTTGGGAGTGTGTGTGGGGGGGGAAATGCAGGGACATCCCACCAGTGTTCCAGCTCCAAACTGGGGTGAGAGGTCCCCGTGAAGCGCCCCACGGCATCGTTGGCCACCGCGGGGTGGGGGACCCCAAGGCTTGGCCGGCTGCCGTTGGGTGGGACGGGGTCAAACTGGAGGTGACTCTTTCCCCCGTGCGGGGACATCGCGTCCCAGGCTTTGGCTCGGCACCAGGGGAGGTGACAACGGTTGGATTCCCACCACCGTGTTCCCATGTCCCCACGGCTACTGGGACAGGGTGGGGACACTGGTGCCGGGGGGGGGGGGGGGGAGGCTGGTGTACCCCAGGATGGGGTGGGCACCCCAAGATGAGATAAAGACCCTGGGATCAAAACCCATGGATGAGGTGGACACCCCGGGATGAGATGGGCACCCCAAGATGGGATGGACACCCCAGGATAGGATGGACACCCCAGGAAGGATTGGGCACCCTGGGATGGGGGGAACCCGGAATGGGAAGGGGACCCCGGGATGGGATGGGGACCCTGGGATGGGATGAGATAGGCACCCTGGGGTGGGATGGACAGTCTGGGTTGGAATGGGAACTGTGGTATGTGGTGAACACCCCAGGATGGGATGGACACCTTGGGCTGGAGACTCCAAGATACCCTCACAGCCCTGTGCCCTGCGGAAAACAAACAAACAAGTTCTCCAGTTCTTGTAGGACCTACCCTGACCCCCCCGTGGGGGCTCCCTACCCTCCCTCTGGCCAGAGGGGGGAATTCAGGCTCTTCAGGCCCCCCCCCGGAGCAGGGTTATCCATTAGCCAGGTAGCCCTGGGCTCTCCTGCTCTGTGCTTCCCGCTCCGTGCAAGCCAGGATGTGCCACCAGCTCCAAACTTTGGCCTTGGCACGCCTGGCTGCTCTGGAGTGAGACCCTGGGGGTCACAGTGGGGTTCTGGCCCTGGGACACCCCAGCATCCTGGTCCTGGGGGACCCAGGTGGCCTTGTCCCAGGGCACTCCAGGATCACGACTCCAGGAGAATCCAGTGTCCTGGAGGACCTCAATGTCCTGGCCCTGGAAGACTCTGGTGTCCTTGTCCCAGGTGACCCCCAACATCCTGGTCTTGGGATACCTTGGTGTCCTGGTCCCAGGAGACACCAACGTCCTGGTCCTGGAGGATCTCAGTGTCCTGGCCCTGGGGGACATCAACACCCTGGCCCTGGAGGACCCTGTTGTTGTTGTCCCAGGGGACCCCAACATCCTGATCCCAGGGGACCCCAGTGGTCTTGTCCCAGGGGAGGCCCAGCATCCTTGTCCCAGGACATGCCATCATCCTGGACCTGGGGCACCCAGTGGTCCTGGCCACAGTGTTGGGCATGGGGTGGGTGGCAGTGGGCCCGGATGTGGGGCTGAGCCACTGTCACCCTGCAGGACCCCCCTGTCCCCCCGGCGCCTGCAGAGCCCCCGCGGCGCTCGCCGCCTTCCCACCAGCCCCACCATGGAGAGGGGTGGCCTGGGGCTGGGCAGCGACCGCGGCCGTGCCACCCCCAGCAGAGGTGAGACCCACACCCCCACCCCGTCCTAAGCCATGGGGCACCCCACAACTCCAGCTGGTGACACCAAGCTCTTTGCAGACACCCTCAGGCCAGAGACCCTCCCCAGCCTCTCCGAACTGGGGGACCTCGTGGAGAACATCAAGAGGGAGGAGAAGAAGGTGAAGCTGGGATGGTCCTGCCTTGTATGGGGTTGGGTGTGGTTGGGATGGGGGGCTCCCCCCCATAACTGCTCCCCTCCCTCCCCAGATGAAAGCTGCTCGCCTCAAGTTTGACTTCCAAGCCGAGTCACCCAAGTGAGTGATGGCACTGCTGAGGTCCTCACTGTGCTCCTGTGGTCCTTTGGGTGGTGGCTGAGGACCAGAGGAGTCCTGGGCTGTGGGGTGACCGTGGTAGTGAGGTTGGAAATGGGTCAGAGACCACCACAAGTGGTGCCCCTGAGCTCTGCCCTTGCAGGGAGCTGACGCTGCAGAAGGGGGACATCGTCTACATCCATAAGGAGGTGGACAGGAACTGGCTGGAGGGCGAACACCACGGCCGAGTGGGCATCTTCCCGTCCAACTACGTGGAGGTGAGCCTGGGGGATGGCGAGAGGGTGGCCAGGCTTGGAGACCCCGGTGCTGAACATCACCAATGTCCCCTCCCCAGATCCTGCCCCCAACGGAGGTGCCCAAGCCCATCAAGGCACCAACCATCCAGGTGCTTGAGTATGGCGAGGCCCTGGCACTCTACAACTTCCGAGGGGAGCTGCCCGTCGAGCTGTCCTTCCGCAAGGTACCACCATGCCAGGGAACCATGGGATGGGTTGGGTTGGAAGGGACCCTAAAGCCCATCCTGTTCCACTCCCCTGCCATGGGCAGGGACACCTCCCACTGCATCAGGGGGCTCCAAGCCCCATCCAACCTGGCCTTGAACACCTCCAGGGGTGGGGCTCGAGCCATACCACACCAGCTACGAAGATGATCCAAGGGCTGGAGCGACCTCTGCTATGAGGAGAGGCTGAGAGAGTTGGGGTTGTTCAGCCTGGAGAAGAGAAGGCTCTGGGGAGACCTTAGAGCAGCCTCCCAGGACTGAAAGGGGCTCCAGGAAAGCTGGGGAGGGGCCCTTGATCAGGAAGTGCAGGGACAGGATGAGGGAGAAGAGTTTTGAGCTGAAAGAGGGGAGATTGAGATGAGATCTTGGGGAGAAATGTTTTGCTGTGAGGGTGGGGAGGCCCTGGCCCAGGTTGCCCAGAGCAGTGGTGGCTGCCCCATCCCTGGAGGTGTTCAAGGCCAGGTTGGATGGGGAGTTGAGCAACCTGATCCAGTGGGAGGTGTTCAGGGTTGGAACTGGATGGGCTCTGATGTTCCTTCCAAGCCAAACCATTCCATGATTCTCTGCTGCCATCCCATCCCATCCCATCCCATCCCATCCCATCCCATCCCATCCCATCCCATCCCATCCCATCCCATCCCATGCCACCCCACCCTCTTGTCCCATCCGCAGGGCGAGCGGATCTGCCTGGTGCGGAGGGTGGACCAGAACTGGTACGAGGGGCGCATCTCCGGCACCGGCCGTCAGGGCATCTTCCCTGCCACCTACGTGCAGGTGTTGAAGGAGCCGCGGGTGAAATCCACCGCCGAGGACTTCCCACCCTCACCCGCCTCCGCCAGCCCCCGGTCCCTGGCTGGTTCTCCGTCCCCGCAGCGCTCACCCGGTCCTCGGGGGACCCCGCTTTCCACCAGCTCCCCTCGATCAGCAGAGTGGGGTTGTGTGGAGGCTGGTGGGCGCCCGTCCTCACCTCACCAGCTCCCCTTCTCCTCGCCGTCCTCCCCCAAACTGCCCCACACCCCTCGCCCCTCGCCAGCTCCTGCTCTCCCCTCACACCCCATGGCTGCTCATCCTCAAGAGTCTGGGTCCACATCCTGGACCCCTGAGCAGGTGAGTGACCCCACGGTGTCCCAACGTTGCACCAGCAGCTCTGGGAATGGAGGTTCTGCTCCATAACGCTGCTCCCATCCCGCTGCAGAGCGCAAGCCCAGGGGTGCCCACCGGCTCAGCGTCCTGCAACAGCTCTGAAATCCAGTGGACCCCGTAAGTAGGGCTGGGAGTGGCACCATGGTGTCCCCATCCAGAACTGGTGACAGTGGGGAGCGCCATGGTGTGGTGTCCTCATCTGGGACCACTGTCACTGGGGAGCACCGTGGCTTGGTGTCCCCATCTGGGACCAGTGGTGGTGGGGAACACCATGGCTTGGTGTCCCCATCTGAGACCACTGACATTGGGGAGCATCATGGCTTGGTGTCTCCACCTGGGACCAGGGGTGGTGGGGAACACCATGGTGTGGTGTCCCCATCTGGGACCACTGTCACTGGGGAGCACTATGGCTTGGTGTCCCCATCTGGGACCAGTGGTAGCGGGGAACACCATGGCTTGGTGTCTCCATCTGGGACCAGTGGTGGTGGAGAGTGCTGTGGCGTGGTGTCCCCATCCAGGACTGGTGGCAGTGGGGCTCTGGCCACCCTGTGTCTCACAGGTACCGTGCACTGTACCAGTACCAGCCCCAAAACGCCGATGAGCTGGAGCTGCTGGAGGGGGACCGGGTGGACGTGATGCAGCAATGCGACGACGGCTGGTTTGTGGGTGCGTGGGGATGGGATGGGATGGGATGGGATGGGATGGGATGGGATGGGATGGGATGGGATGGGATGGGATGGGATGGGATGGGATGGGATGGGATGGGATGCCACTGTGGCTCCCTCACCACATCACTTTGCATTTGCCTGGCCATTGGGATGGGGATAAGGATGGTGATGAGGTGCCACCCTGTCCCCCTGACCACATCCCTTTGCTTCCCCTCAGGTGTGTCCAGGAGGACACAGAAATTTGGCACTTTCCCTGGCAATTACGTGGCACCCGTGTGACCCCCAGCGAGGAGCCCAGCAGGCACTTTGGGGCCAGGAGCTCCTTGATCTCCAACCTCAGCCAACCTGCATCCCTGCCATGGGGTTGAAGTGCCTCCAGCTCCCTCCTGCCCCTGTGGGGCTGCTGCAAACAGAGACCAACCCCGCTGCGTGGGGTCTCCCAGTGCCTTAACCCAACACCTCCTCATGCTGCCTGGTTCCTTATTGTCACCATTCTGGTGATTGTCATCATCCTGGTGGCCAGTGCTGGGCCTGACCGTGACGGCTGTGACCCGAGATGTAGGTCCAGGACCGTGCCCTGCACCCAGGAGTCGAGTTTGCTTGTGTCCATCATTAAAGCTCAGCTCAACTCAAGCCTAGGTGGAGCCTGGTGGTGGTGGGATGAGAGGCAGCTGGTGGGATGATGCCCAATGGGGAGATGAGGGGCTGCATGTGGGGCTGTTGTGCACCCATTGGGTGGTGCTGGTGACACTGTGGGGCTGTCCGGGGTTACAGTGCTTCCTTGGGACCCGTAAAGGCCCCAAAGGGACCCATAGAGACCCTAAAGGGACCCATAGAGACCCCACAGGGACCCATAGAGGCCCCACAAGGGACCATAGAGACCCATAGAGACCCGTGGGGCTGCAGTGCTGCTTATGGGGTTCTGATGGTGTCCATGTGGTGCTTTCCTTGGTGCATATGGGGCTGTGATGGTGCAGGTGGGGTTGCAAGAGTGATCATGGGGGGTTGCAGTGGTGTTTGGGGGGGTTTGTGACGGTGCTTGTGAGGCTGCAGTGGGTGATGTGGGGATGCAACGGGTCATGGGGGGGATGCAGTGGTGTTTCTGGGGGCATGTGGGGCTGCAATGGTGAATGTGGGGCTGCACGGGGCCGCAACTGGGCATGGGACTGATGTTCCGTGGGGCAGGGATGCTGTGGGGGGTCAATGATGCTACGTGGGGCAGCGATGTCGTGGGGCAGGGATGCTCCCTCCCCCGGCCCCGGGCCACCACCCCCTGCCCCGCCCCGGCCCCGCTGGGCTCCGCCGGCCCCTTCCGAGGGGGCGGTGCTGCCGCCGGGGCCGCCCCCGCTCCGCCGCCCCACGGGGCCGCCCGGCTCGGTGAGTGCACGGGGGGGAGCTGCGGGAGGACGGGGCGAGGGGCACGGCGGGAGCTGCGAGGGGCACTGCCCCCGGCTGTCGGGGATGCTCAGCCCTCGGGGATGCAGCTCTTGAGGGTCCCGGTACCCCGGGGAGTGCTGCGAGGGATGCTGCCCCCCGACTGTCGGGGATGCGCATCTCTTAGGGATGCAGCTTTTAGGGGTCTCAGTTACTGGGGGGCACGGGGGGGGGGCTGCGCTGCCTCCAGCTGTCAGGGATGCTCTGTCCTCAGGGATGCAGATCTTGGGGGTCCCCGTATCCCGGGGGTAGCAGGGGGAGGCACAGGGGTCGCTTCCATCGGCTGTCGGGGATGCGCATCCCTCGCGGATGCAGCTCTGGGGGTTCTTGGGATCCAGGGATGCCCGGGGGGGGCTGCGGGAGGATAGGGCGGGGGGCACGGGGCTGCTGATCCGGGGGATGCTCAGCCCTCGGGGATGCAGATCTGGGGGGTCTCGGTACCCGAAGGGACACAGCGGAGCATGGAGTTGCTGCCTCCGGCTGTCGGGGATGCTCAGCCCTCAGGGATGCAGCTCTTGGGGGTCTTGGGATCCGGGATGATGGAGTGGGGGGCTCTGGGGGTGCTGCCCCTCAAATTTCGGGAATGCTCAGCCCTCGGGCAAACAGCTCTCGGGGGTCCCAGTATCCAGGGGCGCCCGGGGGTGCTGAGGGAGGATGGGGCAGGGGGGCACGGTGGGTACTGACCCAGGGAATGCGCATCCCTCGGGGATGCAGCTCTGGGGGGTCGCGGTATCCAGGGGTGCCCGAGGTGCTGCTGGGCAGGCCAGGGGGGAGGGCTGCAGACTATCCCGCAGGAGTTGTCCCCACGTCCCCCCCGCCCGTCCCCTGCGCCTCCTGGCATCGCCTGTCACCCTCTGTCGCGCGTCGCAGGGTGCCAAGAGGCACCGCCAGTCACCACGGCCACAACAGCATCGCTGTGAGCTGGGGCGGGAGCATGGACAGAGCAGGGGGCAAAGAGGGGGTGCAGGGGACAAAGGAGGGGTACAGGGGCTGGAGGAGGGGTGCAGGTGGCAAAGAGGGGGTGCAGGGGACAAAGGAGGGGTGCACGGGCTGCAGGAGGGCTGCAGGGGGCAAAGGGGGATGCAGGGAACAAAGGAGGGGTGCAGGGGACAAAGGGGGGGGTGCAGGGGACAAAGGAGGGGTGCAGGGGCTGGAAAAGGGGTGCAGGACTGTTGAGGGGCCAGGGCTCATACCCAGATGGGTTTTGGGGTTTCCCAGCGTGGCTACAGACCCTGTTCCAATTCCACAACATCAGCTCCCAGGGATGCTGAGCAGGACCAGCCATGGGAAAGGGGTTTGGGTTTTCCTCCTGGAGCTGAGAATCCTGAGATTCCTGAGAATCCCAGCCCAGGAAATTCTTCCGGGCAGCTTCTCAAGCCCCTCTTTGTGTGCTTGGGATTTTTAAAATGCCTTCCTTGGCGGTTGCAGATGGGCTGGGGATGGGATAGGGTGGGAATGGGGATGGAGATGAGGATGGGGCTGGAACAGAGCAGCCAGGCAGGGAGCAGGGAGGCCAGATCTGACTTTTAGGGGAGGGGGCTGCCCATTCCCACCGTTCCCGTTGAACCCAGTGGTGCCATGGGGATCCGGTGCCATCCTGGGGGATGCTCAGCATCCTTTCCCAGTGTGGGTTTGCTGTGGGGCAAAGGACTCGGGGTGGTGGTTCTTGCAGCCCTGCTGCGTGTCCAACCCCCGCCGTGGTGAGCAGCAGGATCCTTCCCTCGCCGGCCGCTGGCTGCCCTGACAGCCACATCCTCCCCTCCAGACCCTGCTGGCTTGGCCCTGCCTTGCTGTGCCACCAGCTGCTGGCCTTGCTGCCGAGGTGGCACTGATCTTCTGCCTTGCACAAGGCCCTGGGGACATCAGGGTGACCTCTCCTGCTTCATCCCACCAAGGTGCCCAGGAGATACCAGGGTGATCTCTCCTGCTCCATCCCTCCAGCTGGCTGGGTGATACCAGGGTGGCCTCTCCTCCATCCCACCAGCTGCACCACCAGGGTGCCCAGGGACCTCCTTATCCCTGGTGGATTTTGGGTGGAGAGGAAGCCTCCAGCTTCAGCCGGGGGCACCGTGGTGGCAAGAGGAAGCAACGTCTGCCGGTGCCTTGCGACGGCGCGAGGACGTGGGTTCCCTCCCCGGAAGGAAGGCGCTGCCGGCCTCCATCATCCCCATCTTGGGGACCCTTGGGAGAGTGGAGGGTCCTCTGCCTCATCCCCTCAGTGACCCAGGTTTCCTGACACCACGGTTCCTCTCCCACCCAGAGCCACCCTCTGCCATGCTGGTGACAGTCACCCTGCCTGGTCCAGCCCCGTGGGGCTTCCGCATCACGGGGGGACGAGACTTTGGGAAACCCATCACCGTCTCCAAGGTAGGAGCACCACTTGCCCCAGGACGAGCTGTGGGGACGCCGGGGCGGGCGCCGTGCGGGGCTGTCGATCCTGTTTGCTGGCCTTGAGGGGTGCTGTGCCGTGGGAACAGCCCCCTGGGCAGGGCTGCAACTGCGTCTCTGACTGTTGTTGCCATGGCCTTGGTCCCCCCTCACTGGTGGACACCTCGACAGAGGGGTTGGTGGTGTTTTGGAAGGGCTGAGGGGGTCCTGGTGGACTGGGAGCATCTTGGCTGGGTGGGATGCAGGGATGCAGAGCTCAGAGACCTTGGCTGCGGTGATGCTCGATGGGATGCTGCAATCAAAGGCTGCTCCCCGGGTTGAGGGGCAGCTGGTGGGCTGTTTGCTGCCCCCAGCACCTCGAGATAACACCAGGGCTGTCCCCTTGTCCCCTTTTCCATGGAGGTGACAGAGTGTGGGAAGGCGGCCGCCGGCGACCTCCGGCCAGGGGACGTCATCGTCACCATCAACGGGGAGAGCGCGGGGGAGATGCTCAACGTGGAGGCACAGAATAAGATCAAGCAGAGCCTGGGGCAGCTCCAGCTGCAGGTGGAGAGGTGGGTGCTGTGGTGGTGGTGGGACAGCCTGGTCCCCACCTCGGAGGAAATGAAGTCCCCATGCTGTGCCTCAGTTTCCCCACACAGACTGGGGTCGCCGACCACGTGTGCGTGGGTTGTTTTCCCCCCCTCCAGCGACTCTTGGGGCTTTGCCATCCCCTCGGGAGCCTGTCTTGGGTCTGTAATTAAAAAAGTCAGGTGGTAACGAGGCCAGGCAGCCCTGGCAGCCGTTACCTGGCCGACCGGTCCCAGGTGGGGACCGGGGGCTGCTGCCTCTCCCCATGTCCTGAGGGGTTGCAGGGCAATGGTCCTGAGGCAAACATAGGACCCTTTGCTTCTCCCTTGGTCCCCAGGTCCCAAGTGCCACCTTCCAGCCACACCAATGGGGACACCTCACTGGACAGGCTCACCACACGCTTCCAGGTGAGCCCTGGGCAGGCCCTGCACCCCCTGACCCCCCCACCCGGGGCTGATTTCAGCTTCTGGCATCTCCCTCCCTTCCCCAGGGCGCGCTGCGGATGCAGGAGGAGAACCAAGGTGCCCTGAGAGCCTCCTGCTCCAGCCCAGCATCCCTCAGCCCCCTGCCTGGCAGCGGAAGGTAAGGCTGGTCCTGGCTGAGTGTGGGCTTTGAGGGGTGGGCAGGGGGCTGGGCAGGGCCAGGGACCCCCCTGATGGCTCCATCCTCTCCCCCTAGCTCACAGCCCCTGCAGGAGGAGCTCAACCGTCCTGGCCTCCACCAGGTGAGCAGGAAGCTGGGGGGTGCTGAGCAGGGCCAGGCAGAGATGCTGAGGGGGCATTTGTACAACCACAGCCTTGGCAGCCCCAAACCCCAAACCCTCACCCTTTGCACCCCAAACCATCACCTGCTGCAGCCTCAAACGTTTGCCCTCTGCAGCCCTAAACCCTCGCTCCTTGCACTCCAAAACCATCACCTCATGCAGCCCAAATCCATTGCACTTTGCAACCCCAAACCCTCACCCTCTGCAGTCCCAAAGCATCATCCTTTGCACCCCAAAATCATAAACTCACGCAGCCCCACAATTTTGCCCTTTGCAGCCCCAAAGCACTGCTGTTTGCAGCCCCAGCCCCTCACCCTTTGCACCCCAAAACCATCACCTCCAGCAGCCCCAACCCATCGCACTTTGCAACCCCAAACCATAACCACTTGTGCCCCAAACCATCATCTCATGCAACCCAAATCTATTGCACTTCGCAGCCCCAAACCATCACTTTTCCAGCTCCAAACATTCACTCTTTGCACCCCAAAACCATCACCTCTTGCAGCTCCAAAACCATCACTGTCTGCATCCTCAAACCAACGTCCTTTTTAACCCCAGACCATCGCCCTCTGCACCCCCAAAGCCTCTCCCTTTGCACCCCCAACCCATCTCCCTTTGCACCCCCAAACCCTCGCCCTCTGCAGCCCCATTCCACGTTATCTCCCAGCCCTGCTCTCCCTCGGGCACCGCGTCGAGCCACCTCCCTGCCACCCTGGCAGGAGCCCCTGGTCCCCGCAGGCACCAACACAGCTGGTGAGGGATGTTTTGCTCGCTCCTACCCAGCACCTCTTGGCAACGGCGCCAGCCTGGGGAGGCCAAACCAGTTTGGGGAGGTGCAGCCCCACTCCCACAGGCCCGGGGGGGGGGACACTGGGGTGTTGGCAGGGCAGGAACCCATGGCCTGATGCACCCCGACAGCAGTGGGATGCTTGGAAACAGGACGAGGAGCCGGGATGCCTTCCCCTGCCACCCAAACTGGTCCTAGGATGCTCGCGGCCACCCCATCCCTCCCCACTGTGGTTTTGGGCGGCTGCTGCACCCCACGGGGCAGCCTCTGGCTCCGGGCTTGGCGTCTCCTTCCTCTCCTCCCTCCCTGCTTGCTTTATTTCTTGTTTTTCAAGCCCAAATCGGGAAGCACAGTGGCCCTGAACGCCGCCCTTCCCAGCTGCCTTTGGCTGCAGCCCCAGCCACCCCTTGGCTCCTCCAGCCGCCCGCTCCCTCCTTCCTCCCCAGCCCTTTATTTCCTTTGGTTTCAGCCCTTTATTTGCTTCGGGTTCGGCCCCAGAAGGTCTCTCCCTGTCCCAGATCCCCCAAACTGAGCACTAGGGCTGCGTGGGGTGCTGTGCCCATAAACCCCCCCTGCCCAAAGGGGATGTCACCCCTTGGGCCATGCTTTTCCCTGCATCCCAGGGCACTTTGGCGCTGGTGGGGATGATGCCAAGGCATCTGCCTCCACCCTTGGCTAATTTTAGCTCAACCCTTGCCTTCTCGTGACCCTGCAGAGCCCCAGTGCTGCCCCTTCTCCTTCTCCACAAGGTCCAGCCATGGGTTTCTCGTCCCCATCCCCGCTCTCCTGCCAGGGCTTTGTGTCTGCGTGGCAGCTGCTCCCAAAAACATCGGCTTCCACTTAGCCAGGGTTTTGCTTTTCCTGCCGCTAAGCAGGAGCAGATGCCGAGGAGGGGATGGGTGATGGGGTAGGGTTACCAGCATGGGGAGCGCTGGGGGTGCTGCCCTTGGGGGTCTTGCTGGCCCCAGTCTGGAGGGGAGGAGAATCATGGAATGGTTTGGGATAGAAAGGACCTCAAAGCCCATCCAGTTCCACCCCCTGCCATGGGCAGGGACACCTCCCACTGGATCAGGGGCTCCAAGCCCCATCCAACCTGGCCTTGAACACTTCCAGGGATGGGGCAGCCACCACTGCTCTGGGCAACCTGGGCCAGGGCCTCCCCACCCTCATCGTGAAGAATTTCCTCCTAATCTAAATCTTTCCTCCTCTAATTTAAAGCCGTTGCCCCCATCCTGTCCCTGCACTCCCTGATCAAGAGCCCCTCCCCAGCTTTCCTGGAGCCCCTTTCAGTCCTGGGAGGCTGCTCTAAGGTCTCCCTGGAGCCTTCTCTTCTCCAGGCTGGACAACCCCAACTCTCCCAGCCTCTCCTCATAGCAGAGGTGCTCCAGCCCTTGGATCATCTCCGTGGCTTCCTCTGGACCACTTCCAACAGTTCCATATCCTCCTTATATTGGGGCTGAGCCATTGAGCATCCCTGCATCCCTCCTGGGACCAAAGCAGAGCAGCCACTCCTTTGGGAACCAGGGCTTGGTCCAGGTGCCCCTGGGGAGAGGAGAGGGAAGGTCTCCATGTGCCAGGAGAATTTCTCAGGAGGTGAGGGAGGGTCTCTGGGTGCCCTTCCATGCTCTCTAACCCGGTGATGCCACACTCACCCCCAGGCTTGGGTGATGCTGTGGGGCTGCTGTAGCACTCCCTGCAAGCCCCAGCCCCCTGCACCCCCCAGGACCCCCAACCCCTCTTTTTCCTTCCAGAATCGAGGCAGCTTGAGCCGCCAGAACAGCTCCCCGGGGTTTTTCCTGCCCCCACCCCCTCGTCCACCCTCACCGGGGTTCGGGGACCCCCGAAACCCCTGGGAGATGTACAGAGAGCGGCGCCACTCCTCGTCCTCTCCCAGCTCCTGCAACAGGTATGGAGCAGGATTGGGGGTTTGCAGGGTGGGGGAACAGAGGTTGGGAAGCCCCCAGCCCCACACTCCTACCTTGGGGGTGGAAGCTCTGCACCCCAGGGTGTTTTTGGGGTGCTGCCTTACTGAGGGAGCCCATGCAAAGAGTTAACCCAGCTGGGAGGCAGGGATTGGGAGAGCCGGGCAGGCTGGGGCAAATCCCAAGGGTGGAGGGAGAAGGTGACGGGGTGCAATCCAGCAGATCCAAGAATCTGGGTGCTGGGACCACCCCTAATTTCTCCTCCTGGGGGTCCCATCATCCCACAGCCTGGGCTCAGAGCCGGCCATGCGGCGCTTGGAGGAGGATTCTGAGGTCTACAAGATGCTGCAGGAGAACCGGGAGCTGCGGGCGGCCCCGCGGCAGTCCAGCACCTTCCGTCTGCTGCAGGAGGCTCTGGAGGAAGAGGGTGGAGGTGAGGGGTAGCGGGGGGAAAGAGGGTGATAGAAGGGGTCTGGTATCCCCCCAACCAGATGGTGGGGTGCCAAGATGTTGGGGTGCTCAGGGCATGTTGGGGTTCTGGGTGTCAGGGTGATGTTGGGGGATGCTGAGATGCCAAGATGTTGGAGTCATTGGGGGATGTTGGGGCACCCAGGTGAAGCCAGGGGGATGCTGGGGTGGTGCTGGTGGGATGCTGGGGTGCAAGAATGGTGGGGTGCTGGGGGGATATTGGTGTGCTGGGTGCTTAATGTAGGTGCCATGGGGATGCTGGGGTGGTGCTGGTGGGATGCTGGGGTGCAAGAATGGTGGGGTGCTGGAGGGATATTGGGGTGCTGGAGGGATATTGGGGTGCTGGGTGCTTAATGTAGGTGCCATGGGGATGCTGGGGTGGTGCTGGTGCGATGCTGGGGTGCCAGAATGGTGGGGTGCTGGAGGGATATTGGGGTGCTGGGTGCTTAATGTAGGTGCCATGGGGATGCTGGGGTGGTGCTGGTGGGATGCTGGGGTGCAAGAATGGTGGGGTGCTGGAGGGATATTGGGGTGCTGGAGGGATATTGGGGTGCTGGGTGCTTAATGTAGGTGCCATGGGGATGCTGGGGTGGTGCTGGTGGGATGCTGGGGTGCAAGAATGGTGGGGTGCTGGAGGGATATTGGGGTGCTGGAGGGATATTGGGGTGCTGGGTGCTTAATGTAGGTGCCATGGGGATGCTGGGGTGGTGCTGGTGGGATGCTGGGGTGCCAGAACGTTGGGGTGCTGGGGGTGGGGTGCTCAGGTGCTGATGGCTTCATCTGCCCACAGCCCCTTTCCCCAGCCGCCTCTCGCCCAGCACCCACAAGCCCGTGGCCGGTGTCCAGAAGCTGCACCTCTGCGAGAAGTGCGGCAGCACCATCGCGTGAGTGGGGCTGGGGGACACGGGGGGAGCCTGGGCAGGGCTGCACCCAAAAAAACGTGGCCAACAGGGTGAGGGGGGTGGGGGGGTTCTCCCCCTCTGCTCCACTCCTGTGAGACCCCCCACCTGGAGCCCTGTGTCCAGGTCTGGAATCCTCAATGTAAGAAGATTTGGAACTGTTGGAAGTCGTTCAGAGGAGGTCACGGAGATGATCCGAGGGCTGGAGCACCTCTGCTATGAGGAGAGGCTGGGAGAGTTGGGGTTGTCCAGCCTGGAGAAGAGAAGGCTCTGGGGAGACCTTAGAGCAGCCTCCCAGGACTGAAAGGGGCTCCAGGAAAGCTGGGGAGGGGCTCTTGATCAGGGAGTGCAGGGATGGGATGAGGGGGAGTGGCGTTAATTTGGAAGAGGAAAGATTCAGATTGGACATCAGGAAGAATTTTTTCACGATGAGGGTGGGGAGGCCCTGGCCCAGGTTGCCCAGAGCAGTGGTGGCTGCCCCATCCCTGGAGGTGTTGAAGGCCAGGTTGGATGGGCCTTGGAGCCCCCTGATCCAGTGGGAGGTGTCCTTGCCCATGGCAGGGGGGTGATACTTGGATGGGTTTTCAAATCCCTTCCAACCCCCTCCATTCCATGATTCCACGATCCCACCAGCCCAGCTTCATGTCGCGTCGCTCCCAGCGGGTGCCACAGCAGGGCCGATCCTTGGGGTACCCCTGGGTGGGTGGGGGGACACAGGGGGTGCCCCGCTGACGCTCTGTCTCCCCCAGGACACAGGCGGTGAGGATCCAGGACGGCCGGTACCGCCACGCGTCCTGCTACGCCTGCGCCGACTGCGGCCTCAACCTGAAGATGCGAGGCCACTTCTGGGCGGGCGACGAGCTCTACTGCGAGAAACACGCCCGCCTGCGCTACCAGGGTGCCCTTGGAGGGGCCACCCCCACCCCCCACGTGTCCCCCAACTCCTGAGCCCCATCACCCGCAACGGGGCAGGGGAGGACCTCACCGTGCACCCCGTTATCCCCCTCAGGATACCCCATTGCTTGGGGGGAGGATGTTGGGTTGGGGTTGAGGGCATCGCCAGGTTGAGGATGGCCAGGTTGGGGGATGTGATGGGTCCGTTCTCAGCCTGGGTTGAGACCCCCCCCAGGGATGCAGATGGGGGGAGGGCACAGGGATGCTTGAGCACTTAGGGACCAGAGAGGGGGGCTGGCACCGCTTCGTACACTGCAAAAGGGCTTCTCCAAGAGGTTGAACCACATCTCTATAGAAATATAATATATATTTGCTGCACGCCTGCCTCTGGTCCGTGAGGGGCTGGGGTGGGGAAGGGCAGAGCCATGGAATTGCTTGGTTGGAAAAGACCTTTGAGATCATCGAGTCCAACCGTGCCCCTCCACTGCTAAACCAGATCCATGAGCACCTCGTTTACTCGTCTTTTAAACACCTCCAGGGATGGGGAATCCAACACCTCCCACAGCTTGAGAACCCTTTCAGTGAAGAAATTGTTCCCAATATCCAGTCTAAATGTCCCCTGGTGCAACTTGAGGCCATTTCCTCTCATCCCATCACTTGTTACTTGGGAGAGGAGACCAACACCCACCTCACCACAGCCTCCCCTCTGCCTCCTGTTCTCCAAGATAAACACCCCCAGGTCCCTCAGCCTCTTCTCTTCTGCTCCAGCCCCTTCCCCAGCTCCATTCCCCTTCTCTGGATGCTCTCAATGTCCTTCTTGGAGTGAGGGACCCAAAACTCAATATGGGATTCAAGGTGTGGCCTCACCAAGGTGAGGGACCAGAAGGGACCCACATCCCTCCTGCTCATACCCATAGGACCACTGGGAAGCTGGAAGTGACCCCTCCCCTCCTGCCCAGGGTGGGGCTCCAGGTCTTGGAATGGTGCAAAGAGGCTGCTCTGGTGATGCTCAGGTCTCAGTGCCACCTGGCTTTGTCCTGCTCCAGGGAAGGTCAGGGTTCTCCACATGGCTGGATCATCCCCTCCCAGCTCCAGGTATCTCTGGGAGGTGTCAGGGTTTATGGTGGGCTGGTGGCCGGGGCCTTTGTCCTGCAGAGGCCCAGGTGGGCTCTTATCACTGTTCTCCGCCCTCCCTGCCTGTTTGCACGGGATGGGCTTTGCTGTTATCAGCAGCTCCTGGCCCAGCCTGGGAGAGGACCAGCCCTGTCCCACGTCCCAGGGCTCCCATTGTCCAAGGGCTCCCACGTCCCAGTGCTCCCATTGTCCCATGGCTCCCCACGTTCCAGTGCTCCCATTGCCCCATAGATCTCCATATCCCATGGCTCCTCATGCCCAATGTTCCCCATGTCCCAGTGCCCCCAGTGCCCCATGGCTCCCCACACCCCACCACTCCCCATATCCCAGTGCCCCCATTGTCCCAGTGCTCCCATTGTCCCACAGGGCAGGCAGGGGGGCAACAAGGGGGCAGCAGTAGAGCAGGCGGGGGGCAGCAGGGGGCAAAGGTGCTGCCTGCACAGAGGGCGGCCCCCCCTCCGCCCCTCCCCGCCCCATAAAGAGGAGGAGGAGGAGGCAGTGAGGAAGCCGTTTGCTCCGGTGCTCCTGACTCCTTTCCCGGTGCTCCCAGTTCTCCCAGTTCCTGGTGTTCCCTGTCCCGGTTCTCCCGGTTCCAGGTGTTCCCAGTTCTCCTCGTTTCCCTGTGCTCCCATTCCCAGTTTTCCCTGTTCCCGGTGCTCCCATCCTGGTGTCCCCAGTTTTCGGTGCTCCCAATTCCTCCCAGTTTCCCGGTGCTCCCAGTCCTCCCGCTTCCCGGTGCTCCCGGTCCCGGTTCCCAGTGCTCCCAGTTCGCCCCCTGGGGATGCTGCGCCGCCGCGGCGCCTTCAGGCTGGAGCCGCCCCGCCGGGGTGAGTCGGGGGGGTCCTGGGGCGGGGTGGGGGGAACGAACCCCGTGGTCCCCAACTACGAGGAGGGTGCTGGAGGGGGTGCTCAGGGATCCCGGAACGGGGGTGTCTGTGCTGAGAGCCTGGAGAGGGGACACTGGGCCCCCCAGTTTGTGGTGTCTATGCTGGAGGAGGGCTCTGGAGGGGTTCCTGGCGCCTCTCTGTGCCGTGGGGGGTCCCTGGCACCTCCAGTTTGTGCCCTCTGTGCTGGAGGGGGGGCCCTGGTTGTCCTGCAGCTCCGGTTTGTGGTGTCTGTGCTGAAGGGGGGGTCTGGGGGGCGCTTGGTACCCCCAGTTTGTGCTTTAGGGGACCCCCCAGTTTGTGGTGTCTGAGCTGGAGGGGATCTCTGGGACCCCCTAATTAGAGGTGTCTGTGCTGGAGGCGGTCTCTGGTGATCTTGGACCCCTAAGTTGTGGTGTCTGACCCTGGGGGTCCTGGACCCCCAAGTTTGTGGTGTCTGAGCTGGAGGGGGTCCTTGGATCCCTCGGTTTTTGCCCCCAGAGTCCCACTGGGAGAAGCCCAGGGTGCTGGGAACTTACTCAAGCTTTGCCTTCCAGTGTCGGGGTGATGGGTCTGTGATGGGGTCGAGCCCACTGGTGCGGTGGGGGGGTGTCCCAGAAACCTATGGCCCATCCCTTGATGCCCCCCAACTCAGGCTGTGCTGGAGAACACCAACCCCCCCCGCCCCCCAACAGCAAAGCCTGGGAGACACCAGGAGTTGGAGCTGTGGGTTTGGGGAACCCATAGCGCAGCAGAACAGGAGGTTTGAGCTCTCGTGGTGGGGCTCCCCCATCCTGGTGGGGCTCAAAGCTGCGGTGAAACCCCCACGGTGGTGGGACCAGCACCGTTGGGGGAGGAAAGCAGTGGCACGTGGGTTCCATCCTGCTCAGCCCATGGAAATTCGTGGCGTGGGAGCAAGACCGCCGGCAGCCGGCGGTGCTGGGGCGGAGAGGACGCCCCCCCGGCATTGCTGGGATTCATGCGGACGCTGAACGGTGGGATTGGCCGTCGGGGTCGTCCACCTCCCGGTGCGGTGAGTGGCTCCAGATGTTCCTGCACCGAGGGGTTTTGGATTCCCGGGGACCCTTGGCTGATGAGTTCATCTCAAGGTCTTAAGCGGGGTTCATCCAGCGCTTGGTTGTCTGCCTGGAGCCCAAAAGAACCTTCTCGCCTTCCCGGTTGGGGTGGAAAGGGAGCCCTCAGCCACCGGTTGAGCCGGTATCGCCGATCCCAGTGTCTGAGAGGAACCTGTTGGGAACCAGTCCCGTAATGAGGTGCCTCTGGACGCAGGGCTGGGGTGGCAATAAAAGGGACGCGCCAGGACGCGCGCCCGGCACTTGGCTCGCGGAGATGTGGGGTGGCTCCTGCGCTGTCTGGAAGAGGAGGTTCAGCTGCTGTGAGTGTGAAAATGGGGGGGTGACACCCCCCTTCCCCCAAACTGGGGCTTGGGGTGGGGGTAGTGGGGGTAGGATGCTCTGCACCCCAAATCAAGCGCTGGGAGGGTCCCAAAGCTTTGCTCCCCACCTCTCCGATGTCTCTGCTGTGGTTTGGTCAAGAAGGGAAGGGAGGTCCTGCGTGAGGAGGGTCAAGACCCCCACCTGGGATGCAGGGTGATCCCAGCCGGTGATGCCCCCCATGCTATGGGACAAGGGTGAGGACCTCGTGGTCCCTGGAGCCATCCTGTGATGGTTGGGAGGATGGACCCCATGGCCCTGCTGTGTCCTGGGACAGCTGGGACTGAGCTGGAGTGGGGTGCAGCAACAGCAACCTCTTGTGTAGCCCCTGGGCAGGTTGGGGTGAAGAACCCTGGTGTTCCTCAGCAGAGCAGGGAGGGGTGAGCAGGGCTGGATGTGAGGCCATAGAATCAGGGAATGGGATGGGTTGGAAGGGACCTCAAAGCCCATTCAGATCCACCCCCTGCCATGGGCAGGGACTCCTCCCACTGGATCAGGGGGCTCCAAGCCCCATCCAACCTGCCCTTGAACACCTCCAGGGATGGGGCAGCCACCACTGCTCTGGGCAACCTGGGCCAGGGCCTCCCCACCCTCACAGCAAAGTATTTCTCCCTGAGATTCCATCTCAATCTCCCCTCTTTCAGCTGAAAATTGTCCCCCCTCCTCCTAACCCTGCCCTCCCTTGATCAAGAGCCCCTCCCCAGCTTTCCTGGAGCCCTTTTCAGTCCTGGGAGGCTGCTCTAAGGTCGTCCTGGAGCCTTCTCTTCTCCATCCTGTCCTCTTAGCAGAGGTGCTCCAGCCCTTGGATCTCCTCTGGATTCACTCCACCAGTTCCATATCCTCCTTATATTGGGGACTATTTCTGGGGAGCAGTGATGACGCGCCACCGTCATACGAGCATCCCTGGGCAGGGATTGGGGACCCTCTGGAGAGCAGACCCCAAGCAGAGGGGCTGTAGCTCCATATGGAAGGAGGGAGAGAGGACTTGGGCATGGCTGGAGATGCCACGGGTTGGCTCGAGGGGCTGGGAGGTGTGTCAGCCCCATGCCTGGGCATGTGGGGTGGCAAGGACCCTGCCTCTGGGGATCCTCCCCCATCCAGCATCCCTCACCCCACAGATGGTCCTTGGGAGATGGCGGAGAGCTGCGTGGTGCTCACCTCCACCAGCGTCTACCGCCGGCTGCAGGACAGCCCCCAGCAATCCCTGGAGGGGACGAGCTCCTGGGGACCCCCCCAACCACCCCACTCCCCCAGAAGCCCCTCGGCAAGCGGGGGGCTCCTCAAGTCGGAGTCTAAGGACTCTGGGGTGGAGATGGCCAGCCACGAGCAGCCACCCTCCACCCCGCTGGGCTCCGAGAGCAGCTTGTCCCTCGATGGCTTCCCACCGGAGAAGACCCCTCCTGGAGGAGAACCAGACACGGAGCCCACTCGGCCACCTCGAAGCCGCTCGGCCAGCAAAAGACTGGTGCAGGCAACGCAGAGGAGCAGGAGGCAACGAGCACCTGGGCGCTGCCAGCGCCATCTTGGCCGCTCCGGTGCCAGCGCGGCCGAACCGCGGGCACAGCCGGCACGGGATCACCAGGAACCGGAGGAACCCAGTGTAGAAGATCCCAAGGAAGGCGTGGCTGTGGCTAGCAGGGCTCCATCACCTGGTAGCCCTGGAGGTCCAGCTTGCCCAGAGGTAGTGCTGCCCGTGCCAGGGCAGGGGTTGCGATACCTGGAGCACATGTGCCAGATGCTGGAGCGCTTGGCCAGGCTGCAGCAGGACAACCGGCTCCTCCGGCAGCAGGTGGTGGATGCCCAACGCACCCACCCCAACGCCATGGTGAGGGATGGGAGGATGAGGGGTGGTGGGTGGTGATGGAGGGGTCCCAACTGACACCTTGCATCTTGAACAATTCCCCTCCCTGGAGGTGTTGAAGGCCACATTGGATGGGGCTTGAAGACCCCTGATCCAGTGGGAGGTGTCCCTGCCCAGGCAGGGGGGTGGAACTGGGTGGGCTTTGAGGTCCTTTCCAACTCAAATCATTCCATGGTTCCATGATTCTAACTTGTTGTCAACCAGAACCCCAAGAGCCCATCCCTGGAGGTGTTTGAGGCCAGGTTGGGTGGGGCTTGGAGCCCCCTGACCATGACAGGGGGGTTGCAACTGGATGGGCTTTGAGGTCCCTTCTAACCCAACCCATTCCATGGTTCTCTCTCCGCACCCACAGCCCATCCAAGAGCCAGCAGGGCAGGATGCGGCCAAGTGGAGGGCTGAGCATTTCCGGCCACGCTCCTGCTCGGACAGCCAGGCTCCAGGTGAGCGGGGTGGGATGCAGGGATGGATGCTTTGACCCAGTGATGCCAAAAACGCCGGCGAATAAACTCTCTAAGACTCATTTTGGAGTTTTAGAAAGCAGCTTCTTTATTTCAGTGCTGGATGCATGAGGGATTGATTCCATCAATCGTGTAACGGGATGAGCTGGGACACAAGATATTTTTCATTTGTATTTATAATTTTTCTCAGAAATCTTATGCATATCCTATTAATATTAATTATATTATGAACTTCACGACCAAAGCTCTGCTCATGGGAGTTTTGGTGCCAGCTCTGCCTGACCTTGCATTTTAGATAAAGACTGCAAACAGAGGCGATTGGAGAAGAAGACACATCTGTTCTGCACATTTCATACTTAACACAAGATGTTACCATTTTTCTTTGTCTGGAAAAACACTATTTGAGAAAAAAAAAAACATTATGAGGAAAAGATGCTCTCAGAGGGAGTTTCTGTCTAAATTTTAAAAAAAAATCAGTTATTTAGATGAAACTTGACTGAAGTTGGTTAAAAAGGTAAAAGTTGGGTCTGGAGGAAGCTAAAAGTCGGGTCTGGGTCTGGAGGAAATTAATTCTACTTTGGCTTAAATCAAAATATTCCACTTTTTGTAGTAGGAACGACTTCTTGTGTCACTGCTCCCCGGTCGTGGGGACACTCGGCCAGTTCTCCCAGCCTGCTGGAGCCCTCCGAGAGCGGGGCTGGCGCCCCGACCCCGGACAAGGTACGGCCTGGGGGTGTCGGGAGCATCCGGAGGGGGTGTCAGGGGGTCCCCCCGGCTGATGCCGGTGTCTCCCAGCAGGACGGGCGCTCGCACTGGGGCCGCGTGAAGGTGCTGCTCACCCGCCTGACTCGCCGCTCGCTGCGGGGTGGGCGATGCAGGTAGGGGCCGGTCCAGCTCCTGTCATCGCCTCTGGATGGAGGATTCGCACCTATTGCATCGCTTCCCACCCCGCCATGTGACGTCACGCCCACCCGGGGCCGGCCCCCGACCCAGCGTTCCCCACTTTTTCTTCCCCCCCAATAAAGCCTTTTCACTGCCAAACAGGCGGCTCTTGGCAAGGTGTTTTTTTTTGCGCGGTGATGTCACTGCCCCCCTCCCCGTGTGACCTCACGAGAGGACACGTCACGGCTGCATCACTTCCGATGGCTTTTCCAATCCCTTTTGTCCTCCCAGCTCCCATCCCATGGCCCGGTTCGAGCGGCTGCATCCCCCCACTGAGCCCCCTCCAAGCTCAGGGATGGGCTCTGGGGGCATCCCATTGCCTTGCGGGGCCCAGGGGCGGCGCTGAAGCTGTACCCCCCCTCCCCGAATCTTCCCGCTGAGGTGGGTGGGGAAAGGGTGCGGGGAAGATGCTCCAGGAAGGTCCCGAGGGATGCTGGAGTCCCTCACAGTCTCATCGGGTCTGTGTGGAGAAGGGCTGGGTACCACAGATGGAGGGATCCTGGGGATGCTGGAGCCCCTCACCGTGTCATTGGGTCATTGTGACAGACCGGGTACCACCAGTGGAAATGATGTTGCTGCAGCTGCCACTGCCTCATCCAGGCTCTCTCTGACCAGGTACCCCCGTTATCCCCTCCATCCCCCCTCTTTCCTGACCATTCCCTGCCATGACTTGGTTTTTCCTTCCCAGCAGCACATCCCGCAGCCTCTCCGAGACCCCCGGCACCGCATCCCTGGGCAGCAGCAGAGCATCCTCAGAGCCCCTCCTCCCTGCATCCCACCACTCCCTCTCTGGAAAGGTGAGTGCTCCCCATTAATGCAAGGATGGGTCCAGGCTCTGAGGGGTGGTTGGGGGTCTGTCTGGGATGCCCTGGATGCGATCACAGAGTGATGATGCTGGGCAAACTCATTCCCAGGTGATGCCACCAGGTCGTGTCACCCCTCCCAGCAGTGAAGCTCTTCCCCATCCACTCACCTGGGCTGAGGACCGAAGAGCAGGAGAGCTTTGGGTGGATGGTGAGGATGGGGATGTGTGGGGTCCCCTAGGCAGCCCCTTCCTTGCTGCCCTGCACCACCCGGTGCCTTTTGGAGCACTGAACACTCACCTGAGCCATCTTTAGGACTTGGGGCTCTTCCCAACCAGGTGCTCCAGCCACAAAGTGATATTTTTTAGGGGTTATTTGTGGTCAGAGAGGGTCTCTTTGGTTTCTCTAAGTCTGGGGCAGCCAGATCTCTGTCTCCAGCCCTTCCCATGACACTGGGGAGATGCTCACAGCATCCCCACGGCTTCCACCACCTACTCCTGGGCTGGGCAGGAAATTCCCCCTCGCTGGTGGTACCCCAGCTGCATCCTGACCTCAAGGAGGATGCTGAGGCTGCTCCAAATGATGCTGATTCCGCTTTTGGGGCCAAGGAGAGGAGAAAGGAGGTGTCCTCTCAGCACAGGGGCCGTGGCTCTCTGTCCCCAGATCACCTGGAGTGAGGAGGCTCCCAAGCCACCCAACAAAGGAAACTGAGGTGTGGACCCAGGTGTGTGCTGAACTTTGCTGCCCTGGCAAGGGTTGATTCTTGTCAGTTTTGGGGGAAAGCCCTTAGGTTTGGTGCTTTCTGCAGTTCCTGGTGGGATGGTGGCTGCAAAACCTGGCTGTGTCTCCTGGGGTCTTGTCCCCGAGGGGGCTTTGGGGAGGAAGGGGGAATCTGGGATGCTGCAAGGTGACCAGACTCACCTCCTCTCTCTGCCTCGTCCTGACCAGGGAGGAAAGAGGATGGAGCTGTGTTCATTGGTGTGGAATCATCTCCACCTCGGGACGGCCCCATCCTGGTGGTGACCTGGTGTGCATGGCCAGGTGAAGCAGTGAGTGCCACCACCCTGGGCATCTCTGAGCAGCATCATCCCTTCCTGCTGCGTTTTGGAGGTGAGGGCCACCAGCTTGGGCACCTCTGGGCATCGCCATCCCCCTCCCACTGCTTTTTTTGGAGGTCTGAGTGCCATTGGCTTGGGCACCTCCAAGTGGTGCCATCCCTTCCTGGCTGCTTTTTGGAGGTCTGAGTGCACATGTTCTTCACTTGGTGGTGTTTCAGGAACCAAGGCTTGAGAGCCCACCACGTTGTAGAGTTAAGTTTGCCTTTCTGAGAGTTCTCCCTAATAACTCTGGGGTCTGGTGGGTGGTGGGAGAACCTGGCAATTATCCACTTCTCCTGTCAGATGGAGTTCTCCTTCCCCAGCCTGGTGTGGAGAGGGCCCAGCGTGAGTCCCTGCTGGTGTGGAGACCCAGCCCTGCCAAAGAGCTGCTTGTCCAGGACCAGCTTTGGACCAGAGCAGAGTTTGCCCTGCTGGGAATGTGTGGGTTAAGATTCCCTTGGGTGAAACTTGTCTCCTGAGTGCAGGGACAGCAGGAGGAGCTGGTGGCACAGAGCAGGAGCTGAGCAGGGAGCAAGGATGGAGGTGGGGATGCGCTTCCAGGACTGGATGGAGAAGCAGGTTGCTGGGATGAGGCTGGCAGCCCTGCAGAGGGTGACACAGCGATGCAGACGAATCCACAAGGGAAGGAAAATGGATTTAGGAGATCCCAGGCGGGATTAAATCCAGCTGCAAGGAGCGTGGCACCTCTGGATGATGCAGCAGCCAGCTGAGATGCGGCACGTGGCCATTGCCCACCACCTTTTCCCACTTGGAAGCCTTTGCAGGCTCTGCCAGGGCTCAGCTCCCCACGCATCCCACGGAAGAGCGTGGTCCTCGCGTGGTGGTTATTTATAGCGGCCCCGCGCCGCGTAACCGTGGCAACGGAGTTTTTATTTTGCTTAAACCTGGCCCGGCACATGATGGAAGCGCTTGGGAAGGAACAGCTGAGGGGAGCTGAAGTTCTCTGTGCTGGAGGAGGAGGTTTGGCTCAGCTCAGTCCCACCAGTGACTGTTTGGGATGTGGCCGTGGGCCGGGCAGGAGATGCTCTTGGGCTGATGCCTCGCCAACGGCCTCACCAGCCTTTCCGTGCCTTGTGAGGTCCCGTCCCCTTCAATCCCATCTTAGCAGCCTCCCTGCTGGCAGCAGGAAGGTTTTATAGGAGCCCAGCTCCCTGCTTTCTCCTGGGTGGCTCAGGATGGACCTCATCCCCATCCCAGCTCCCTGCTTTCTGCTGGGCTTCCCGGGTTGCACCTCATCCCCATTCCCCACTGTGCCACAGGGCCCAGTTTGCCAAGTTCAGGTACCTGTGGTGGAGGTTCCTTCTGGGCACCTGGGCAGGACTCCCTGGAGGTGCAAGAAGGTGGAGAAGGGACCCTCTCCACCTCCATCACCAGAGGAGAAGCCTGCGATGGTGCTGGGTGCCTTGTCAGCTCGGATGTCCCAAAAGGTGGTTTCATGGCTCTGGGTGCTTGGACAGGGCTGTGTTTTGGAGGTCCCACTCCAGGTGACAACTCCCAGCACCTTCTCTTCTCGTTCCTACCTGAAGAGGGTGGTTTTTAGGCAGGAGATGGAGGCCCCTGAGCAGCAGGCACCACAGAGCTATGGCTGGAGCTTGAATTCCTGAGGATCCAGCTCTCGTGGCCCATCCCCACCTGGCCAGGCAGGGTGGGCACATTGCCTGCTCCAACACTGCTGAAGTGCAGGAGGTGGTGGGAGAAGCTCTTCTCCAAGTAGGCTCAGCAAAGGCAGGTCCCCTGTGCCCCAAAGTGGCCCTGATGGTGGCTGAGCTCTTCCAGGAGATCCTGTAGCAGGATTTTGCCTGCAAGGCGCTGCTGGCCTTGCTGGAAAAGGAACAGCTGGTGGAGACCGAGGACCTGGAGCCAAAAAGGGCTCCTGAAATGATGGAGGCTGAGCAGCCATTGTGTGTGCCTTGTGCAAAATCCTGCTCATCCTGGGAAGAGGACTCTTTTTGAGGAGTAGGGATGCTCTGGAGTGCTTTCCAACTCCTCCTGGGACACGGAGGAGGAGCACCAAGGGCTCCTGTGGCCTCTCCAGATGCCACAAGGTACCAGTGTGTGATCAAATTCACTGTATTTGACTGTCAAATTGCATTTCTCGTGCTCTTTTCTTTCTGCGCCTCTCTGGGGGCTCTTGAATCCCTCTCTGCCCCCCCCCCCCCCCCCCAATACCTTCTGTGGGGCTGGTGGGGACTGGGGCTGTGTTGAGCCCATGGGGGGAGCATCCTGCACGGAATGCCCCCCCATCCTGAGCTGCAGTGGCTGCAGGAGGGGGATCAGAGCCCTGTGAGCCCACGGGGGGGGGGGGGGGGGAAGCATCCCGGGAGCCCCCCGAGCTGCAGTGGCTGCAGGAGGGGGATCAGAGCCCTGTGAGCCCCCGGGGGGAGCATCCCGGGAGCCCCCCGAGCTGCAGTGGCTGCAGGAGGGGGATCAGAGCCCTGTGAGCCCCCGGGGGGAGCATCCCGGGAGCCCCCCGAGCTGCAGTGGCTGCAGGAAGGGGATCAGAGCCCTGTGAGCCCCCGGGGGGAGCATCCCGGGAGCCCCCCGAGCTGCAGTGGCTGCCGGCAGCAGCAGAGGGCGGCAGCAGCCCGGGCTGGCACCGCGCATCCGTCTGGACACGGATCCAGCCGATCCACCAAAAACTTTATTGGAAGCACCTCCAGCTGCTGAGGGGTGGCTGGAACTGATCCAGATGTGCAGCCCCCCCCCGCTTCAAGCCTCCCCTCTTCCCTGGGTTTTCTCCCAGCTGGGTTGCATTTCCCTTTTGCATCCCCCCACCCCCTGCCTTCCTCCACCCCTGAGATCTCAGCTCGCCTATAGCCCCCTCAGTGGGCACCTCTGGCTGTGCAGATGTGCACACCCTCCCCCTTCCAGCTGTGGGGAAGAGGCACTTTGCACCATTCCTGCTTAAAGTGGGGTGGATTTGGAGCACACCATCACTTGGTACTCCATACAGGAAGTGCAACCCTTTCCTTACCCTCTCCCAGTGCCTCAAAAACTAGAATTTGGATGCTTTTACCCTTCCCAGGGTGGGGGTTACTGGGCTACTAAGGCACAGAAGGGGTGGCCCCATCCACCTGCCAGAAGGGAGCTGGGATGGGTGCAAGGAGTGCTGGGGTGTGTTGGGTGTTGCTGTGTGATGCTGCTTTCCCCCTTCCCAACTTCCCTGCTCCACTGCAAATCCCTCCTGGATGCAAGGAACTGTTTGGCTGATGAGGGGGAGCCCTCCTGTGCCCCCCACCCCATCCCAGGCTCTACCTTATCCTGGCAGGAATGCAGAGCAATGAGGGCTAAAGCCCCCGCTCCCAAAATCCAGCCCTGGGAGGGAGGAGGTGGGGAGCAGCCAGGAAAGGGGAGGGATTCCCCATCCTGCCGTGAGGCTCAGTCGTCGGCTACGATGGACAACGCCCGCAGCTCGCTCAGCTTGGCCTCGTTCTCCCGCTCCCGCTGCTCATCGCTGCAGCCGGGACGGTCGATCTGAGCCGTGAGGTCACCAAAGATCTTGTGCATCTCAGTGTAGTAAACAACCTGGGATGGGGAGAGGAGAGGAGGAGAGGGGAGGGAGTCGGTTGGGAAGGGGGGGGGGGGGGGGTGTCTCCTTTCCCCACCCCGCCAAGAGCCAGCCCTGAGCTTCAGCATCTCTTGTTTCTAAAATAGCTTCCTCCCATGTGTCGCTGCCACCCCCTCCCCTTGGATTATTACAACTCAACACGTTTTAATAACACGCTGCCCTTCTCCTCTCGCTTCCCATCTGGCACCCAGCACCCCCCCCCCCCTCCCCTGCGGCCGCCGGCCCCCTTCCCACCCCGACACCGGGATGAGCCGCCTGCCCACGGTGCCCAGCTCTGCAACAGGTCCTTACTCCGCGGGCAGGGGCCAGCGTCACGCCCGGGAGGCAGGGGGAGGGGTGTTTAATAATGTGCTAATTAGCGGTGCCAATTAACTCCGGCAGCGCTTCCCAGAGTGGGAGCCGGGGGGGGGAGGGCAGCACAGGCAGATGGCACCGGGCGGTGGTGGCCTCGCTGGCGGAGAAGCCGCGGTGCCCGGTGGGTGCTGGCAGGGTGGGAGCCCCCGGTGTTGTGGGATGGGTGGCGGGGTCAGCTGGGAGGGCTGGAGGAGAGAGATGGGGATGCCCAGGCTGGGCATCCACCCAGCTGTGATGGACAGGGATGGGGAAGCGCTGCTCTCCTGGTTGGATGGTGCCAGCCTTGCCCTCATTTCACAGACGAGGCTCGGTGGGCACCCAGGGCCAACCCCAGCAGTTCCATTCCGGTACGGAGACGCGCTCAGTCTCCATGGAGACTGGTTCCCCTCATCCTGCTCAAAACGATGCTTATTTTGGGCAGGACCGAGGGGAGATGCAGAAGACCCACCTGCCTTTGCCAGCATCCCCCCCTTTCCCATGGGTTCATCCCTACTGGGGTGGCAGCAGGGGCTGCTCTGGGTCTCCCCACGCAGCGGGCACCGAGTGATTCAGCACCAGTGCTCATTTACAGAGTGACTAACGAACCCCGCTGCGTGGTGGCAGCGGGCGAGAGCCTCCAGCTCGTCCCACTGCAGCCCCCTCAGCAAACCACAGCCCCCAATCCCATGCAGCCCCCACGCTGGCTGCAGCTCCAGCTCCACACACGCAGGAGGTGCTGGTGCTGAAAACACCCACCAGCTCCACAATGCCTTGGTGATGCCAGGGAGGGCTGTAAAGCCGGGAGCCAGAGCTCTGGAGCTGCTCTCCGTGTCCCTCATCCCCACCCTGGCATCAGATGGGCTTGGTTCATTCAGACTGTGGCACAATTCCAGCACGGAAAAGGCACTGGAACATGGAAAGCCTACAGAGCTGTTGCTCCTCAAGGATTGTCCCCCAAAATTCCAGGCACACCACCCTCCACAGCAGCATCTTCTCTGTATGGAACCGTCGCTGCCCACGCGCCGCAGCCATCGAGCCCTTCCTGTGGGACACACCAGGTCCCTGGGGCCCAGCGAGTCTCCTTGGGGATGCTCTTCTCCCCCAGTAGAACCCAGTGCCTCACCAGTAGGCAGCCAACTGGGACGCCGGCATGCATGGCCAGCCGAGTCCCTGGTGCTTTTTCAATAAGACCCTACAGGCATTGAGCCCCAAATTGGGTGAAAAACCATCTCTGCTTCTCCAGGGAGGGGGATGGATCTCACCTGGATGGGCTCTGGGTGAAAAACCATCTCTGCTCCTCCAAGGAGGGGGATGGATCCCACCTGGATGGGCTCTGGGTGAAAAAACATCTCTGCTCCTCCAAGGAGGGGGATGGATCCCACCTGGATGGGCTCTGGGTGAAAAACCATCTCTGCTCCTCCAGGGAGGGGGATGGATCCCACCTGGATGGGCTCTGGGTGAAAAAACATCTCTGCTCCTCCAAGGAGGGGGATGGATCCCACCTGGATGGGCTCTGGGTGAAAAACCATCTCTGCTCCTCCAAGGAGGGGGATGGATCCCACCTGGATGGGCTCTGGGTGAAAAACCATCTCTGCTCCTCCAAGGAGGGGGATGGATCCCACCTGGATGGGCTCTGGCAGCTCCAGCAGGGGGGAGCCCCCAGCAGCTCGCCCCACGGCCGCCAGCCCCACGGCCGCCGTCGCCAGCCCCACGCCTGCCTGCAGCTCAGTACTTTTCCAGCTATGGATGCCATATGCTCCAGCCCCAGCCCATCAAATCCCATCTCCAAGTTGCCTTTGAGAGTGAGCCAACGGCCCCGAGTCCACCTGTCTTGAACTAATTCTGGTTCGGGACACCGTGGTCTCCTCATTTTCTATAGATCGCGTTCATGGTGCCACAGCCGGGTGTGTTTGTGTCAGCCCTAAACAACAGCCGTGGGCCACTGCCAGGGCCAGACAAAGCCCCCCCCTCTGGGTGCCCCACAGCCCATCCTGCCTCACAAACCCCATTTTCCCCCCAATTTCATTAAAAAAAACAGGGGAGAATGGTGTCTTCTAGCTGGAAAATAAAGTGCGAAACAGTAAGGAAGTTTTCATGTGCTCACACCAGCGATGGAGCTCCAAATCTCCCCCTTTCATCTTCATGTGGCCACTTCAAAGGCCCCAGCCAGGGAAATATTTGCCTCCCACGTGGGTGGGCAGAAGCATTTGGTGTTGAATGTTACAGCTCCTGCGAGCTCCGGGCATGTCACACCATCAGGAGACACCCGGCAGCGGGGCTGGCGGCCAAGCTGTGCCATGGGAACCCAGCCACCCGGCGAGGAGGTCTTGGAGGGTCTTGTTGGGTCAAAGCCACAAAGCTGCTGCTCTGGAGATGGTTTGAAGCGGGGTCTTTCCCTTTGCTGTGGCACGGATTGTTCCCAGCAAGGCAGCTGGTCCCTTCACAGCTCATCCTCGCGCTGCCTGGTGCCACTTGCCACATATTTGTCTCCCTTTTAACCCTCAGCTTTCTCCAGGGCCAAAAACACCAGGGGAAAAACTACGCAGTTTTTGCACTTGGGCTGCCTTCAGATGGTGGATTTGATCCAGGGACAAGGAATTCTGGAGTCACAGCCCCCAGGCACAGCCAAGGGCAGAGCTGGCCCCAGCCTCCATGTCCCTGTCTGCCCCTTTCCTTGAGGGATGCGTGCCCGAGCCCCACCACTCCTAGAGGAATATGCAGAAGAGGCTGGAATTAGAAAATCCACTGAGAAATATGACCCCCACCCTCCCTGAGATGCTCAATAAGCTCAATGAGGCATGGAAGGAGAGCTAACCCAGGAAGATGAATGGTGCTGGGCCCATTCACACACCTCCCATCACCAGCTCACACCTGGGATGCTGGAAGGGGGATGGAGATGCTCCTGGCATCACCACCACAGCCCCTTCTCCTGCCCAGGTCCCTGCAGGTGAGTCAGGGCTCCTGGGTGCTATTCCTGGTGAGCCAGTGCCTTTTCCCTTTCCATTTCTGCCACCAGCAATGGGGGGAAAGCAGCACAGCCCCCAGGCAAGGGTTCCTCAATATGAGGAACACAACAAACACATCCTGAGCCCAACCTTGGCACAAACGAGTCACCAGGGGAGTGCTGAGCTCTCCTCCTGACAGCAGAGATGCTGTCGTGCCTGTGCATCCCTCCCTGAAGGTGGAAGGATGCAGCCAGCACCCAGAAAAGGGATGCAGCTCCCATCTAGGTCAGTGGGGAGGGTGGGATGTGGCACCCATCCGGGCCCAGCTTGAGCAGGGAGATGCATCAGCTTTGTGACGGTGCTGCCTCTTCAGTATCAAAGCCAAGCTTTCCCTCTCCTTCCCTAACAAATCCCTCACCTGAGGGGAGGGCAGGTGGCCAAGAGGCAAAACAGGGGATTCCCAAGGGGATGAATGGAAAAGTCTTGCAAACAGCCCTGGCAACAGCACCCCGTGGGCATCTCCCAGTGCTCCCAGTCGAGGCAGGAGCCAGCTGGCAGCAGGGAGCCAGCAGGGACCAAGGACAGAGGGGCAAAGCTGCTCTCTAAGGAAGCTGCCAGCAGCTCCCAAACCTTCCCTTCAGCCAAGGCAGGCAGGGTTCGTATTCCAAGGTCTCATCCAAACAACCCACCCACAGCAGAGAGGGTTTGCAGGGGGGGGGGAAGAAGGGACTTTGCAGTGGCTCCAGGGAGTCTGGTTCCTCTTTAGGCTGCCGAGGTGGTTGGAAGAGGGAGCCCCGTGCGCCCGATTGCTAAGGGAACAGCGAGCACAGCACCCCCAGCACCCAGCGAGGCGGCGGCAGGGTGCATCGGCACCATCTGGTAGGTGAATCAGCCTTGCAGACAACTCGCTGGCAGCTCGCTGGAGAAGCCCTCGCCGAGCTGGAGGTGAGATGGAACACGTGCTCTTTGCACCTTCCTTGCCTCACCTGCCCCAAAAATAAATGCCAGAGGAAAACGCCCACGGGAGGAGCAGCAGCACGTGGGTTCAGCCACCACGCCGGGATCCGGGGCACGGCGTCCGCCCGGGATGCCAGGAGTTCAAAGCTAGATTAGATCCTGATAGTGTTCCTCAAACCACCAAAAGGGGTGAGAGGAGAAGGAAGATGGAGGAGGAGAGGCAGCAAAGCACAGAAGGAAGGTGGAGGATGGAAAGCAAAGCACGCTGTGGTTTATTTAGGCCACCCCCTTCCTGCAAAGCCTTGGTGTGGAGATTGCACAGCAGCCTCCTCGATTTCTTGCCAGCACTGGGTCTGGTTACCAAGAGCCAGATCGAGCCTTAAGATGAGCCCTGAGCATCCCATGAGCTCAAAAAAGATCCAACCCTGTAAGGACTATAAAGAGATGATGTATCCAGATGGATAAAGCCATGAAACACCAGCAGTTGATGTATAAGCAGGGCTTGAACTGCCTTACGCAGGCAATCTGGGAGAGCTGGGGAGGGGCCCTTGATCAGGGACAGGATGAAGGGGAAGAGTTTTGAGCTGAAAGAGGGGAGATTGAGATGAGATCTTGGGGAGAAATGTTTTGCTGTGAGGGTGGGGAGGCCCTGGCCCAGGTTGCCCAGAGCAGTGGTGGCTGCCCCATCCCTGGAGGTGTTTCAGGCCAGGTTGGATGGGGCTTGGAGCCCCCTGATCCAGTGGGAGGTGTCCCTGCTCATGGCAGGGGGTGGGACTGGATGGGCTTTGAGGTCCCTTCCAACCCAACCCATTCCATGGTTCTATGACTCTCATGAGATAGGACAACACAGGAATGTTCCTGGATATGAGGCAGATCCAAGCAAAGCAGCAAAACCTCACCTCTGGCTGTCCTTTCTGTCTGACAGTCTGCAGACACCAACCTGCTCTTGTGCCAGTACAAGGTCCAACAGTGTCCTGCCCAGTGCCCCTCCTGCCCCACCACTGCTCCCTGTGCCCTCCCATCGCTCCATAATTAAACTGCTGGAGGTAACGGCCTTTGGGCAGAGGTTTGCTGCCTGGTCCCTGCATATAAAGCTCAGCTTGAGGAGGTGCCTTGCTCTGGGAGCAATTTACACCCAGGTGGGACCCCAGATGAGGATGGCAGTGCCTGGCAGAGAGGGGACAGCATCTCACCTGCGCCCGGACCAGAGACTCAAAGCTGGGTTTGAAGTAATCGATGCGGCTGCTGTAGAACTTGGGCATCTCCTCCAGCAGCTGCTTGTTTTTGGCTTCAAAGTCCTCCTTCACCGGTCTCAGCTCTTCACGGGCCTGGGAAAGGAGAGAGGATGGGGAGTCAGACATCTGGGAAAACACCCTTCTCACGAGGAGACCTGCACAGAGGGCACCCCAGGGCAAAGGATTGCTCTGCTTTGACCTGAGGACAACCAGTGACCGGCCAATGGAGCCTGGTGTGACCCAAGTGATCAGCCAATAGAGTCTGGTGGGACCCAAGTGACCAGGTAATAGCGTGGTGAGACCCAAGTGACCAGGTAACAGAGCATGGTGGGACCCAAGTGACCAGATAATAGCCTGGTGGAACCCAAGTGACCAGGTAACAGAGCCTGGTGGGACCCAAGTGACCAGATAATAGCCTGGTGGAACCCAAGTGACCAGATAACAGAGCATGGTGGGACCCAAGTGACCAGGTAACAGAGCCTGGTAGAACCCAAGTGACCAGGTAACAGAGCCTGGTGGGACCCAAGTGACCAGGTAACAGAGCCTGGTAGAACCCAAGTGACCAGGTAACAGAGCCTGGTGGGACCCAAGTGACCAGGTAACAGAGCCTGGTGGGACCCAAGTGACCAGGTAACAGAGCCTGGTGGGACCCAAGTGACCAGGTAATAGCCTGGTAGAACCCAAGTGACCAGGTAACAGAGCCTGGTGGGACCCAAGTGACCAGGTAACAGAGCCTGGTGGGACCCAAGTGACCAGGTAATAGCCTGGTAGAACCCAAGTGACCAGGTAACAGAGCATGGTGGGACCCAAGTGACCAGGTAACAGAGCCTGGTGGGACCCAAGCTCTGACCCTGGAAAGCTATGGGACGCAGAGAGGCTGCTGCAGAGGTCATGAGCCAGCCTGTGTTCTTCCCTTCAGAAGGAGAAGCTTCCCAAAGCTCAGCCAGGCTGGAGAACACCTCCATCCACACCTGTGTCCCCTCACCCTGCAATTCCCAAGAGGATCCTGCCCCCCACCATCACTTTCGCCTGTGACCTTCAGCTCAACGCGTCCAACTGGCTTCTTTAAACAGAAGCGTGGGGAGAAAGGGAAATGTCTCTGAGATGGTGTGGAAAAGGGCAGGAGGGGGTGGGTTGTGAAATATTAGACAGGTTCAAGTCTGCCACTTAATCCCAGTGACATTCCGACGGGAGGGGGTGCGGGAGAAAGCTGGCAAGGCAAGCCCAGCCACGGCACCGGTCCCACTCCCTGGGATGGCACAGACAAAGCTCCAGGCTGACAAAGCCTTAAATCATCTCAGGCTTAAGTAGTTCTGAGAGCAAACTCATCATCTGCCGTGAGACAAGGAGCATTTAAACTCCCAGGGTGGAGTTCCCGTGGCCACCAAGAGCAGAAGACTTGGAGCAAAGAGCTCTGAAGGGAAGATGCAAATATAAAGCTCAATTAAAATACCTGGATGAGATGATGGAGGAACCTCTGCTATGAGGAGAGGCTGGGAGAGTTGGGGCTGTTCAGCCTGGAGAAGAGAAGGCTCCAAGGAGACCTCAGAGCAGCCTCCCAGGACTGAAAGGGGCTTCAGGAAAGCTGGGGAGGGGCTCTTGATCAGGGAGGGCAGGGATAGGATGAGAGGAAATGGTTTTCAGCTGAAAGAGGGGAGACTGAGATGAGATCTTGGGGAGAAATGTTTTGCTGTGAGGGTGGGGAGGCCCAGGTTGCCCAGAGCAGTGGTGGCTGCCCCATCCCTGGAGGTGTTCAAGGCCAGGCTGGATGGGGCTTGGAGCCCCCTGATCCAGTGGGAGGTGTCCCTGCCCATGGCAGGGGGTGGGACTGGATGGGCTTTGAGATCCCTTCCAACCCAAACCATTCCATGATGATTCTGTTTCCCATCAAACCCCTGGACCTCTCAGATACCCTGGGTTCAGGGTTGCTCAAGGCTCCTGCAGACGTTTAAGCTCACACAGTGGCTGGCTGAGATCTTTTTGGAGGGTGGAATTAGATCACACAGAAGTTCATTAAGGGAAAAAGAAATTAAATAACTAAAACCTGCTTAATCATCAGGACAAAAGCATTCCCATTCTTCCAGCCCCAGCTTTAGTCACCGAGGCTAAGCTAAGTAAGCAGCTTACTCTGAAATCGGAGGTCTCTTTTGTTAAGGCTGATAGGGCCATTCTTTAACACAAAACTTCATTTTTTCGTGGGGAAAGCCATTAGAAAATTCGTGTTCTTTTGACTCTGAGAAAGCCAACTTGTTCCTTCAAGGATCAAGCCCCGTTGTGCAGGAGCAGCAGCTTTGGGGGAGAAACCTTAGCGAGGATTTAATTAAAAAAAATAAATCGTGATTTGCGCTAAAATTCGGGAGAGAGAAAAGAAGGCGGCGGCGAAGCTTCCTGTTAACCAATTACTGCAATTTGCCAAGGAGAATTCTTGCAACAGGTGGCAAACATAAAGCCTTGGAATGCTCTGATCTTCCCTGTCCCATCCAGCTGCTCGTTGAGCCGAGGGCAGGGGGAAGCCTTCTTCTCCCAAGGAATAAGTGATGGGATGAGAGGAAAGGGCCTGAAGCTGTGCCAGGGGGAGGTTTAGATTGGATAGCGGGGAAAATGTCTTTACTGGAAGGATTCTCAAGGCACTGGAATAGTTGCCCAGGGCAGTGGTGGAGTCTCCATTCCTGGAGGGGTTTAAAACATGGGCAGGTGAGGTGCTCAGGGATGGTTTAGCAGTGGACAGGTTGGGTTGGACTCGATGATCTCAAAGGTCTCTTCCAACCAAACAATTCTATGATTCTGTAATATAGCAGAGCTGCCCCAAAGCAAGAGAAAAAGGGTCTCTGCCCTCTGTACCATCCCTGGTTCCCAGACCGTGTGGATGTGGCACTTTGGGACATGGTTCAGCAGGCACGGTGGGGCTGGGTTGATGGTTGGACTGGATGAGCTTAGAAGGCTTTTCCAACCTTAATGATTCCATGACTCTACGATGCTAAAGCCCCCACGTGTTGGCTTCAGTGTTGGTTGCTCCTCCAAGCATGGCTTTTATTCCACTTCAGTTTGGAAAACTGGCTCTTTCCCTTCGCCCAGCGCCGTAATTCACATTTTTGTTATCAAGCGCCCTACGTGGCGACTTTACACCATTAAAAGACATCTTTCCAAAACGTTACATCTCACCAGGGCTTGGCACAGATGTCAAATGTCAAAGGGAAAGCTCTTCCTGAGCTTTGCTTTTTGGATCCATGGGTGTCTCAGTACCTGGTGCAGCTTGGCGAGGACGGGGCCGGTCCTCTCCTTCTCCTCGTACTTCTCCACCTTGGACTGCAGGCGCTTGTAGTCCTGCAGCGTTTGCTCCCTTCTCTTCACAGCCATGTTTAGGCTGGGGAAGACACTGCTGAACCTGGAAAAAAGGATGGGAAGGGGATTTTTTGAGTGATTTTGAGCGAGACACAGCATCCAAGACAATCTCCCAGCCAAAAGGTCCTAAGGATGGCGGGGGGTGGTGGTGGTGGAACTGGATGACCCTTGGTCCCTTCCAACCCAAACCATTCTATGGTTCTAGGATTGAGACCAAAATTACCCAGGGCTTTAAAGAAAACTATTCCAGGAGGCTGGAAGGATTAAGTTACAGATAAGATTTTGCAAAGCCTTGTCAGCGTTTGGGGTTGGAGAGGAGAGCTGGAAGCACAAGCCCAGAGGGCTTTGTGGGTCAATCCATGTGTGGAAGGGTGTGTTTTTAAACAATAATAATAATAAAACCCAAGGAATTTTGCAAAGCCTGGTAAAAGCACTCTGAAGGGCCCAACCTGCTCCTGAGCTCTCCTGCCAGCCCTTATGTTTTTCCCATTAGTTCTTTATTTGTAAGTTTTCCCCCCCTCTCTTCCAGCTGCCGCAGTCGGGACCACGCGGAGCTGCCTTCGCTGGGACCGGGGGACGGAAGCTGCTGTACAAACCCCAAAGCTTTTAACCCTCCCAGAGCAAACCAAAATGGAAAATAAACAGCTCTTCCCCCCACGTAGAGTTTGCCAACGTGGGATTTCCCATTCCCCAACGCCACGTTTGGAAAAGGAGTGAAAAAAGTTGAACCAAAAAAATCCAGGAAACAATAAAGACGAAGTGGAAAATGCAAAAAAAAAATGTGCTTTTGGGGCAATTTCTGGGGTTGCAAAGCCAGGCTGAAGAGGAGCTCTGTACCCCACGCACGGCTCAGCAGCAGCAGCCAACAATTAGCCAGGCTATGGGAAGATTCATATTATTAAAATGTGTTACAAATGGAGGAAACACGAACATCTGACGGCGAAGACAAGAGGGAGGAATTTTGAACGCGACCGGAGAGGGGAAAGGCAGAAACTGGAGCATTGCTCTTGCCTCCCAAATGTCAGTAAATCAAATTACACTGGTGGTGCTGGGCTATGGGCTTGTAGGAAATGGGTCAAACTATTAATTTAATCCCCACAATTACAGGGTCATTTTTGGGGGGGGGGGGGAAATGGGCAAGAACTGGGCATAAAAATTGTGTCTAAATAGCCCAATGATCTTCACAAGCAAAAAGCTTTCTGAGGTCTTTAAATTGAAAGAAACCCACGTGTGGGGGGGGAAATTAATAAAAAGTAGATCACAAATCCCACTTTATGACAGTAATTTGCTTTCAACACAGGGTTAATACAGAGGGTTCAAACAAAACCATGGGTACCAATCACTCCATCCTCTATTAGAACCTCATTTTCTGACACGGTGCTCGCTCCGGAGGGGGATTAATGTGGATGCAGAGGTGAAGCTTTTGCCCCTGAGCATCACCAGTTTGCAAAGAGCAAATGCCAGAAGTGAAGGGAATGGGAAATATTCGTGTCCAGGCATTTATATTCAAGCACTCCTCATTGAGACAGCGACGCAGGGATGGTCCAGGATAACCAGGGCTGGTCCCTGCGTGGCTCTTGGTGTGATATTCTCCTTCTGATTGAGCTTATTGAGGTGGGGCACGAAGAGCAACCTGCAAAAACCATCAGGGAGCTCGCCCAGCGCCACCCTGTCGCCCAGCTGCCCGCAGATCAGATGCTGCTGCCCTGACATTGCTTTTTATGGTAACCTTCACACGCAGCTCGCCGTTGTATTGCAATGCCGCGGTGGCTTACGCAGCCTGGCCGCAGATTTGCCATCTCCAGGGCCATGGGCTGCTGCTAAAACACCTCTTCCCCTCCACATAAGGTCCAAGTAACACGTTGGCAGAAGGGTAGGGAGATTGGGATGGAGGAGGGGAAGGGGAACCCAAGTTGAGAGGTCTCCCCGGTCTAAAAGCATGGAGGTTGCTCGCCAACGGCGCACGCTAAAAGTCAGCAACTTCTGCAGAGGCTTCTCCCAATTATTAACAAGGTGGGAATGGAAAGGAAGGATCCTCATCAGGGAGTGCAGGGGTAGGATGAGGGGGGAAGGGTTTTCAGCTGAAAGAGGGGAGATTGAGGTGAGATCTTGGGGAGAAATGTTTTGCTGTGAGGGTGGGGAGGCCCTGGCCCAGGTTGCCCAGAGCAGTGGTGGCTGCCCCATCCCTGGAGGTGTTCAAGGCCAGGTTGGATGGGGCTTGGAGCCCCCTGATCCAGTGGGAGGAGTCCAGGGTTGGAACTGGATGGGTTTGAGGTCCCTTCCAACCCAACCCATTCCATGATTCTAAGAAGATGCCTCAGATCCTCTCAGCCCCGTGTCTGTACCCAACACCAGCTTTTAAAGAGCGTTTTTTTCCGACGGCCCAACTCCTGAGCCCTTTCTCTCCCGTGCTCAGCCCCTCCACGGTGCTGCTGCATTGAGAGAGCCACGAGACACCAGAGAATCCACACGCAGGCACTTCACATCCGACAGAGTCGCTACCGCAGGGGAAGAGCGGAGCCTTTAGCTCGGCACCGCAGCCACCGAGAAGGCAGAAGACGATCAGCGACACAGTTTCCATTTACTTTGAAGTTAAATCTGGTTTTAAAAAGGAAAAAGCCTTCATTTCCCCCCCTCCTTTTTTTTTTAGTTTTTCATTCCCAGTATCAACTCGGCGCAATTCCGCAGCCCCCAATGGAAGGAGACTGCGCCCCTGCAGAGCTCTAAAACAATATCTACAGTGCTGGATCTGAAGAGGCTGTTACTGTGTGGGCAAAGCATCTCCTGCCTCACAAGGACTTCTATGCATAGATTATTGGCTGCATTTCCGAGAGGGGAGCGCGGCTCAGCTCCACCAGCTGCCTGGAACACAACGCCCCCCAGAACCATGGAGTGGGTTGGGTTGGAAGGGACCTCAAAGCCCATCCAGTTCCACCCTTTGCCATGGGCAGGGACACCTCCCACTGGATCAGGGGGCTCCAAACCCCATCCAACCTGGCCTTGGACACCTCCAGGGATGGGGCAGCCACCACTGCTCTGGGCAACCTGGGCCAGGGCCTCCCCACCCTCACAGCAAACGTTTCTCCCCAAGATCCCATCTCAATCTCCCCTCTTTCAGATGAAAACCCTTCCCCCTCATCCTGTCCCTGCACTCCCTGGTCAAGAGCCCCTCCCCAGCTATCTTGGAGCCCCTTTCAGTCCTAGGAGGCTGCTCTAAGGTTTTCCCAGTCTTGTCTTCTCCAGACTGAACACCCCAACTCTCCCAGTCCCAGATCATCCATGGTCCACTCCAACAGCTCCAGGTGCTTCCTGTGCTGAAGACTCCAGAACTGGACACAGGGCTCCAGGCGAGGTCTCACCAGAGCAGAGGGGCAGAATGCCCTCCCTTGCCCTGCTGGTCCCACTGCTTTGGACACAGCCCAGGACCTGGTTGGCTTTCTGGGCTGCAAGTGCACATTGCTGGCTCATGCTGGGCTTCTCATCCACCAGCACCCCAAGTCCTTCTCCTCAGGGATCCTTGGATTCACAGCCATGCCGGGCACGGCTGCCCAGCTCCAGGTGCCTCGGGCTCCAGTGCAGGTGCTGGAAACATCAGTCTTAAGTGATGGGTTCCTCAGGGATGTGCATGGGGGTTCCAACTCCCAGAGCTGCTCAAGGAGTTCTAAGTGCTGCAAGTGGCAAAACTGAACCCACTTGAGTTCCTTTACCACCCACTCCAGCAGGAAGGGCTGAGCCAGTGGTGGCTCCTCCAGACACCGGCCGGACACCGACCAAGCTCTCCCTGTGTCAATCAACCTCCCCTCGTGCTGACCAAGCTCCTCCTGAGTCATCTTGTTTAATTTTCACTCAGGATTAGCCCAGCTCAAGCAGAGAAGGATGCTCCATCCTTGGAGTCCTCTGGATTGAGGACAAATTGCCTCCAGCTCCTGAAGGAGTTACTCCAATGAATTCCCTATCAACCCAGCAGCTCTGAAATTCCCATGGGGTTCAGAGAGAAGTGGGTTTCTTGCCCACACTGAAGTCCTTGGTTTTGCTCCATGTGTGTACAGAAATAGGACCTCAAGCCAAGTGCCAGGGGTGGTAAAACAGGCCCTGGGCACTGCCAAGTTATTCAGATGACTTAATAAATCGCTGTATTTCACGCGTCACCCCAGTGTCTTCACAACTATCTCATGCATGTTATTTACAAATGCTCCTCATGGAAAGCCTGGCAGAGGGACCATCTACAAACCCTCCAAAAGCTCCTGCCATCCACAAACACATCCCTCCGTCTCCCAAGCCCTGCCAGGATCTCAAATCTTTTTCCAAAGCCTCTGGCTACGCATCACAAACCCTCCAGGCAGCAGCGGCGCCGGCAGAGAAGGGATGAGGACCATCCTTAGTGCCAAGGGTGGGGAGCAACATCCAAACAGGGTCAGCTGCTCTGGAAATGAAGTCTGAACAATAAAACCCATTTTAGCAGGACCAGGAAAGCCTCACAAGCAAACACTGGTTGTTTCAGCCATCTATTCCCCTTGCCCCATGGAGCAAGGGCACCTCAGAAGGAAGCACGGATGAAAACACCAACCGTGTCCTGGGCTGCATCAAAAGAAGCATCACCAGCAGGGTGAGGGAGGGGATTCTCCCCCTCTGCTCCACCCTCTTGAGACCCCACCTGGAGTATTGTGTCCAATTCTGGAATCCCCAACAGAAGAAGGATATGGAATTGTTGGAACAGGTCTAGAGGACAGAGGAAGATGATCCAAGGGCTGGAGCACCTCTGCTATGAGGAC
This sequence comes from Tapera naevia, assembly GCA_033556795.1. Taxonomy (NCBI): domain Eukaryota; kingdom Metazoa; phylum Chordata; class Aves; order Cuculiformes; family Neomorphidae; genus Tapera; species Tapera naevia. The sequence continues at coordinate 91,910 of JAUMJJ010000117.1, forward strand.
AGGCTGAGAGAGCTGGGGTTGTTCAGCCTGGAGAAGAGAAGGCTCTGGGGAGACCTTAGAGCAGCCTCCCAGGAGTGAAAGGGGCTCCAGGAAAGCTGGGGAGGGGTCTGGAGGGACAGCACCAGGAGGAGGAACAGCTTTAAATTGGAAATGGGAAGATTTAGATTGGACATTAGGAAGAAATTCTTCACCATGAGGGTGGGGAGGCCCTGGCCCAGGTTGCCCAGAGCAGTGGTGGCTGCCCCATCCCTGGAGGTGTTCAAGGCCAGGTTGGATGGGGCTTGGAGCCCCCTGATCCAGTGGGAGGTGTCCCTGCCCGTGGCAGGGGGGTGGAACTGGATGGGTTTTGAGGTCCCTTCCAATCCAAACCATCCCGTGATGCTATTTAAAGCCCTCCAGCAGCCGTGGGTATTTATCAACAAGCCCACCCCCATCTTTCTCCGAACGCTCCACCCAGACCCTGCTTTTACAGGGGATGAGAGGCTCTGGCAGCCGTAGCCACTCACAAATCCCCAGGACCACCCTCCTGTTACTCGAGCCTTTCTTTTTTTTAAATACAAAGCAAAGCAAATCGAAGCCCGACTTAAAAGGAATCGTGGTGGGTTCGGTGCTAAAAGCACAGAGCAGGAGTGAAGGTAAAACAGCAGCACAGGGCATTAGAGCTCCTGCCATGAAAGCAGCTTGGAAAAATAAGCTGCCGTTGTTCCCTGTCACTTTTTAGGAAAGGCTGCTGAGAGGGGATTACGGTGCAGGCGGCTTAAGAGGAGCAGGTGAGGGGAGATACGCAGGGATAACGAAAAGGAAATACAAATGATTGTCTCCTCACTGCTGGAAAGGAGGGGGGAAACACACCCGTGAACTCCTCTTGGGATGACAGTTTAGCCCTGGAAAATAAAACCCATAAAAGCAGGCAGTTCTCTCAATTACAGATCATGTTGTCACTTCGTCTCCACGCCAGCCTCCTGTAATTAAAGGATGGGGCTGGAGAGACGCTGCCACGCGAGATGAAAGCACCACCAGGATCCCCATCACTGCTGGAGCTGTTCGTTAGTCAGCCCAGCTGACAGGTCTGGTGCTTGGGAATTGAAAACTTCTCTCTCTCTCTGCTGAGAGGCTGCTGGGGAGCTGGGTGAGAAGTTCTCTCAAGGAGCGGGACCATCCCATTGCCTCCCTGCCCGCAGCAAGGTCCCCAAGCCAGCTGCCTTCTCCTCACCCTCATGCATCCCTGATGCTCAGCACGTGGCTTCCTCCAGCCCCTGTTTTTAATGTCAGCAATGCAAAAGAAAAATAATGGTGACATCTTTATTTCTACTCATTTTCAAGTGTCTCGAGCCCCATTGTTGGAAGCCGCGTGAGCTGGACTTGGCTGCCATGCACACGTGGTCTTCCCCAGGCCAGGTTGGATGGGTCTTGGAGCAACCTGATCCAGTAGAACTGGATGGGCTTTAAGGTCCCTTCCAACCCAAAGCATTCCATGATTCTATGATTGATTTTAGAGACAACCAGTTGGATAATGAAAGCCAAAATGAAGCCGGCGTGGTCTACAGACGGGGAAAAAGCAGTGACAGAGCTGGAGTATGAGATGCAAAAGAAAGCGATGGTGGATGAGATGAGGAGGAAGTTTGGGGAGGCACAAGGATGGCTCAGCACGAGGCTGAAGCATCTGGGCTATGTTGGGGAATGCCTGCCATTCCTCAGCCCGTGCCCACACGGCCGTTGTGGGCCCGTCCACCCACCAGGAACGGGGAAATTAAAACCAGCCCTTCCGGCCAGAGCACGAAGGAACAGAAAACGAAGATGCCGGTACAAAAAAGCAGCGAGCTGGGGATTAGCAGGAGGGGGCCAGGCAGCCATGTGGCCAGCTCTGTGCACCAAATCCTCATTAGGGGCTCGTTAAGGACATGAAAGCGGCTTTTCCTGCTTCCGGTCCCCGGCACCCCTGGGGTTGCTCATGGGCTGGTTATCTGCTCCGGCTGCCGGCGAGGAAATGCAGCTCAAGGGTTCATCTTAATGGCAGGGTTATGGGGAGAAGGGGAAGGGGAAGGAGGAGGAGAAGGAGGAGGAGAAGGAGGAGGAGAAGGAGGAGGAGAAGGAGGAGGAGGAGGAGAAGGAGAAGGAGGAGGAGGAGGAGGAGGAGGAGGAGGAGGAGGAGGAGAAGGAGAAGGAGAAGGAGAAGGAGAAGGAGAAGGAGAAGGAGAAGGAGAAGGAGAAGGAGAAGGAGAAGGAGAAGGAGAAGGAGAAGGAGAAGGAGAAGGAGGAGGAGAAGGAGGAGGAGGAGAAGGAGAAGGAGGAGGAGAAGGAGGAGGAGGAGGAGAAGGAGGAGGAGAAGGAGGAAAAGGAGGAAAAGGAGGAGGAAAAGGAGGAGGAAAAGGAGGAGAAGGAGCAGGAGGAGAAGGAGGAAAAGGAGGAAAAGGAGGAGGAAAAGGAGGAGAAGGAGCAGGAGCAGAAGGAGAAGGAGAAGGAGAAGGAGAAGGAGAAGGAGAAGGAGAAGGAGAAGGAGAAGGAGAAGGAGAAGGAGAAGGAGAAGGAGAAGGAGAAGGAGAAGGAGAAGGAGGAGAAGGAGGAGGAGGAGGAGAAGGAGGAGGAGAAGGAGGAGGAGAAGGAGGAGGAGAAGGAGAAGGAGGAAAAGGAGGAAAAGGAGGAAAAGGAGGAGGAAAAGGAGGAGAAGGAGCAGGAGGAGAAGGAGGAAAAGGAGGAAAAGGAGGAGGAAAAGGAGGAGAAGGAGCAGGAGAAGGAGAAGAAGAAGGAGAAGGAGAAAGAAGAGAAGGAGGAGGAGAAGGAGGAGAAGGAGCAGGAGAAGGAGGAGAAGAAGGAGGAGGAGAAGGAGGACTAGGAGGAGAAGGAGGAAAAGGAGGAAAAAGAGGAAAAGGAGGAGAAGGAGCAGGAGGAGAAGGAGAGGGAAAAGGAGGAAGAGGAGGAGAAGGACAAGGAGGAGAAGGAGAAGGAAAAGGAGGAAAAGGAGGAGAAAGAGAAGGAGGAGAAGGAGAAGAAGAAGAAGAAGAAGAAGGAAAAGAAAGAGAAAAAGGAGCAGGCAAGGAAAATCAGCTCTGAATGCAAAAGGCGTTAAAGCCCCTGAATCTCCAAAGCACCTGGTTTATTTAAGCCGCTTCCTTCCTTAAACACTGACACAAACACTGAGGTGACAGCACGGAGCCCATCGCCAAGCCCTGATTAACCAACACACCTTGCTCCTCACCCAAAGCGGAGTGAAGAACTGGAAGAGTGAATTAAAATCCACCTGGTTTTCTCCCAAATCTGCTGATCCGGTGTGATTTATGCAGGCATCTCCCAAAGAGGAGATCCTGACCTTTCCCAGCCACACCAGCTCCTTGCCCAACCCACACACCAAAACATTCAATATTCCCATTAGAGCTTTGCTCCTTCCCTGGATTCAATGAGCAATTCCCAGCCAAGGGGCACAAAAAGCCAAACTCAGAGTAACCCTCTGTCCCCAGAAGCACAAAAGCTTAAACAATAAGAGCCTCCACCCCCCTCTGAATCTAAACCCCCAATCTATGACTCCTTTCTTCTATCTGAGTTAACAAATTCTCCAATATTTGTCCGAAAATGACAATTCCTAAAAGGAGCTTTTACTGCCCATGCCGTTACTGCTAATGATAATTGCCTGGACTCTACTTATCTATTCCTTTGGCTAATAAACTATAAAAGACCACCAGTGAAGAGATAATAAAATGCAGCTGTTGGAGGAGGCTGAAAAAAAAAAAAAAAAGCCCTTTTCTAGGTCAAAGCAAGTTTGGGAGAGGCTGGGGAGGACCAGCTCTGCGAGGGGAAGCAATACCTAACTGGAAATAAGAAGAGCTCCTCAAGGCAGCTTTCATTAAGCTGAAACTTTTATCCTCGAAAACGTTGCTGGGGTTTATCTGCCAGCAGGACAAGGGGAGGTGCAAGCTCTGCATTTCTCTCCTGCATCTCATTAGCCTCAAAAAGGACCCTTGGGCTCCTCAGAAACGTTCCTGGTTGCACGGCTCGGCCGCGCGCACCTGCGCGGCGCGGGGAGGGTGGAAAAAGGGGAGGAAAGGGGACAGTTTTCACTTGGTGTGGAGATGCAGCCTCTCCGAGCGTGAAACATAAGCTGGTTAAGAGCACACAGCAACCCTTTGCAGGTGCCAAAGGGCAGGAAGGGGGGGAAAAAAAACCCCCAACATACTCGAGTCCAATGGAAATTTAGGAAGTTGGAGAGAATCGCCGAGCCTGGAGAGCAGCCAGGATGCTGAAACACCCTCAGGTGTAACTAAGGGCAACCTCGAGCATCACACCTGGAGAGGTGAAACCTGCCCACCGTGCTGGTGCCAAGGAGGAACAACCCAACTCCTGCAAGACTCCACTATCTCCAGCACCTGAAGGGGCTCCAGGAAAACTGGGGAGGGCCTGGAGTGACAGGATGAGGGGGAACGGCTTTGGATTGCAAGGGGGAGATTTAGATTGGACATTAGGAAGAAATTCTTCATGATGAGGGTGGGGAGGCCTTCTCTGAGGTTGTCCAGAGAAGTGGTGGCTGCTCCATCCCTGGTGTTGGTCAAGGCCAGGTTGGATGGGGCTTTGGTCCCTTCCAACCCAAACCATTCCATGATTCTATGATTCCCCAGCATTTCCCTACGGCACGAAGGGCCCCTCATTCCAAGACTTTGAGGGGCTGGAGTGTGTCCAGAGAAAGGGAATGGAGCTGGGGAAGGGGCTGGAGAATGAGTCCTACGAGGGCCCAGGGCCTGTTTAGCCTGGAGAAAAGGAGGCTGAGGGGAGACCTCATCACTCTGCAGCTCCCACAAAGCAGGTGGTGAGGTGGGTGCTGGGCTCTTCCCCCAAGTAAGAAAGGCCAGGTCAAGAGGAAATGACCTCAAGCTGCGCCAGGGAAGGTTCAGATTGGATATTAGGAAAAATGTCTTTACCAAAAGAAGTGTTGGAAGAGGCTGCTCAGGGCAGAGGTGGAGTCTCCATCCCTGGAGGGGTTTAAAAGATGAGCAGATGGGGTGCTCAGGGCTCTGGTTTAGTAGTGGACAGGGATGGTTGGACGTGATCATCTCAAAAGTCTTTTCCAACCAAACAATTCTATGATTCTATGAATATCACGGCGTGATCAGGTCCCAAAGGGAGAGGAAAGGGGTCTCTGTACAGTTTGTGCTCCAGCAGCATCGGCATCAAACGCAGAATAAGACACTTGGTGATATGGAAGGGTTTCACTGCCCTGAATTAACAGCCTGGGGTTTAAAACACAAGGCAAGGCCTGCAGGGAAAGGCACCACCCTGCACATCACCCTCCAACGCGAAACCCACCCGAACCACGAAGCTCTCAGAGACACAAGCCCTGCTTCCAACTTGAACAGAATGCTGGAAGACAAAGATAATGTATCTTTCATGAGGACAATCGAGACAATAAGCAACACAATTCCACAGCACAAGCTGGGGAGCTTGCTTGCCTTCCTTTCTTTCCTCTTTTCTTTCCTCTTTTCTTTCTTTTCTTTTCCTTCCTTCCTTCCTTCCTTCCTTCCTTCCTTCCTTCCTTCCTTCCTTCCTTCCTTCCTTCCTTCCTTCCTTCCTTCCTTCCTTCCTTCCTTCCTTCCTTCCTTCCTTCCTTCCTTCCTTCCTTCCTTCCTTTTCTTTATTCCCTTCTTTCCTTCTTTCTTTCCTTCTTTCTTTCTTTCCTTCTTTCCTTCCTTCTATCTTTCCTTCTTTCCTTCCTTTCCTTCCTTCCTTCCTTTCTCTCTTCCTTTCTTCCTTTCTTCCTTTTCTTTATTCCCTTCTCTCCTTCTTTCTTTCCTTCTTTCCTTCCTTCTATCTTTCCTTCTTTCCTTCCTTTCTTCCCTTCTTTCTTCCTTTCTTCCTTCCTCTCCCTTCCTCTCCCTTCCTCTCCCTTCCTCTCCCTTCCTCCCTCCCTCCCTCCCTCCCTTCCTTCCTTCCTTCCTTCCTTCCTTCCTTCCTTCCTTCCTTCCTTCCTCCCTCCCTCCCTCCCTCCCTCCCTCCCTCCCTTCCTTCCTTCCTTCCTTCCTTCCTTCCTTCCTTCCTTCCTTCCTTCCTTCCTTCCTTCCTTCCTTCCTTCCTTCCTTCCTTCCTTCCTTCCTTCCTTCCTTCCTTCCTTCCTTCCTTCCTTCCTTCCTTCCTTCCTTCCTTCCTTCCTTCCTTCCTTCCTTCCTTCCTTCCTTTTCTTTATTCCCTTCTTTCCTTCTTTCTTTCTTTCCTTCTTTCCTTCCTTCTATCTTTCCTTCTTTCCTTCCTTTCCTTCCTTCCTTTCTCTCTTTCTTCCTTTTCTTTATTCCCTTCTCTCCTTCTTTCTTTCCTTCTTTCTTTCTTTCCTTCTTTCCTTCCTTCTATCTTTCCTTCTTTCCTTCCTTTCCTTCCTTCCTTTCTCTCTTCCTTTCTTCCTTTCTTCCTTTTCTTTATTCCCTTCTCTCCTTCTTTCTTTCTTTCCTTCTTTCCTTCCTTCTATCTTTCCTTCTTTCCTTCCTTTCTTCCTTTCTTCCTTTCTTCCCTTCTTTCTTCCTTTCTTTCCTTTCTTCCTCTCCCTTCCTCTCCCTTCCTCTCCCTTCCTCTCCCTTCCTCTCCCTTCCTCTCCCTTCCTCTCCCTTCCTCTCCCTTCCTCTCCCTTCCTCTCCCTTCCTCTCCCTTCCTCTCCCTTCCTCTCCCTTCCTCTCCCTTCCTCTCCCTTCCTCTCCCTTCCTCTCCCTTCCTCTCCCTTCCTTCCTTCCTTCCTTCCTTCCTTCCTTCCTTCCTTCCTTCCTTCCTTCCTTCCTTCCTTCCTTCCTTCCTTCCTTCCTTCCTTCCTTCCTTCCTTCCTTCCTTCCTTCCTTCCTTCCTTCCTTCCTTCCTTCCTTCCTTCCCCCCTTCTTTTTCTCCCTACATAATCAAGAATTTCTGCTTGGGGAGAGACGCCCGAGGTAAACCTTGACTCACCCAACACCCCCTGATGGAGACACACACGATTTTACTTAAAGATTTTGGACAGAAACAACAACTTAAACAAAAAAAAAAAACAAAAAACCAAACCCAAACCCCAACCAAACCGCCTGTGTCAAAGCTGAACTGAAATTGTTATTCAGCAATTTGCAACACTTACTGTCAGATTAAAGTCATTTTATTTTATTTTTGCTCCCTTGCTCTGTTCTGGTAACAAAACAGCAAAGCTGAGGGTTTCAGAAGACATTTGGTACGGCAACCGCGGCGCTTCTGAAACGTTTTTGGGGGTACAACCTGTGACAACGGCACCGACCCCGGGGGAAATGGTGCATCTGGAGGGGAATTGCACCACATGAGCCTGAAGTGACAAAAATGTCACAGCGTGAGGCACGAGCGAGCGAGGAACAGAGGGAAATGTGGCTGCTCCATCCCTGGAGGTGTCCAAGGCCAGGTTGGATGGGGCTTGGAGCCCCCTGATCCACTGGGAGGTGTCCCTGCCCATGGCAGGGGGGTGGAACTGGATGGGCTTTGAGGTCCCTTCCAACCCAAATCACTCCACGATTCCCCAGCACTCCCCTATGGCACAAAGGGCCCTCACTCCAAGAAGGACACTGAGGAAACCTTCTACTGGAAGAGTGCAGCCAACAGCCCCAGCACTCGCTCTCTGGTAAGGTTTGACTTCCAAGCATGGTTTGGGGAGAGTTGAAGGCTGAACCTTCTCCTGCAGAGCTTTGCATGAGACATCCCATCCTGGGTCAGTTATCACCTCGGGACAGGAGATGCTGGGGGGTTTCCGTCCATAAATCCCACCTGTGCCCTGTCCATGTCAATTTTTCCTCTTTGGATCACAGAACCATTAAGGTTGGAAAAGCCCTCTCAGCTCATCCAGTCCAACCATCAGCCCAACCCCACGGTGCCTGCTGAACCCTGTCCCAAAGAGCCACATCTGCACCTTCTTTGAACCCCTCCAGGGGTGGAGACTCCCCCACTGCCCTGGGCAGCCTGGGCCAGGGCTTCACCACTCTCTCAGTAAAGAAATGTTCCCAATATCCAATCCAAACCTCCCCTGGATGGAGCAAAGTGTTGGTAGAAACCAACAGACAAAGCTTTCGGTATTGCTCACCTCAGGTGTTCTTTAAAGCACAGATAAAGACACCTGGCAGGTTAAGACACAAAGAGGTCTTCACCCTTTGCCAAAGAGTGTGGACTTGGCTAAACCACCCCAATTTTCCATGCCCTGGCTGTGAAGCCAGGAGGATTCTGCTCTGCCACAGGGATGTGAGCCATTACCTCCTTAGGAAGGGCTGTTCCTAACCTGGCAGCATCTCTTTCGATGATGCACATCTCCAAAGTCCATGGTTATGACAAACACCCAGTATGGCTCATAAAAAGATGCTGGTACTCACTTTTTCAAAGGCTCTATGACTGTCTTTTGGATCTGATTCACCTGTTGAAAGCAAAAAGGATGATTATATTGTCAGGTTTGTTGAAAAAGTCTGTTTGCACAACGATGCATGTTTGCACGGTGCCCACCCTGGGACGATGTGGGCTCCTGAGCACAACCACAACACCCTTGAATCAAAACATGGCAAACTTCTCCCATGTGCTCGGGATGAGCTGCGATCCCCAGAGGCAGAAGAAGAGTCAGACTGCAGAGAAATTCATGTGGGAAGCATCTCGGAGATGATGACAAACAGGGAAGGGAAGGAGAGACACATGCAAGAGTGGAAAGCTGCCTGGTGGGAAAGGACCTGGGGATGTTGGTCAACAGTGGGTGAACATGAGGCAGCAGTGGCCCAGAAGGCCCCCAGCATTCTGTCTGGGATCAGCCATGGGGTGGCAGAAGGAGCTGGGAAGGGATTATTCCCCTGGACTTGGTGATGGTGAAGGTGCACCTTGAATCCTGGGGTCAGTTTTGGGCCCCTCACTGCAAGAAGGACATTGAGGGGCTGGAGAGCATCCAGAGAAGGGGAAGAGGCTGGAGAACAGGGGTTCTGGGAGCAGCTGAGGACCCTGGGGCTGTTTATCCTGGAGAAGAGGAGGCTGAGGGGAGACCTCATTGCTCAGTGCAGTTCCCAGAAGGGAGATTGTGGTGAGGTGGGTGCTGGACTCTTCTCCCAAGTAACCAGTGATGGGATGAGAGGAAATGGCCTCAAGTTGTGGCAGGGGAGGTTTAGATTGGATATTGGGGAAAAATTCCTTCACTGAAAAAGTGGTGAAGCCCTGGCCCAGGCTGCCCAGGGCAGTGGTGGAGTCTCCACCCCTGGAGGGGTTCACATGTGGCCGTGGCACTTCCAGGACATGGTGGGGTTGGGCTGGCAGCTGGACTTGATGATCTTAGAGGTCTTTCCCTACCTTAACAATTCCACTACTCTACGACACGAACAGCACCTTGGCACACCCTGCCTTCCCCATCTTCAGCCAAACCCACCCTCACCTTCTCCTGGTTGAAAGAGTCCATCCTCTTCATCGCTGTGTCGAAGGCCGTCACCATCTCCAGAAAGTTGGGATCCTGTTCACACAGGGGGTTAGAGAGCAGGTCTGAAGAGATCTTGACAGCAGACTTGGACATGGCTGTGGGCAACAAAGACATGGGAAGGAAAGTAGAGAAGGTCACATCTCAGCAGCTGCCTGATGGGACAGCCACGCAGCCCCTGCCACCAGAATCATTGAATCATAGAATCATCTGGGTTGGAAGAGACCTCCAAGATCATCAAGTCCAACCCTTTGTCCAACATCCTCATGATTACCAGATCATGGCACTCAGTGCCACATCCAGTCTTATTTTAAAACCCTCCAGGGATGGTGAATCCACCCCTCTCTGGTCAGGCCATTCCAATGCCTGATTGCTCGTTCTGGGAAGAACTTTTTCCTGATATCCAGCCTAAACCTTCCCTGGCACAGTCCAAGCTCGTGCCCTCTCGTTCTGTTGCTGGCTGCCTGGGAGAAGAGTCCAACCCCCACCTGTCTACAGCCTCCTTGCAGATGGTTGTAGAGAGCAATGAGGTCACCCCTGAGCCTCCTCTTCTCCAGGCTGAACAGCCCCAGCTCCCTCAGCCTCTCCCCATAGGACTTGTGCTCAAGTCCCTTCACCAGTTTCATTGCTCTTCTCTGGACCCTCTCCAGCACCTCAATCTCTTTCTTGAACTGGGGGGCAAAAGAAAAGTGAGACTGGACGAAAATCAGGGCCTTCAGTCACCGAAGAGGGTTTAGCACAACTTTCCAGGAAGATATTCAACATTGGCTGAGAGGAAAGAAAGGAAGAGCCACCAATTTGGCACTGGAAGAGGCTGCCCAGGGAGGTGGTGGAGTGCCCATCCCTGGAGATGTTTAAAAGATGGGCAGAGGAGGTGCTCAGGGTGCTCAGTGGACAAGTATGGATGGACTTGATGGTCTCAAAGGTCCTTTCCATCCAAGTGATTCTATGATTCAATTCATTCACGTAAACACCTAGAGAACTGTTTTTAAATAAGTAAAGCCTGAATAACTCCAAAGTGCAGCTTGTGATGTTGCCAGAAATAATACCAGGCTAACAAAAGCACTGTTCTCTTAAAAAAAGAGACGTAGATGGGTTTTTTCCAAACGTCTTTTCTCAACAGACTATTAAGTGTCACTCTCAGTCTCACTACAGCTCTTCCACAATGAGAAAAAAAAAAAAAATCACAGTCCATTAAGTCTTTCAAATGGCTTTACAAAAAAAATCTATATTTGAAGTGGATTTAGTGCTTCTGGACCAGACTGACAGGACTGGAAGAGGAGGTGTCGCTTCTCCTCTCAAAATAGGTGCTACACAAGCAGCAGAGACACAAGTTGGCTGAGCTTCCCCTCGAGGAGTTTGAATTGTTGGCCTGGGGAGACCAACCCTGCAAGCCAGGGGGGAAGGAGAAGCTTGGAGTCTCTTCCAACCCTTCCAACCACGAAATCCAGAAACCCCAGGTCACACTGCAATGCACTCTGGTTCCTGTTTCACCCAGCACTTCTTGTTTTCATCTCTCTCCCTACCCACACACTTGATTTCCAAAGGGAAAATTAAACCCCTATGACAGGACAATGGCAAAAGAGCAAAAATCATGGAATGGTTTGGGCTGGAAGGGACCTCAAAGCCCATCCAGTTCCAATCCCAGACACCTCCCACTGGATCAGGGGGCTCCAAGCCCCATCCAGCCTGGCCTTGAACACCTCTACTTCTCTGGGCAAACTGGGCCAGGGCCTCCCCACCCTGACTGTGCAGAATTTCTCCTCAATCCCCCCTCTTCTCGCTTAAAACCACTCCCCTCGTCCTATCACTACAGGCCCAAGGTACACAGTGTAAAAAAAAGAGGAATAAAAAGGCAAAGCATCAATATAAATGGGAATAAAGAAGTGAGGAAAAAAAAAAAAGGAAAAATCCTGGGTACTAAAATAAAATGTTCTTTTTCGTCAGCACTGTTGCTGGAAGTTATTCCAGTTGGAGATCAGAAAGCCAGATGCTTGAGCCGTGCTACGGCTGAGCTTTGGAAAGGCTCCTACTGTACTCACTCAGCTATTAGAAGTTAAAGTCAGCTGAATAATGGGGCTTAAGATCATAAATCAAGGGGTTAAGCATTCTGATTTAAAGGTTACACACAATTATACAAGAGAGCTCAGAAGCTGAAGAGCTGGGACGCTCGATGTAGAACGAGACACCAGCCACGGAATAACAAAGCTACTGGATCCGTCCATTATCCAAACATGAAGGCTTTAGGCATTTAAACCTTTAAACAGATGGGATTTAATCCATATGTGTGACCACATCTGAGGAATGATTTGTGCCAGACCGGGACGGCGTTAAGAACGGCAAAACTCCTTCAGCTGGAAGGGAAATGAGTTTCACTTCATAAGGAGAGGACGGAAAGCACCCTACGAGCTGTGGGGTCACACCATGAGGCTGAAAGTGGGGCTTTGCAGGCACTTCTTTCACCTGTACAGCTCTGAAAAAGCAGGTTCTGTGGTTGTCAGGGGAGCTCTGCAGACCTTGGTGTCCCCAAGGGTGTGCATGGAGCTGGGACCTTGGGAAGGCAGCCCCTGGTCCCACCTCCACGTGCCTGGTGGTGAAAACCATCGTGAAACTCAATGGGGACATCACTGATGTGGGAGAGGAGAGGAGAGGAGAGGAGAGGAGAGGAGAGGAGAGGAGAGGAGAGGAGAGGAGAGGAGAGGAGAGGAGAGGAGAGGAGAGGAGAGGAGAGGAGAGGAGAGGAGAGGAGAGGAGAGGAGAGGAGAGGAGAGGAGAGGAGAGGAGAGGAGAGGAGAGGAGAGGAGAGGAGAGGAGAGGAGAGGAGAGGAGAGGAGAGGAGAGGAGAGGAGAGGAGAGGAGAGGAGAGGAGAGAGAGAAAGGGGAGAGAGAAAGGGGAGAGAGAAAGGGGAGAGAGAAAGGGGAGAGGGAAAGGGGAGAGGGAAAGGAGAGAGGGAAAGGAGAGGAAGAGGATAGGGAAAGGAGAGGAGAGGAAGAGGGAGAGAGGGAAAAGAGGAAAGAGAGTGAGATAAGAGGGAGAGAGGAGAGGGAGAGAGGGAAAAGAGAGGAAATGCGAGAGGATGAGTAGAGAGAGAGGGAAAGGAGAGGGAGAGGGAGAGAGAGGGAGGGAGAGTAGAGAGAGTAGAGGGACAGGAAAGGCAGAGCAGAAGGGAGCATCACCTGCCCTCGGGGTGGGCTTCAGGAGGGGCTGCACTGCACTCACAAAGGCTGTGAGATGCAACTCCAACTAAAGGAGGTGACTTCAGAGCATCGCTGCTTGTCAGCACCACGATAAAAGGAGTGGAGAAGAGCCAGGCTGCAGAGAGCAAAACTGAGCCACGAGGATCCATGGAGATTGCATCTCAATTCAAAAGGAGAGCTTTTGTCTCCAGTTAAAGAACATCCTCCTGGCTCCTTACGATCCTATTTTGTTTGGGAAAGGGTGGGGAAGGGGGTTACAGCCCAAAGTGCTGCTAATAACCTCTACCCCATCCCCAGCCACGCTGCTGGGCTGAGCCTCACAGGAACATTTCCGAGCAGGAATCGGCCTCGTTTTGCACTGAGTCTTTTCTGGCAGAAGGTGGAGGCTCAAGCCACCAGGTCCAGTTTGTTAGGGAGTGTTTGCAGGCAGTGAATAATCAACCCCCACGGCACAGTGGAAGAATTAAGATGCTCAGGAGGACACAACAATGCTGATACACTGCCATCCTCCTTGGATACGGGGGCTGGATGTTGGCTGAGCAAGCAGAGATGTCTCCTCATGGGAATGGACAATGCCAGGTGAGGAACGTGGTCCTCAGGGCTTGATTGGATCTACCTTCTTCTCCTTCAGCCATCCTTCAACCAGGCCACATTCAAAACCTTCCCTTAAATTCATGGATTCGTGCCTTTAAATAAGAAATCAGATCGTACTGGATCTGGCCAAGGCTCATTTGTGACTCTGCCATGTAGCAGAACGGAAAAAGAAAGTCCTCCCACAGCTCCTCTGGGACTTGAAATGCTCCATATAAACAACGCCCACTGCAAGGGAGGGGAGGGGAATCCTTAACAGGGAAAAACTTACCCAAGGATCCCTAACAATGACCAAAGTCCCCCAAAAAGGGCAGTTTTCACCCTGGATACGAGTCCTGGCAGCACCTTTCCCACCGCTCCCCTCCGTGCGAGCGCACGCAGGCGCCAGCACGGTTCTGGGAAGGGTGGGAGAGCACTGGAAGGAGCTGGGATCAGTGTTTACGTCTGGCAATATCCGAGCAGGCACACAGACACACACCCAGGTGAGAGCCTCTGTCATGGGAAGCCCCAAATTTGCCAGCCCTGCCGCTGGCGAGGCGCCCGGTGGGGCTCCTTCCCACTCCTCTGCCCCTCTGTGAACCCAACTCCCACGGGATGAGTGTTGGACCAGTGTAGCCCACACCTGTTTGAGCTGGTGCATCTGCCTTGGCTCTGGAGCTGTGGGGGCCCGGTACAAATAGGGACTACTCCAAACCACACGCTGAGAAAAACCATCTGTGTTTAAAAACAGCTCCTCGTTGCATGTTTCTGCAGGCTGCCCCGCTCGGCTCCACAACCGGCACCCACCCAATCCACTTCTCTCAGCTCCCCAGGGGTAGATGGCTCCATCCTCACAGAATCATGGAATGGGTTGGGTTGGAAGGGACCTCAAAGCAACAGGCTGTGCCTCCTTGCTCAGAAAAGCCACTGGAGCTCATGCTCGGGGGCTTTCCCTCATTTAAGGTCCAGCTTCATCATCATCACCACCTGCACTGGACTGAACATCAGGGGAATCAGAGAATCATGGTTTGGGTTGGAAGGAACATCAGAGCCCATCCAGGTCCAACCCTGAACACCTCCCACTGGATCAGGGGGCTCCAAGCCCCATCCAACCTGGCCTTCAACACCTCCAGGGACGGGGCAGCCACCACTGCTCTGGGCAACCTGGGCCAGGGCCTCCCCACCCTCACAGCAAAACATTTCTCCCCAAGATCTCATCTCAATCTCCCCTCTTTCAGCTGAAAACCCTTCCCCCTCATCCTATCCCTGCACTCCCTGATCAAGAGCCCCTCCCCATCTCCTCTCTCCCAGGTTCATTTAAAGCCTGTGCTCCACGATGTGGTCACACCGGTTTCCTACAAGGAATGGAGCATCCTGGGGCTGCTCTGCCTTGAGATGGGACACCTGAAGGGCAGAAATGACTTGTTTATTGCTTCCTACATCTCCCACTGCCACAAGGTCAAGCCAGAGGAAGGGAATGAGCAGGGTTATTCCTGAATGAGAGCTGCTTGGTCAGCAGTTCATACCTGAGACACACATTAAAGGGTGCTTTGCAGACCCCCCAGAGCCTCGTCCCACCCTCCTTTGCCTTCAGACAGCCTGAGATGCCCTTGAGTGAAGGAGGTGCCCATGCATTGCTCGACACAACAGACTCAGCTGGAGGTTCCTCCTGCTTGTTTAACACGAGAACTGGAATAATTACTCCTGTTTTTCAGTTGCAGAAACCGAGGCGAAGAAAAGAAAGCGACTTGTCCAAGGCCACCCGCAGCAAGAAGCAGCTCAGGAGATAGGGATGAAGCCCATAACACACTTTCTGTTCCCTTGGTTGAGATACGGCTCGGCAGCCCTCACGCAGATGGCCTTGTAACTAAGCAAACTGAGTGGGACTGAGATCTAGATTTGTTTTCCAGGCTTGTCACAGATTACTCATGTGATCTTGAGAAAGTCACTTCATCTCTTTGTGGCCAAGTTCACAGTCTATGTATCCTACAGTCACATACCCAAGTCTGCATCTGTGCTTTTCTTCATATCCTTCTGAAGTTTTTTGGTCTGATCTTCCAATCTGAAAGATGGAAGAACAAGGCAAAGTCGGAATCTTGGAAAGAAACAAACCCAAGTGTAATCATACACGCAACAAATCATTTACGGGCTGAATATGCTGGCTTCTGTTGTGAGTTAAAAATATCCAGGCAAGGCTCAGTGCAGTTCAGAGCTGCCCAACCTCTTCTGCTTGTTTTCAGATGGTTTTTCAACCGTTTCAAGTTGGTGACCCCTTATTCGAAGTCAGATGTTTTCTGAAGCCCTCACACTTATCACGAATGGTAAAGCCAAATGCTTCCCTGTCCATAGCAGGGGGGGTGGATCTGGATGATCTTTAAGGTCTCTTCCAACCCAACCCATTCCATGATTCATTCTGTGATAAAGCATGAGTTTATGTGATAGAGTCAGGGGGGTGAAACCAGGATCTGTGCCGAGCCCTTCGGTGCCCGCACGGCTTCCTGGCAATCTTAAACCCTTGACTTTAGAGCCACCACAATCTGCAAACCTCAATCCCACTGGAAATATTTCTCAGGACACCTTTGAACACCCAGTTACCAGAGGAACCCTGAAGGCTTAGAAATTACAGGGCAGGGAAGAGCAGAACTGGATGAAGTTTCCTGGGAAGATGCAATAAGAGGGCACAACCGAGAAGTACGCTGCTGGTCCTGTTCTACCCGTGTGGTTGATACTCACTGCTGAAGCTTTCCATATTCCCTTTCAAAGTCTCTCTCCACCTGTGGAAAGAAGAGATGGAGATCAGCTCAAAGGGACTGGGAAGGGGCTCTTGGTCAGGGAAGGCAGGGACAGGATGAGGGGAATGGTTTTAAGCTGAAAGAGATCGTGATGAGATCTTGGGGAGAAATGTTTTGCTGTGAGGGTGGGGAGGCCCTGGCCCAGGTTGCCCAGAGCAGTGGTGGCTGCTCCATCCCTGGAGGTGTTGAAGGCCAGGTTGGATGGGGCTTGGAGCCCCCTGATCCAGTGGGAGGTGTCCAGGGTTGGAACTGGATGGGTTTTGAGGTCCCTTCCAACCCAAACCATTCCATGATTCTACTGGAGTGGCAACTGCCTATGCAGGGAAACCTGTCCTCAGAAAACGCCTGTGAGCCCAGGGAAGAGAAAGCTGCAGCTCCCATGGCAGTTACGCTTCAAATGGAAATGAAGTCTTGGGTTTTTTCCCTCTTAGAGCAAAAGATGCTGCCACCAACGGCGTCAGCTCCTTCCAAGGATGTGCTCCAGCACACGAATTGGAAGCTGACAGAACAAATGGGAATGCCTTCACAGCAGAGAGATCGCGACTGAGCGCCCACAGCTCCGCTCGGTGCTGGCGGGGATGAGCCTGCTTTCTCTTCCAGAGGCACCATTGGCCCAGAAGCCAAGGAGATGCTTCTCCCCCAGCAGCGTGGAGCCCCTTGGTGGGCCTGTCTGCGACCACCAGCCACCCTCAACAGGATGGGTTGTCTCCCCCCAAACCCCTCCAGTCACAAATGAGCCCTCTAATCTCTGTATTATTTGCCCCCTCCATAAGCTCCTTATTCATAGAATCATCTGGTTGGAAAACACCTTTGAGATCAGGGAGTCCTGCTGTATCTGTCCACTTACTAAACTGTATCCCTGAGAAACTCATCTACCTGTCTTTTAAACACCTCCAGGCATGGGAACTCAACCACCTCCCAAGGCCTCCCCTCCAATGAAACACTTCAGCCTGCACAGTGGTCCAAGTGGACTGTGGCACCTCCAAAAGGGAGGAGAAACCAGCACAGAGCTGAAGAACAGCCTTCTCCTGGTGCTACATCAATGACTGCTCCCTCCTACTTGCTATCTGGCAGCAAATCTCCAGCGATACGAGATATTTTAAGGAATTTTCCTTCCACGCTGGCTGTTTGAACACAGGCTCAAACATTCATTCCACACCTTGTCGACCAAATGAGCGAATGGCTTTCAAGTGACCAGCCAAGAGTAAATCCGCGCGCTTTTGTTGTCATGGGATCAACACTGGGTTCATTCGTGTTGTCAAGCTACCACGTTATTAAGGAAATGCAAAAGTGTTGCAAGCAGCCAGGACGAGGAGGATTCCAAAGGTTTGTTCCAAACCTTCATGTTGTCCTCGGGATTTCAAACCCAGGCTGGATTTAACAGGGTTATGTGAAACCAGAACAATTCATCGGGACGTTTGCTTTTCAATCAAAATTGCTATTTTAAGACGGAGTGCAGCAATCCCAGTTTTCCAGAAGCCTCTTTTCCTAAATATCTTTTTGCTCTGCACTTTCAGATGCTGAAATTGGGATTCAGACGCTCCGCAACGACGCTCCCGAGCCCATCTGACGGCAGCCAGCGTGTGTGCCGGGTTCCCAGCCCCATCCCCAGTGGCCAGCTGTCCGCACCATCAGCTCCCACCATCCGGGGGATGCAGGCTGGCTTCTCCCTGCCGAGGAAAAGAAATATCTCCACCGAGCTCCGACTCCCTTTTCGTGCTGCTAAAAATGGTCCAGGCATGGAGCGGCGCGGGGGCAGCTCACACGGCTCCTGCCTGGTTCGCAGCTCTGCAGAAATCCGAGGCAGCTGGTGCCTGGAGGTCAGGTAACCAGCACGTAGTAAAAAATCACCCTTGATTCCCATGGCTGTTCCGGCTGCTAAAATAACCAGGGAGTATTGCACTCTATTTATACGCCTTATGTGTGAATTGTTTTGGTTGCAAACCAAAGCGGGTCGGGTACGGCTCAAAAATATGTCCTTTGAAGGCTGGTAGGATCCTTCTCCAGGCCCTCTCCATGTTCAGGAGGCTCTTCCTCGTCTCTTCTCCGTAATCAGTTCCTCCAAGGATCATGGTTTGGGTTGGAAGGGACATCAAAGCCACTCAGTTCCACCCCCTGTCATGGGCAGGGACACCTCCCACTGGATCAGGGGGCTCCAAGCCCCATCCAACCTGGCCTTGAACACCTCCAGGGATGGGGCAGCCACCACTGCTCTGGGCAGCCTGGGCCAGGGCCTCCCCACCCTCACTGTGAAGAATTTCAGACACAGGGTGTGAATTTTGGGGTTGTCCTATGCAGGGTCAGGAGGTGGACTTGACAATCCTTGTGGGTCCCTTCCAGCTCAGGACGTTCCATGATTCCATGAACAAGCAAAAGGCATCACTGCCTCATTGATATGAAGGGAGGCAAAAATTATTAGAAAGAAATTCTTCATAGTGAGGGTGGGGAGGCCCTGGCACAGGCTGACCAGAGAAGTGGTGGCTGCCCCATCCCTGGAGGTGTTCAAGGACATGTTGGATGAGGCTTTGAGCCTGTGGATGGAATTGGATATGCTTTGAGATCCCTTCCAACCCAACCCATCCCATGACTCTAGGATCCCCACCCTCCGGGTGATGTGAACCCCCAGGTCTCCCAAGGCTCCCTGAAGCACCCATCTCCCCTGTGTGCTTTCTAGATGGGATCGAGGCGGATCTACGAGGCAGCTCTTCAGCTGCCTGGCCTGACTCACGTCTCCAATGCCATCCATGCAGAGACAGCTGCCCAAGGATTGCTCTTATTTTTCACGCCCACAGTAGCAACTGGCTGCCCAGCATCTCAGTCTGCAGGCTGATGTAGCCCTCCCAGTCATCGCTGCTCTCGTCTGCGGCGCGGGAGCCCAGATACACAACACAAACCAACCCGGAGCACGCAGCAGACGGACAAATCTCGCTCTCACGTGCTCCCACCGTGCAGATTTAGGGGCGGCAGCGACCGGCGGAGCAGAGGAGCAAGAGGAGGACAAGCTGAGAGCCAGCCAAGCACATTTTGCAGAGCACACAGTAATTCCCGCGCCCCGTCGCGATCAGCAACAGCCACACGTCCCCGACACTCCCGGCAAAAGGCTATGGATAGGATTAGCACGTTAAAAGGAACGAGAACAAGAAGTACAGGCAAGAAAATTACAATATCCTGAAGGGAAGTTGCAGTAATATTAAAATAATCCCACTTCTCTGCTGCCTCTTTTGGAAAACTCAAAATCAAACCGTGTTTCTGTACTGAAAGCTTTTTCTTCCGGGCGTCCGGGCAAGTTAATGCAAAGATTGCTCACATCTCAGGGTTTTTAGTTAAATCTACATAAAGAATGACAAAAAACCCCACATTGAAATAAAATGATGTTTTCTTTTGTACCCACTTATTTTTGTTTGCAAACACCAGGTCTTCCACCTCGATAAAACCCCTCCTGCTTTAGGGGCGATATCATAACCGACACCATGGTTACAAGGCAACGAAGCAAGACCAAAGCCAATACTACAAAGAGATGGAAATAAGGAACTGTGATGAACCTTCTTCTTCCCCTGAGGTTAATTTCTTTTCCTGGAGGAGGAGGACTAGCTGATTTCTACATGTTTCAGTGGTCTCAGCCTCTTTGTGGGTCTTGGGAACAAGAGGAAAGCGTACGCTTCCTCCTCTCCAGAAGAAAGAAACTCATATAATTAGAAATTCTGCTATAAACTGGCACTCTTTTGCCATCCCATCAAGCAAGAGGAGAAATGGGTGATCTTTAAGGTCCCTTTCAACCCAAACCATTCTATGATTTTAAATGTGGGGGAATATTCACTCTGAGTCTAACAGTGGAACCCTGAGCCAAAGCAATGCAGAAGAGAGTAGGTGATTCTGGGTCTCTGTGGGCTTTGCCACACAGCAAGGTCTCCAAATCCCAGTCTAGCAAGGCTAAAAGGGAAAAGGCTGCATCTCCGAACCACAGAGACCAGTTACGTCCTGCTGAAGTTTGAAGGAGAATAATGAAAATGAGGAAAATTATTTAACTGGCATCACCTCACCATTTCTGTGAGATTTACTCCATTATTTGGGATTTCCAGCTTGCTGCTGGAGCCCAATGGAAAGGCGCTGCCGGCCGGCAGCTGCAGTGGAATCCTCTTGCTCATGGAGCTCCTCTGTCCGGCATCCCTGGGGAAGGCCGAGCTGCTGGGATGAGTCAAGGAAAGGAGGCTTGGCAGGCCCACGGCTCAGGTCTCTGCTCCCTGCCAAGCTGACTCACCCAGGGTTCGCCAGCGAGGAGGAGGAAGGCGAGCCCTCTGAGTCAGCCCCAGGCCAGAGGGAGGGAGGGACAAAGGGGTGAAAACCGGGCGCTGCGAAGGAGCTGTGTCCATCCCCAGAGCTGGTCGACTCCAACCTGGCTCTGCGCCCCGTGGGGATGCAGGGCTGGCTCTGGCCACCTGCCGGCTCCGATAACCCCAGCCCCCTTGAAGAGCAGGGTGCAACCTCGGGGTGACACAGGTGAACTTCAGCAAGCTGGAGCTGCAGGAGAGCCGAGAAGACAAGAGCAGCTCTGGCTCCAGCATAACCTCCGCTCGGACAAAAGCTGTCCTGGGGGAGGGAAGAACATCTCCGCCGTAAGAGGCTTCATCGCTGCATCGGATTTGGGCAATAAACATTCTGCAGAGAGATATAATTCTAACAGGTTTAAGTCCTATCACTGGGCATTAGTTTAATTGGGCTGTGTTCCTGTGTCCTCTGCAGCTCTGCTGACAGCAGGTCCTCTCCGCGCAGCCGATCCTCCCACCCGGCTCCGGGGCCTCTCGGCAAGCCCGGTGACAGCTGCTCTTTTCAGGGGAGAGCAGGGGAGAGATTATGCTGTCTGGAATTGGATTTGTCCAGGTTAAGGTGGAAACAAAGCAGAGGCACCTCCTGGGGGGCGGGAGATCACTCCAGTTCACCAGCTGGTATTTTCTACGGGGGTTTCCTTCTACCTGAAGAGCTAAACCATGGCTGACACCGTGCCCTTCTTCAAAGGATCAGAAGCGAGTGGGCATAGGGAATCATGAGTAATTCCCTCTGCGGCCCAGGAAAATTGCTCTTCAGTTCTACTGCCAGCCTAGATTTGACACCAGCCCCAGCATCAGTTCATCAAGGCAAGAAGAAAAGGGCTCGCTGGAGAGCAAAGACTCTCTCAGCGAAGCAATTCCCCCCCTCTTCCATAATCCTTCCCTCTCCTGTGCTCAAGTTCCAGCCTCACGGAGCACCAACTAAGTTAGAATCTAACAAATGTCTTTCTTTTACTCTTTCCTTCCCCTCCTCCTCTTTTGTGGTCCAGTCCCTGTGAGTGGGAGATCCTCTACCCGCAACCACTTCCCTTCTGATCGGCTTGGGATGCAGCCCTGGAGATGCCACACCTTCCCACTTCCTGCAGCAGGCTCCAGGGGCCAACATCTGGAACATCACAAACCTCGGCTGCTCCCAAAAGCCTGCACAGATGGAGCATCTCAGCCTGTAACTGAGAGGTAAAGCCGGGGCCCTCCAGATCGCTCCAGCCCCATCGCTTCCACACGGAGAGGCCGAAAGCCTCGTTCCCAGGGGAGATGGGTGGTTTCCTGCCGTTTGTTCTACTTTGAAGAGCTGCACTTTACGCTCACTGTGAGGTTGCAAAGCTTTGAGCTTCCTGTTTTCTGCTTTCCACGTATCTGCTGCCTGGAGAGCATCATCATCATCATCATCATCATCATCAAAACAGACCAAGTAGAAGCCAGTTAAAAATTGACATCCGACTCGGAGTCGTTGACACAAAAACTCATTGTTCTTCTTGGGGGAGCTGAGGAAGAGGTGGAAGGAAGGAAGGAAGGAAAGGGAAAGGGCCTGGAAGCACTTGCACTGCTGAATGAACCTCTGCGTGCCGGATGTTCTGAGCTGTTCTATTTAATACACACTTATATATATAAAAAAGCAGTGCCTGCCAACTGCCTGAGAACAGCACACACCAGCAGCTCAAGCTCACAAAGGTGCAAACGTTCATCTGCACGGAGCCCAAGCTCCTGCTGCAGCTCAGGGACTGCTGATTCCAGCAGCACAGGGGAGATGAGGTCTTTGAGACAAACCTCTCGCAACACCAAACGTGGCAGGAGCAGAGGAAAATCAGCAAGCGCTGGCAAGAGAGACAGCACAGTCAACTTGGATGTGAGAACGGGTGGGATGGAGACGTCCAAGAACGCTGGCCAAGAC
Organism: Tapera naevia; assembly: GCA_033556795.1. Lineage (NCBI taxonomy): Eukaryota > Metazoa > Chordata > Aves > Cuculiformes > Neomorphidae > Tapera > Tapera naevia. The sequence goes on from JAUMJJ010000117.1 coordinate 114,071, forward strand.
ACCCAGAGCTGCAGAGCAGGTGGTTCCTGCAACAGCCTGGAAGGACACCGGTGTTGGGAACACCAGGAAAGATAATGAGAAGCAAAATCATAGAATCACTTGGTTGGAAAAGACCTTTAAGATCGAGTCCAACTGTACCTGTCCACTACTAAACCACATCCCTAAGTGCTTCATCTACCTGTCTTTTAAACATCTCCAGGGATGGTGACTCAACCACCTCCCTGAGCAGCCATTCCAGTGCCTGAGAACCCTTTCAGTGAAGGAATTTTTCCTGATGTCTAATCTGAATCTCCTGGCACAAGGCAGCAAGGAGGCTCCTGAAATGAATGGGAACGGGTGTGAAGACCTGAGGCTGCTGGGCTGCTTCTCCTGGGGGAATGCAGACCTCCCACCAGCTGGTCGCCCTGGAAAAGGGGCAGCTGAAGAGATGCAAAAACCATTGAGAGATTTCATCTTCATCGCCTGCCTGGCTTAGATTTTGTACTGACAGTTTGGAGCCGTTACAGAAAATTGCTGCTCTCCAGCAGCACTCAACTCCCAAAGCCTCTAAAATAAAACACGACAATCAATCCGTGAGGGAGTGGTGGCTTCAGCCCTCTGCCTCCAGGGGAAAAATGTCATGTCCCAAGGAGAAACTGCCCCGTAAACACGAGTGCCCACGCATCCTGAGGAATTAGCTGTGTCCCAGGGAGGAAGGATCAGAGATGTCAGTCTCTTCAAGGGATTAGGTCACCAATTGCCGTTACAACGACAAGGTCTCCACCACGCTCGGAGCACTTAGTTCAGAGCGGGGATGCAGGTGAGTTTGCAGAGATTGTGAGGTCCCACAGCTTCTTCATTTTTGCCCGGGACAAAGGCAAAGCCCATCTGGTTAAGGAAGGAAAACACCACAGCCAGCTGCGAGCCCCAGCGCTTGGGGTAGGAGTCTCAACCACACGAGAATACAAAATGCTTTTTTAATTTGCTTTTAAAGCAAATGCTGTGCAGCACAAATTAATTCACGCCCGAGCACTAAGCATCTCAGCTTATAAGCCTTTCTTTGGAAACAGTTATATTCAGCGATCTGAACCACTCCTCCTCCTCCATCTGCTCAGAAAGGATGAACAAACAAGCCATTGCTGAAAGAAGGAAGGAAGGAAGGAAGCCCGATCAGCCATCTCCGAGGAAAACTGTGCCAGATCACAAGAGCTCTTTCCCTCATCATCCTCCCTCCTCACACAACCCCCCCCCCCCAACCTAAAAATAAAAAAAGGATGAACCCAGATCCCAAACTGAAATCCTCTCCCTGCCTGGGGCTCCCCCTCGCTCCTCGCACGAGGAACCGAGCGCTTGGTCACACGCGGCAACAGGTTCTGCTCGCTCCCATCTCCCTCCCACGCGCGCGCACACGCACACGCTCGCAAAATGGGACGAGTCAAAGTGCCGCCCTGACTCATCAGCCACATGATCAAAGGCTGGAGCTAAAAAGGGGGAACTGGTTTACTCACAGTCTTGGGTACAATCTGTTTCTTGGGCTGCCCGATCTTGAACGGTATCCTGGAAAAGAGAGAAGAAGGAACGCGTAAGGAAGCTCAAACGGCTCAATCTCCTCCTCGGTGATGGGTTTTGGGGTGTGCAGGGGATGCTTTGGGGTGTGCAGGGGCTGCCCCGGGGCTCCTGCACCCCTTTGGCTCCCTCTTCCTTGAGGTCATCACCTCCACCTCCACATCCCTTTCCCCACTGCTCTAGGAAATGAAGGGAAGTGATGCTCCTCGGCAAAGCGAGCGGCTGAAGAGCACACGGTGTTTAAAAACAAACCCGAAGGGGAGGGGAGGGAAAAGAAAAAAAACAGATAAAAAACTAAATAAATAACAAACCCTGTAAATATTTAGAATGAGGATATTAAAAAAAAAAAGTAACAACCTGGGTGTCTGGAGCTGGGAGCTGCTTCAAAGGGTTCCTGTGCTACAACAGCTGTAGGAGCAGCTCAACCGCCAGCGGAGCAGCCTTCATTCTTAAAACCTTTAATATGGCTGTGAGTAAAATCTGGGTTACCTGAATGAGGAGTACCTGAGGAGTACTCAAAATAAACTACACAACACGTGGAAGGGTGGCTGGAGAAGAGAAGGATCCAAGGAAACCTTAGAGCAGCCTCCCAGTATGGAAAGAGGCTATAAGAAAGCTGGGGAGGGCTTTTTACAAGGGAGTGATAGGACAAGGGGACATCATAGAATGGGTTGGGTTGGAAGGGATCAAAGCTCATCCAGTTCCAAACTGTGCCATGGGCAGGGACACCTTCCACTGGATCAGGGTGCTCAAGGCCCCATCCAACCTGGCCTTGAACACCTCCTCTCGTCCCATCACTTGTTACTTGGGAGAAGAGCCCAGCACCCACCTCACCACAACCTCCTCTCCAGGAGCTGCACAGAGCGATGAGGTCTCCCCTCAGCCTCCTCTTCTCCAGGGTAAACAGCCCCAGGGCCCTCAGCTGCTCCCACAACCCTTGTTCTCCAGACCCTTCCCCAGCTCTGTTCCCTTCTCTGGATGCTCTCCAGCCCCTCAATGTCCTTCTTGCAGTGAGGGGCCCAAAACTGACCCCAGGATTCAAGGTGCACCTTCACCATCACCAAGTCCAGGGGGACAATCCCTTCCCAGCTCCTGCTGCCACCCCATGGCTGATCCCAGCCAGGATGCTGGGGGCTTTCTGGGCCATCTGGGCCACTCCTGCCTCACGTTTACCCACTGTTGACCAACACCCCCAGGTCCTTTTCCACTGGACAGCTTTCCAGCCACTCTTCCCCAAGCCTGGAACGTTGTTCCAGAGGTTGGTGAGACCCAAGTGCAGGACCTGGCACTGAGCCTGGTGGAATCTCATTTCATTGGCTGCAGCCCATGGACCCAGCTTGTCCAGATCCCCCTGCAGAGCCTCAGCCCATGGATCCAGCCTGTCCAGATCCTTCTGTAGAGCTTGGGCCCATGGATCCAGCTTGTCCAGATCATTCTGTAGAGCCTCAGCCCATGGATCCAGCTTGTCCAGATCCTTCTGTAGAGCCTCAGCCCATGGATCCAGCCTGTCCAGATCCCCCTGTAGAGCCTCAGCCCATCGATCCAGCCTGTCCAGATCCTTCTGTAGAGCCTCAGCCCATGAATCCAGCTTGTCCAGATCATTCTGTAGAGACTCAGTCCATGGATCCAGCCTGTCCAGATCCTTCTGTAGAGCTTGGGCCCATGGATCCAGCCTGTCCCAATCTCCCTGCAGAGCCTCAGCCCATGGATCCAGTCTGTCCAGATTCCTGGTAGAGCTTTCCTGCCCTCCAGCAGATCAACACTTCCACCCAATTTGGTGTCATCTGCAAACTGTCCAAGGAAGCACTCAATCCCCTCATCCAGATCATGGATAAAGATATCAAACAAGCCTGGCTCCAACACTGTGATGCTCCCCACACCAGCACTTCTACAAACCTGCTCAACTGAACAACTGGAACCCCCAAAATCACACCTTTACTAGTCGTAACGTGCTGCAAACCCCAGGCAGGAGCAACACCACGCGACGGGACAAAGTTCTTGTGAGGGAGCGAGGTGTCATCCACACGGATGAAGCCAACCCAGGATCATCCACCCATCCCAGCCTCGTTTCTGCCCATCTTTACAAACCACCAGAGTGTAAAACACCAGGGCTGCAACCCTTGTCCCTCTGGAGCAACAAAGCTGACTTGAGTCACTGGGTTTAAATTTAAATGTTTCTGGAAAACTTCCTGTTTATGGTTCTCTGCTGGGACTGATATAATTTGAGGCTGTTAACCCTTTCCAGCTCCTGTGGCAGGCCCGGCAGCCATGAATCACACTTCTTTTATAAACAAACACTCCTCTGGTGTATAATTATCCTGTCAATAACCGGCTGTGTGGTGCCTTACAGGAAGAAAGCATAAAAAAAATAAGGATTTATTTCTTTGTGTTTTCCTACAAGGGTCAAATATAAACTCAGCTGAGGCACCTCCCCTTCTCGTGCAGGCACAGGCTGTCCCATCACAGCCAGGTGCCGTCACTCGATGTTTTTGGAAGTGATGGCAGCAACCTATCTTGGTGGAAAGGAGGAGAAAAAGATGCAGTTTTTACCCAAGGGAGGAAAAAAACAGCCTCTATGATGAGTGACAGAGGCTGCTGGGCAATCTCTGACAGCGTGGGGAGAAGAACAGGGTTCAAGCTGGAGCAGGGCTGGTTCCAAGTGGGAAAACACAATTAAAAGGGTGATGAAAGCATTGGCTGCACACAACCTGCTCCTCGCCCTTCTCTGGCCACCCCGTGGGTTATTTAGAGATGTGATCCTGTCCACTCTGCTGGGAAATTGGGTTAAATCAAGGCAATTCAGCATGGGAGTCATTCACAGATTCAGCACAGGAAGGACACAGAGGTGTTGGAGTGAGTCCAGAGGAGGCCACAGAGATGATCCAAGGGCTGGAGAACCTCCTGTATGAGGACAGGCTGAGAGAGTTGGGGTTGTTCAGTCTGGAGAAGAGAAGGCTCTGGAGAGACCTTAGAGCAGCCTCCCAGGGATTAAAGGGGCTCCAGGAAAGCTGGGGAGGGGCTCTTGATCAGGGAGTGCGGGGAGAAGATGAGGGGAAGGGTTTTGAGCTGAAAGAGGGGAGACTGAGATGAGATCTTGGGGAGAAATGTTTTGCTGTGAGGGTGGGGAGGCCCTGGCCCAGGTTGCCCAGAGCAGTGGTGGCTGCCCCATCCCTGGAGGTGTTCAAGACCAGGTTGGATGGGGCTTGGAGCCCCCTGGTCCAGTGGGAGGTGTCCCTGCCCATGACAGGGGGGTTGGAACTGGATGGGCTTTGAGGTCCCTTCCAACCCAAACCATTCCATGATTCTGGTAATAGAAGAGGGATGCAGGAACGGGCAGGGCAAAGCCTTGAAGGAGCATCCATGCCACCAAGGTGGCAGCACAGGCAGCAGCCGAGGGGAAGGGAGCACAGGGGGTTCCATCCCATCCTTGCAGACAGGAAAGGGAAAAAAAATCCCAGCTCCTTTTTTTTTCCAGAACAACAGAAAGTCACTGGAGCACCTCACAATGCTGCAAACACTCTCTGAAGCAGTAAATATCTCTATTAGTTTCATGATGCCAGTTTGCTAATTATGTCTGTCTGGGTAAAACCTCTAAAAAAAAAAGTCACCCCGCAATATCTCTTCACTGATTTTGCTGTTGTTGTCGTTGCTCTTTCACAATTTGGGATAATCTTCCCAGTTTCTGAACCTTTGCCTTTTAATATGGGGAGGGAAAGAGAGACGCAAAAGCAGGAACAAAAGCAGTAAGGAAGGAAAAAAGATCAGAGGCAGGGATCTTATCAGGGCTTTTAAAACAAATGGATCCACTCTGCAAGCTGCTGCTGGCACTGGGAATGTTTGTCTCTCCGTGGGGTGGCACTGGGGGGACAACGGGCACCTGACACAGCGACTTTACCCCATTTCCTTCAAAATTAAGAGTCACAGAGTGGTTTATTCTGCTTAGAAATTGTATGATGGGTGTAATGCAACCAAGTTGGAGAGAGATCATAGATTTTGGGGTGTTTGGATGCCAGAGTCGCTTTTCATAGAATCATAGAATGGTTTGGGTTGGAAGGGACCTCAAAGCCCATCCAGTCCCAACCCCTGCCATGGGCAGGGACACCTCCCACTGGATCAGGGGGCTCCAAGCCCCATCCAAGCTGGCCTTGAACACCTCCAGGGATGGGGCAGCCACCACTGCTCTGGACAGTGCCTTATTGTGAAGGATTTCTTCCTAATGTCCAACCTAAATCTCCCCCTTTCCAACTTAAAGCCATTCTCCCTCACCCTATCACTCCATGTGGTTGGGATCTTTTGGATTGCCAGCGTAGCATGGATTCGCCATCACCTTAAAGCTGAGGCCTGGTCCAAATGCACTGCAGGAAAACCAGGATCAGTGCCTTTTTTTCTTTCTTGATGTCTCATTTCTGCTGAGCGAGAGAAAGCTGGGGTTGTGTTTGGGGTGTGAAATCCCTTGAAATCTCTGTTCCTGAAGAGCGCGAGAGCGCTGAGTCACTGCCGGAGCGTTCCCACCCCAGTCCCCCCCTGCGCTGCAGGGCCGGGGATGTGTCCCAGCCCTGACCAACCATCCCCCTCCTCCACCCTGGGAGGTCATCGGGAGTTTGGGAACACGCTGGGGTTCAGCTGGAAGGGAGGAGGGCGAAACACTGCAAGGAGGGGGTGGGAAGAGCTTAAAGTAGGGAAAAAAGTGTGGGTGGAGAGAATCCTGCAAAGCTTCTACTTGGGGATGCTCAGGAACCCCAGGGAGGGGAAGGTGGGAGAAGCTGTGGCTCATTTGCTCTGAAGTTTTCCCAGCAATGTCATATATTTACTTGGCTTTTCCATCTGCAAACCCAGGCCCCGCACACCAAAGCGGCGAATCCTCCTCGGGATGCACAGGAGAGTTGCAAACAAACCTCGGAGGCAGGGGAGGGAATACGGCTCAGTGAGGTCTGTGGGGAGTTTCAAACACGGAGCTTCCCCTCCTTCCACTCCCCACCAGTCCCCTGGAACTCAGGCACGAAGGAATTGCCAGCGTGGAGCAGGCTAAATCACTCCTTGTTTAGGGAGGCGACGGCCTTTTTGCTGTGTTGAACCGAGCAGGACATCAAACCTTGGCTCCATCCCCAATCCAGAGCTTGTGGTGGGGAGGCTGAGCCCAGCCCGGTGTTTGGAGCATGCACAGAGGATAAATAATCATGGGATGTGACCCTTTCATCACTCTACAACCCAGAAAACCCCTTGCAGATAAGCCCCAAGCATTTTCACCCACAGCAGATAAGCCACTGCCCCAGGAGATGCTGAGCCAGGGGTGGGAAAGGAAGGAGGGATGGACAGATGGACAGACAAGCTAGAAAAAGGGCAGGGAGAGTTGAGGCTGGGCTCAGCTCTAATTTGGAGTTTAACTAAACAGACCTGTAGGAAAAGCTTGTTCAGCTTGGATAAGAGATGGCTCTGGGGAGACCTTAGAGCAGCCTCCCAGGACTGAAAGGGGCTCCAGGAAAGATGGGGAGGGGCTTTTTTCCAAGGGCCTGGAGTGACAGGATGAGGGGGAACGGCTTTAAATGGGAAGGGGGAAGATGAGATTGCACATCAGGAAGAAATTCCTCATATGAGGGTGGGGAGGCCCTGGTTGTCCAGAGCAGTGGTGGCTGCCCCATCCCTGGAGGTGTTCAAGGCCAGGCTGGATGGGGCTTGGAGCCCCCTGATCCACTGGGAGGTGTCCCTGCCCATGGCAGGGGGTGGAACTGGATGGGTTTTGAGGTCCCCTTCAACCCAAACCATTCTATGATTCTATGAAAAGTGACTCTGGCATCCACACACCCCCAAAATCAACATCTCTGCCGTGGGTGGCGTTTCCCAGGCACCTGCAGCTCCCGGTGTGGCAGGAACTGGTGGCCAACACCGTTTTTTATCGGGAACACCACCACCACCGCCAACCAAATCCATGTTTTTGAACAGTGCCCACTTCCCATGGAAAGTTTCAGGGCTTTTTCCTCCCCCCCCCCAACTCCCTCTCATCGAAACGCGAGCCAGCACAGCCTGGATCCCCGCCAGAACTCTTCACTCTTGGAATTTCCACCAAAAATCTCAGTTCATTCAGTGGAAAGAAACCCCTCTCTGCCCCCAGCCGGGATGACACCAGCCTCCTGTGCTGACCCCAGCCCACCCAGGCTGGCTTTTCCAAAGATTTTAGCACGTGACATGCCGAGGGCTTCTGAAAAACCATCCTGATTCTCCAAAATCTGGCCCCAAAATTTTCCCCTGTGACAGTTCCCTCTGCTCCAAGGCAAACCCTTCCATTCACCCAGGCTGTACCAAGCCCTGGGACTGGCAGTTATCCCAGGAGAGATCAAAGCATTCCTTCAACAACAGCAGGAAGGCTGCATCCCAGAAAGGATGGGAGCCTGAAGATAACAACATTCACTTTCTCATCATCACTACCCAGTGTGTTTGAGAGCCCTCTCCATGCTGTGATACGGGAAAGCCAGAGCACCCTGGAACTCCAAGGGCAGCTGTGACCACCATGGGCAGATGACAAAGTAGGACTAATTACCTCATTAGTGTTCCTGAGTCCTAACGAGCGCTGAAGGCAGCCTGCAACAGGCCCTGTGGCTGCAAAGGCTGGCAGGGCTGGGCTTGTGAACGTCAAGAAAACCAACCTCGGGCTCCAATCTCTGCATCTCACACAGAGTTTTTTGGAGCAGGGTGCTGCTCCTGCCTCTGTGTCCTGCACAAAGCTCATTGGAGCAGGGTGCTGCTCCTGTCTCTGTGTCCTGCACAGAGCCCTTTGGAGCAGGGTGCTGCTCCTGCCTCTGTGTCCTGCACAGAGCTCATTGGAGCAGGGTGCTGCTCCTGTCTCTGTGTCCTGCAAAAAGCCCTTTGGAGCAGGGTGCTGCTCCTGTCTCTGTGTCCTGCACAGAGCCCTTTGGAGCAGGGTGCTGCTCCTGCCTCTGTGTCCTGCACAGAGCTCATTGGAGCAGGGTGCTGCTCCTGCTTCTGCGTCCTGCACAGAGCTCACTGGAGCAGGGTGCTGCTCCTGCTTCTGTGTCCTGCACAGAGCTCATTGGAGCAGGGTGCTGCTCCTGCTTCTGTGTCCTGCACAGAGCTCATTGGAGCAGGGTGCTGCTCCTGCTTCTGCGTCCTGCACAGAGCTCATTGGAGCAGGGTGCTGCTCCTGCTTCTGTGTCCTGCACAGAGCTCATTGGAGCAGGGTGCTGCTCCTGCTTCTGTGTCCTGCACAGAGCTCTTCAGAACAGGGTGCTGCTCCACTCTCTGCACCTCACACAGTCCAAACCACGGCTCTAACGACTTTGGGCTTCCTAAAAATCACCAAAACCTTCAAATCCACAACCACCCGGGCTGTCCCTGCGCAGGGAGGATGGGACCCCATCCCCATCCAGGTGAGACAGGCAAGAAGGCAGACCCAGGTTAGAGATCCACCTCCAGCATCGCTCCGGATGCCTCGCGCTGTACTACACCGTGTCCATGGAAACCGCATGCATCGTCCCACCCTGCTCCCCCCCAGCCTCGCAGGAACTCATAGCAACGGCTCCAAACACAGCGCGGAGGCTAAAAAAAAAAAGGAAAAAATTATCCAAATGGATCACAAACAGCTTATGTCGAGGGAGGATCTGCGCCAAACCCTGCTCTGGGCTCTCTCTTTGGTTGGAGATGAGTGGGGAGGTCACGGGGTGGCGAGAGGCAGGGAGAGGAGGGATGCGGGGATACGGCCCCGCCGAAACCGATGCGTCCAGCCCGGCAGGTGGGCACTCCCACCTGCATTTCAGCCCCATCCCCGTGGACTTGTAGGCATTAAGCCACTAATGGATGTCAGGGAGGGGGAAGCCTGCAGCAGGGGAGCAGGAAAAAAGTAAGATTAAACATTAATTTTATCTTGGTTTAGGTCAGCAACTTCTTTGACTCTGCAGAGAGAGGCTGTGCCCGCCAACGGTGAGCTCCTCGGAGCAGGGTGCTGCTCCCATCCCTGCATCTCACATAGAGGTTTCTGGAGCAAGGTGGGGCCCCACTCGCTGCAACTCACACAGTTTTTTTGGAGCAGGGTGCTGCTCTGATCTCTGCATCCTGCCCAGAGCTCTTTGGAGCAGGGTGATGATCTGATCTCTGCATCTCACACACAGTTTTTTGGAGCAGGGCGCTGCTCCGACCCCTGCATCTTGCCCAGAGCTCTTCGGAGCTGGGTTTTGCTCCAATCTCTGCATCCTACCCAGAATTCTTCGGAGCAGGATACTGTTCTGATCCCTGCATCCTGCCCAGAGCTCTTCGGAGCTGGATACTGCTCTGATCCCTGCATCTCACACAGAGTTTTTCAGAGCAAGGTGCTGCTCTGATCTCTGCATCTTGCACGGAGCCAAGCGCGGTGTCGGTGTTAAGCAAATCAAAAATAATGTCAGAATCGACTCTCCCACCCATTCCAAGATGAGCATGAAAAAAAATAATGATATTTTACTCACCCATCAAAAGAAAATTACTCACGCCAGGCGCGTGGGCGAGCAGAATTTTGCAAGGCTGTTTTAGGCCCTGACTATGCTACAAAAATATCCATTTTAAGCACGGTTGTGAAACACGGTTGTGGCTCAACTCTAACACTGATTTTTATCTACCTGTACAAAGAAGGCAGAAAAAATAATAATTAAGAAATAACCACGTGCTAATCATGCTCCAAGGACAGCGCTGGGTGCTGCCACCTCCCACCACAGTGGAGGATGGGATCATGGAATGGTTTGGGTTGGAAGAGACCTCAAAGCCCATCCAGTTCCAATCCCCTTGCCGTGGGCAGGGATGTCTCCCACCAGATGCAGGGCTCCATCCCATGAGATGAGGACGTTGCGACGAGTGGAGGGGCTGGCACTGCCCAGCCTGCAGAAGGGCAGGCCAGCTTTTTGGTTTCACTCCCATAATCCCTCTGGGATGTGCAAACCACCCTGCACGGGCGCCACGCGCGTGGCAGTGCCATGCAGGGAGGTGTTTGGGAGCTGCACACACCTCACTCACCGCTTCGGTATCCAGTTGCTTCATCCAATCTAATTTTATCCTGTGCTCATCTCCAAATCCTGGTTTCGTTGAAACCCAGAGCGAAGGGGAAGCGTTGACATTGACCACGAGGGGACTGGGATTTGGGCTCAGAAAAATATCAATATTGATTCACTGGGAAGAACCCAGCCTTGGGCTGGGTTTGCATCGCTCCTGCCCAGCGCAGCCACAGCGAACGGAAAACAAAGTGAACAACCAACAACCCTGCTCTTCGCCACAATCTGGCTGTGCCTGTCACCTCCTCGCACTCTGCTCTTCCCCTGTGAGCAGGGATAAATCCAGCCAGCCAGCCCTCCTTGCCAGGACAGGCAGCTCCTCTTCACTTCCAACCCCACATATTTCGGAAAACACATTCAGGTTAACACCACGTTTGCACCCGGTAAAGACCTGGGGAGTTAAATATTGCACAACCACACAGTTCCACTCCTGACTTTAAACTGATGCCGGCTCCTTGGTCCACTTAAAATCATGATTTGGGTTGGAAAGGAACTCCAAAGCCCATCCAGTTCCACCCCCTGCCATGGGCAGGGACACCTCCCACTGGATCAGGGGGCTCCAAGCCTCATCCAACCTGGCCTTGAACACCTCCAGGGATGGGGCAGCCACCACTGCTCTGGGCAACCTGGGCCAGGGCCTCCCCACCCTCACAGCAAAGCATTTCTCCCCAAGATCTCATCTCAATCTCCCCTCTTTCAGCTCAAAACCCTTTCCCCTCACCCTGTCTCTGCACCCCCTGATCAAGAGCCCCTCCCCAGCTTTCCTGGAGCCCTGGGAGGCTGCTCTAAGGCCTCCCCAGTGTCTTCTCCTCTCCAGGCTGAACAACCCCAACTCTCTCAGCCTGTTCTCATATAGGAGGTGTTCCAGGCCTCCATCTCTGTGGCCTCCTCTGGACTCACTCCAACAGTTCCAGGTCCTTCCAGTGCTCAGGACTCCAGAACTGGACACAGGGCTCCAGGTGAGGTCTCACCAGAGTGGAGCAGAGGGGCAGAATCCCCTCCCTTGCACTGCTGATCCCACTTCCCTGGATGCAGCCCAGGACACCGTTGGCCTCCTGGGCTGCGAGTGCACCTGGGGAGAGCTCCCTGCCCAAACACACATGGTTTAGCAGCCCAGCAGCAGCAGCCCCCTGAGCAGCCCCATCACACGCTGCACTGCAACCAGAACACACGTGCGTCGCGCTCCCTCGCTATCAACATTTGCTTCACATATTCTTCCTCCCAGTAAATAGCAGCTGTTGCAGCGGTGCGAGAGGCAGCGCTCGGAGAGCGAGCTGTTACACAGAGTGTAACTCTGGGGACAGAGTGGCTGGAGAGGAGTCAGCCAGAAAGGGACCTGGAAGTGCTGGTGGCCAGGAAGCTCACCATGAGCCAGCAGTGTGCCCAGGTGGCCAAGAAGGCCAATGGCATCCTAGGCTGCATCAGGAATAGTGTGGGGAGCAGGACCAGAGGAGTTATCGTCCCCCTGTACTGGGCACTGGTCAGGCCTCACCTTGAATACTGTGTCCAGTTCTGGGCCCCCCAGTTTGGGAAAGATGTCAGGATGCTGGAGAGTGTCCAGAGGAGGGCAAGGAAGATGGGGAAGGGGCTGGAGCACAAGCCCTACGAGGAGTGACTGAGGGAGCTGGGGCTGTTTAGTCTGGAGAAGAGGAGGCTCAGGGGAGACCTCATTGCTCTCTACAACTCCCTAAAAGGAGGCTGTAGTGGGCAGGGGTTGGTCTCTTCTCTCGGGTGACCAGGGACAGAACCAGAGGGCATGGACTCAAGCTTGGTCAGGGAAAGGTTAGACTTGATGTGAGGAAAAAGTTCTTCCCTGAAAGGGTGATTGGCCATTGGAATGGGCTGCCCAGGGAGGGGGTGGAGTCACCGACCCTGGAGGTGTTTAAGGGGAGACTGGATGAGGCACTGAGTGCCATGGTTTAGATGATGGGTTGGTGTTAGTGTTGGGTTATAGGTTGGACTTGATGATCTCAGAGGTCCTTTCCAACCTTGTGATACTGTGATACTGTGACACACTGCTAAAAGCCTCTTCCCATTTGTAAAATCACCTGAAGGAGCTGGGAAACCAAAAAAAAAAGTAATTTGGCAGTCTGGTTATGAGCTTCAACAGTGTTTGGGTTTGTACAGTTCCAAGAACCTTAAAAAATCCTTCAGATGGCCACAAAACAGACGCTTGCAGCAACTGAGGGTGATGATACAGTAAAATCCATCGCCCTTTATCCTTATCTTTTTAAAAGGAGCGATGGTGAAAGTAATCACTGGAGTATTTTCCCCTCTCTCCTACAAAATGCACAGCCACAGGTGAGCAGTGAGGAAGAGGGGGATCCAAATGCATCCAGGAGACCCCAGTCCACAGGGTGAAGCCTAAAAGCAGCCGCCAAGACTTAGAAAACCTCTTATTTGTCTGTTTCCCAAACCAAGCCTACTCCTGCTCTAAATAAAGCATAGCCTAGAAAGACAGCACTGCCTACTTGCCAACAAGTCAGGAATTTAGGAGTTTAATCCAGCCTTCAGATTTGCTCTCTGGAGCAAAGTTTTCCCACCTTGGTACAAGGGGCATTGCTGTGTTCCCTGTCTGGATGTTCCCAGGTCGCAAAGAGCAAGGGAAAGCAAAGGATTAACCCCACACACGTCTAGACGTGCACCATCCTGCTTGGAAAGGGTCTCTTTGCCCTTTAATCTCTACAGGCCTTTGCAAAAGATTAAGGTGATGAACACACAGAAGCAAAACTGGAGGCAGAGCCAAGTGCTGCTGCTCCAGCACGATCCGCAGGAGAGAGCTGAGGATGGAGCTCCATCCTCTTGACCGGCTGCGACAGCTGATCCCTGCCAAAAGGGGTTTTAATTAATGCTGCCCCGGGTCTAACGGTGCCCATTGTGGGAGAGAGACACACGTGGTGTTGCATGAGGCAACCTCCTGGCCCAACGGGATGGAAGAAAGCTTGTTCACTCCAAGAGAATGGCAGAGGCACGGCATTGGGGCCAGAGGACTGTGGCATCAGTGATGGCAGAGCCATGGCATCATGGCCACAAGGAGCTGTGGCATCAGGGATGGCAGAGCCATGGCACTGGGGCTGGAGGAGTTGCGGCATCAGGGAAGGCAGAGCCACGGTATCAGAGCTGGAGATGCTGTGGCATTGGGGATGGCAGAGCCATGGTATTGGGGCTGGAGGAGCTGCAGCATCAGGGATGGCAGAGCCATGGCATCGGGGCCAGAGGAGCTGCAGCATCAGGGATGGCAGAGCCATGGCATCAGGGCCAGATGAGCTGCAGCATCAGGGATGGCAGAGCCACAGTATCAGAGCTGGAGATGCTGTGGCATTGGGGATGGCAGAGCCATGGCATCGGGGCTGGAGGAGCTGCAGCATCAGGGATGGCACAGCCATGGCATCAGGGCTGGAGGAGCTGCAGCATCAAGGATGGCAGAGCCATGGCATCAGGGCTGGAGGAGCTGCAGCATCAAGGATGGCAGAGCCATGGCATCGGGGCTGGAGGAGCTGCAGCATCAAGGATGGCACAGCCATGGCATCAGGGCTGAAGGAGCTGCAGCATCAAGGATGGCACAGCCATGGCATCAGGGCTGGAGGAGCTGCAGCATCAGGGATGGCAGAGCCATGGCATCGGGGCTGGAGGAGCTGCAGCATCAGGGATGGCACAGCCATGGCATCAGGGCTGGAGGAGCTGCAGCATCAGGGATGGCACAGCCATGGCATCAGGGCTGGAGGAGCTGCAGCATCAGGGATGGCAGAGCCATGGCATCGGGGCCAGCCACGTTTCACTCTGACGTTTGAGGAGCAGGGCATGACCCCGGTTCCCCCCAGCGGCCTCTGCCACCGCTGCCAGCGGGAGCGCGTAACCCTGGCGGCGGCGGGCGGACGTCACGCCGAGCCCGGCCCTGCCAAGCGGGCACTGAACTTCGGCCCCACCGTGAATGGGGCGATTGAGGCCGGGGCGGGCGCCTGCGTGAATTATCAGCTGGGAGGCTTGGCAGGGCCGGCGAGGCCGAACTGAGAGCGATTGTGTCCCTGGCACGGCGGGGCCCGAGCCACGCCACGCCGAGGACTGACGCTGCTGCAGAAGAAAAGAAGACTCAGATTCCGGTGGAGCAGCAAGTCCCCCCCTCCTTCCGGCTCTGACCTTTTACTCCTCCCCAGCAAAAGGCAAAAACATTCAATCTCTCCGCAAACGCCACGTGTGGGGTCGGGAAGCCACCAGATGCCACAAGTTATGGTCCCAAGTGAGGTCTTGCAGGAACAGCTTGGCCAGATGGACACTGGGAAGTGCAGAGGGGAAGCGGTGCCACTCTGCATCCCAATTATTCAACATCCAGCATACAAAGGGAATAGTTATTGCTTATGATTTCAGTTCTGTGGCTCCTCCTGGACCAGGAGAGCTGAGCAGGTCTTGTCCACCAGCCAGAGCTTTCCAAACACACCTCCAAGACCCTCATTACCCAACACTGTCTATAACCAACGGCTGCTCCGAGATGAGTAAAGCAGAACCAAACCAAACAGTATCACAGTATCACAAGGTTGGAAAGGACCTCTGAGATCATTGAGTCCAACCTATAACCCAACACCAACACCAACCCATCATCTAAACCATGGCATCCAATCTCCCCTTAAACACCTGAGGGTCGGTGACTCCACCCCCTCCCTGGGCAGCCCATTCCAATGACCAATCACCCTTTCAGGGAAGAACTTTTTCCTCACATCAAGTCTAACCTTTCCCTGACCAAGCTTGAGTCCCTGCCCTCCAGTTCTGTCCCTGGTCACCTGAGAGAAGAGACCAACCCCTGCCCCACTACAACCTCCTTTTAGGGAGTTGTAGAGAGCAATGAGGTCTCCCCTGAGCCTCCTCTTCTTCAGACTAAACAGCCCCAGCTCCCTCAGTCACTCCTCGTAGGGCTTGTGCTCCAGCCCCTTCCCCATCTTCGTTGCCCTCCTCTGGACACTCTCCAGCATCCTGACATCTTTCCCAAACTGGGGGGCCCAGAACTGGACACAGTATTCAAGGTGAGGCCTGACCAGTGCCGAGTACAGGGGGACGATAACTCCTCTGGTCCTGCTCCCCACACTATTCCTGATGCAGCCCAGGATGCCATTGGCCTTCTTGGCCACCTGGGCACACTGCTGGCTCATGGTGAGCTTCCTGGCCACCAGCACTCCCAGTCCCTTTGTTCCTGACTCCTCTCCAGCCACTCTGTCCCCAGTCTGGAGCTCTGCATGGGATTGTTGTGTCCAAAATGAAGTACCCCACATTTGGACTCATTAAACATCATCCCATTAGACTCAGCCCAGCTCTCCAGTCTGCCCAGGTCCCTCTGTAGGGCCATCCTACCCTCTAGCAGATCAACCCTTCCTCCCAGCTTGGTATCATCTGCAAACTTGCTGATGATGGACTCAATCCCCTCACCCAGATCATCAATAAAGATATTAAACAGGACGGGACCCAAACCTGGTGGATAAGTGTGCATTTTTGTATCACTGAATGATGAAGAGCACAAATTCCTCCATCCCAACCCAAAAGATCTCCAGTTTTCACCACGTACCTGCCCCACCAAACCCAACCTGAGCGCACCAGCAAGGGAAAGGCCTTTTCCTCCCTTTTTCTGCTTCATCTATTTTACTCTTCACCTCTCGTAACATCACCAGCTCTACACCCCTATCCAGGAAGAGAAACCACGCACACCAGGCAAGATTAATTCCTAACATCAACAGGGATGGGGAGAAGCACGGCAAAGGCACCACGGGACCAAATCCAATTCAAACACACCTGGGAACTCTTTTTTTTAACAAAAAAAAAGCTCTGCTTTAATGGTGTCGAAGTGATTTTACAGCATTTCAGCCCCCGCCATGCTTGGAGGGACCTTTGGGGATGCCACTCCAACTCCCTTGCCCTCTGACAGCCCTGGCAATGGGAGGGCAGGGGGCTCACCCTGGGCTCCTCCTCACCGGGAGGACACACGGAACGGCTGCTGATGGGCACGGGCGAGGGACCCTGTGTGTACCCGTTAGACTCCCGTACGCCGTACGGGGCACAGAGCAGAGCAGTGCCAGCACCAGGGCCGAGCCTGGCCAGGAACGGAGCAAAGACTGGACAGAGACAGGCCAAGCCTGGCCAGTATCAGGGCCAGCTCACTGGCCAGCACTGGGACCACCACTGGAACCAGCACTTGGACTCACTCACTGGCCAGCACTGGGACCAGCACCATTGCCCACTCACTGGGCAGCACTGGGACCAGCACTGGGGCCAGCATGAGAGCCTACTCACGGGCCAGCACCAGGCCCAGCACCAAAGCCAAGCCTGCCCCAGAACGAGGGCATGTTCTGTGACAACACCAGGGCCAGCACTGGGCCCAGCACCAGGACCCGTTCACCGGCCACCACTGGGCCCAGCACTGAGCCCAAACCTGGCCAGCATTGGACCCAGCAATGGGCCCAGCACCAGCTCCAGCAGCAGCACCAGTCCCAGTACCGGGACCTGCTCGTGGTACCAGCACCGGTTCCAGTACCAGGACCTGCTCGTGGTACCAGCATTGGTTCCAGTACCGGGACCTGCTCGTGGCACCAGCACTGGTTCCAGTACTGGGATCTCTTTGTGGTACCAGCACCAGTTCGAGTACCAGGACCTGCTCGTGGTACCAGCACTGGTTCCAGTACCGGGACCTGCTTGTGGCACCAGCACTGGCACCAGCACCGGGTCCGGCTCACCAGCCATCACCGAGACAGCAGAGCGGCTGTTGCAGAGGCCAAACCCAGCCAGCACCGGGTCCTGCTTAGGGGACCAGCACCGAGACCCGCTCATGGGCCAGCACTGGGGTCAGCACAGGACCACCACCAGGACTCATTCACTGGCCAGCACTGATTCCAGTACCAGGCCCAGCACCGGTACCAGCACCATGGGCCCCTCCAGGCCAATACCGGTAGGTGCTCACAGGGCCAGCATCAATTCCTGCACTGGGTCCAGCACCGGAGGGATGCGCTCTCAGGACCAGCATCAATTCCTGCACCGGGTCCAGCACCAGGATGTGCTCTCAGGACCAGCATCAGCTCCTGCACCGGGTCCAGCACCGGAGGGATGCGCTCACAGGGCCAGCATCACCTCCTGCACCGGGTCCAGCACCGGAGGGATGCGCTCTCAGGACCAGCATCAATTCCTGCACCGGGTCCAGCACCAGGATGCGCTCACAAGGCCAGCATCAGCTCCTGCACCGGGTCCAGCACCGGAGGGATGCGCTCTCAGGGCCAGCATCAGCTCCTACACTGGGTCCAGCGCCGGAGGGATGCGCTCACAGGGCCAGCATCAGCTCCTACACTGGGTCCAGCGCCGGAGGGATGCGCTCACAGGGCCAGCATCAGCTCCTGCACCGGGTCCAGCACCAGGATGCGCTCACAGGGCCAGCATCAGCTCCTACACTGGGTCCAGCGCCGGAGGGATGCGCTCTCAGGGCCAGCATCAGCTCCTACACTGGGTCCAGCGCCGGAGGGATGCGCTCACAGGGCCAGCATCAGCTCCTACACTGGGTCCAGCGCCGGAGGGATGCGCTCACAGGGCCAGCATCAGCTCCTGCACCGGGTCCAGCACCAGAGGGATGCGCTCACAAGGCCAGCATCAGCTCCTGCACCGGGTCCAGCACCGGAGGGATGCGCTCACAAGGCCAGCATCAGCTCCTGCACCGGGTCCAGCACCGGAGGGATGCGCTCACAGGGCCAGCATCAGCTCCTGCACTGGGTCCAGCACCAGAGGGATGCGCTCTCAGGGCCAGCATCAGCTCCTGCACCGGGTCCAGCACCGGAGGGATGCGCTCTCAGGGCCAGCATCAGCTCCTGCACCGGGTCCAGCACCGGAGGGATGCGCTCTCAGGGCCAGCATCAATTCCTGCACCGGGTCCAGCACCAGGATGTGCTCACAAGGCCAGCATCAGCTCCTACACCGGGTCCAGCACCAGAGGGATGCGCTCTCAGGGCCAGCATCAGCTCCTACACCGGGTCCAGCACCAGAGGGATGCGCTCACAGGGCCAGCATCAGCTCCTGCACCGGGTCCAGCACCAGGATGCGCTCACAGGGCCAGCATCAGCTCCTGCACCGGGTCCAGCACCGGAGGAATGCGCTCTCAGGACCAGCATCAGCTCCTGCACCGGGTCCAGCACCAGAGGGATGCGCTCACAAGGCCAGCATCAGCTCCTGCACTGGGTCCAGCACCAGAGGGATGCGCTCACAAGGCCAGCATCAGCTCCTGCACCGGGTCCAGCACCGGAGGGATGCGCTCTCAGGGCCAGCATCAGCTCCTGCACCGGGTCCAGCACCAGAGGGATGCGCTCTCAGGGCCAGCATCAATTCCTGCACCGGGTCCAGCACCAGGATGCGCTCACAAGGCCAGCATCAGCTCCTGCACCGGGTCCAGCACCAGGATGCGCTCACAAGGCCAGCATCAGCTCCTGCACCGGGTCCAGCACCAGGATGCGCTCACAGGGCCAGCATCAATTCCTGCACCGGGTCCAGCACCAGGATGCGCTCACAGGACCAGCATCAGCTCCTGCACCGGGTCCAGCACCGGAGGGATGCGCTCTCAGGACCAGCATCAGCTCCTGCACCGGGTCCAGCACCGGAGGGATGCGCTCACAGGGCCAGCATCAGCTCCTGCACCGGGTCCAGCACCAGAGGGATGCGCTCACAGGGCCAGCATCAGCTCCTGCACCGGGTCCAGCACCGGAGGGATGCGCTCACAGGGCCAGCATCAGCTCCTGCACCGGGTCCAGCACCGGAGGGATGCGCTCACAGGGCCAGCATCAGCTCCTGCACCGGGTCCAGCACCAGGATGCGCTCACAAGGCCACCGCCGGGCCCGGCACCGGTTCCAGGCCCAGTTCGTGCACCGGACCCGCCGAGGGCCCAGCACGGGTTCCCCGAGGCTGTCGCCCCGCCGCTCCGAGCCGGTGCCGGTGGCCCCGTGGGCCGCGGTGTCCCGCGGTCACCAGCTCACTGTCCCGGGGATCCCGCGCTCCTGGCGGCCCCGGGGGGTCCCGCACCCACCACCTCGTGGTCCCGGGCTCCCGGTGTCCCCGGGGGGGTCCCAGAGATCCCGGGGGTCCCGGTGCCCCGGGGGGGGTCCCGCACTCACCAGCTCATGGTCCCGCGTTCCCGGAAGCGCCTCCCGGCCCGGCCACGCCCCCCGGCCCCCGGCCCCGCCCCCCGGCCCCGCCCCCGGCCCCAGCGCCCCCCCCCGGGCGGGAGGACCGGGCAGCCCAGCCCGCGCGTGACGTCACGGGGGAGGGCGTGACGTCACGGGGAGTCCTGTCCTCATTGGGGGGGGGGGGGGGGGGGGGAAACAACAACAACAACATTCAAAAGCAACCGTTTTCGGTGCAAAACCAGCAAACGGGGAGGAGAGGAGTGGAGTAAAACCGGGAGCACCGAGGGGGTGCACGGGGAACCCCCCGGAGTGCGGGGAGAAACCACCCACCCACCCCACCCCGAGTGGGCGAGGGGATGGGGAGCAGTGGCAAGGAACCCCCCATGGGGTGGCGCGGGGGGGGGGGGGGGGGGAATGTGGGAACCCCCCGGGGTGGGGGCAGAACGAGGGGAGGGGGTTGGAAACCACCGGAGGAGGGAGGGGGGCGAAGGGAGGGAGTAGCCAGGAACCTGGGTACCCTGGGTGGTGGAGGAGAGGGGAGAGGGTGGCTGGGAATCCTCCCAGGGTGGGCGAGGGGAGTGTAGGGGGGGACTGCCAGGACCGCACCCCCCCCCCCCCTCCGGGTGGGCGAGGAGATGGGAGGGGATGGCCAGGAAACCCCCCTGTATGGGCGAGGGGATTGCTTCAGCTGGGCTACCCCAGCGCTGGAGACCCAGGGAAGGGATGTGCAGCACCTTTGGAGCACCTAGCTTTGGGGTGAAACCACCCAGATTAGGCTCCAGGTGGCTGGGCAGGGGCAGGTGGGGTGGGCAAAGCCGTTCTGGCCACCAAACATCCCTCTTCCATCACCCTCAGCACTGTTGGAGCAGCCACCATCATAAAATATTGGCATGATTTAGGTTGGGAAGGACCTCAAAGATCACCCCGTTCCACTCCCCTGCCATGGGCAGGGACACCTCCCACTGGATCAGGGGGCTCCAAGCCCCATCCAACCTGGCCTTGAACATCTCCAGGGATGGGGCAGCCACAACTTCTCTGGGCAACCTGGGCCAGGGCCTCCCCACCCTCACTGTGAAGAATTTCTTCCTAAGATCTCATCCAAATCTCTGTCTTTCCAACGTGAAGCTGTTCCCCCTCATCCCGTCACTCCACGCCCTGGTAAACACCAACCACCAGCTGTAACCCCGTGATGGTGAACACCCCCCCCCCCCCCCCATCTCTGTGTGCCCCCAAACCCCCAGGGGTCCCCAACCCTCTTGTTGCCAGCCCGGTGGTGACATCTCAAGCTTGGTGCCACCAACATGTGCCACCGCACGGGGAGGAGGCCCGGGCTGTGCGCCAGGGTTGGGCTTTATCAATTAGCAGGTGGAGGTAAACAGGGCGGTAATTACAGCCAGGGAGGATGATGCTAAACTGGGAAGGTGTCACCGACACCGGTGAGGACAGGGGATTAGCCCAAAAGGGGCCAGGTGGGGGCAGCGGGGACCGGGACCGGGGTGGCACAGACCCACCCCAGCATGGGACTGGTGCCTGGGTGGGGAGATGGAGTTGGGATCAGCAGCCTTGGGATGGAAAAGGCAGGTTGGTGGTGGACAGGGACTGATTTTGGAGTGCTGGTGTGGAATGGAGAGGAGAAGGCAGGAGGAGTCCGCAGTGTGGTCATTGAATCACAGAATGGTTTGGGTTGGAAGAGACCTCCAAGCCCATCCAGTTCCACCCCCCATCATGGGCAAGGACACCACCCACTGGATAAGGGGGGCTCCAAGCCCCATCCAGCCTGGCCTTGGACACCTCCAAGGATGGGGCAGCCACCACTTCTCTGGGCAACCTGTGCCAGGGCCTCCACACCCTCATGTCAAGAATTTCTTCCTAATGTCTTATCAGGATAGTTAGGATGAGCAGGATGGGGAGGAAGAAGGATTGAACAAGGCTGATGGCCATGCTGGGAAGGGTTTGCCAACTGGGACACAGTGCTAGTCCTGGCCACCATTCCCACCATGAGCAGGATGCTGTGATGCCCGGTACAGGCATGTCAGGATGCAGGGGACATGGGGAAGGGCTGGAGGCAGAGCTGGGACAAGGAGGTCTTGGTATCCCACGGCCACGTGGAGGATCTTCCATGGAAGCTTTGCGCCAGGGAACGTGCCAGGTGGAGCAAATCTGTACCCTTCCTCCACGTTCTGCCAAGAGGAAGCTGGACCTCCCACCCTGGCCAGGAATGGGGTGGATCCACATGGTACTGGTACAGGGTGGGAGGTGAGGGACAGGTGATCCAGGAACCATTCAGACCTTCTGGAGGAGATAGCTCCTGCCGAGGAAGCAGGAGAAGCTGATCCGGTGGCCGGAGGCCGAGAAGATCAGGAAGGGTTCCCTTCAACATCTGTGGCATCGAGAGCTGCCAGCTGCCAACCAGGAGCTTCTGGCTGTGGGTCCTTGTCATTCCTGACCCCAGGGACAGGGTCTCAACTCTTGGTGCTCCTCCTCAAGAAGCAAATCCCATCCCGTGGAGAGCTCTTGGGTTTCCACAATGGCTTGCGAAGCCCTGAAGACCCTCAGCAGAGAGGAGCGAGGTGTTGGTGGCCTCCTTGGGAACCCAGAGGCGCCGTCAAGAAGGGAGAGGCAGCAAGTTGTGTAGAGCTGGTACGTGACTGGCAAGCCCTTCCCTCCTCCCCAGAACACAGATAGCCCAGAATGGGGATGGAAAGTGCCGTGTTTCCGTAGCAACCAACATTTTTGTGCAAGGTGCTGCACGCACTCCACGCGTTTTGCCACCCAAGGGTGCTCCTCACCTTCCTGCTCCACACACAGGGTGGTCCTGCTTGGTGGGATGCTTGCAGCCGGGTGGCAGAGCAAGTCCCCAGCCCACCAACAAGGCCACGATGTCCTGTTGATGCCTGGTGGGCTCCTTCCCTCCTCCTCTTCACCCACAGTGAAGGAACTCAAAGCATTGGAGCAACCTTGGGTGGCTCCTTGCCATGGCAGCTCCTTTGCTGTGCCACCACCTACCCATATGCATCATCTCCAGTGTCTTCCAGCCCAAGCCACCAGTAGAGGTGGGCACAACCACCATCACCACAGCACCCTCAGAAGATACTGAGGACCGTGATGGCTCTCCCTGTGCCAGCAGCTGAATCCATGGCAGCTCCAGCTCCTACCCATCCACCTCGTGTAAGAGGACACCAAAAGGACCAGGACCAGCAGCTCCAAAACCAACTCGAAGCCCCTGGTGGCTGCAGGACCTCTGAGATGATTGAAGCACCGAGGCAAGGGAAGGACTGAGAGAAGGGGAACCTTGGCTCACCTTGACCCCACTCCACAAAGAGCAGCCTCTGCCACCCCTCCTGCCCCACACCAAGTCCATCAGCCACTCCAGCTTCGTCCTGACGGTCACCAAGGCCTCAAAGACCTGGGAATCCCCTTGGAGCCCACCCAGCGCCCAGGGCCTCCAGAGCTGATCCCTCAGCACCTCAAGGTGCCATCCCTGGCTGGGCCAGCCGTGCCCTGAGTCACCAGGCAGCTGTCCCACCACCATCTGACCCAGGTTCTCCATGGAATTAGAGCCTCTCCACGCCAGGGATCTCAGCAAAACCTCACGGATGGGCAGAGACACCCTGGCCCGGTGGGAGCAGGAGCTCCTCCAGGAACTGGCTGTGGATGCAAATTGGAAGATGGGAAATTTGATGGCAATCCCAGTGTCTCAACTGACCAGGAACACCTGGAAAGACCTCAGTGCCAACGCCAGCTACCAGCAGCACCAACAAGCCCTTCAGAAAGGGGAAGATTATGGGATGCTCATGCTCCAGCCCAGCATGGACCAAGACACCCCCAGAACGTCAGCATATTCCAGCACCACCCCAGCTCCAGGAGAGCCAGATCTCCAGCCCCATCCTTGGGGAAGGAATTAACCATCACAGACCACCACTCCAGCTCCAGGAGAGCCAGGCATCCAATTCCATCCTTGGTGAAGAAGGTAACCATCACAAACCACCACACCAGCTCCATCCTTGGGGAAGGAATTAACCATCACAGACCACAACTGCAGCTCTGGGAGAGCCAGAGCTCCAGCCCCATCCCTGGGGAAGGAGTTAACCATCACAGACCACCACCTCAACTCCAGAAGAGCCACAGCTCCAGCCCCATCCTTGGGGAAGGAGTTATCCATCACAGACCACCACGCGAGAGCCAGGGCTCCAACCCCATCCTTGGGGTAGAAGGTAACAACCACAGACAACCACAGCAGCTCCAGAAGAGCCAAGGCTCCAGCCCCATCCTTGGGGAAGGAGGTAACCATCACGTTCCACCACCCTAACTCCAGAAGAGCCAAGGCTCCAGCCTCATCCTTGGGGAAGGAGGTAACCATCACGTTCCACCACCCTAACTCCAGAAGAGCCAAGGCTCCAGCCCCATCCTTGGGGAAGGAGGTAACCATCACGTTCCACCACCCTAACTCCAGAAGAGCCAAGGCTCCAGCCTCATCCTTGAGGAAGGAATTAACCATCACATTCCACCATCCCAAGACAGAAGAGCCAGGACTCCAGTCCCATCCTTGAGGAAGAAATTAACCATCAAAGACCACTCCCACCTCAACTCCAGAAGAGCCAAGGCTCCAGCCTCATGCTTGGGGAAGGAATCAACCATCACGTTCCACCACTCCTGCACCAACTCCAAGTATCCAAGCACCTCATCCTGCTCCTTCTCCCACCACCCCTCGTGCCTGTCCAGGTTCCATGAACCACTGGGTTATTTTTAACCCGAGAGACCCATTCTCAGCCCCTGGAGCGGTCGGGCCGGCGAGAGGCGCAGGGTGGGGACGGCGTTACCGGCTGAAGGGCCACGGATCCTCTTTCACCCATCATCATCCGACAGATGCAAACCTGGCCAAAGCCGCCGGCGAAAACCAGCGACGGGGTCACCGCGCCGGCCAATAAGACGCGAGGTCAAGGGCAAAGCGAGGGCGCGGTGGGGGATTTGAGACGCATCCCATGGAGAAAGGGTGGGACACGACGGCGTTGGTCGCCTTCGAGGTCCCCCAGTTGGTCTCTCCGCGCCGTCCTGCGAACAGAGCTGAAGGAGGGAGGGGGGTGGCTGGGAAAAGGGGGGGTTATTTTTAAGAAAAATAGGGGGGGGGGGGGGGGGGGGGGAAGGAAAATATTCAGAAAATACAACACCAAGAGGGAAAAAACAAATACAGAAAGGTTTTTCCAAGAGGCGCAGTGCCCGCTGTCCTAAACATTCCATTCCAACGTATTAAAGAGTGGGGGCTTTGGGGTTTCCAACCCCAATTTTTTTTTTGGTTTTAACTGCAAAAAATAAAGATATTTACTCCAGCTTTTGATTGTCAGCAAACACGATATATTTACTGCATTAGCATTTGCTCACAGTGCAAATGGTACAACAAGACATCGGTTCCATAGTTCGGCTTGGTTTCCCTTAAAAATGCTGTTTGCATTAACGATCATATTTGCATTTACGACGTGACAAATGAGCAAATGAAATGTGTGTGTGTGTGTGAAAATTATCACCTTTTCACAATATCAAGCATCATCATTTTTTGTTTCCTTTTTTTTTTTTTAACCTTAGTATAAGGTACTATAAATCCAAGAAATAAAAACATCCACAAAATATATTACATCTGGTAGGGTTTGGTTTTTTTTTTTCTTTTTTTTTTTTTCTCTAAGTACTCAACTTTATACAAAAGTCTTTCAAAAAATATCATTCCCTTAGGTTTGTGTGGTTAAACCTGATTGTGGTTTGTTGTGTTTTTTTTATTTATATGTTTTATTCCTTTCAGTTCACATAAATTAGACTGCGTTCTTTCTCTTCTCTTTATTTTTTATACCTTTTTAATGTGTTTTTTTTGTGGTTTTTTTTTTTCTTTTTTTTTAATCACATGCAGACATCAAACCTGGATAGCACGACCTTTTGGCAACAAAGATTAATTTTTTTTAAAGTCATTATTATGATTTTTGCTTCGTTTCGCTTAAATGTCTGAGCACAGTTGGAATAAAACAAAAGAAGAAAAAAATCAGAGCAGTCATGCAATGACATGCACATACCAGAAGGAGAAAAAAAATAAAATAAAATAAAATAAAATAAGAGGACTAATTGATTTTTTTTTTCTCCTCCGTAGTTGGTTGCTTTAAAGTGACCGAATAAAATAAAATAAAAATATCTCACATTATAAAAAGTATTCAGCAAAATACTGGGTGTTTTTTCTTTTTTTCTGCATTTCTGTAAAGAATTTCCCTTCTGCTGGGGAAAGAAAAAAATAAAAGAGAAAAGAAAAAAGAAGCCCAAGCCCAAAGGTGCTGCCGGACGTCGCTCCCCGAAGTTGTGGGGGGACCCGTAGAGATGCTCCCTCCCCACCCCAGCACCACCAGTTTGGGGGACCCCAACCCGCTTACCTCTGCCTGGGAATGGGGGTGTTGGGGGGCACGGGGAGGGGGCACAGGGATGGATTGGGATCCAGCGGGGCAGAGGGGAGCGGGAAAGCTCCATCCATCCCCACCTGGACCGGGAGGATTTGGGGGTCTGGGGAGTTGGGAGGGTGGGATCCAGGAGGGTCCCATCCTGTTCAGCCCAAGCCTTGGGAACTGGGCAAGTGGGATCCAGGAGGGTCCTATCCTGCTCAGCCCAACCCTGGGGAACCAGGGGGGTGGGATCCAGGAGGGTCTCATCCTGCCCAGCCCATGAAGAACCAGGGGAGTGGGATCCAGGAGGGTCCCATCCTGCTCAGCCCAACCCTGGGGAACCAGGGGGGTGGGATCCAGGAGGGTCCCATCCTGCCCAACCCAGCCCTGGGGAACTGGGCGGGTGGGATCCGGCTCCCTGAGATCCAGGTCAGCCAGGATCTGCAGCCCCAAGCTGGGTGCGGACAGGCTGGTCCTGGGAGATGCGGGGTGTGGGGATCCGGGCAGGCTTTCCGGAGCTGGGAAAGCCGGATCCGGCCAATCCAGGTCTGGACAATCCGGGTCCGGGCGGTGAGGTGCAAAGAGCTGGGATCTGGGCAGTGCAGGTAATCCGGGTGCAAGCAGCAGGGATCCAGGCACTGGGGAACAGGAGCAGCTCCTGGAGGTGCAGGGCAATCCGGATGCAGACAACTGGGATCCCAGTGAGCCAGGTCTGGGTAATCCAGGTGTGGGTAACTGGGATCCAAGTGATCCAGGTCTGGGTAATCCAGATGCAGGTAACTGGGATCCTGGTGAGGTGGGTCCTGGCAATCTGGTTGTGGGCAACTGGGATCCGGATGGTGCAGGTGCTGGCAACTGGGATCTGGGTGAGACGAGCCTGGGTGATCCAGATGCAGGCAACTGGGATCTGAATGATCCAGGTTTGGGTAATCCGGGTGTGGACAACTGGGATGTGGGTGAAAGGGGTCCTGGCAATCTGGGCGCGGGCAACTGGGATCCAGATGCAGGCAACTGGGATCCAAATGAACCAAGTCTGGGCAATCCGGCTGCAGGCAGCTGGGATCCGAGTGAGCTGGGTCTGGTCAATCTGGGCACGAGCAACTGGGATCCGGATGCAGGCAACTGGGATCCAAGTGAGCTGGATCTGGGCAATCCGGATGCGGGAAACTGGGATCCGGGTGAGCCGGGTCTGGGTGAGCCAGGTCTGGGTGAGCCGGCCCCGGGCAGCGCGGGCACAGGCAGCCTGGATGCAGGCAGTGCGGGTCCTGTTGCTCCAAGCGCAGGCAGGATCCGGGCACGGGCAGGCTGGACCCGGTCAATAATCCGGGCGCGGGCAGAGTGGACCCCTGCAGCGCAGCCCCCGGCATCCTGAACCCGGGGGGCGAGGCCACCCTGGGCCCCCCCCAAAACAGTGTGGAGGGCAGGAGAGGAGAGGGGGTGCCACCGCGTGCCGCCCTCCGTGGTCCCTCAAGCGCACGTAGTGACGGCTGGGGCGAGGGCGACGGGGGGCGAGGTGGTGGTGGCAGCAGCGTTGGGGGGCGCGATGGGGGGCTGCCCGGCCGAACCCTTCTCAGCCTTCTTCTCCTTCTGCTTGAGGTGGATCTTGGCGTGCCGCTTGCGCTCGTCGGAGCGGGCGAACTTGCGGCCGCAGAACTCGCAGGCGAAGGGTTTCTCGCCGGTGTGGGTGCGGATGTGGGTGGTGAGGTGGTCGCTGCGGCTGAAGCTCCGCATGCAGATGCGGCACTGGAAGGGCTTGTGGCCCGTGTGGATGCGGAGGTGGCGGGTGAGCTCGTCGGAGCGCGAGAAGCGACGGTCGCAACCCTCGGCGGGGCAAGCGTGGGGCCGCTCGTGGAGCGGCGTCTTGCTGGGTCGGTTGGGGTACTTGCGGGGTCGGATGGGCTTGAGGGTGAGGGGCGGTTGTGGCAACCCCCCGAAACCGGGGTGGATCTGCTTGTCCTTGAAGGCCTTGATGGTCTCCAGTGGGGTGATGGGGGGTGGGTTGACGCGGATGGGGTCCAAGCTCTGGAAGGGTTTGTGCTCCGTGATGGTGCCCATGTCATTGGGGTGGTGGTAGAGGTTATAGTCTGGGATCATGGGGAAGAGGTTGCTGTCCAAAGCGGGTTTGGCCGCTTGGTAATCCTGGGGGGAGTAGGTGAGGCCGGGGTTGCTCTGGGGGTCGTGGAAGGAGACGGGTTCTGGGTAGAGGTCACTGCAGGAGGAGTAGGGCGGCAACGTCGGGTACATCTGGTCCACCTCGCCCTGCGGTGGCCCCATGCTGCCAGCCGAGCTCTGCGTGCTGGTGAGCGCGCCCGAGGACGGCGGCACCCCGAGGATGCCCGCGCTCATCAGGCTGATGATGTTGTCCTGGCACCAGTTGGAGGGCGAGTCGAAAGCGAATTTCCCAAGGTAGGTGACAGTCTTGTTCCCCGGGGCGGGTTGGAAAGTCCCTGAATATGAGGACAATTCCTGGCCGGCCTTTTCGTTCGCTAAGCCAATGTCCATAACATTATCTGCAAAGTAGGGGGAAAAAGAAGCGGCGAAGGGTGAGCCAGGAGAGGAGGGGGGAACTGGGGATCTGGGGATGCTCTGAGGGTGCACCAGCTTCCCCCACCCCCATCCCTCCCCCAATCCCCACTCTGATCCTGCCAGGGTCCCCGGGATGTGGAGCTGGGATGCTGCCCAAACCATGGGGAAGGATGAGGGGAGGAGGGACACACACACGCACACATACACACACAGAGGGGACACCGCGGCCGCCCCCCCCCCTCCCCCGGTGGGATCGGAGGGAAGGAGGTACCTGCGGGTACAGGTAGGCTTCCTCCCCGTCCAGCCCCCGGCAGCGCTGGCCACTCCGCCGTTACCGACTCGCCACCTTCCCTGCGCCGAGCCCCGGGCGAGGAGAAACACGGGGTTGGGGGGGGAGGAAGGGAGGGAGAGGGGGGAAGGTTTAGCCCTGGGAGAGGGGACACAAGGTATCACCTTGCTCCCCGCATCCCAGGTGTCCCCCCATCCCCAACCCAAGTCGGTGCTGCATCCCGGGGATTGAAAGGGGGGGGGGGGGGCGGGCGGCTGGGGATGCTCCCGGGGGGAAGGGGGTAGTGGTGGTGTCCCTGGGCATCCAAAGAGGGGGGTGCCCGGTGGTTGTTGGGGTGTGTGTGTGTCCCTTTTCCAAGCGGCCCCCCCACTCCACCCTCCCCGGTACCTGCGGTGGAGGCTCCGGCAGCAGCGCTCGGCGCAGCGATCGCAGCGAGGAAAAGGGGGTGGGTGGGTGCGGAGGGTGGTGGGGGGGGACACACACACGCTCCCCAACCCCAGCGCTTCCCTTCCTTCCATGACACCCTCCCCACAGCATCCTCCTCCTCGCCCCACAGCCCCCCCCCCCCCCCCCTTTTTTCCCCTTCTCCCTATTTTTCTTCCCCCCCAACCCCTTTTACCTGCAGCCATCTGGTTATAGTGAGCCACCGAGTCGCTGGTGCTGGAGAAGATATTCAAAGAGTTGGGGATCTCCTCCGGGTACAGATTGTCAGGCAATTGGTTCATCAAAGTGTTCATGGTCCCCGGCAGCTTCTCCAGGAGTTTGCCTGTCATAGCACTGGTGGTGAAGGAGGAGGAGAAGCCTGGTGGATCAACGTGGCTCCGAGCTCAGCTCCCGAGGAGGCAACATCCGAGCGGCGAATCCGTGCGGGGGAAATCATGCAAGAGGAAAAAAGTTGGGGGGGTGGGAGGGTGGGGGGTGGGTGTAGAAGAGGGAGGGGGCGTCCTCTAGGGGGTCCCTGATGGTGTTTCCTCGAGGGGGAGGGGGGCGATGTGGCTGGTTGTAGAATTAAAGGGGCGGGGGGGGGGGGGGGGGGGTCTGGAAAGGGGGAGGTGGAAAAGGAGGGTGGTGAAAAGGGGGGGTGAAAACCGGGGGGTGGAAGGGGGGGGGGTGAAAAAGGAGGGTGGTGAAAAAGGGGGGTTAAAAAGAGGGATGGTGGAAAACGGGGATGGTGGAAAAGGGGGGGTAAAAGAGGGGTGGGTGGTGAAAAAAGAGGGGGTGGGTGGTGAAAAAAGAGGGGGGGTGTGGGAGGATTTAACCCCTCCTCTCGCTCGCTGCTCGCAGGTTCCCTCGCTGCCGCCCGACTGCTCGGCCGGGGACTCCGCAGCCCCTTTATGCGGGCGGCGGGAGCGCTCCGTGACGTAGCTGCCCATATATGGACAGGCAGAGCCCAGCCGGGGCTCGCGTCACAATGGAAGCTCCGCACAATGGAACGGCGGGGCAGGAAGCGGCCGCGGGAGCGCGGACAGGGGACCCTGCACCGGGCATGGGGAACCGGGCACCGGGAACTGGACACTGGGCACCGGGAATAGGGGACAGGGCGCTGGGAACACTGCACCGGGCACCGGGCACCCGGAACCGGGAACTCTGCACCGGGAACCAGGCGTAGGGGACAGGGCACCGGGCACCCTGCATCGGGAACTGGGGACAAGGACCGGGCACCGGGAACTCTGCACTGGGCACCGGGAATGGGGAAATGGACACAGGGAACCGGGCTCCAGGAAAAGGCGTTGGGCACGGGGTATAGGGCACCGGGAAACCTGCACTGGGCACCGGGAACCAGGGACAAGGACCGGGCACTGGGCACCAGTAACAGGGCACTGGGGACAGGGAGCGGGCACTGGAAACGGGCGCTGGGCACCGGGCACAAGGCACTGGGAACCCTGCACCAGGAACGGGTACAGGGCACAAGGAACCGGGCATAGGGCTCCGGGAATGGAGAACTGGGCACAGGGAACCGGGCATTGGGCACCGGTAACCCTGCACTGGGCACAGGGCATAGGGGACTGGGAACCTTGCACTGGGAACCGTGAACGGGCACCTGGCACCTTGCATCGGATACTGGGCATAAGGCACTGGGCACCCTGTGCTGGGCGCCGGTCATGGGCGCTGGACATCAGGAATAGGGTAGCAGACACCGGGAATGGGCACTGGGCATAGTGCACCGCGCACTGGGCACCAGGGACAAGGCACTGGGCACCCTGCGCTGAGCATAGGGGACCAAACATCGGACATAGGGCATAGGACACGGAGCACAGGTCACCTTACACCAGGCACTTTGCACCGGGCATCCTACACCAGGCACCGGGCATCCTGAACAGGACACCCTGCACTTTGCCCCGGGCACGGGGCTGGTATCTCCCCCTCCACCCTCTCCGTCCGCCGATCGGTACCACCCCCTCGCGGTGTCTCCAGCCCCCCCTGCCCGAATCCCTGTGTCCCCCCGGAAGGAGCAGGACAGGTCCCTGTCTGTTCCAGCGTCCCCCCCCAGGGGATGCTCCAAGCCCTGGAGATATCCTCCTGGAGAGCAGGACTTGGGGGGAGTAGAACCACCACAAACCCAGGAGAAGCGGGCTGGGGGGAGATGTGGGTGAACACCCCCAGCTCTTGGACTTCCCTAGGATAGAGAAGAAAGCACTGGAGCTGCAGAAGCCTCCAAAAATCCCTTCTTAAAGTGAGGCTGAAGCCTTCACACCCCCTCCCCATGGCCCGTGGAGACGAGGGCTTTAAACCAGGTAACACTTGTTGGTCTCCTGTGATTTTTAACCTCACCTCTCCTGCCCCCCCCCCCCTCCGCCCCTTTTTTAAAAAGTTTGGCACTTCCAAGGCGTCAGTAATTAGGTGGTTTCGTGCTAAGTGTGCCAACTGATGCTATCTTTAAAACCCTCCGAGTTATGGAGCAGAACGTATGGAAAAATGCTGTGTTGCAAGAGCTCCACTTACCCAATTCCTGCAGGGCCGGCTTTGCAATGGCAATGAAATCCCTGCTACGGGAGCGCTGCAGCTGGGGGGGGGGGGGTGAGGGGACACACACTGGCTGGGGGGGGTGGACACGGGGGGGGGGGGGGGGACTGACACGGAGGAGGGGCCTGGAGCTGTGAGACCCCGGGGAATTGCATCCAGGGGTTGGGAGGTTGGGATGTGGAATGTTGTGATGGGGTGGGGGCGATGTACTGGGAGTGGGGGACAGAGACCCCCTTTTTTTTTTTTTTGGGGGGGGGTGTTATTTATGTGCTTTTATCCACTTCAAGACCTCCCCCTTCATCCCCTGCAGCCCCTCCATTTATTGCAGTGGCACTGCATCCATCCCAGCACCCCGTTTTCATTGAAAGCACCCCCACCCCTCACAGAGCCCCTTCACCCTGTGCACCCCCCACCCTTTGCAGAGTCCCCCATCCATCACAGAGCCCCCCCCCCCAAAACGCTTCAAGCCCCCTCTCCATCCATTTCACCCTCATCCTCCCCCCCTCTGCTTCCTTCCTCTGCAGGGCACTCCTTTTCTTTTACACCCCCCTCTGTTTACACACTCCCTTCATTTACACTCCCCCAGTTGCCCCCCATCCTTCACAGCGCCCCCCCTTGCATCCTTAGCCCCCCCCCCCCCCCCCCACCTCTATGCGGGGCACTCCTTTACTTTTGCACTCCCCTCTATTCCCCCCCCCCCCCCCAATTTAATCCCTCCTCTATTTACAGACAACCCCCCCCATCTACACCTCCTATTTTCACCCCCTCTATTTGCACCCCCCTCTATTTAACCCCCACTCTATTTACATCCCCTCATTTGCACCCCCTCTAATTCCACCCCCCCCCCCCCCCCCATTTACCCCCCTCTATTTACACCCTCCCATCACCCCCGCCCCCCCTCCTCCCGTGGCCCGGGGGAGCCCGGCGGCAGCGGGGAGGGATGCGGGGGGGGGGCGGGGGGTTGCTGCTGCGGGGGGGATGGGGATGCTGCGGGGGGTGGTTCGAGGTGGGGGGGGGGAAGCGGGGCGGTGGCAGCGGGCGGGCGGCCGAGGGGAAGCGCCATACAAGGTCTGGATCCGGTGCCGCCCCCGCTGCCTTCTTTGGCTCCCGGTTCCGGCGCTCCCGGCGCTGGGGGTGGTGCGGGAAGGGGTGGGGGGGGCCACACAGCACCGCCCCAGCACGGGGTAGGGGGGGGGGCGTCCCCCACACCGAGCCTCCCGCCCCGCCGTTATCCCCAGCAGCGCGTTTTCCCACGGATGCTGGGGATGCTGCGGGGAGAGCGCTGGCTCCCACGGTGTCCCCCCCCAGACGAACTGTACCACCCCCCACCCCCCCGACTGCAAATCGTTTCCAGCAGCACCAGCTGCTTCCCAGTTCCTCCAGACCTTAGAGAGGCTCTGGGAAGGGTGGGAGGTTCTAGAGGGATTGCGGGGAGAGGGGGGTTTACGAAGCATGGGGGGGTCTGCAAAGGATGGAGGGGGCTGTGAAGGATGGGGGGGCTGTGTGAAGGATGGTGGGGCTGTGAAGGATGGGGGGGGTTCTGCACAGATTGGGGGGGCTCTGCAAAGGGTGATGGGGGGGTCTGTGAAGGATGGGGGGGTTCTGCACAGATTGGAGGGCTCTGCAAAGGGTGATGGGGGGTCTGTGAAGGATGGGGGGCTTCTGCACAGAGTGGGGGGCTCTGCAAAGGGTGATGGGGGGCTCTGTGAAGGATGAGGGGGTCTGTGAAGGATGGGAGGTTCTGCACAAAGTCAGGGGGGCTCTGCAAAGGGTGATGGGGGGTCTGTGAAGGGTGGGGGGTTCTGCACAGATTGGGGGCTCTGCAAAGGGTGATGGGGGGGGCTCTCTGAAGGATGGGGGCTCTGAAGGATGGGGGGTCTGTGAAGGATGGGGGGGTTCTGCACAGAGTGGGGGGCTCTGCAAAGGATGGGGGGCTCTGGGAAGGCTGGAGGGGCTGTGCACGGGGGGGCTTTGCAAAGGATGGGGGTGCACTGTGAAGGGGGGGGGCTTTGTGTAGGATGAGGGTGCTCTGCAAAGGATGACGGGGGGATCTGTACAGGGTATGGGGGGGGGATCTGCATAGGATGGGGGGCTCAGACTTTATAGTGCAGGATTTGCTGGGCCCTGTTGGCAGATTTGGTTGGGAATTGCTGTGCTGGAGCAAGCAGGTGCTGGCCCAGCACCTCACTCCACTCTGGGATGGCCCAGCCCCATGTTGGGCTTATCCTGACCCAAATGTGTGCCTGCTCCCTGCTTTGAGGGGTGACATCTGTACCCCCATTCCCAGTAACACCATCTCCCCACTGGGAATGCCACCATTCCCCACTGAGAACTGGGCTGGGGGTGTGCAGTGAAAACACCTCAAATATTCATGGTGGGGTTAAAGCTTGGTTTAAAGGTGTTTAAGATTGGTTCAAAGGGATTTAAGCTCGGTTTAAAGGGATTTAAACCTGGTACAAAGGGGTTTAAGCCTGGCTCAAAGCTCCCTGAGTCATAAGGGCTCTGTTTACACAAGGAGCTGGGCTAGGAGGGAGGTAACACCGCTAAACCCAGCTGGTGAGAATGGCCTAATCCTGCATGGACTTCAGCTTGGAAGAGTGGCTTGATGCCAAGCGATGGGGAACAACCTTAAGACAAATTAAACCAAGGCAGCCTTAGAGTGGATGAAAATGGCCACACGGGGGTTGGACTGGCTTAGTTACAGCTCAGTTTAGTGGGTCAGAGCATCCCAAGTGGAGCAGTTTGCCCAAAGGGAGTAAAAAGGAAAAAAGGAAAAGAAGTGTCTGACCCGGGGTGTTCTGAATGGTTTAAATTATGGCTCAGGGTGGATGGAGTCTGCAGCCAAGTTGGGACACCTCACCTGGAGCCCTGTGTCCAGTTCTGGAGTCCTCAGCAAAGGAAGGACCTGGAGCTGTTGGAGCAAGGCCAGAGGAGGCCACGGAGATGATCCAAGGGCTGGAGAACCTCCTGTACGAGGACAGGCTGAGAGAGTTGGAGTTGTTCAGCCTGGAGAAGAGAAGGCTCTGGGGAGACCTTAGAGCAGCCTCCCAGGACTGAAAGGGGCTCCAGGAAAGCTGGGGAGGGGCTCTTGATCAGGGAGTGCAGGGAGAGGATGAGGGGAAGGGTTTTGAGCTGAAAGAGGGGAGATTGAGATGAGATCTTGGGGAGAAATGTTTTGCTGTGGGGGTGGGGAGGCCCTGGCCCAGGTTTCCCAGAGCAGTGGTGGCTGCCCCATCCCTGGAGGTGTTCAAGGCCAGGCTGGATGGGGCTTGGAGTCCCCTGATCCAGAGGGAGGTGTCCCTGACCCCATGGTGGGGGGTGGTGGAACTGGGTGGACTTTAAGGTCCCTTCCAACCCAAGCCATTCCATGGTTCTATGATTCTTGCTGATGTGATGCTCGTTCCAATTGACATTGTGCCTAAACCTTGCTGGTAGTCTTCAGCCTTGATCTTGGACAGAGCCAAACCTCAGAGGCTGATGGACATGAAGACATGCTCATTATCATCTCACCATGTGGTTTGATGCCTCAGAAGCTCTGGAAGACTGTGCGTGGTGTCTGGCTGTGGGTTTCAGGCTCTGGAGACCTGCTGTGGCGGTGCTGGCTTACAGAAGATGCTCAAACATGAAGCTTGAGGCATTGACATTTCTAGAACATGAAGGTTTTCCTCCCCAGCCCCTTGGATTTGTTGTAGATACAGATCTTGGGCTGGTAAGGTCACAGAGTTGTAAACAAAGTGTGGCTGGTGGGGACCTGAAAGGTCACCTCCCTCCTACCCCCAGGCATGACTGTACTGGGGCCACACGTGTGGGTGGCTGCTTGGATGGTCAACAACCACGAGTTCTTCTCAAGCAGCTTGGAGAAGGGGAACAGATAAACCCCATGTCTTTCAGCCACCCAAACCATGAGGTGGGTGTCACAGAGGTATCTGATGAAGCCACTGGAGTCAAGGGTTTTTGTTTGCAAGCAGGAGGATGCGGTGCTTTGGGGGCGTCGCCTCCTTTTTGGCAACCACCAGCTGCCCAGATGTGGTAGATGTTGCATCAGCAGCAAGTTCTCTCAGCAACCCATGGCCTGGATGCGAGGGATGCTCAGCACCAGCAGGGATGGGGTTTGGGGTAATTTCTGAAGGGGGAGAGACTTTCTCTGCAGTTGTTGGGCGTGGGAAATGCTCATTTCAGGCCAAACTCTGGCTGGGAGAACTCCAGCCAAGGAGAAACTGCTGGGCAGCCTTCCTGATCCTGGACCAACACCCCTGCGTCCTTCCACGACGCCGTCTCCCGCCTCACCTAGGTTTTCTTGATTTGCCTGTGAAAACTACACACCCTTCTCCTCCAGGGAGTATTCAGAAATGCTCACACTGGAATCTGCATGGCAAAGGAGATGAGGACATCGCCCTCCTCCCTCCTCCTTTGGGGGATGGAGCGACCCACAGGCAGAATTGGTGTTGGCTCCATCCCTAAGGGCAAGTCCCTATGTGCTGAACCCCAGGGCAGCTGGTTTGGAGCACTGGGAGGCCCTTTCCTGCTTCAGTTTCCTCAGTGACAAGAGGGACATCAGCCCTGCCTTGCTCTGTGAAATCTCAGGGTGATGGGAAAGCCCTTTGGAGGAGGCAGGAGGTTCCAACACACTATGGGGCAGCGCTGGGCGTCGCGGGCAGGAAATTGGGTGTTGGGTGGCCTGGACTGGTCGCTGAAGGTAGCAGCACTGGGAACAACTGTTTGGAGGCCAGGGAAGCACCAGCAGCAAGGGAGGGGGCTGCTGGGGGTGGGGGTATCTTCCTGCACCCCTTGACCCTCTCACCACTGTTGTCCCTTTCCCTGCATCACCCTGGTGCCACGGCACCAAGGATGCTCTGGCTGCTTTGTGCCACCTCAAAAAGCATCCCATAATTTTCCACTCCTCCCTGGGCCTGGTGGGTGACTCTGGCACCAGGGAGCTGAGAACCTCAGGGTCATCTAAGTCCAAGATAGGTTTCATTTTGCAAGCCTGGAGGTCTTTCCTGTTATTATCCAGCCCGCAGCAGCGGAACAATAGCGGTGGTGGCCAACGCGGTGTGACCTGGAGATAAGGGGACAGTGTGATTAGCAGGAAAAACTAAATGGTAGGTCCAGAGTGGAAAAAAAATGGTCCTGAGGGAGCAGAACCATTGGGAACAACAGGTTTTCCAGCCCTGGATCGCTAACAGAGCCGGGGCTGCAAAGTTGGGGCTGATGTGGGACAAGCGTGAAGGTCGGTGTCGCGTTCGTGGCCCTGGAGGGACCGGGCGGTGCTGCAACCCCAGCGAAGGGTTTGGAGGGAGTTATGACGAAGGCTTTTTTTAACCTGAAACCAAGAAACAAAAGAGGAAATGGATGTGTTTCAGCTTTGAGAAGTGTGCCATGACACACAGCTCCGGGGACGTGAGCGGTTCCCTAATGGGACACGAGCCGGTGGCACAGTCAGCGACAAAGGGTCGTGGAGACTTTCCGAAACCACTGCATCCCACTGGGAAGAGGCTCATCCTTGCATCAATGTGGCAGAAAAGAGGAGCAGGGGGGGAAATCCAGCACCCAGCATGGTGGGGGTATCCATAGAATCATAGAACCACCTGGTTGGAAAAGACCTTTGAGATTCGGTCCAACCGTACCTGTCCGCTACTAACCCAGCTCCCTGAGAAACTCATCTACTTGTCTTTTGAACCCCTCCAGGGATGGGGACTCTACCACCTCCTGGGCCAGTGCCTGAGAACCCTTTCAGTGAAGAATTATTTTCTGATGTCCAATCTGAACTTGCCCTGGTGCAACTTGAGGTCATTTCATCTCATCCCATCACCTGTCACTTGAGAGAAGAGCCCAGCACCCACCACACCACAATCTCCTTCCAGTAGTTGTAGAGAGCAATGAGGTCTCCCCTCAGCCTCCTCTTCTCCAGGCTAAACAGCCCAAAGTCTCCCAACTGGTCCTCACAAGACTTGTTCTCCAGCTACTTCACCAGCTTCGTTGCCCTTCTCTGGATGCTCTCCAACCCCTCAATGTCCTTCTTGTAGTGAGACATCTCAGATGCCATGGGAGGGGATGAAGGGAGGGATGCAGGGGATGGAGGGGATGCAGGGGATGGAGGGGATGCAGGGGATGCAGGGGATGGAGGGGATGCAGGGGATGCAGGGGATGCAGGGGATGGAGGGGATGGAGGGGATGGAGGGGATGCAGGGGATGGAGATCCTCCTGGATAGCGAAAACCAAAGGCTGTGCAGCCTGGGAAAGCGTTGCTCCCGAGAGCTGCAGGGCTTTGACTTTAACCACTGAAGGAGAAACTGGTGAGAGGCCAAAGGCGAGGGATCTGCACATCCACTGAAACCAGCCCGGGGGGAATTAGCCATTTCCTAGCAATGAGGAAACATGGGGTTGGCCGAGGCCCTGCAGGGCTGCGAGGAGGGAATAGGAAGGGAGTCGCAACCGACAAGTGAGGACAAGCCTGCTGGGGGTTGCGGCGTGAGACCCACGGTGCAGGCAGGGGAGGCTGGCAGAGCTGCAAAGCCATCCAGCACCTTCCACCACACCTCTGGATGTGAACCCCGAGAGGCATCTGCCTCACCCCACAAACAGCCGGGTGTAAACAAGGCGGCACCGGGCAAGAACCGAGAGCGACGGCTGCTTCGGGGCAGGAGAGAAGGAGCTTGGTGGGCCAGGACCAAAGGTTGGTGGTCCAGGACCACTGTATCAACAACCCTTTTTCTTCTGCAGAGGAGCGCTTGGGGCAAACCACATCTGAAGGCGCTCGCGCTCCCGGCAGAGCGGGTGAGGCTGGGAGCTTCTCCGCGTGGATAAACCCAGCCCAAGAGCTGAAAGAGGAAACAAAACCCCAAACAGGGTTTGTCTCTGGTGAACATCCCCTTGATGGGATGGCTGGGCATCCAGGGCAGCGTCTCTGGGCAGAGCTGGGCAAGCACAGCCACTTGCCCTCGAAACCACCCAATGTTTGCATCCCAAGGTGCTGCAAGAGCCCAGCTGGACGGCCACCAACTGAGAGAGTGCGGTTGGAACTTGGACCACCAAGCCAAGGAAGCTCTGATGGGGCACTGAAGGGGACTGGGCTCTTCCAGGCAGCTCCACAAATCCCCTCTGTTGAGATGCAGCAGTTTGGAGGCCCAAGAGGAATTAATTATTTATTAAGAGATTAAGTTCAGCTTGGAGAAGAGAAGGCTCCAGGAAGATCTCAGAGCAGCCTCCCAGTACCGAAAGGGGCTCCAGTAAAGCTGGGAAGAGGCTTTATAAAAGGAACAGGATAGGGGGAACGGCTTTAAACTGGAAGGGGGAAAATTTGGGTTATATATTAGGAAGAAATTCTTCACCGTGAGAGTCAGGAGGCCCTGGCCCAGGTTGCCCAGAGCAGTGGTGGCTGCCCCATCCCTGGAGGTGTTCAAGGCCAGGTTGGATGGGGCTTGGAGCCCCCTGATCCAGTGGGAGGTGCTCATGGCAGAGGGTGGGACTGGATGGGCTTTGAGATCCCTTCCAACTCAAACCATTCCATGTTTCTATGATTATTGCTAATTAAGCAAACCGTCACGCCAGGGCCGGCCTGAGTGTGCCGCTTGCTGCCCGCTGACTCCCTCTGGGTCCTGGCACAGCATCAAGAGGTGGGGACACAGCCTTGCTCACCTTCCCCTATTATTTCAGGAGCCCTAAATTCCTGCTGCAGCCCAGGCTGCCTCTCCCAGGGCTGGGTCACAGCTCATGGAGTGGCAACGAGGCATCCACAGCATCCGGTATCTCGTGGCTGCTGGCAAAGCCAAAAAGCCAGCACCCAGTGGATGCCCCCACCACCCCCCACCAGCCCTGTTCATGCACCTTGCACATGGCAGACCCCCGGGATGGACCCTTTGTGTGTCCACAAGGCTGAGAACTCAGCACTTGGCATCACAGCATCGCACCAGTGGTGCCCATAACCCACCCCGTGGTGAATCCAAAGGGCCTGGTCCCTTCCCAGTGCCCTTAGGATGCTGATGCTCAGCTCACCTGGAAAATCTCCCACACTGATATCCAAAAGGGGCAGTGGTGTTTATTCCCACGTTGTCATCGTGCCACCAACATCCCCACCGGCACATGGGGATGAACAACCCTGACCTATTTCCTTGGGGGGGGGGAAGTGCAGCAAGGTTTAATTCACTGAATGCTTGAGGAGTGCATGAGATCTGCAGATAGAGCCATCATGAAGTGTGAGATATCAGTAATTAATTCACAGGTTGATATAGTTATGCGCTTAGATCATCGTCAGCTGATCCTCCTAATCCCTGCTTGTGCAAGCACCGCTGCCAGAGGGAGATGCTGCCTGGAATCACTTTGCTCCTGCTCAGCTGGGTCACCCCCACATCCTCCCCTCGTGCTGTCTATGCTGGAGGGTGCAAAGGGTGGCCCCAAGTCCCCACTCCTTAATATCCCCTCCCCTAAATCTACATTTCCCCAGAGTGGTCCCACCAGAGGGGAGATGCCTCCTGCTCTCCATCAGGGAATGGGATCCAGAGCTGCCTCCCCTTGGCCTGGGGGCTGAGACTTTTACTCATTTGAGTAATTATTTCAATAATCATTAAAAATGGGTAATTATTACCCTGTTGAATAGGGATCAGTTTTAGTGCAGGCCTTCTCTGGCCTCCAGCCCATTGTGGGTAAGAAACACCCCCAAGTGCTGCTGGGAGCTGCAGTTGCTCTCCAGGAACATTTCATTTTCACAAGCTCATTGTTAATTTTTTTAAACCCCAAGTCTTCTCCTTCCTTGGTTGTCTCATCAAGTGGGGGTTTTCTCTGGGAAATTCTTCATGATGAGGGTGGGGAGGCCCTGGCCCAGGTTGCCCAGAGCAGTGGTGGCTGCCCCATCCCTGGAGGTGTTCAAGGCCAGGTTGGATGGGGCTTTGAGCCCCTTGATCCTGTGGGAGGTGTCCCTGCACATGGCAGAGGTGGGGGGAACGGGGTGGGCTTTGAGGTCCCTTTCAACCCAAACCATTCCATGATTCTACGATACCAACCCTGTCCTATGGAGAGCAAAGGGGACCTGGCTCCAACCTGAGGGGGTTAGGCTGGACATTAGGAGAAGGTTCTTTCCCCAGAGGGTGGTGGAGCACTGGAACAGCTCCCCAGGGAAGCAGTCACGGTGCCAAGCCTGACAATATTCCAGAAGCATTTGGACAATACCCTTAGAGCCACGGTGTGAAAGTGGGAATTGTCCTGTGCAGGAACAGGAGTTGGACTTGATGATCCTTGTGGGTCTCTTCCAACATAGAACATTTTGTAACTCCATGATCCCACAACCACACCATGAGCAGGGAGCTCAGGGCTCATCTTGCTGCCAGAATCCCCCCAAAACCTTGGGACCATATCCTTCCATGGCCTTTTAACTCCCAAAGCTGATGCACGGACACCAAGATGCTTGGAAGATGCAGGCAGCGAGGCCAACGGTGCCGCGGGTACCACTTTGCACCCCATCACACTTGAGCTCACCCCACTCTGTTTTCTCCTGCCCCCTTCCTGGCTCTTTGGATGAGCAAAATAAAAAAGCCACGACAGTGGAAAGTCGAGCTAACAAATACAAATAAAACTTCCTCTGGAGGCTAAAAATGACACGGGTAGACAGAGGAAAAAAAACCCTTCTATCAGTGACAATAACAGAGCGCGGAGCTATTTCAGTGCTGGGCTGTTCCA
Source organism: Tapera naevia (assembly GCA_033556795.1). NCBI lineage: Eukaryota > Metazoa > Chordata > Aves > Cuculiformes > Neomorphidae > Tapera > Tapera naevia. The sequence continues at coordinate 155,641 of JAUMJJ010000117.1, forward strand.
TTGCAGCGCTCGGCGCTGGGGTTGTGGCTGCTGAAAACCAGCCACTTCCCCAGGGACGTGACGTATTTCCTTTCCATCACAAACTGATTTAGAAGCAAAACTTTCTACATTTAGAGGCTCAGCTTCTCTTTTTCTCTCTTGCAGCGATGCTGAGCGAATGGAAGGAGAGATAAAGGGGGGTGGGACCAGCGCGAAGTGACTCGACCTGGCTTCCTCCTTGGGTGGTTTTTTTTTTTCCTTCTTTCTTTCTAAATTACCAAAAAGTGAACCAGAAAAACACAATATTTTCCATGCCGTGAAGGCCTTGCGTGCATCCCAGTGAGAGTTTGTGGCTACGGGCTGGCTGGTGCTCCTGCCACGCTCTCTGTTTGGGCTCCGTGTGCGTGGGCGCCCGGCACGAGGCCAGCGGTGCCTTGTCCTGCGTCCCAGCAGGGCCCTGTCCTGCTATGGTGCCAGGCTGACCCATGCTCTGGAATATCCTTGTCCCTGTTCCCATCTCCATCCTCATCTCCATTCTCATCCCATCCCCATCTCAACCTCATCTTCATCTTCATCCCCATCTCCCTTCTTCAACCCTGTTCTCTGTCCCCATCTCCATTACCATCCCAGTTCTCCATCCCTGATCTCCATCTCCATCCCTGATCTCCATCCCCATCTTATCCCCATTCTCCATCCCCATCCCCATCCTCATCTCCATCCCTATTATCCATCCCCATTCCATCCCACTCTCCATCGCCATCCATGTTATCCATCCCCATTCTCCATCCCCATTCCTATCTCCATCCCTATTCCTATCTCCATCCCCATCCCCATCTCCATCCCCATCCCCATCTCCATTCCCATCCCCATCTCCATCCCCATCCCCATCTCCATCCCCATCCCCATCTCCATCCCCATCTCCATCCTCATCCTCCTTCTCCATTCCTGTTCTCCCTCCCCATCCCCATCCTCATCCTCCTTCTACATTCCTGTTCTCCCTCCCCATCTTATCCCCATCGCCATTCTCCCTCCCCATCTTATCCCCTCCCCCATTCCATATCCATCTCATCCCATCCCCACCAAGGACACACAGGGTAAGGATCACTTTGGGCTCGTAGTGCCTGGCAAGACCCCACCTGGCTCAGACTGGGAGCCTTGGTGCACCTCTAAATCCTCTCATCTCCAACTCAAATTAAAACCAAGAACGATGGTGATAATTTCCTAGAAGGATAAACATCCGATTGCCTTTTCTCTCCCATTCCACCAAAAATAAACACAGCAGCCACAAGGAATTAGAGGCAGGGAGGAAAGGATGACTATAGTTTGACTGCAGGATGTCAACAAAGCGTGACCTTTCATTTACACCGGTCCCTCCGCATTAACCTAACGGGCCAATTACACCCTCAGCACGGGGTAAGTATAGAAAAAGAGAAGGAGAAATCCAACTTTAGCAGACTTCCATGACATCTCGAAGTGTCATTTCCTCTGCTGCTAATTTTGGTGCCCATGGCAAGCCGGGCAGCATGGTTTGTGTTTCTTCCCTGGGCTGGGGTGTGTAACCCAGCTTCCTTTTTATTGTTGTTGTTCTCCTTCCCATCATGTCCTGCAGCTTCATCCAGTGCCAGGGGTGAGCCAAGACCCCCGGCTCCTGCATCCTCCCCTTGCTCCTTGCATCCCATCACCTTGCCCAGAGGGGCACGCGGGGCTGGCAGAGCTCCGCAGGACGCGGGTGGTTCAGGCCCTGCGAGGTAAACAGCCATTTCCTGCTGGAGGGAAAGTCCCAACCACCTTTAAACCCTCACAGCATGGAGTGAAAGCTGCTGGAGAAGGCAGCCAGGCAGGTGCAGGGAGTGGGAAGAAGATGGCACACACCTGTTTTCTCTCTTGCATCAGGAGGAGGTTGCCCTGGGAGATGCCCAGGGGTGAGATGCAGCACTTGGAGCATCATCATCCCCTCCAAACGATGTCAGATATCCCTGAGGGACACCTGCTGCTGTGCTGCACATCCAGGAGCAAGCCATTCCCTTGTGCCTTGGTTTCCCCTGCCTGGAAAAAAAAAAAACACCCCCTGGGATCTTCTTCCCTGTGGTTTGCTCAAAGTCCTCCTGGATGCAGCCTCGACCATCGGCAGCGCAAAATCCGCTTGGCCACAGCGGAGCCACCGAGAACACGACGCAGAGAACCACGCAGGTGGGTGAATCCAAGCCTCAGAGAAAACCAGGTCTTAGATGGAAGCCTAATTAAAGAGTTAATTAAAAGGGAGGTCCGGCTAAGTGGCCAGTAGGCAGAGCTCATCTGATTTACGGCTTTAATTTTGGTTTTGCTTTCCAGGAGAAGCGGTTTGAGGCAGCGAGCGAGGGCTGAGGCAGGGCAGGGCTGGAGTCAGGCTGGAGCAGGGCCTGGTTCCCACGCTGCCACCCCAAAGGGTGCTGCCGAGGGACCCCCTGGCTGGTCACCACAGCCCTGTTCCTCTGCCAGAACCCTGGGCCATGCCTGGCATCACCTACTGGCAAACATCCGCCCAGCTGCAGGGGCTCTGCTCCATCTCATGCAGTGGATTGGTTCATGAACCAGGTCCCATGGATCTCAAAGCAACCAGATTGGCTCAGGGCTACCCCAACATTACCCTTCTTTCTGCTGGTAAAGAGGCCATGCAGCCCTGTACACTCCATCTGTGTTTTATTCTGGAAGCTGCAGGCATTAAAGCTCAAGACTCCCAAGGTGTAAGCGGGACATGCAGGAGGTCAGGCTAGAAATGGGGCAAGGGAGGAGAAGAAGGTGATGCCACTCTTTCTGGGACACCCAGGGTGATCTGAGACACTGCTTGGGATGTTACTCTCAGAGGGAAAGAGAACCCATCCCAGGTTTTGGAAGTGAAGGGGCTGGGAATCTGGGCTGGTAGAAAGGTGAGTGACTCCTCGGCAGGTCCTGAGGGATTCTCCAGGTCTGGGCAGAGGGAAGAGGAGCAGCTCTGCAGAGGAAGGGCACGATGGCTGGAGCTAATCCTCATAGTGTTTGGTGAGGAACTGGGTGGAGGCCACCGGTGAGCCCAGCTGAAACTGCTCCACGAAACTCTCCATCTTCCAGGAACCTAGGGAGAGAGGGAGAGAGGGTCAGCAGGGCTGTGAGGTGGCCAGAGGATGCTCTGGGGATGGATCCAAGCTGGGGCTGCATCCTGTGTGCCATGTGCCGGCTGCTGCTCTGCCCGAGGCGCGGCCAACCACATCCTGAAAACTGGGGCACGTGGGGAGACACCAGGCTCTGCCCTGGGGCCAGAGGGCAGGAGCCACAGGGACCCACCCTGAGCAACCCCCGGGGTGGGGAAATGGTGTTGGTTCCCCTTTCTGCCCCTGCTGACCTTTGGAGCAGAGCTTCCCACGGCTTCCTATGAGCCCACCCTGGGCTGCCTGGAAATCCCCTGGTGGGGAGAGATGGCAGGAGATCCCTTGCCCCCTCACACTGAGCTGCTGCTCCTCAAATCCTTGGAGCTTTGAGGGTCTTCATCTCAGACTCTCTGCCATCTGCCCTGACTTGAGGATTCTGGAGTCCAGGGGCACTTTGTGGCTGGAGTCAGCCTCAGTTTTTCCTCCACTGGAGGTGGCAGGGGAAACCATCTCCGGGGCTGCAGGCAGGAGAGATTCCCTTGTGCCCAGCCCTGTGGGCCAGAAATTCCCCTGTGCCCAACCAGGGTTCACTGTCGAGTGTGGGTCTGTCTCGTGGCTGGTGGAGCACCCACTTCCCCAGCTGGTGGGGCTTTCCCCAGGGATGACAGAATCCAAGCATTCTCCACCCCTGCTCGGTGGGACACCAGAGGGGATGCAGATGTGGTGTCACAGGAGGGGAAAAAGGGCCCGTTGTTTATCAGGAACCCATCCTCCCCTCCTCTCCCCTTCCTGGTGCTGCTCTTTAATGTCACACTGCAGCCTGGGCAGCCTTATCTGCCACCACATCTCAGCCCCAACTGGAGACAAAGGTTTCCCCTCGCTCTTGCAAAAGTGCTGAGCTGCCGCATCACCCGCACGGAGCAGCGACGGCTCGGGGTGCCTGTGGAGCTCAGCTCCCCTCCCCTCCCCTGCCTCCCACCCTGGGCACTGAGTCAGGCCCTGCCATCAGTCAGCCCGTGGCCAAAAAGCCCCCGATGGGCTCTGCAGATGCTCTGGTGACGGTGTTACACCCTGTGACCTCCTGGAGCTGCAAGAGGACATGGCCTGGGAGATGCTCCAGTGCTTGGAAGTGCCTGGAAAGGAGGTCTTAGGATGCTTGGGCTGGACTCAAGCAAGTGACAGGCTGGGAGATTTGGGCTGTTCAGCCTGGAGAAGAGAAGGCTCCAGGGAGACCTCAGAGCAGCCTCCCAGGACTGAAAGGGCTCCAGGAAAGCTGGAGGGGGGGACTTTTTCCAAGGTCTGGAGTAACAGGATGAGGGGGAAACGGCTTAAATTGGAAGAGGGAAGATTTAGATGAGGCATTAGGAAGAAAATTTTTCACAATGAGGGTGGGGAGGGCCCTGGGCAACCTTGGCTGCCCCATCCCTGGAGGTGTTCAAGGACATGTTGGATGAGGCTTGGAGCCCCTGATCGGTGGGAGGTGTCATGGCAGGGGGGTGGAACTGGATGGGCTTTGAGGTCCCTTCCAACACAAACATGATTCTATAACCCTGCACCCCAAGATGCCAGCTGGGAGGAGGTGCTGAAATGCACATTGCCCTGAGGAGCACCCAGGTGTGTCCCCATTGTCACCACCACCCTTGAGGACTGAAATGAGCCAAGGGCAGGGACAGTCCCACCGTGCTGCACTGGGGTCACCACCAGTTGGAATGTGGAGCTGCATTTCCAGCAGCTCTGCCTCACGCACTGCATCCTGAGCCAGAGGCTGAGATGCTCCTCACTCAGGAGCCTGAGGGGGCTTTGAGTTTGCCACCATCAATCCCCAGTGCACTCCTGCATGTCCATTGGGCCCCAGCGTGTGCCACAAACACATCCATCCCCAAAAACCCACCCCTGGCAAGGAGGAGCAGCCCCTCACTTTGGAGTCTCCAATCCATCCCTCTCCCCAGCTCTGGGGGTCCTGGCAATTGTGGTGCCAGGGGAAGGGTTCTCGGGACGGCGGGGGGGGGGGGGGGGGGGGGGGGATGCTCCCACTTCGTGGGTGCCTTTCATCCACTGGGTTTCAAAGCTCTCAGAAAGCTCTGGGGGTAGAGCAGATGGTGCCCTATGGGACCAGGGTGAGAGCGAGAGGCGGCGGCCCCCCAGCTCCAGGGGTCCCAAGAGCTGTCATTGATGTTGCTGAGGTCTCCAGAGAGAAGTGGATGAAAGGAGCCGGGAGGAGGCAGAGCCACCGCAGGGCTGCAGGCACCGGTCCCAGCTCTCACCACCACGCGTGGGGTGAGGGGTTTTCCTGACCTACTTTCCTACCTGGCAGCACACCGGTTGTGCCCCTCCCTCCGGGGGAGCCGGGAACAGCCGCAGGGAAAGCCCCGGGGTGCAGCACAAAGGGAGTGATGCACCGGGGGCTTCCTCAGGCAGCTCCCAGGTTTGGGGGTGGGGTCTCACCCAAATCCAGCCCCTTGGGAGCATCCCAGATCCAGGTGCTCCGGCCGGGCATGACTGTCTGCATCCCCCTCTGTTCTGCTCTCCTGAGACCCCCACCTGGAGTCCTGTGTCCAGTTGTGAATCCCCAGTATAAGTAGGAGATGGAACTGTTTGGATGGGGTCCAGAGGAGGCCATGGAGATGATCCAAGGGCTGGAGCACCTCCTGTACAAGGACAGGCTGAGAGAGTTGAGGTTGTTCAGCCTGGAGAGGCTCTGGGGAGACCTTAGAGCAGCCTCCCAGGGCTGAAAGGGGCTCCAGGAAAGCTGGGGAGGGCTCTTGGTCAGGGAGTGCAGGGATAGGATGAGGGGGAAGAGTTTTCATCTGGAAGATGGGAGATTGAGATGAGATCTTGGGGAGAAATGTTTTGCTGTGAGGGTGGGGAGGCCCTGGCCCAGGTTGCCCAGAGCAGTGGTGGCTGCCCCATCCCTGGAGGTGTCCAAGGCCAGGTTGGATGGGGCTTGAGCCCCCTGATCCAGTGGGAGGTGTCCCTGCCATGGCCGGGGGTGGAACTGGATGGGCTTTGAGGTCCCTTCCAACCCAACAATTCCATGATTCTCTGATCCCCCACTCTGGTGCAAACCACCCCAACTCTGCTGCTGCACCAGCACTGGCCCTGAGTCACCAGGAGCACGGAGCCGAGGTCGTGGTGCCTCTGCCCCCTCTCCCCACCCAAACAATACAGCGTTTCATCCACAGCTTGGTCCATTTTCAAGCTCACTTCCCGAAGGATTATATCATCGTGCTTGACCCTGATCCGAAGGATTATATCATCGTGCTTGACCCTGATCTGCACACCCATCAGAGGAAGAGCAGCGCCTGGCTGACACCCACACGTGCGATCCCCGAGTGCCAGATGGGGAAACCGAGGCACGGGGCAGCTGTGGGGCTCGAGGAGCTTGGAGACCCTCCGGGTGACGGATGCACGAGGCTGTTTCCCAGCCCAGCCATCGCACGCTGCCCCCCTCAGACCCACCAGTCCCTGCCTCCCCCGGCCCCGCAGCGCTGGGGATGTGTTGCCAGCTATAATTTATCAGCCTCATCAGCGGGGCCGTTCTCCCTGATAGGAGCCCTGATGCTTTTCTGCCAAGATTAATGATGTCCCAGCGGAGGTAGGCGGGAGGCCGCCGGCTGCTTTGGTCACCATTAACCAACACCCGGGGACTTTGGCCGGGCCCGTGTGCTCCCCACAGCCCTTTGCTGCTTCCCATCCCAGCCACAGCCTTTCCCTCCCCTCCGGGACCCAGTCCGACCCGATTTTCCAGCTGGGTGGATCGGAGGCGCACGAGGTCGGTTCATGAGTCAATGCCGTGGCCCTGATGCAAAACCAGAGCTGGAGAGGGATGGAGCTGAAGGAAGAGCAGCCAGCTGGGCTCATCTCCAGCCTTTGGTCCCCAGAGGACTTGCTGCTTCCTTCAGGCAACATTTCTGGGGCTCAAAAGTCCATTCCCAGTTGTAAAATGCCTTTCCAGGGCAACAGGAGGTTTAGGGATGCTGAGGAGCATCTCTCTCTGCCCACTGGATCAAACATCTCTCCGTGCCCACTGGATCAAACACCTCTCAGTGCCCACTGGATCAAACAACTCTCCATGCCCAATGGATTGAACATCTCTCCAGATGGCTCTGGTGGGCATCCAGCACAGTAGGGTGGAAGCAGAGGGAGATGTGGCACCACCAGGCAGTTGCAATTAAGCCTCAAGACCTTCTGCGAATTAAAGATCCCCCACAAGGAAAAGAAACGAGGTGGAAATGAACATTCTCCACCCTCCCATGGCTGAAAAGGTCCCTGGCTGTGCCGTGCCACCCCACCAGACCCCCAAATTCCCCTGGCTGAGGGAGTTTCCCGCGGTTCTCTCAGTGGGCAGCACAGCCCGACCGCTGGGTTGAGAGCTCGCGGTGGGTGCCAACGCCTCGGGATCCGACCGGTGGCTTTGACATTTTTGCAGACCACAAACTATTATCTCACATCTCTCCAAAATACAAGCGTGGCCTGCAACCCTCCAGGCCTGGGGAGGAAGCGGGGCGAGTGGCAAGGAAAGGTTTTGTGCTGTCTGGCCTTGGGGACACCCCAAGGGTCCCCATTGTTGGCTCCAAGTGGGGACAGAGCTGGTGCCTGGTGACAATTTAATTGCAAGGCTGCACCACAGCCAAAAAGTGAAGTGACCCAGATTCTAGTGGGGAAACTGAGGTTCCAACAGGGTTATTTGACCGAGGATGCACAGCGAGGCAGTTGGCTGGTGCATGGATTGATCAGAAATGCTCATGGAGAAGGATCAGGGCTTTATATTTCCCTGATGAAACCAACCTTTTTGCTCAAGAGCCACCCTGAAGAAACATCTCTGCTGTAAACAAATGATTTCACCATTGCTGCCAGCATGGGATGGGCAGTGGGGGGATGTCAGCAGGGTCCTGCAGCCCTGCTCCAGCTCCACCACTGCTGGCCCACGAGCCCTATGGCACAGCACCCAACCCTCTGCCCATCAGTGCCATCCCAGCCAGGACATCCTCGCTCCCTTTGAGCAAAGCCAGCAAAGCCAGGAAGGAGGGAGAAGCAGCACAGATTTCCTTTCCATGCTCATAATTGCTCCTCACTTTTTAGTTTTCCACACGGAATGGCTCTTCCCGAGGAGCAAGGACACAGCAGCACGGGCAGGTCCTGGTTTAGTGCCCTCTCCTGGAAGCTCCAGCCCCTCAGCTCCACTGCTGGGCTCCTGCCATCCTGCCTGGCACACACCACACTTGGCCCAGGACCTTTCCTGGTTCAGCATCCGACACGCAGCCCCAGCCTGTGAACGGAGGGTGAAGGAGGGAATCTTCTCTGTGAGCTGAGCAGTGGGAGAAACCCTCTCATGGGGCTCTGTGTTCTCCTCCAGTGGCATCTACCAGGGACAAGCTGGCAGAGGGATGGACGCACAGCATCCTGCTGGTGAGGCACGGTGCACGGAGACTGCGATGGGGACACGGGTGACAGTGGAGCCCCTTCCTCTGACCACGCTGGGGATGAGGGGCCAGGGAAGTGCCCCACTCCACTGGCAGGGGGGGTGGCTTCAATGCAAGTCATTAAGAAGCAGAGCTAATGAGCCAGAAAGGAAACCAAAGGGTAGAAACAACCCACAGAGACACTCACAGCAGCAGCCGCTCGCTCCGGCCACGGGACAAGAACCATAGGATCATGGAATGGGTTGGGATGGAAGGGACCTCAAAGCCCATCCAGCTCCATCCCCTGCCAGGGGCAGGGACACCTCCCTCTGGATCAGGGGGCTCAAAGCCACATCCAACCTGGCCTTGAACACCTCCAGGGATGGGAGAATCGGGATAATCTGTGCCAATGTTTCACTGAGGGAGGAGAGGAGAGGAGAGGAGAGGAGAGGAGAGGAGAGGAGAGGAGAGGAGAGGAGAGGAGAGGAGAGGAGAGGAGAGGAGAGGAGAGGAGAGGAGAGGAGAGGAGAGGAGAGGAGAGGAGAGGAGAGGAGAGGAGAGGAGAGGAGAGGAGAGGAGAGGAGAGGAGAGGAGAGGAGAGGAGAGGAGAGGAGAGGAGAGGAGAGGAGAGGAGAGGAGAGGAGAGGAGAGGAGAGGAGAGGAGAGGAGAGGAGAGGAGAGGAAAGGAGAGGAGAGGAGAGGAAAGGAAAGGAGAGGAAAGGAAAGGAAAGGAAAGGAAAGGAAAGGAAAGGAAAGGAAAGGAAAGGAAAGGAAAGGAAAGGAAAGGAAAGGAAAGGAAAGGAAAGGAAAGGAAAGGAAAGGAAAGGAAAGGAAAGGAAAGGAAAGGAAAGGAAAGGAAAGGAAAGGAAAGGAAAGGAAAGGAAAGGAAAGGAAAGGAAAGGAAAGGAAAGGAAAGGAAAGGAAAGGAAAGGAAAGGAAAAGGAAAGGAAAGGAAAGGAAAGGAAAGGAAAGGAAAGGAAAGGAAAGGAAAGGAAAGGAAAGGAAAGGAAAGGAAAGGAAAGGAAAGGAAAGGAAGGAAGGAAGGAAGGAAGGAAGGAAGGAAGGAAGGAAGGAAGGAAGGAAGGAAGGAAGGAAGGAAGGAAGGAAGGAAGGAAGGAAGGAAGGAAGGGTCCTTGCCCATGTCCTCGCCTTGGCCCAGGATGCACCTGGGATGAAGCAATGAGGACGGTCCCATCGTGTCTCGGGGCCCTTGGCCGTGTGCCCCCACCCTCGCTGTGCAGCATTTCGGGAGGCAGCAGCCCTCTCCCTGCTCGGCGCGGGGCGGAGGGGAGCTGGGAGTTGGCAGCCGTTGTGTCAGCCCCGTTTGAGCAATCCCTTGCTAAACCATCTCCACTTCTTGATCCTTATCTTCACGCTCCGAGGTGGCAGTGATGCAACTCCCACGGCTCGGGGCCAACGTGCCAGCGAGGACTCAGCCTGATTTCACAGCTGAGACCTCTCCCTGCTCCCAATCCCGCTAACCAGGAGCTTACCAGCCTTTTTGCTGAGGGTTTCTGCCACCTTCCAAGGACTTCCCACCCCAACCGTGTCCCATGTGAGGATCTGAAGTCCCTGTGGGCTGAACGGGCATCCCCACCCCAGCAATTCCGGGATGCTCAAACACCTGGTGTTATCCGTACCCCCAGGAAAGCCCCTCAGGGCACGGTGCAGGACAGGGAGTGAGGGCATGGCTGCTCCTTACCCAGTGAGAACTGCTCCTCAAGCTTCAGGGTGACAGACACATGAGCAGGCTGCTCGTACAGGCGGAGCTGGTAGCGGTGGTACCCGGTGCGGGGTGGGGGCGTGGGCCGGATGTAATCTGGGGATGCAAAAGATAACGGCTGAGCATCCTGCAGAGCTGGACCAGCTTCCCACTGCAACCCTGAGCCCACCACCCTCCTCCAGGCTGGGATTGGCTCTTCCACCCCGTGCTGTGCACTGAGACCCCTTAACATAGCAGCCCTCCAGCCCCTGCTGAAAGCTGGGGAGGGACTTTTTTCCAAGGGCTTGGAGTGATAGGATGAGGGGGAATGGATTTAAATCGGAAGGGGGAAGATTTAGATTGGATATTAGGAATAAATTCTTCACAATGAGGGTGGGGAGGCCCTGGCCCAGGTTGCCCAGAGGAGCTGTGGCTGCCCCATCCCTGGAAGTGTTCAAGGCCAGGTTGGATGGGGCTTGGAGCCCCCTGATCCAGTGGGAGGTGTCCTTGCCCATGGCAGGGGGTTGGAACTGGATGGGCTTTGAATTCCCTTCCAACTCAAACCATTCCATGGTTCTATGACATGTGTGGGGTTGGAAGGAGAAACCACTCAGCAGCTCAGATGTTCCATGGACAAGAGCAGCCACTGTGCCCCCCCAAACCCATGCCCTCCCTCATTGCTGCCCGGATCCCCCCCATTTGCCCGGGGCCCAGCTCCTGTTTTCCCTCTCCTGAAATAACCTGCCCCCAACCTCCCACTGTGCCAGCCACCACCCTCTCCTCCTCTTTCAACTTCAGAGCCTCGGGGTGCTCCTCACCTCCGTGCTGAGCTCCTCAACCTCTCCTCCACCATCCTTCCTATCCCTGCACCTTCCCCACCACATCCTCTCCCTGTTCCCCCTGTGCTGGGTGCAGCCTCCCCTGGGTGGGACCATGCTGGGGGGACAAACCTGAGCCCCCCCAGCACCCCTCATCCTCCCAGTTTCCCCATGGAGGTCCTGGGGTGCCTGGCACACCACCAGCTGGGCTCCAGCTGCCTGGCTTTTGAAGCCCTCCCACTCCCAGCTTTGGCAGGGGAGGATGCTCTTGTGGTCAAAGCTTCTCAGGTGCTGGAAGTCCAGGGTTGTTTCCCCACGTTGCTGCAGATGTTTAGCGCAGAGGTGGGCACATCCTTGGGTGCGCCGCGTGCTTGCCCTTCACCTGGCCAAAGTTGGAGCGAGCAGCAGACATCTGCCCAGATGTGGGGACCTGCAGCTGGCTCGGGGTGCATCATTGCTGGGCTGATGAGGTTGGAGAGGCTTGGTTGTCCCCAGGAGAGGGACAATCCCTGGGAAGACGCTCGCAAATGCACAGCGCTGCTGGTGCCAGCAGCCACCCCTTCACCCTCCATTGGGGACAGGAGGTGGTGACACCGAGGAACAAGAAGCTGAAGCTCCTCCACGACTCATCCCTTGGCCCCTCTCCCCTGCTCCCTCAGGGTGTGAACTCCGTGAGCCATTTCTGGCTTGTTTTGAACCGAAACTCTTTGTTCGTGCAACATCACAGAAGTTGCTGGGATTCACCCGCTTTTATCTTGTGTTTTGCTTTTTGCTCGTACACCCTCCTCCCCCCTTTATTTTTTGCACTGGTTTGGAGCTTTTCCAACTGCTGGGGAGTTTTGTAACCACCAGAAAAAAAATAAGAGAAAAAAGTGGCTCCTATTTCAGACAGGGCCCAGCTCAGCTGTCCCCAGCAGGAACCCCTCATGTCCCTCCCTTGTGTCCTGGTGTGCTCATCCCTGCCAGGCACAGCCAGCTCTGCCCATTCCTCATCTCATCTCCCAGCCTGGGCTGCAGGAGATCCCATTCCCCCGTCGAGTTCTGCACTCACCTGTCAGCACATGCCCTGTGATGTCCCCAGTCTTCAGTTCAGCACCCTGAAAGGACAAACAGAGGGAGGTGAGAAGATACTGAGATGCCCAGGAGAAAGATGTGGAGGGGATGGACCCATCCTGACCCCTGGTTGCACCCACATCTCCCCAGGGATTCATTTTCCAACATTTCAAGTCTTTTCCTTGCAAAGAATCATAGAATCAGGGAACCATTAAGGTTGGAAGCCCTCTAAGCTCATCCAGTCCCACCCCACTGTGCCTCCTAAACCATGTCCTGAAGTGACATCTCTACAAGTTCTTTGAACCCCTGCAGGGATGGAGACTCCACCACTGCCCTGGGCAGCCTGGGCCAAGGCTTTACCGCTCTCTCAGTAAAGGAGTTTCTCCTCATATCCAATCTAAACCTCCCCTGGTGCAACTTGAGGCCAGGTCAGGTGAGGGGAGGAAGGAGCGTACAAGGGGCTTTCTCTGACTCTCTGTGTCCGGGCGCACAGGCTGTGCTGTCACCGTGATGTCACCCACCCACAGGGGCCACCAGTGGTGCAATGATCTAGACAGGTGACCCAGGCTCTGGCTCACTGGGAGAGCAACAATAGCTCCATTAAAAGCCTTGGTGCACCTTGGCACGCTGGTGTTTAGGAGGGGTGAACAATGCTGATGGCAACCAGCACAGGAAGGAAATGGATCTGCTGGAGTGAGTCCAGAGGAGGCCATGGAGATGATCCGAGGGCTGGAGAACCTCCTGTATGAGGACAGGCTGAGAGAGTTGGGGTTGTTCAGTCTGGAGAGGTGAAGGCTCTGGGGAGACCTTAGAGCAGCCTCCCAGGACTGAAAGGGGCTCCAGGAAAACTGGGGAGGAGCTCTGGATCAGGGAGTGCAGGGATAGGATGAGGGGGAAGGGTTTTCATCTGAAAGAGGGGAGATTGAGATGAGATCTTGGGGAGAAATGTTTTGCTGTGAGGGTGGGGAGGCCCTGGCCCAGGTTGCCCAGAGCAGTGGTGGCTGCCCCATCCCTGGAGGTGTTCAAGGCCAGGTTGGAGCCCCCTGATCCAGTGGGAGGTGTCCCTGCCCATGGCAGGGGGATGGTGGAACTGGCTGGGCTTTGAGGTCCCTTCTAACACAAAACACTCCATGATTCCATGCGGAGTGGGAAGGGACCGGCAGCAGTGTGGCCAGGGCTGCAGTGATTTGCACCAGCATTCCCGTGGCAAAGTTTTGCCCCTTTGCCTCAGTTTTGCTTTTCATCCTGAAACTCCTGCCTGGCGAGCAATCCCCAGCCCTGGCAGCCTTGGCTCTCCATCCCTGGCCTGGGACACTTCCCTGGAAGAAGGAGGCTTTGCCAAGACCGCCGAGCACCCCATCAGGACTGGAATAGTGGCCAGAGAGCAGCGACAGGAGCTTCAGCCACATCCTGGCCCTGCACAAGCCACCTCACCCTTGACCTGCTGTGCTATTCCCAGCCAGCCCCCACCTTCCATCGATGGTGCCAGTGCTTGTAAATCCTCCCCTCCAGCACCCGTTATTCCAGTCCTGCCCACGCACCCAACGCTGCCAGGGCTCCTCCGTCCTAACCTGCCCTGAGTTTATTACACTGAAAATGCATCAGATAACTGGAAGCAAAAGTGCACACGGGGAACGTGGTCGGATCCCTGGCTCTTTGGGATCAAAGCTTTGCTTTCTCTAAAGAGGAAACTGCTTGGCACTGAGTCACGGCTGCCGACGGCCTTCTGCCAGCAGCTGGTGGCACAGCAGAGGTCACCAAGGAAGCCAAGTGGCCACTCAGGTCCCTGGCTATTGGTTCCCCAACACTGGCACCCAGAGCTGAAAATATCCCGATGACAGAGGTGATGACTAAGATTTTGGGCAGGTTTGGATACCTCGGCGCCGCGGATTGATGGGGGTGAAGCACCCTGGGGTGTGCCAGGGGGACATGAGGACGTGGGGCTGCGCTGGGTGCTGGTTCCTGCCTGGTTTGCCCAGATGTGCCACCACAAGCTGCTCAGGTGTGCATGCCTGCTCCATCCAGATGTGCACCATGAGCCCACCTACATGTGCACGCCTGCTCTTCCCAGATGTGCACACCCACTCCAAACAGATGTGCACCACGAGGCCACCCATACGTGCATGTCCGCTCTGCCCAGATGTGCCAACACAACCTGCCCAGATGTGCACAACAGCTCCATCCAGATGTGAACCACGAGCCCACCTACGTGTGCACGCCACCCTCCCCGGATGCGCACCGCCGCTCCATCCAGATGTGCACCACGGGCCCACCTACGTTCGCATTCCCTCTCTGCCCAGATGTTCGTGCCCAGCTCAAACCCCGATGCCGTACGGGCCGTCTCCATCCAGCTGTGCACATCTGCTCTCCCAGCTGTGCTGCTCTCGGCTGCAGGACCAGGCTGGTGCAGGGAGCTCCCCGCAAAGCCCAGCCTCGCCGTGCTGCCGGGCTGGCTGCCAGCTCCTGCTCTTCAAAGGCGAGGACTGAGGCTGTTTCTGTCCTGGGTAGGGCTGGTCCCGTGCGGGGACCTCGCTGCTATTCCTGGCTTTGCCATGGGCTTCTCGGGAGAGGCCGAGCCGCCTCCCTCTTCCCCTCCTCGCTGATGCGGTTTGCCCGCTGGCCCCGAGATGCAGTGGGTTCTTGGCTCGCCCCCGGGGGACGGGAGAGTCAAAGGATAAAGCTCCTTTGAAACAGCGAGAACAGGAAGAGGGCGGGAGGGAGAAAGTAGGGATGAGCATTGTAAACCCTGCCTTTTTTTTTTTTTTCTTTAATAGTAAACAGCTATTCTGAAAAAAAAAAAAAAAAGGGAGCAAACTGCTCGCCATGGGCTGCAGGAGAGGCTGGCAGGGTGGGAATCATGGAATTGTCAAGGTTGGAAAAGACCTCTAAGCTCATTCAGTCCAACCCCACCGTGCCTCCTAAACCGTGTCCAAAGTGCCACATCCACACATCCTTTGAGCCCCTCCAGGGATGGAGACTCCACCACTGTCCTGGGCAGCCTGGGCCAGGGCTTCACTTCAGCAAAGCCCCGCTTGCACCTGTGGGTTTTTCCTCCCCAAGATCCTGCTCCTCCCTAGAGAAGCATCTGAAAAGGGGGTTTGGTGGGAATGGTTTGCAGGGAGGAACAACCCTCCCCCATCCAGGATGAAAGCACTGGTGAGGGTGAAGGGAGCATCGAACGCTGGTGGCCCCCGAAGATCCCCGCCACGCGCGGAGCTAATGGACACTGATGAGCTGCTGTGTTTACTAATGCTCTTTTATGAGAGCATTAATAGTTCCTAATGACACCATTCGAGCTTCCCAGCCTTTTATCTCCTCTTTCTCTCTTTTCCCCTGCTGAGGACACGGTGTAGGAGGTGGAATTAGATATTTCCACCCTCCGGTCCGTGCTGTGCGGTGCCGAGCACTGGTGGGGCCTGGGATGCTGTTGGGCTGCTCGCACAGAGATCCAGCCTTAAAAATCTGTACCACACAATTCCTATGCCAGGACCTCCCCTCCTTGCTCTTTTCCTTGGCCAAAAGAGTGGAGAAAATTATCTCCCTGAGTTCCCAACACCCCTTTTCCAAGCAGGACAGCAGCTCCAGTCAATTGCAACCAGCCCTCGGTGTTGCCTCCCGCACATTGCAACGTAGGGCGGGAGGGAATAAATAAATACAAATAAATTAAGAAGGCAGTGAGTCACATTTTGTTTTCCTCTTGATCTTTCTTTCTTTCTTTTTTTTTCCTCCCTTCCTTTCCTTTCTTCCCCCTCTCCAGAACGTGTCTGATCCCATCGGAGAGGAGGGGAAAGGGATGGGTGGCGAGCGCGCCAGCGATTCGCCCGGGCGAGGACGGAGGGTTATGGAAAGTGGGTGTGGGAATCGGCACAATCGCTGGCAGGGGACCAGGACAAACAGATGACGGATGGGACCCAGGGCTGTGCAGAAGAGTGGGGTTGGGCTGCTGCTGCCTCGCTGGGATCGTGCCCCAACCCAGCCCCGGGGGACCCCACGGACACCAAGGAGTGCATCTTGGCTGCTTCGGGGCGAGGGGTCACAGCCCACGGGGCAGCAGCTGATCTGGTGCTGGGGGTCACATCCCACGAGGCAGCAGCTGACCTGATATCATCAACCAACAATTAGGCAAGTGGGGAAGTTAATCCCCAAACAAACAGGGCTCCTCCTGCCCTGCTCGCTTACAGCAAGATAACTTGATGGGGGGGAACGGCAGCTTCAAAGCCAGCGCAGCCAGGAGCCTGGGTTTGTTATTCTCTCTCTGTGATCTTTATAATGAGGCCAGGATTTATGAATCGGTTCTAGGGGATGCTTGGGAGCATCCCGGGATGGTCGGAGCCACCGGGATGGTGGCTCTGCAAGCAAGAGTGGAGGAATGAAGGAATGAGATGTTAATTGCAGCTGCATATGGATCTGTTCAACTGTGTCCTTGCAGGGGAAGGTGCATGCTTGGGTTTCTCCTCCTCTCCACCAAAGCCAGCACCAGTGGAGAGGATCAATCCTACCCTGGCTACATTCGGACTCATCCTGCTTAAGCTTTCCAAAAAAAGCTTAAGCTTTCCAAAAAGCATGTGAGAAAAACCCAGTCCAAGAGCAACTCTCCCTCCAATTATTCCTGCATGGAGGGGGGCCATGAGAGAGCAGGGCAGGGCCCGGCGAGCTCCAAACACTCCCAAACTCTGGCATTTCCCAGCTCAGCTGCCTGTCTGCATTTTAGGTCTTTTCACAGAATCACAGAATGATTTTCCATCCCCAAACCAAGGCATGGGATGGTCCCAAATCAGCCCAGCTCGCCCACGCTGTGCTGACCCTCTCCCTTCCAGCACGGCTGCTGGCACAGGAGCTGCTCCAGACCACCCTTGCTTTTCCAATCACCATCAAGCTGGGGGTTTGTGCCCGAAGGACACTGGGTTTGTTTTTTTTTTATTATAAATGTCACATCCCATTATGCCAATGTCATTAAGCCACTGAATTAAAGCTTGGTGTGTCCACATTGTGCTCTCTCTGTTGGGAAAGGAATTAGGAGAAAGAAAAAAGTACAGAGAAAGACATGGAAGACGATCCGAGGGCTGGAGCAGCTCCTGTACGAGGACAGACTGGGAGAGTTGGGGTTCTTCAGCCTGGAAAAGGTTCCAGGGAGACCTTAGAGCAGCCTCCCAGGACTGAAAGGGGCTCCA
Source organism: Tapera naevia (assembly GCA_033556795.1). Lineage (NCBI taxonomy): Eukaryota > Metazoa > Chordata > Aves > Cuculiformes > Neomorphidae > Tapera > Tapera naevia. Next base: position 172,870 of record JAUMJJ010000117.1, read on the forward strand.
GGAAAGCTGGGGAGGGGCTCTTGATCAGGGAGTGCAGGGATAGGACGAGGTGGAACAGTTTTGAGATGAAAGAGGGGAGATTGAGATGAGATCTTAGGAAGAAATTCTTCATGATGAGGGTGGGGAGGCCCTGGCCCAGGTTTCCCACAGCAGTGGTGGCTGCCCCATCCCTGGAGGTGTTCAAGGCCAGGCTGGATGGGGCTTGGAGCCTCCTGATCCAGTGGGAGGTGTCCCTGCCCATGGCAGGGGGGTGGAATGGATGGGATTTTAGGTCCCTTCCAACCCAAACCATCCCACAATTCCTTGGAAGGAGTTCATGGAAGAAAAGCCCATCAAGGTGGGGACATCACCTCCTATCAGGGAGGTCACTGTGCTGTTGGGAGGGAAAGGGCATGGTCAGGAAGGGTCTCTCCCAGCTGCTGTATTACTCCAAAAATTGTTTTAACACCAAATTTGGGGCTGGGAACATCTTAGCACAGGTGATGGTGGGAAGAGACCCCAGGTGCTCATAGCAAAAGAGGTTTGCAGGGATCTGGTGTGCACACAGAGCAAGGATGCTCCCCAGCATCCTCAGGCCATGCTGTGATCCATGCTCAGCCCTGCACCCCCAAATCCACCTGCACACCCACCTGCTCCCACACATTGAGGAGGAAACCAGAGCCCTTTCCCTGCCTTTCTGTGTTAGAAATGCAGTGATCTGGCAATTTCCAGTGTTGCAGTGTGTGCACTCCCAGGCTGGTACCACACTGCCCTGCCTCCTGGCTGCTGACCAGGTAAACCGGGACGGAAGCCGGAAAATCGAGGATGACCAATGTCTTGGCACAGCCTCCGCCTTTTGGCCGCCCAGCCCTGGGGATGAAGCTCCCAACACCCCTCCTGCTGCTCCCTGGTGCGTCCCAGGGGTGCCTGAGCCCCCTCCTGCTTCATCTCCACGTGCTCAACCTGGAGCTGGGTGCCCAGCAATCTCCTTGCTGAGAAAACTCCAAGGGTTGTGTCGCTGAGGCTGTAGATCAACACCAAAGCCCAGGACAACAGCAGGTTGGTGCTGGATCCCATCACACCCCAAAACCCAGAGAAACCTCCCCTTCCCGCTAAAACCAGACCAGCTTTCCCAACCCCAGATGTTATCCTCAGCCTCCTGCTCTCTGGTGCTTCCCCATAGCCCCAGTTCCCGGATCCTCGGGATGACTCAGGGCCCTCAGCTGTTGCTCGGAGCCGGTTTCACTCCCCTGGTGCAGCTGGAAATGCAGCAAACACCACCCTGGACCCAAGGCAGAAATGATGCCCAGGGTCTCACCACCACCAAAACGTGGGTACCTCACACCTCCAGCCTAACTTTCCTCCCAGCTCTTAATTTCCCATCTTAACCTGTTTCTTGAGAGCCTCCTGCTCCTCTCCGCAGGCTCTGGCGATGCACGGTCCGGCACTGCATCCCTGGGGATGTGCCAAGCGACACAGATCCAGATACATGCAATTGCCCCAGTCCCCCATCACTCACTGCATTTATTTCCTTTAAATTCTCACAGGATTTCCCCATTCCAGGTGATATTTGGCTTGTTTGCTGCCAGTCTGCACGTGAAAGTTTGCTAAACTACATCCCAGCTGCTTTCGGGGACAGAAAAGGTGGAAAAGGTGCATCGGTTTCCTCAGGGAACTTCTCTTTAGGGTGAGGAAAAGCTAAACCAGGGTGGATTGGTCCCCCCAGATGGTGGATCTGCCTGTTTGGGGACTGATGCTGCTACAAGCACCGAATCTGGGTGTTTTTAATTGTGCCAGGATGCTGTTTCTCAGTGGGCAGTGACCACCAAACAGGTGGTGCTGCACCAATCAGCTCCAATGCTCTACACAGCCTGATAGAACCCACAGAAAACCTCCCTGTGAGCCCCCAGCAGAAGAAGTTGGAGGGGTCCCACTGCCACCTCTGTGTCCCTGAAGGAACCACTGCTCTGCCTGGGTCAGACCCAGAGTGGTCACACTGGGATGTCACCACTCCCAACACAGCTCTGAAAAGCCTCTCCTCTGGCTTTCCAGGGTCAGCACATCCTCTATGATTTATCCTGATTACTTTTAGGATTATTGGGTAGTGATTACAGCTCCTTGTCATGGCCTGGCTCTTCTTTTTTTTTTTCCTCAATGGCTGTAAATGGGGAAAGCCACCATAAAAATATATTAAAAAATAAATATCAGGCACGGTTGTAATTTAAATTAACGCTTGTCTGATACACCCTAATGCCCCAGGGAAGGACACGCTATAGGGTTATTAAGCAAGCAAAATAAACATAAATCACCTCGTTGTTTGGCTCTTTGCAAGATTTTTAATCTAGGAGTGTGAAAGCAGCAGAGACAAAATGCTGCACTTAATAACCTGAACCATTCGGGATCTGCACGCTGCAGGGACCTTCGCCAGGCTCCTGCCTCCCTCCCAGAAGCTCAAGGATGGTCTTCCTAGTGCCAAAAACATCCCATTTCAAAAGAGGGAGGTTCTGCTGGGTGGATTTCCAGTGAGTGAGAGATACCTGCCTGGCTTAGGCGTTGCTGGCACGCACTCACTGCTCTCTGCACTTTTCCTTAGGGATCTAGGTGAGGGGTCCAAGGCAGCGAGGCGGAGGCTGTGATGACACTTGGATGGTTTTGAAACCTCAGCCAAAACACTTCTGTTGAAAAAAAAGGAGAGTTTTTTCCCTTCCTTTTTGAAACACCTGTGATACAGGGGCAGAGGGTAACGCTGGGACAGGGAGAATGGGATGCAGGATGCTGGGTTCTGGCCCTAGATGTGCAGCCAAGGTGCTTCAAGAGGCCACGTGAGATGTGGCTTTGCTGGGACCCTCACAGCGTGGGTCTAAGTGATGGATTTGGGAGCTGAGGTTGGCTGCCTTGCCAAGAAAGTGCATGAAGGAGTTCTCCTGCCACCTCTTCTCTCCTGGGTCATAGAATCACTTGGTTGGAAGAGACTTTGAGATCATCAAGTCCAACCGCAGGGACACTGGTGGAGAAGCATCAAGGTTTGTTTAAATGTGAAAAACGGATCGGTTGAATAAAAGGATGGTTTAAATCAGGGCTGTGCATGCTCTGAATGACTTCTGCTTTGCTTTCCTTCTCAGTGGCTGAAAGCTGGAGCAGCAGCAGGCAGGCAGCAGCACACGGTGGGGCGACTTCACCCTGGTGCATCCAAAAGACCCTTTTGCAGAGCCGTGCAATCGCGTCCTGTGTGGTTACGGCCCTGCCTCCCGGGCCCTGGGCCTCTGTTGTAAACCAGGATGATAAATGATGGATGCAATTGCTAAGAACAACAGGGATGTTGATAGCAACCCCAGGGGTGTGTTAGGAAGCTGCGTGGATGCCGGGCTCCGCCGCTGGCTGGATTTAATATCCCTGCGGTGTTGCAACTGCGGGCGAGCTCGCGGTGGAGCTGTCTGCTGGATGAGTCACCCTGACCCACTGGCCTGGTGTTGCCTGGCCAAGAAGAGGGCTGGGGTGGGCTTCATCCCACGCCCAATCCAATCAGGACCCCCTGTGAGCATCCCCTGCCTTCTCGGTGGGATAACGGCTGATGCTGGGGTGGGAAGAAGTGGTGGTGGCTTTGGAGGAGGAGGAGGAGGAAGAGGAGGAAGGCCTGAGGATGGCTTGGGTGTGAGGGGCAGAAGGGGTTTGCACCTCGTTGGGTTTTTGCAGGGTGGTGCTGCTCAAACACATCGCTTGCAGCATCGGTTTTCCCAGCAGCCGCCAGACACCTGCATCGATCCGTGTGGCTGCTTGGTCCTTCTCCAGGAGGGCCATCAGGATCTCCTCCCATTCACCCCATGGAGTTGGGGTGCAGATGCACCCTGATGACACCAGTGCTTGCTGGGTGACCCCCTTCACCCCCATTTTTAATGGGGCACCTGCAAAACACTCCAACAACTCTAGAGAAGGGAACACCATGAGAAGTTTCAAAGCCCCCAAGATTTCAATGCAGGGAATGAGCTTGAACTGGCCAGAAAAAGGACTGGGTAGGGCTGAAAAGATCTTTTCCATCCCAAGCTTCTTCAGTTCTTGAGAGTGGAAAACTTGTTTGCTCCGCGCGCGTGTAGCTTTAAGATGAGCTTGCTTTTCCAGCAGCAGATTTCCGGAGGATTCTTGGAGAAACACCAAATTTTGCCTAATTCACTCATTTAAAGGCCTGTAGCCCGACACTGTGCAGAGGAGAGCAGAGCCTGCACTGAATCCCTATGTTGGGAGCTGTGAGGGTGTGCCCGTAGGGAGACTTTGGGAATGGGAATCTATTTGCTCTGGTGGCTGCAAAGTGTGAGGACATTCCCAGCGCTGTCCAAGCAGGACTAAACAGTAATAAAAGCATCTGTTGCGTGTTTGGGCTTGAACATCTCATGTATGAACCACACATCCCTCCGTGAGGGATAATCAGGATGGCAGGGATGCTCTCAGCTTCACTCTGGTCCAAGGAGAAAGGGTGGTGCGGAAGGCAGGAGCCTGCTGGGTGCTGGAGGCAGTGATGCCCTAGGATGTGCCACGATGGGAGGCTCTTGTGGATGAAAATACAGCCCCACCTCCTCATATTGTGCTGCAAGGCTTTGGGAGGGCTGCAAAAACTGATGTCTTCCAGCCACCAAGCCAGTCTTCCCAAAAAAGAAGCCTCCCCTCCCACCTCTCCGGGGTGGTCCTGCCTTTCAGAGTGGGTTTTTGTGCTGCTGACATGATGGAAAGGTTGGGTCCATGCTGATGCTCCAGCAACAACTGGGGTTGAAAGCTGAGGGCACGAAACCAGGGCACAAGCCAAGATTTCCATAGAGTCATAGAATTGCTTGGTTGGAAAAGACCTTTGAGATCATTGAGTGCAGCTGTACCTGTCCACCATGAAACCACATCCCTGAGCACCTCATCTACCTGTCTTTTAAACACCTCCAGGGATGGTGACTCCACCACCTCCCTGGGCAACCTCTGCCAGTGCCTGAGAACCCTTTCAGTGAAGAAATATCTCCTGATATCCAATCTGAACCTGCCCTGGTGCAACTCAAGACCATTTCCTCTTGTCCTTGGGAGAAGATCCCAGCACCCACCTCACCACAACCTCCTTTCAGGCACTTGTAGACAGTGCTAAGGTCTCCCCTCAGCCTCCTCCTCTCCAGGCTGAACAACCCCAGCTCCCTGGCTTGGAGTTAGGTTTTGCGGGGTGATGAGAACCCCTTGAGCCTGGCGAGCTGGGATACAGGATGTGGATGCTTCATCCCACCCCAGCACCCAACCTGAGCACCTCGGGGCTGGAGGGTGACCGTGGGTGCCAGCACACACCACAACCCTCCCCTGCAAATTCCTCCTCCCTGGGGTGTCTGATCCCCATCCCAGGCACCTTTCCTGGGTGCGGGGGCGGATCAAAGCCCGCGCGTGCCAGCCCTGCTACCGCTCTGGGCCAACCTGGCTATTTTGGCTTCTCTAATCTGATGGGAGAGCTGGGGAAGGAGCGTGGGGTTGGAGTGGGATTTTTTTTTTCATGTATTTGATATTTTTTTTTTTTTTTAATTTCTCCTTCCGCCGGCCAAAAAGTCTCCTCTTTGCATCTGATGACGACAGCCCCTACTGGGACCCGTGGGGAGGTGAATGTGCTGTCTGGCCCCGCCAGCGCATCCGGGCTGCCGGGGGCTCAGCCTCGGAGACACCCCCCCCTCCCCTCTCCTCCCCTCCCCTCCCCTCAAGCCGCTTCCTGACCGAGAGACTTGGCAGCACGCGGAGGGAGAGTCCAGAGCTGCCCCTGGGACGGGAGAAACTCCAACAGGAAACATCGTTTGCTGGAGCAGCGCGAGTTCTTCCCCTCGCTTCCCTCCTGCTTGTTATTTTTTTCAGGGAGGGGGGGAGGAACTTGAAGGATGAGAACCTTGGGATGCTCACGAACCCTTAGCATTGATTTAGATGCTGAGAAAGAGCCAGGGATGGCTTCTCACTCATTTTTTTTTTTTTTTTTTTTTGCTTCTGAGGTACCTACGGCTCCCAGCTCGAGGCAGAACCGCACCAGATTTGCTGCCCCCCTCCTCCAGACCTGCATCCCAGCCGGGAGCAGCCCCTGGGAAGCAGGAGCTTTGCAGGTCCCGAGGATGAGGGGTTAAACGGCGGCGATGTTGTTGCTGCACGGCTGGCGGGTGCTCAGCGCTGCGGCTGCCAAAGCTGCTCCGCCGGTGCCATGAACTTCCCGTTCTTCCATAAAAGTCCACCGGATCCGAGCTCCCGTGGGATGCTCTCGGCGCGGGAAGGAGGGGGCCAAAGCCGCCCTACCTGGGGCGCGTGCGAGCGCCCGGGGGCTGTTTGTGCAATGCTCCATGTGCTTCCCCCAGAAAACCACCCTGGGATCCAGGAGCCAGCATCCTCCTTGCTCCCTACCCTGGCTTGGGCTCCAGCGAGGGAAAAAGTCATTTTTGATGTATTTTGAGGCGTTCAGCGGCCGCGTTTCAGCCTGGTTGGGGGAGGATGTGGGGAAAGCCAGGATGGAGACGTTGGGGCTGGGTGTTTTATCATCATCTGAGCAGCTCTGCTCTTTTCCATGATGGGTAAAAGAGCCATAGCTCCTTGTCCGGGTGGATGCAAAGGCAAGGGAGAAGTTCATGAAGGAGAAGTGGAGGGGATGTCCCCCCAGGAGCTCCCATTGGTGCTGCTGGAGGTTATTTCTGCACCATCTCCTTGCACAAACGGTGCTTTCCTGCCACCAGGAACGGGACAGTCCTCACTCCGACCCCAACAAGAATAGTTGCCCTCCACCAACCTCAATTATTTTGGGCCATTTGTGGGTGGCAATGCAAATATAAAGACCAAGAAGTTCCTTCCCAGCCCTCTTTCCAAGCCAAGGGGTCAAACCAATATTTTCCCAGGTACTCAGATGCAGCAGGAATGAGGATATGAGCCAACAGCGAGGGCTGCTGTTCCCTACAGGGATGCTTGAGCTGGCCCCGTGTATTCACGGGGTTTGAGTTCAAACCCCACAGATTTAGGACCTATCTACATCCTAACTCCTCCCCAGCCACTGCAGGGAGCCAAAGGAGGACATAGAATCATGGAATGGTTTGGGTTGGAAGGGACTTCAAAGCCCATCCAGTTCCAACACCTCTGCCACGAGCAGGGACACCTCCCACTCGATCAGGGGGCTCAAAGCCCCATCCAACCTGGCTTTGGACACCTCCAGGGATGGGACAGCCACAACTTCTCTGGGCAGCCTGAGCCAGGACCTTCCCACCCTCATCGTGAAGAATTTCTTCCTAATGTCCATTCTAAATATTCCCTCTTCCAATTTAAAGCCGTTCCCTCTCATCCTGTCACTCCAGGCCCTTGTCAAAAGCCTCTCCCCAGATTTCCTCCTCAGTCCTGAGAGGTTGCTCTAAGGTCTCCCCAGAGCCTTCTCCTCTCCAGGCTGAACAACCCCAACTCTCTCAGCCTGTCCTCACACAGGAGGTGCTCCAGCCCTCGGATCATCTCCGTGGCCTCCTCTGGACCCGTTCCAACAATTCCATATCCTTCTTATGTGGAGGATGCCAGAACTGGCCACAAGACTCCAGGTGGGGTCTCATGCCCCATGTAGGTCCCTATTTTGGGGTGGAGGTCCCCAACTAAGCTGAGTGGGGAATCCTATCCTGACCCCACAACCATTTCCCAGCTCGCAGGCAGCGCGATGCCAACCCCGTATCAGTTACAGCAGCAGACACGATGTCATCACACCAAGAGGCCGGGGCTTGCATCAGAAGTGTCTTGCAACGAAGAAAGCCAAATTTTTATAGGAGAGGCACACACGCTCGCTCTCTCTCTCTCTCACACACACACTGAGCCTCGGTAATTAACTTAATAGGTTTCTTACAGAATGCCCCGTGAGTGATGCTCAACATATTCAAGTGTTGACAAGACGGCGCTGAACCCGACGCCTACGCAACGGGCAAACCAGGCACCGAGCACAGACACACCTTCATTGTCTGAAACTTGTAGTAAAACTCCAAACCCGCCCTTGTGAAATGGGGAGCTGAGCAGATGGGGCTGTGTAACCCTTCGTTTGCCGGCACCCCCGTCCCAGAGCCCATCAGGACCCGCGCGAGGTGGTGGCGGGTCATCCCCAAGGGGGAGAAAATGAATTTCTGAGCACCTTGAGGAGGCTCAAAGCCACTGCAGATGTTTCCATACACACTTTTGGGATATGATATGGATGGGTTTGGGCCCACCAGGACCATTTGCTGAGCGCTGAAATTGATTAGCAACTTTTAATTCACCTATAAAAGCATTCATCCCTTATAAATGTGCTGTAAAATCTGTGGGAGGTGGCCACGGTGCCAACCTCTGGATTTGCTCCAGGTCAGTGTTTGGGCCTGAGCAATCCCTGGATGGTCCTTCCTGGTGTCTCATCTGGGTTTGCCCAGTTCCCAAAGGAGCCATTCCCTTCCCTCCTGCCTCAGCAAAGTTTTTCCTATAAAAAGTACAATTTTGGCTAATCTCAATGACGTGGGTGGCCTCAGCTCCTCAGTCAAGGAAAGGCGACTGATATTAACACAACACCACGGCCCAACACCAAATACCCACCTCAAATTCCACCAAATACCCCTGGTGGCTCTTGAAGCCAACAGCACACCTGGTCATCCTCCCCAAAAAAGAGGATAAAACCATCTTTGGAAGAGGGATTAATGGGAAAACCTGTTTGGATGGAGATGTTTTGTAAGAGGCAGCAGGGAGCCATCTCCAGCTGACTCGGGGTGGGATCTTGAGTCAGGAAAATTGCTTAAGAAAGGGTGGTCGTTCATACAGGTTTCACCAGGTTGGGAAATGTTCTCCCAGTGGCTGGGACCCGCGTTGTACAACGCGTGGAGCAATCGCCAGCGCTGTCATCATTAGGCTGAGGAGCTCCCAAACCCGTCGGGCTCCCTTGGCATCCCCACTGCCTGCTCCCTGCTGGCTGGGTCTCTCCACAGCTGCACCCTCTTGCTATCATGTGGGGATCAGTTCCACCAACTCCAGGGGGGACAAAGTCTTTCAGCAGAAGCTGGTGATGCTTCCTGAGCTGGGCAGCGCCCGCTGGAGCAGACAACAAGCTCATTCCAATGTCTGGAAGTGTTTTTTTGAGGAAGAGAGGGCTTGCTTGGAGCTGGAACAGCGGGTTTGGGTTGCTCCTTCCCTGTCCTCCTTCAAGCTGCAACATCAGGCACAGAGCACTGCAGGGATGCAGGAGCTGTTGTTATTCCTACGTTAAAGTGATGCAAAAGGCATTTTAAGGAGTTGGATCAACTGGGTAAAAGCACCAGAACCTGGGACAAGGCTATTTTAGGGGACTTTTCCACCAGGAGCTCACAGGTCACACCAAAATAGCGTGAATCCTGCAGCAGATGCTGCTCACTGCAGCCAGGAGCCAAACAAACGAGGCTGCGGTGCGCAGGAATTAAGGCTTTAGCTGGGAGTTAGCTTTGTATTGTCAAGGAATTAAAGATTTACCTGCTCGTTGCAGATGGAGACTTAAAGGTTTTACAAACACGTTAGATTTACAGCTCTCCCCAATTTCGACACCGTCGGCTTTACCCCGCCAGGGAGGATTTTGACCGGGACGAAATGCGTGCCAGTGGGAACGGCGGCGAGAGCCAGGACCCAGGCTTTACCCATAGCCACGTGGCATCTGAAATCAACCCCAAACCTTGCAAACAGCCTGCCTGGTGGGAGCTCTCGCAGAGATGGAGCCAAGTGGGATCAAACCTTAAAGCGGGCATTGCCCTTCCATGCAATGCAAAGCCATTAATTTGGTCTTCATTGGAGTCTTTGCACTCTCTTTTCTCTCCCCAAATAGCACAATGGTACCCAAGAAGGTTTGGAGGAGCCAGAGCATCCCTTCCACCACCACCTCCTCCAACAATGGGTACTGAGGGGCTTCCCTTGGTCCTTAAAGCACATAATCAAGACCTAGAGGGGGCTGCAGGCCAGCAAAGTCAACAAGTCCTACACCCCCAGCAGCACCTTGAGAGTTTTGAAGGGTGAAAGCCCAGCATGACACATGGAAAACATGTCCCAAACACCCTGCAAAGCCAAGCTACGGCGGCTGCAGGCCGGGCCGCTATCAGCAGCCAATCAGGTATTGCACAGCGGGCGATCACAGCCTGTTGCATGCGTGGTGCAAACAGCCCGTGAGCAGGGCCAGGCAGAGGTGCAGGAGCTGTGCAATGCTCAGCCTGGGGCTAACGGGCTCACCCACACGCTGGGAAGGGGAGCTCTTGCTTGCAGCCCCGTGTGAGGATGAGCCCTGATGGCAGGAGGATAAGGGCTGCCCTTACGTAAGGCTTGGGGTTGCGTGGAGGATGCGCGGCGGGAGCAGACTTGCTCTGGGCTTGGGTTGCCTGCGGCGTGGCCAGCCCAGCCCGACCAGTGCTGATGGCCCTGGGATGGATCCGTGCACTGGCAGAGTCACACAATGAATGAGTTGAGCTGGAAGGAACCTACAAGGAAAACTGATTCCAGCTCCCGTCCCCACACAGGACAACCCCAACATTCACACCATAGAATCACAGAATGGTTTGGGTTGGAAGGGACCTTAAAGCCCATCCAGTTCCACTCCCCTGCCACGGGCAGGGACACCTCCCACCGGATCAGGTTGCTCATAACCTCATCCAACCATGTGTCTAAGGGCATTGTCCAAATGCTTCTGGAATATTGTCAAGTTTGGTGCTGTGACTGTTCCCCTGAAGAGCTGCTCCAGTGCTCCACCACCCTCTGGGTGAAGAACCTTTTCCTAATGCCCAACCTAAACCTACTCTGGTGCATCTTCCTCCCATTCCCTCAGATCCTATTGTTGGTCACCAGAGAGAAGAGCTCAGCACCTGCTCCTCCTCCTTCCCTTGTGAGGAAGCAGTAAACAGCCATGAGGTCCCCCCTCAGCCTCCTCTTTTCCACACTGAACTGACCAAGTGACTTCAGCCTCTTGCCATATGATTTCTCCTCTAAATTCTTCTCCAGCTTTGTGGCCTCCTCTGGACACTCTCCAGTAGTTTGATGTCCTTTTTATACCCCAAATGCTCGAGGTGGGGCCACACCAGCACTGAGCAGAGCAGGACAATCCCCTCCCTTGCCCAACTGGCAATGCTGTGCTGGATGCACCCCAGCACACGGTTGTCCCTCTTGGCTTCCAGGGCACTGTTGGCTCATGGTCAACTTGAGTCAACCAGAACGACAAAGCCAGTGGGAAGGAGACCTGGAGCTCTCGTCCCTTGCTCTATGTCCCATACGGATGCTCCTCTCCCCATCCCATTCCCTACATCCACCTGCTCCCTTCCCACTCCTTTGGTACAGAAAGGTGCAAAATAGGTTGTTGTTCACGAGGGTGCTGGTGATTATTAATAATAACTCAGCTCCTTCGTGCTCCAGTTTCCTCAGCTCTTTGGCAGGATGCCACCGGGGCCCAGTGATTTAGTGCAACTTAATTATTCCCGGCGTTTCATCACCTCTTGTTTTTGATGTCTGTGTCTCTGTCAGTGCCTCACCTTCATGACTAAGGGAGCCAGGGAAACAAACTGGTGGAAAAGGGAGAGAAAAGGGGGAAAAATCCCAAGCCAGAGGATGTGGAGCTGCTGCTCAGTGGCCAAGCAGGTGGAGAGGCCCGGGATGATGTCCCATGGGGGATGGTTGGGGTGTCCCCACCATGGCATGGAGCTGTGCATGTGGATGCACACCCAGAGTGTGTGCAACAGGCTCTCACCCCAAAATATCCATGGTTTCTATCCTTGGCTGTTGCTCCCAGGAGCAGAGCAAGCAACAGTGCTTGTGTCCTGCTTGTCAAAGGGAAAGGATGACGTTGGACCTCACGTGCCCTTTAAACACCTCCACGGGGCACGAACGGATGACCCGGCCCTGGGAAGTGTTGGATTTGCTGGATTTGGTTCATGAGCACCTGGTCAAGCAAATGGGAACTGCCAGATGGAGGCTGATAATAGGATTCCCAGAGCTCCTGGTCCTCTGTCCCCATCGTGGGGGCCAGGCTTGAGGAACCATGAGCAGAGCCAGGACCAGCTCCTGGGACAGTGTCTTGCACCCGCTGCATGGAGACGGGACATCAGGGATGTGGAAGGGGACATTGGGGGGATGCAGGGATGCACAGGGAAGATGAGGGAAGGAGGACTCAGGGCAGTGTGGGGAACATCTCGCAGGTGTGTGGCTGGGTAGAGGAAGAGCTCTGCCCAGCAGGGCCCGGTGCTGCCCCTGATCTGCTGGATTTCCCTGAGAAGATAAAGCTGGGGGCAGGTAGGGTGAGGCAGCCGCCGTCATCTGCCAGACATTTAACCCAGGATGGAGGGATGTGATGATGGAAAATGGAAAGAGTCTCTTTGAGCAGCCTAAGAGCCCTTTTGGGGTGTAATAAGGGTGTCTAAGCCAGCTCCCTCCCCTGCTGCCCCATCGTTCCCCGTGCTGGTCCCATTGAGGAGGGCTGTGACGACCGGCGCATCCCTTCCAACTTTTCAGCATCAATGAAACGAGAGAACCAGCTGGGCTTTGCGTTGGGCAAAGCCTCTGTGCTAAGCTAAACTCCCTTTTAAATAGCAATATTTCCTTTTCCTATAGTATTTCCCATCCATTCATTTCCAAGCATGTTAGAGGAGTGGGTGGGTGTCAGTAACCACATTTTATAGGTGCAGAAGCGCTGGTTCAGCGCGTTCAGTCACTAAACTGGTGGCAGGGCTGGGATTAAAGCACCTTCCCGTGCTGGCAGGTGCCTGGTCCCATCCCCATTCTGGATCCCACAGCCCTGCAGTGTCACTATGTCCTTGTCCAGGTGGGAATAGCCCTAATTGTGGTGAGGGGCTGCTGGGGGGTCCCCTGCCCCATCCCATCCGGCTTGGTCAGATCATTAGGCTGGGTGCTTCCACGTTCAAGGAAGTACAGCAGCTTCACAATTCCAAAGGGAGTGGCAAGGCAGGGCTCAGCAGGTGAGGGGAATTCATCTGCGTATCCCTGCCTGCCTGGGAGGGCACCTGTGGGATGCAGGATGGGATACAGGACCAGGATAAGCGCTGGGATGTAGCAGAAGGATGCAACATTGAGAAGCAGGGCTGGAACGAAGGGTTGGGGTGTAGCATTGGGTTGCAGGGCTGGGATACAGCCCTGGGATGCAGGGTTGGGGTGTAGCACTGGGATGCAGGGCTGGGATGTAGCCCTGAGATGCAAGGATGGGATGTAACACTGGAATGCAAGGACCAGAATGTAGGGCTGGGATGTAGCGATGTAGCACTGGGATGTGGGGCTGGGATGCAAGGTTAGGATTCAGCCTTGGGATGCAGGGTTGGGGTATAGCACTGAGATGCAAGGACCAGGATGCAGGCTGGGATATTGGCTGGGAAGCTCACACTTCGGGGGGCAGCAGGGCAGCTCAGCCGCTGCCCACCCAGAGCAGAGGATGCTCCACGGGTCGGCCAGGGACTGGAAATCCCTTGCCTGCAGAGCCAGGACAGCAGAAAGCCACAGGGTCAGGCTGGCTCAGCATCCTTGGGAGGGCACCCAGCAGCAGGGAAACCCAGGCTCCACTCCAGGCCACGCCAAACTCCATGAAGCGCCAGCAAACCGGGGAGCGAGGGACGAGAAAGCCAGGAATTTTCATTAAAGGGGGAGGGAAAAAAAAAAACCAACCCAAAAGTCTTTCCAGTATTTCCCTCTGCGTCTTTGGCCTGGTGCAGCCCTTCTGCTCACTGCTCTGTTTATACATGATAGACAACTAATTAACATCCAAGCCTCTTGAAAGGTCTTTTCAGAGGTAATGTACTGACAGAGGATGTCAGTAAGGAGCAGTGATTTGTCTAAGCAGTGATCACATTGTTTCAGACTGAATGAGGTGAATATTAAACTGCTTTAAATGCACTCTTCATAAAGCACTAATTACATACTCCCGGGGGAGTACGGGCAAGGAATACTAAACAGCAGAAAAGTCAACAGAGTGCTTTTTATAGTATGTTGCTGGGTTCTGTGTTTTTCTGTCTTTCTTTCTCTTGTGCGCTCTCTCTCGCGCTCACTCTCTCTCTTTTACAGTAAAATCACAGCACGCTGAAGAATACACATTTATAGCACAATGGTTCACATCTAATTATATGGCAATCATTAGCTTTAACCTGGGTGTATTATATTTTCTTTGATATATTTTGCCCCCCGGCATCTCTCCGCATAGAAAGCTTCCAATGGCATTTTTTCCCCACCCTTGGAAAAAATGTGCTTTTTTTCCATCGTTACCGTGTGCTTATAATTTATTTTTTTTTTTTCACCCTAAACAAAAAATTTCAATTGGCAGGAATAAAAGGGGCAAGGAGGGGAGGAGGAGAAATCCGTTTAATCCAAATAAGAATCTGTTCCCTCCCTCCTCGAACCGTGCACTTTATTATTACCAAGGTAACTCCACTGGGGTTTTAAAGAGGGAAGGAAATACAGAATGGGCCATTAATGAATTCCTGCGGATCCTGCTGCACTCCTGGTCTGGCTCAGCCTGACATCCTGATGGGGCAAACAGCTCCTCCATGCATTATTTATTTTTTAAACAGCACGACATGAGGGGGGTGCCGAGGGGAGATCAAAGTAACCACAAACCAAATCCTCCCTGCACAGAAAAAAAAAAACCCTCGAGAGCCTTGTATCCAATAAAAAGGAATGTCCTCGAGGAACCTGCTGCTTCTTCACACTATCACAGTATCATAAGGTTGGAAAGGACCTCTGAGATCATCGAGTCCAACCTGGGCAGCAAAGCACAGGGAGGAGACGATGGGGAAAGGGATGATGGGGACAAGGGTCATTGGGCCACTACTGATGTCCCCTCAAATACATAGGGTATGGCTACAATGCACAAGATCTGGCACAAATGCATAGAGTCTGGTTCAAATTCATTGGATCTGGCTCAAATGCATAGGAACTGGCTTAAATGTATAGGGTCTGGCTCAAATACATAAGGATCTGGCTCAAATGTATAGGGTCTGGCTCAAATGTATAGGGTCTGGCTCAAATACATAAGGATCTGGCTCAAATGTATAGGGTCTGGCTCAAATGTATAGGGTCTGGCTCAAATACATAAGGATCTGGCTCAAATACTTGCAGTCTGCCTTCAATGCACAAGATATGGCTCAAATGCAAAGGGTACAGCTCAAATGCAAAGGGTACAGCTCAAATGCATAGAATACAGCTCAAATACATAGAGTCTGGCTCAAATTCATAAGGCCTGGCTCAAATACACAAAGTATGGCTCAGCCAAAGAGGATGTGTCTCAAATCCACAGGATGGGTTCCATAAACAAGGGGTGTGGATTGAATGCATTAAGGAGGGTTTCAAATGCATAAGGTAGGATTTGAATGCATAAGTTTTGGCTCAGACACACAGAATTTAGCTCAAAGGCATAGGGTCTGGCTAAAATGCACCAAGTGTGGCTCATACACATAGGGTTTGGGTTAAACACATAGGGTTTGGGTCCAATGCATGAGATGTGGTTCAAAGATACAGCTCAAATGCACAAGGTACAGCTTGAAATCATAGGGCAGGAGTGAAAACACATAGAACCAGGCTCAAATGCACAGAGTAAGGCTCAAAGACACAGGGCAGGGTTTGAAAGCATAAGGTGCAGCTTAGATGTGTAGGGTAGGATTCATAAGCTTATGTCATGGCTCAGATGCATAGGGTATGGCTCAAATGCATAGAATCTGGTTTAAATCCATAGGGTTTGACTCAAATGCAAAGAATCTGGTTTAAATCCATAGGGTTTGACTCAAATGCACAAAATCCAGTTTAAATGCATAGGGTTTGGCTCAAATCCATAGAATCTGGTTTAAATGCATAGGGTTTGACTCAAATGCATAGAATCTGGTTCATATTAATAGGGTTTGGCTCAAATGCATAGAATCTGGTTCATATTAATAGGGTTTGGCTCAAATGCATAGAATCTGGTTTAAATGCATAGAATCTGGTTCGAATTCATAGGGTTTGGCCCAAATGCATAGAATCTGGTTTAAATGCATAGGGTATGGCTCAAATGCATAGAATCTGGTTCATATTAATAGGGTTTGGCTCAAATGCATAGAATCTGGTTTAAATTAATATTGTTTGGCTCAAAGGCACGGGGGAAAATTCAAACCCATAGCTTTTGGCTCAGACACACAGGGCACAGCTCAAATGCAGATGGCACAGCTCAGAGAAGCAGGGTCTGGTTCAAGCACACCACGCAGGGCTCAATTACCCAGGGCAATGCCTGGGATGCGGCTCCTCTTGCCAATTGATGCCTTTGTCACTGGCATTCCCTGCCATCCCCTGTGGTGCCAGTTTCACTCGCTGCCCCCAAGGACACCCCACGTCTCTGCCTGAGCTAAACAGCCTCAGCTTGTGCCAAGGGAGGTTCAGATTGGATATTAGGAAACATTCCTTCACTGAAAGAGTGGTGAAGCATTGCAAAAGGCTGCCCAGGGCAGGGGTGGAGTCCCCATCCCTGGAGGTGTTTAAAGATTGGTAGATGAGGTGCACAGGGATGGTTTAGTAGTGGACAGGTAGGGTTGGACTCGATCTCAAAGGTCTTTACCAACCAATCCATTCTATGATTCTGTGACTCTAAACCCAGTGCACGAGGCCTTGGATGCTCTGCCCTTGCCCAAAGCATCTTCTTCCCAGGATCAGCCATCGCATTGCACCGCACAAGGTGCCCACAAGATCTGGTGAGAAGCCTCGTGCAGAGCAGGCGAGCCCTGAGCTGGCTGGGACCATGCTCTGCCTTCCTTCAAGGTGCAAACTTCCTTGGAAAGGAAGAGTCACGCAGCCTTTAGATTTTTTTTTTCTTTTTGCCTTTAAAGAACATGAAAGAATCTGATAATTACTTCTATCTACCACCCAACTGTACTAATTACCAACCTATTTCTTCACAGTATGACAGACACAGGCTCTCCAAAACACATAGAGATAAATTAGCACTAATTGGTTTTCCTCTGGCTGTTTGAATTAGTATTTAAAGCTCCAATTACAAAGCAGAATAATTACTATTAATGTCCTGTCGCAGTACAAAAGGCAGATATCTCACGAACGAGTCCAGGTGTATTATTACACTGATTATGGAATATTTAACCTGGCTCGTTAAGACAAAGACAGAGGGAAACTTGAAAAAAAGACCCAAGAAAGGGAAAGAAAATTGCAGATGGTGGCAGGTCCCTGCAGGGGATGGAAGGGGGGTCTTTGAAACCTGGAATGAGAGAGGTATGAGGAGAAGGAGAGAGGGAGAAAGAGCAGAAAAGGGATGAGAAAAGAGCAATTCTATCAGAAACCAAAGGAGATGTTGGAGGGATGAGGGGAAATACAAATGCTGCCCTCACCAGCACAGCACAGCAGCACAAAAGGTGCTGCCATCTCCCCCTGCCTCCCAGGGGTCATAGAATCATAGAATCATTAAGGTTGGAAAAGATCTCCAAGCTCATCCAGTCCAACCATCAGCCCAGTCCCACAGTGCCTGCTAAACCATGTCTCAAAGTGCCACATCCACACCTTCTTTGAACCCTTCCAGGGATGGAGACTCCACCACTGCCCTGGGCAGCCTGGGCCAAGGCTTCATCAGTCTTTTAGTAAAGAAATTTTCCCTCATATCTAATCTGAATGTCCTCTGGTGCATCTTGAGACCATTTCCTCCCATCCTATACTTGCTACTTGGGAGAAGAGTCCCAAAAGAAGCCACGACCCCCTTCCCTCCTCTGTGGGCACCGGAGGCTCTGCTTCAGTGAGGAAGAGCCCTTTTGCCAGGCTTTGCCCCCTCCCCAGCTTCCTGCCCAGAGGATCATTCCCAATCATTCCCTGGAGATCCCCATGGTGGTCCTGAGTCAGGTGCATCCCAAACCAGGATTGAGCATCCCTCTCCGAAGCAGCCCAGTGCCCATCTCTGCCCTGGTATCACACCCAGTCAACTCTGGGATGCCAAACCCCTCAACTACCCAGTGTGTGTATGCACATGTGTGTCTTCCAGCTGGGAACACACTGCTCCATCCCTTCTCCTTCCAGGGAAAAAGGTGAGGTGTCTTGTTAGGGTTTCAGCTGTGCCTCTGTGGGGTCAATTTTGTGCTCTGTCTTCTCACCCAGGTTCTCCCTGGGCTTTGGCTGGCACAAGGGGAGGACAGGGGCTGCCTCCCTCCTTGTCCCATGTCAGCCACCAGTTTCAGCCAACCCTGGAACATCTGGATTGGGAGATTCCTCAGGTTTATCAGCACCTGCAGCCACAAGGGAGAGCCCAGAGCTCCAGTCCACCCACTGCCCACAGGGATGGGGCCACCTTGCAGGCAGGGCTTCAGCTCCTGCATCCTCATCAGCTCTGCTGCAGCACTCAATGCCATGGGGTTACATTCCACACTGGCCAGGATAGGACGGAGAAGGGTGGGAGAGTCATTTTCTGGGGTGGACACCGTGGTCTTCCCACCTGTGTGGCCCCGGGGCTTGCAAACAGGGGGGTCCTGCACACACCCCCACCAGTAACCACCCTGGGGTGTTGGGCAACTCTTCACCTGGTGTTTCATCACTTGGATACCTGCAGGGCAAGGTGTGGGCAGACAAACCAGCAGTGCCCTCTGCTGCTCTTGGTCCCCTGCCACCAGCCAGGGACCGTGGTGGTGTCCCAGTGTCCCCACTGTCCCCAGGCCACGCGCTCCAGACCATCCAGCCTGGTCTGGTGAGGGTTGTGCAACAGAGGATGGACAACGGGCATCACCCCTGGCACGATGGTCCCAGGCCACCTTCCCACAGCATCCCTGTCCCTGAGAGAGCATCCCAAGGATTGGGGGAGCATCCTCCTGCAGATGGGGGGCCCGTGGGTGTGCGGCGCAGGGTGGGAGGATGGGGAGGGATTTCTTTTTAAGAGATAAGGTGGGTGGCGTGCGGGGATGCCAGCTGGCGATGGGCTATATTTCTACTGACAAGGCTTTACCCTGTAGGTGTGAGGAATTCCAATTAAATATTCAGCCTATTTGTCTGTGTGTGGGAGAGGGTTTGCTGTGCAGGAGGAAAGCCTCACATTCAGCTCAGCAGCTAACCATTAAGAGAGAAATTAGCTCAGTTCATCAAGGGAAGCCAGTGGAGGGTTTTCCTCGCTCTCCTACCTTGTTCCAACCCTCGTTCAGAAACAGCAGGGAATAAACCCATTGCATTTTGCAGGGGAGAGGCGAGTTGGTTGGCTGCGCCTGCCTGGAGAGGCACAAGAACATCCCAGCACTGAGAAAGTCTTTTTTTTCCCAGTGCAAGGGGGGATGTGATCCCAGCTCAGCCCACCCCAAAGCATCCCCAGAGGCTGCCGAGCGCGATCGATGCATCGGGAGAGGAGTCAGAGGGGTGCGAGCGCTGCGGATTTAATTGCTCTCACATTTACCGGCCATCTCTTTTCCAAGTCATTTCCAACACACTAATTAATAGGGAAGAATCAAAACCCTCGCTTCCAGATGATCTTTTTAAGCCTGCTGGTAGAGCCCTGCGAGAGGTGAGGCTGTATTGACGAAGGGCCCTTTCGCTGGTGCAGCGCCGGGCGGTGGCAGACGGGATCGATGGGGCTTCAACGATCGCCCCTGCCCACGCACAGGTATTCAGGGTCTGGCTCAAGCCAGCAGAGAGGTCCCAGTGCAGCAGTGGGTTGTAATCCCCCCCTGGAGTGCACCTGTGTCACCAGCTGGCAGAGAGATTGGGGTGAAAAAATGGCATTTTCGTACTGGGGATGCTCATTTGAGCAGCACCAGCGTGAGGGCAGGATGGAATCGTGGAACGGTTTGGGTTGGAAAGGACCTTAAAGCCCATCCAATTCCACGCCCCTGCCATGGGCAGGGACACCTCCCACTGGATCAGGGGCTCCAAGCCCCATCCAACCTGGCCTTGAACACCTCCAGGGATGGGGCAGCCACCACTGCTCTGGGCAACCTGGGCCAGGGCCTTCCCACCCTCACAGTAAAACATTTCTCCCCCAAGATCTCACCTTAATCTCCCCTCTTTCAGCTGAAAACCCTTCCCCCTCATCCTGTCCCTGCACTCAAGAGCCCCTTCCCAGCTTTCCTGGGAGGTTTTTTCAGTACTGGGAGGTTGCTCTAAGGAGGGGGATGGGGTTGAATCCTGCACCAGTCGCAGCATCAATCTTGAGGGGGGAGAGGGATATGGGGGACAACAGTGTTTCCAAAAAAAAAAAAAAAGCCAAGACTGAGCTGATTTTGCCATTTTCTGGAACTTGACGTGTTTTTGCCCTTTTGAAATAACTTTCCATCTCAGAATACCCAAATTTTAAATAGAACCCAAAGCGACAAGAATAAATTAAAAAAAATAAAGACCACTTTTTCACGAAACCACAAATGATATCCTGTTTCCCTCCTGCACAGTGCTTCTGTTTTTGGGAAGAGAAGTTGTTCCTGACGGGAATGAAGCTGTAATTTCCCTCTCCTGAGCAAAACTCAGGTCCTGGTACCCACTCACTGCATTTTGAGACATCTGAAAGTTCAGTGCAAGCATCTTTTGAAGGAAGATGAAGCTGTAAGTGATGGGTGATGGGGTGATACTTACTGGGGGGGACACAGACATCCCCATCTATGAGGGTCCCAATGCTGCACCATCCCCTGGCTGATCAAACCAGACTGGGATGAGAAACCGGCTTTAATCGGCTTAAAATCCTCACTGTAAATTTCAAACTGAAAACCTAATCCTTTGGTCAAACTCCAGCCCTGCCGCCTCCGGGTGAGCTAACCCAGCCGCGGGGGCTGGCGTGGGGACAGCGCCCTCCCACCTCGGGGACACGTTCGCTGGTGACTTTCCTGATGCAGCCGAGACGGCTCCGAAAGTAATTAACGAGCAAAAGCCGTGGCCGGGTCCTGAGGGATGCTCCTTGCCTTGCTGAGCTTTCCTACCCCCTCCTCATACACGGGGTGCAGGGATGAGCTTTCCTACCCCCTCCCCACACATGGGAAGAGCTTTCCTACCACCTCCCCAGACACGGGATGCAGGGATGAACTTTTCCTACCCCCTTCTTATACATGGGATGCAGAGATGAGCTTTGCTATCCCCTCCCCATACATGGAATGAGCTTTCCTCCTCCCTTTCCACACACAGGATGCAGGAATGAGTTTTCCAACTCCCTTCACATGTATGGGATTTAGGGATGAGCTTTCTTACCCCCTTCACACACACATAGGATGCAGGGATGAGCTTTCTTACCCCCTCCTTACACATGTGATGCAGGGATGAACTTTCCTATCCCCTTCTCATACATGGGATGCAGGGATAAACTTTCCTACCCCCTCCCCACAAATGGGATGAGTTTTCCTACTCCCTCCCCATCCACAGGATGCAGGGGTGAGCTCTTCTACCTCCTTCTCATAGACAGGACACAGAGATGAACTTTCCTACCTCCTCCCCACATACGGGATGTGGGAGCCTTACAGGTTTCTTAACCACTACCAAACCTCCTTCAACTTTGCTATCAGCTTTACAGGGCAGAAAGCACCTTTTTGGAGCTGAGCATCCTCACTGAGGAGCAGACCCCACCAAGGACCAGCCCCACAGCCTCCCTGCCCCTGCTGTGCTGCTCTGCCGGGCAGCATCCGCAGGTTTGCCGTTGGGATTGATACTTTTATATATATATATTTTTTTTTTTTACTTTCCTTTCTTTTAAACTCAGAAGCCAGCAACTCCATAGCAACCCGCAGCTCCCAGGGTTTGACTCCAGCGCTTTGATCGCGCTGTCACTTCGTTTAAGGCTACACCCCGGTAGGTGTGAGGAACTCCAATTAAGCATTCAGCTGGCTTGCCTGTGTGGGGGGACAGGCTCTGCTGTGGAGGAGGGAAGCCTCGGCGCTATCGCAGTGACTAATCGCTCAGACACCGGTTGTCTGTGGCACCAGGGGAGGGCAGGGAGAGGGTTTTCCTCCACCGTGCAGCTGCCTCTGCATTCCCTTTTCGGGAGATATTGCGGCTCCCCGCCGGGCTCGGGGGCTCCCGGGCGGAAGCTGGAAAGATCTCAAGTATCTTCTTGGCGTGGCTGGGACTCCGCTGAGATGCCGCTGCGGATCTCGCTGCCGCAGCCCTGACTCTTTGCTGCTCCTCTTTGCACAGCCCCAGGGTTGTATTTTCAGAGGGAAACCAGATTTTGGAGGTTTAAAGGTTCCTGGTTGAGCCTTGCACATCCCCTTGCCACAAAGGAACAGTTTGTGCCTTCACTGTGCACATGATTTTATGTTCTTTGGATGAGCATCCCTAAATCTGGGTGAGCATCGTTGAATTTGGATGCCAAGCCCCAAATTGAGCATCTGGCCCTTGCTTGAGCTCCCATGGGGAGCAAAGTAGACAATCCCACCCTTGGCCACAAGGCCAGCCCTGGCCCTGCTGGAGATGTGCCAAATGGGCCACCAACGAGAGCATCACCATGAGCCCCACTGCAAAGTTTTCAGCATCGTTCCTGCATCCTCCCTATGGAAACATGGAATGCTCTGGGTTGAAAGGGACCTTAAAGACCATCCAGGTCCATCCCCCTACCACGGGCAGGGAAACCTCCCACTAGACCAGGCTGCCATTCATCTGATGGTGATGCTGCAAAGCACAGCATCCCCTAAATCACCCCAAAACTGAGAGCTGCCACCCCTGCCTGGAGCAAGGACATTGTTCTGGTCAGCACCACCTCCCTTGTGGACTGTCACTGGGGGTGATACAGAGCTGCAGATTCCCTCTCCCTGTCCGGGGATGATGCCCCACTCCAAGGAGGGGCACCACGGCAGGGTACCCAGTCTTTTTAAGCACCTGCATGAGCAAGGACAAGAGGTGAGGAGCAGGCCAGCCGGCTCGGCTTCGCCCCCGCTCCCCGGGGAGGCGAGAAGGGGGCTGGCAGCCGCCCCCCGCCACCGCCGTGGGCAGCGGCAGGATGTGCTGTCCCTCCCCTGCACTTCCCAGCGAGCGCTTTTACATAACTTCTGCTGCTTAGTCACAGCTTCGACTCCTTTTTCTTTTTTTTTTTTTCCCCTTTTCTTTTTTTTTTTTTTTTTTTTGGAAGCGATTTTCTCAGCCGCATCAGAGCGCGAGTCATTTCGGCAAGGGAAGTCCCTTCCTTTCTTCCGTTCCCTTGGTAACTGCACAAATTTGCCTTTCAAATGATTCATGACCGGGGTGCTGTAGGAGTTCCCTCCTCCAACACAAATCGCTCCCACACAACCACACATGCCCGATTAATCATTGATTAACGTCTCTTCCGCAAGGTAGAGCCGGCGAGCGCGACGTCCCGGCATTCTCCTCCGGTCATTGCTGCTGGGCACCCCGGATGCTCACGGGGGACTTAGACAAGAGTTTGCAACAAGTCCCATCCCTACACACATTATATATGAAACAACCCTGGGGTGGTGGGACACGATGCCAAAGGGAGCTACGCGCTCCCCGTGAGGCCAGCAATGAAATCAGAGCTCAGGCTGATGGCGATGGATAAACTTAACTCAAAGTACCAATTGCAACAGCACAACTTCTTTTTCTGTTGGGCTTGTGCAGCTTGGAGAAGAGAAGGTTCTGGGAAGACCTTAGAGCAGCCTCCCAGGACTGAAAGGGCCTCCAGGAAAGCTGGGGAGGGGCTTTTTACAAGGGTTGGATGTGACGGAACAAGGGGGAACCACTTAAAATTGGAAGGAGGAAGATTTAGATTGGACATCAGGAAGAAATTCTTCACAATGAGGCCCTCGCCCAGGTTGCC
This sequence comes from Tapera naevia, assembly GCA_033556795.1. NCBI lineage: Eukaryota > Metazoa > Chordata > Aves > Cuculiformes > Neomorphidae > Tapera > Tapera naevia. The sequence goes on from JAUMJJ010000117.1 coordinate 196,529, forward strand.
CAGAGCAGTGGTGGCTGCCCCATCCCTGGAGGTGTTCAAGGCCAGGTTGGATGGGGCTTGGAGCCCCCTGATCCAGTGGGAGGTGTCCCTGCCCATGGCAGGGGGTTGGAACTGGATGGGCTTTGAGGTCCTTTCCAGCCCAAACCATTCCATGATTCAATGATTCTTGACCTAATTTTTATTCCTCCCCCACAACCACCTTAGATAAAAGAAGCAAAGAGCAGAACCAGACGGGAAGTCACCATGTCACAGGGTCACCCAGCTCCACAGCCAGGCCAGAGCCCAGCAGCAAGAGCAAAGAGCCGGAGAAGTCCTTTTTGGCCTCATAGTGAACAAGATGCAACAAAGCAGAGCATCAGCCCAGGCTGAGCGATGCCAAAATGCACCTCCACGGCTCGGGAAGCAGGTTGGGATGGAGCTGGGAGCACCCGGCTGCTGGGAGCATCTCAGCTGGAAAATAACATTAATCTGCAAAATATCTCCGTACCGATTTGGTACTTTTTTTTATCTGATTTATTCTCTCCTCGTTAAGAGGAGCTAATTAACAAACCATCGTTTAAATAAACAGCAGCGAGAGTGTTTGTAACCTCCGCTTTATTGAATTGTGACAAATTATTAGCCTTTGCATGTTAAATGAAATAGAAGCATCGAGGAAAAAATAAGTGAATTCCCATCTGCATAACGATGGTACCGGCTGCGGAGAGGAAGGCAGAGGGACCAGTTCATGGGACAACTCCCAGTGAGAGTGACAAATCACATGATGATATCCTAAATAACCCTCAAAACAGATGGATTTTTGGATGCTGAATGCTTTAGCATCACGGCCTCTTCCTAAATTCATCCCTATGGAATAGCAGGGCTTGAGTAAAGCCAAGAGCATCCACAGGACGGGGCTGGGACTGCGCAGAGCTGAGTGGAAAGAACTGAGCAGCAGCCCCTGCGTACAAGAGCCTCTTTGTAGCCGTCGTAATCATCTCTCTCATCATAGATCCTTGGCAATATAATGATAATAATCATATCATGCACGTCTGTGCAGAGCCTGTCATCCCCAGTGCAGCCCGGAGTGATTTGCTCAGCATCGCGTGTGCAGAAGGGGAAGGGGCTGCATCGCTGGGGGCTGAGCTGAGCGAGGGGGCTGCAGCCTTGGCACGGTGCTGGGGGGCGAAGTTGTGGTGTTGGGGGGCGAAGCCATGGTGCTGGGTGCAAAGCCAGGGTGCTGAGGGGGCAAAGCTGCGATGCTGGGGGTGAAGCCAGGGTGGTGGGGGGCAAAACCAGGGTGCTGTGGGCAAAGCTACAGTGATGGGTGCAAAGCCATGGTGCTAAGGGGGCAAAGCTGTGATGCTGGGGGCAAAGCCAGGGTGCTGGGGGGCAAAGCTGTGATGCTGGGGGCAAAGCCAGGGTGCTGGGGGGCAATGATACAGTGGTGGGGGGCAAAGTTACAGTGGTGGGGGCAAAGCTGCAGTGGTGGGGGGCAAAGTCATGGTGCTGGGGGGCGAAGTTGTGGTGCTGGGGGCAAAGCCACGATGCTGGGGGGCAAATTTGGGGGGCAAGTGTTGGGGGGCAGTGCTGGGGGGCAAGTGTTGGGGGGCAAAACTGCAATGTTGGAGGATGAAGCTACGACGCTGAGGGCAAAGTAACAGTGCTGGGATCAAAGTTGTGGTGCTGTGGGGCAGAGGGGGCAAAGCCGTGGTGCTGGAGGGCACAGCTGTGGTGCCAGGGGGCAAAACGATGGTGGTGAAGGGCTAAGAGGTGGTGCTGGAGGGAGCAAAACCACGGTCCTGGGAAGCAAAGCCAGAGCCAGAGCAGGGCGGGGAAGGATAATGGCTTGGTGACAGGGGGGCAAGGACAGGGAAAAAGATGTGTTGGGGTACCCGGTGCTTTCCCCCTTTCCTCCCAGTCCCAAACTGGGCTGCAGCAAGCAAAGGCACGCCCGGTCCCTGCGCTGGAGCCCCATCCCCACCGCACCAGCCCGGGCTATGGGATGGCTCTTCCCCAAGACACAGCGGAGCCCTTGCACGTCCCCCCAAGCGCTTTCAGCACTTGCTATGTCCCAGCGGGAATTGCTCAGTGGCAGCTTCTCAGGGAGTTTGGGAGCGTAATTACCTGGGAGCATTAATTACAAGGCAGGAGAACATAAGCCCGAGCAGCAGCTCATGAGAAAGAGGCGAGAAAGCCGGGGTTTGCAGGGATGTAGCAGTGGGTTTAACCCTCTTAGACTGAATTTCCCCCGGAGCAGAGCACGGGAAGGGACGGAGCACCCCAAGACTGATGGAGCACGGCAGCAAAGGGCAACGCAAGAACTGGCTGCTCCCAGACCTTGGCACTGCAGCGGGCACTGAGTTGTGCCGGTTGCACCAAGAGGGGGAAAAGAAACGCGGGGAGGGAGTTTCCTTGCCGCGTGAGCAATGGGGGAGCACAGGTTGCAAGGAGGAGAAGCAAAGACACCACAGCTTGGGGGTGTGGCCGTGCTGCGATGCCCTTGGGCAAACAAAGGGTTTGTGCAAGGACACACACGCTTGTGCAAACACCTGGGCTTGTGCGATGAGATGCACTTGTGCAAGCACATGGGCTTGTGCAACAACAGGGGCTTGTGCAAATGCATGACCTTATGCAACTACACACGCCTGTGCAAACACTCCTGGGCTTGTGCAAACACCTGGGCTTGTGCAAGGAGACACCCTTGTGCAAACACACATTTCTGCAAACACATGAGCTTATGCAAATGCACACACGTGTGCAAACACATGGCCTTGTGGAATGACACGCACTTGTAAGAACACATGGGCTTATGCAAAAACACACCTGTGCAACCACAAGTGCTTGTGAAATGACAAGTTGTGTGAACTCACACTTGTGCACTGACGTGTTTGTGCAAACACATGGGCTTGTGCAATGCCACACACTTGTGCAAACCACACGTGGCTGTGCAACCAGATGCACTTATGCAGAGACCTTTGCCCACCTCCCCGAGCTCCCGGCTCTCTTTTCCCCGCCTCTCTTTGCCTCTTTTCTCTTTGCCCTGATGCTGCCGGAGCAATTCCCCAGCTGAGCAGCTCTTTCCTCCCGCAGCTCGGACCAATCGTGCCTTGGTGCTGGTGCTCCAGCAGCAGCTCCGTTCCTGCTCTCCTATTACTCCAGCATCGCAGCCCCTAGGGCAGCATTGTGTCCTACACTCCCTCCCTGATGCTAATGCTGTTGACTAAAGACTGTGTTTAAAGGCAATATAAACAGTTTGCTCTTTAAAACACATTTCATCTAGAATTTCTACACACCGTTTCTGAACTTTTCTTTTAAAACAATTAGCCCAAAAGCCCTTTCTCTGTGGTATTTGCAGAGAGTCTGAGAGTAACAGCGATCAAACCCCAGCTGTTTGCAGAGTGTGAATAACAGCAGTTGACACTCAACTTGGGGTACAGCTCATGGGAGACCTGCTCAACGCTAAACCCTGTCAGGGAAACGTGGGCACCAAGGGTTGGTGCCACCAAAGGTGGGAATGCCAAGGCTCCCATCGGTATTTTGGGGGGGCAGGACCTTGCCACGTGCCTATGGATCAATTATAGAATCATGGAACGGTTTGGGTTGGAAGGGACTTCAAAGCCCAGCCAGTTCCAACCCCAGACACCTCCCACTGGATCAGGAGGCTCCAAGCCCCATCCAGCCTGGCCTTGAACACCTCCAGGGATGGGGCAGCCACCACTGCTCTGGGCAACCTGGGCCAGGGCCTCCCCACCCTCACAGCAAAACATTTCTCCCCAAGATCTCATCTCAATCTCCCCTCTTTCAGCTCAAAACCCTTCCCCTCATCCTGTCCCTGCACTCCCTGATCCAGAGCCCCTCCCCAGCTTTCCTGGAGCCCCTTTCAGTCCTGGGAGGCTGCTCTAAGGTCTCCCCAGAGCTTTCTCCTCTCCAGACTGAACAACCCCAACTCTCTCAGCCTGTCCTCCTACAGGAGGTGCTCCAGCCCTCGGATCATCGCCGTGGCCTCCTCTGGACTCACTCCAACAGCTCCAGGTCCTTCCTGTGCTGAGGACTCCAGTTCTGGACACAGGGTTCCAGGTGAGGTCTCACAAGAACACAGGGAGCAAAGAAGCTTGAAGTGCAAAGAAAACTACCCCCAAGCAGCAATCTCTTATTTTGATTTTCTTCAGTTTTCTTTTTTTTCCTTTATTAATAAAAGCTTCATTAACGAGCGGCAACAGAAACTCACACCAGGGAACTAACTACTCCAAGGAACCAAGTCATCAATTAAAACAACATTTCTCTTTGTTCTTTCCCTTTCAATCCCCCGGTTTAATCACCAAAAAGCAGAGTCGAAGGGTTCCTAGAGAGGAAGAACAATACCACGGCACTGACTATCACATTTGCCCTGTTACCCCGCGAGGCTGCGGATCCCACTGGCACAACAGGGATCAGCGATCCCACGGCATCGTGGGGGTGTGGGGACCACGGAGGCTGGATGGCAGCAGGATCTAAACTGGTGCAGGTGGGGAAAAAATACCCTGGCACTCCAACACGTCCCAAAATGAGGATCCCTCCTGCCTGTATGATAAATGGCCTCAAGTTGCACCAGGGGAGGTTTAGATTGGATATTGGGAAAAAGTCCTTTACTGAAAGAGTGGTGAAGCCTTGGCCCAGGCTGCCCAGGGCAGTGGTGGAGTCTCCATCCCTGCAGGGGTTCAAAGAACTTGTAGAGATGTCACTTCAGGACATGGTTTAGGAGGCACAGTGGGGTGGGACTGGATGAGCTTAGAGGGCTTCCAACCTTAATGGTTCCCTGATTCTATGATTCTTTGCAAGGAAAATACTTGAAATGTTGGAAAATGAATCCCTGGGGAGATGTGGGTGCAACCAGGGGTCAGGATGGGTCCATCCCCTCCACATCTTTCTCCTGGGCATCTCGGTATCTTCTCACCTCCCTCTGTTTGTCCTTTCAGGGTGCTGAACTGAAGACTGGGGACATCACAGGGCATGTGCTGACAGGTTGGACTGGATGAGCTTAGAGATCTTTTCCAACCTTAATGATTCTATGACACCCAAAAGCTGATTTTTCCACTACTGACATCAAATAACCCAATAAAATACCTTCCCTGGCCCTACAAGATTTTTCTCCTCGCTGGCCGGAGCTGACACTGCTGGGACACTGAGTGTGCAAAATGTTCTCAGGCCCTGGAACAGCTGCCCAGGGAGGTGGAGGAGTCCCCATCCCTCGAGATGTTAAACAGACAGGTGGATGAGGTGCTCAGGGATCTGGTTTAGTTGTGGACAGGTATGGTTGGACTCAATCATCTCAAAGGTCTTTTCCAACTAAGCGATTCCATCATTCTATGATCACAAGTGCTCTGCAAAAGTGTTCCCAGCATGTTCTCACAGCGCTTCGCTGAGGAGCAGAAGTAACAGCAGCAAGCAATTAAGAGCTGCTCCTTATTATTTTTAATAAATGACCCATGGGATGTCAGCGGGCACACCTTTTTGAGAAACATGACCCATAGCATGTGCACTTCAACGGGGGCAAAACTGGCTGTAGAGCAGAGGCATTGGTGTCCTGTTGGGATGGGATGGGGATGCTGGTTGGGGCAGGGCGCAGCGCCACGCACGTGGGCGAGCAGCCGGCCCCCCCCAGCTCCCTTCCCAGCCTCTAATCATGCAGAAACCCCATAACTTTTAAGGTTAATAAAGCCCTTGTTTGCTTAAGATAGCACCTGTTTCTATGGTGACACTTGCAACCCAGAGCCTGTTTATCAGCCGGCAAGGAGAAACGATGTGACAAACGCGACCGCCGAAGCAACTCCATGGGTGAAGGCCACCAGTGGTACCAGGGCCTCTGGGACCGGGCAGGGATGCGAGACCCAAATCTGTTGATCGTGCACCCATGGGTTCCCCAACCTGGATCTGCAAAGCCATGGGAGCGACCGCAGCCCCAGCTGGGTCCCAACGCACACACCGTGAGGAGAAAACCCATCAGATGCGATGGATGATGGGGCGGGGATGGCTCTCCAAACTCCATGTTGAGATCTTTCCCTTATCTGACCCCGGGATAAGCTCCGTGCCTCAGTTTCCCCACTCTCCCAAGCTTGGGGAAGGGGTTGAAGGAGCAAGCAGAGCCATCCTGGGCACCAGCATCACCCAGTAGGTCCCGCTCCGCTCCAGCATGGCGCAGGATTTCTCCTGGCTGCCAGAACTGGTTTCCATAACGACTTTCTGTTACAAACATATTTTGATAAAAATAAAGTTAAAGCGGCGAGGCTTTAGTGGAGTACAAATTTGCTGCTCTTGCCTTCCCCCTTCCTCCTCCCCAAAGATGGAAAGGTTTCCATCTGAAGGGCAGTAGTTTTCCCCTTCTTTTTTTTTTACTGAGCACATAATGCAAAAGCCTTGTTTACTGGATTTCGCTGTAAACTGGTTCCGACTCTGCCTGGTTACCTGATGCTCTACAGTATATACAGGATAATGTGATAAATTCATTTCCAATTCACTGCATTATCCTTTGAATATTTTAATGACTCATTGAATGGAGCGAAAGGAAGGGAAAAAAAAAAGCTATTTCAAATGAACAATTATGCTGCATTAGAGTAAAGGCTGATTATATTTAAACACTGCTTGCATGGATAACGGGACATATCGACCTCCGCCTATAAGAGCTAATTTGGCTCTTATCTCTAAATAATTTTACACTGCAAATTACCATGAAAACCTAAAGGGCTTTAAAAACATTCATCAAAAGATATTATTCCACTTTGTAGCAACATTTTTATTTAAATTATTTTGAATGGGAGTGAAAGCATCATCTCGTGTTTGACAATCGGAGGAGCGGCGGAGCAGCGGCTGCTGAGGCACGGCGAGAGGCACCGCTGGGGATGGGATGCTCCATCCCGAAACCCACCTGGGAGAGGGAATTCAGAGCTGAATCCCAAACTTGGTGGCGTGCCAAGGTACTGCAGCACCTAGGATGGCATTCAGTGCTGCCAGAGCTGCTTCCCTTCATCCCCGAAGGATGGGGTGATGCTGGGGCACAAGGGGTTTTGCAACCCCCCCCCTTCCTCAGCCATCGCACCGGTCGCTCCGACCCTCCCAGAGAAAAGGCACTTGGAAGGTCCTCTCTGCACCAAAGCAACAGAAGGTGTCATGTAAAGCCTACACGGTTATTTTAGAGCCAGTGTGCAAATAAGCCTGTCAGCTGAAGCTCCTCAGAGCCAAGGCTTCCATATACCCCCCCCCAACGATCTGCATTTCAACGAGACGCCGTGTGGCTGAGCCCTGGGAGCTGCCACCGAGCGATTGGGGACTGGGGCTTTGGGAGGGGGATGCTGGGACCCCATCACCCGCATCCCTGGCGATGGGGACCGACCTCGGGGCTGGAGGAGGATGGCCTCATCCTGGTGGCCTGCAAGGATGATGCTGGGTTTGGTGGTGTCTTATGGTGCAGTAGAGATTTGTATGGGTATATGTGTGTATACACATGATATTTAGATGGATATGTGTGTGTATACGTGATATTTAAATGGATGCATGTGATAAAAATTAGATTTATATAGTTTTATGTGTGTATACATGAGAGAGATACATAGATACACACATGATATATCTACGGGATATATATCATCATTATATATATTTTTATACATAATATATCATATAAATTATGCATTATATACAATTTACCATAGAATCATAGAATATCTCAACTCGGAAGGGACCCATAAGGAGCATCAAGGCCAGCTCCCTGCCCACATATGTACAAATACATATCTATCTCATAATAAGGATGTTTAAGGAATATTTGGGCCTAGGGTCAACCCCATCCCTGGTAGAGACGCAGCACCTGGATTAAGGAAAGCCCTTCTCCTTCCCCAAAATCTCCTTTTCCCCCCTCCTGCATAGCCTGGCAAGAAGCTTTGTGACCTTTTATACTGCAAAACAAATCGCCCGAATGCCAGAGGGGCAAAAAAAAAAAAACCCTTCCATTTGCACTGGAGAACTGGTTTTAATCCCACATTTCCCATCTTTGCTTAAATGATCTTAAAAAAAAAAAAAGAAAAGAAACTCACAATAATTAGCAATAGCGAATGCCTCGGAAGGATCTTGTGTACAGAAGGGAAAACAAGAGCTTGGGCTTCTTTGCGTTTAGTAAATATTAAAATTAATGAGAGCCTTTCAGGACCCTGTTGTTAGAAATGCAGAAGGGTTTCTGCGAAGGATTAAGAAAAAAAAAAAGCCCTGTACACAAATCTCTGCAATTATTCGGAACGCTTTCTATTTTCCAGCCAATTATTAAATTCATGGAAAGTATTAATATCCAATTTTAATTTGCTCAATATTCCTATTAACAATAAAAAAGTCTAATTAAGGTATCTGTACAAAAAGCCCTTAGCAGTAATTTTGGAGAAGAATAGAGGGGAATGACGAGATATTTCTTGTTAAATGCACGCTGCAAATTAATTGATATCTTAATTAGACTTTAGTACGAAGATTATTAGTCAGATTGATTCAGGGCTGAAACACCTAAAAGATAAAAGCAAGAAGAGAGGAACAAACAGGTTTTCCAAAATGATTCTGTAAGCAAAGCAGTGATGCAACCAAACAGCTTGGAGCGACGCTACGCTACAAGGGGCAGGACTTGTCCGTCTGTCCTGCGGCCACAGAGCTGGGAAACAGCAAGAATTCAGCCCAAACCCATTCATAGAATCATGGAATGGATTGGGTTGGAAGGGACCTCAAAGCCCATCCAGTTCCACCCCCTGCCATGGGCAGGGACACCTCCCACTGGATCAGGGGGCTCCAAGCCCCATCCAACCTGACCTTGAACACCTCCAGGGATGGGGCAGCCACCACTGCTCTGGGCAACCTGGGCCAGGGCCTCCCCACCCTCACAGCAAAACATTTCTCCCCAAGATCTCATCTCAATTTCCCCTCTTTCAGCTGAAAACAATTCCCCCTTGTTGCTCCCAAACTCATGGGTTTGTGGCCTTCAACACCTGCAGGGATGGAGCATGCCCAATTTTCCCCTTCTCTGCTTCCCTGGACAGGAAATACTTTCCTCACCAAAAAAAAAAAAGAAAGAAAGAAAGAAAAACTTTGGCACCGACGAGATTTTCACCAAAACCTCTTTTTTTAACCAAAATAATCAACAGCAGCAAGAGCTGATGGAAAGGACCGGTTGTCTCTGCTGAGAAAACGGGTGGTGGGAAGTTTTTTGGAGCAGGATTTTTTCAGCATTGCCTTAGAAGAGGCAGCAAATAAAAAAGGCAGCAATATTTTTGGACCAGCTCCACTCTTTATAGCCTGAGGAAGAACTCCCCTACCTACACGCCGAGCACCATTTACATTTCTCTCGCAAACGCTCATCCTTTGGGATTTCACCGAGACAATTCCGCACCGAGAGAGAGAGGAGCATCCCACGGGGGTGCAGCCCTCCAGGGCAGGAACACCCGACCTTGCTCTGGTGCTCAGGGAAGCCCAGAGATGCTGAGACCTCGATATATGGACCCAGTGAATGGGACTTACTGGGATGTCGGTGACCAACCAGTGCCTCCAGAAACGGTTCTTGGGGTTGGCTCTGCTGGGAGCATCGGGGTCCACCATCACCAGCACATACTTCTTGTTCTGCAAGAGAGGAGAGTGCAATGGGCATGGGACCAAGGGTGTGCAAGCGAGGAGAATCCCTCCAGGGGGTTTTATCGGCCCCCAAAACACGTTTTCTTTCACACTTTCCCATCCGTGCACGCTCGAATGGTTGTGTTTATGCAAAATATACAGAAAAGGCAAGAAATGAACGTGCACTGGGGGAGTGTAAGGGCCACAAACGTGCTTGGGATGATTTACATCTTGTATTCCTGGGCTGAGGGACCTGGGGTTGTTTAGCCTAGGGAAGAGGAGGCTGAGGGGAGACCTCATCGCTCTCTGCAGCTCCTGGAAAGGAGATTGCAGCAAGGTGGGTGTTGGTCTTTTCTTCCCAGTAGGATGAGAGGAAATGGCCTCAAGTTGCACCAGAGGAGGTTTAGATTGGATATTAGGGAATATTTATTTGCTGGAAGAGTAGAGAAACCTTGGCCCAGGCTGCCCAGGGCAGTGGTGGAGTCTCCATCCCTGCAGGGGTTCAAAGAATGTGTAGATGTGGCACTTTGGACGTGGTTTAGCAGGCACAGTGGGATTGGGCTGATGGTTGGACTGGATGAGCTCAGAGGTCTTTTCCAGCCTCAATGTTTCTATGACCTAAATCTCTTCAAAAAGCAGAAGAATAGGGGTTCTCTACTTCCTCCAAATAAAAGGCACCAAAGAGAATTTCCTCCCCTTCCAGCCATCCTGTGACCACATCCTTCAGCACTGCAGAACAGAGTGATGCACCACAGCGTGGGGGACTTTTTGCCAAGATTTGCTATCCCTGCGAGAGGGGCACAGGATGCTTTTGGGATTCAAATCCAGCTCCAGCCCCAGGGTGGTGTCTGGGGAGATGCTGGACACCCCAGTTTCTTCCAGGGTGGTTGAGAGGAGTTAAGCTCTACCTAATTAACCCCAAACTAAAAGATGAAACCTGGAGGGCTGTGAGGGCATTCGGAGAATCGCGTTGCCTCTTGTTGATGCCACAAGAAGGCAAAGTCCTGTCTCACCACACACTCAAGGGGTTGGGAAACAACTTCTGAGTGATGGCAACCAGGCAAAGAGAGCAATGATGCATGGATAGTTCTGACTCAGCCCCCAAAAATCCCCCACAGCCCTCCCTGGGTCCCCACCAAGGGTGCCCAGCACCCAAGGGTTCCACCGACGCGGTGAGACAAGGTGGATATTTTGGTCCCCCGAGGATGGAGCCTGGATTGAAGTGACCTCTGGAGGCTGTGGATGGAAAACCTGCTGATCTCAAGGGATTTGGCAGGACCTCAAGGACCAGATTATCCTGCAAGCACCCAGATTAAGGGATCTATATCCTAATAAAACCTCCAGGTGCATCTGTCAGCTCGCCAGCGGTGCCACGCAGCGCTCCAGCCTGCCCGAGGGCTGGGGTTTCATAAACGGCTGGGGGATTTAGCTGTGCAGTTCCCACCAAAATTAGCTGGAGCTCTGCTTTTAAATCCCCCCCCGGACGCTTGTGAAACCAGGCAGGGATTTTCACAGTGAGATTGTTGGGGCAGAGACTATCTTTTTTTGCTCTCTTTCCCAACCCCTGGTTTGGGCAGATGGAGCAAGCAAGCTGTGGGGTATTGCCATACCCAGAAATCCACCATCACCCTTTCCCTTTGCATCCCACCTGTGCTGTACATCGCTCAACCCTCTTTGCAGGCAACACCTCCACAAGAAGAACAGGTTTAACCAGAAAATGTGGATTTTAAACCCATTTAGCAAACAGCTTGCAACAGTTGCGAAGCAAATCCCAAGCTCCTGCAACCACCCTGCCTGGCGAGGAGCTGCTGCCCCAGTGCATTAATCCCAGCTGTAGGTATTTGGATGGCAAGGGGGTTATGCCAACTGGGCAAGTGTGTGCATGGAAAAGGGGCTGTGATGATGCCACCACGTGAGGTCAAAGCTCAAGGCCTCAGCCCAGAGCTGCCACATCCCTCCGTGCAGCTGCAGCCGGCTGCGTCGCCACAAGCATCCCAGAAAAATCCAGCAATATTCCTTGTGGGTGCAGAAATCAGCTTTTAACGGGAGGGAGGAGGAGGGGGGAGAGAAGAAGCCCAACAACCCAAAAACCCTACGTTGCAAGTGTGAAGGAATTTGAGCTCTAACTTTGGGGAGGGTGCGGAGCCGAGCACGGCGTTTCTGAATCTCTCGTCTCTGCGCGGGAGCCCAGCTGGTGGGAACAGAACGTGTAGTCATGGGACTGTCATCGTGTGCTGTCCAGGTTAACATGTAGCATTTCTATTACTATTAACAGACTTTCTGCTCCTCACTCCATCTGTTCTTCGAAATAATTGCAGTTGTACAGACCATGCCTTCGCTACAGGCAGGCTCTGGGGAGAGGGTAGTGCTTTTATGCAAGGAAAAGAAAAAAAAAAAGAAGAGGAAGGGGGGGAGGAAAAAAAAAGTGTTAAAAAAATAACAGCAAACACGAGAATAGAGTGCAAGTGAAGTTAACAGCAGGCTTGCAATTGGGTACAGATTGTGGCCTAGAAAGGTGGCAGCGCACAGGGCTGGGGGCCAGCGGGGGGCACACCCCCCGGCGGGGATGGGATCTGGGGTCAGCGGCCCCGAGCCGGGCTGGGCTGGAGGGATTTTGCTCTCTCGTTACCTGCAGGCCACCCTAAGATGCACAATCCCTCACCTTCCACCTAAAGATAGCAAAGCCCTCCACGACCCGAGTTAATCTCCCGCTGCTTTAGGTGCCGGCACAGCCCGTGCCAGCAGCCGGGTGCTGCTCCCGGGGCTGTCCTGGCACCTCAAAACCACCCTGCGAGCCAAGCTGGTGTCCCAAAGCATCCCCAGAACACGGGGAAGGTGGTTTTTAACCACAAAACAACGGAGCAGCCCCAGTGTTGGTGATTTTAGGGTGGTTTTTAATGCTGAAATCCCTCCTCGACACAGGCTAACAGCATTAGCTGCTGTCAGGGCTCCAGACAGGAGCCAGCGCGGAGTGACACGGGAGCTGCTCAGCTTTGCGAGCGTGAACCAGCCCCAGGGATTTTTGGAGAAGGAAGCAAGTGGGTTTAGATCAGAAAATTCCTCAGTCCCTCAAGTGCAGAAGAGCAGGCGGTGTTTGACTTTGCAGAGGGAAGGGAGATAGGGAAGAAAAAGCTATTTTGGGTTACCGCAGCTGAACATTTGGGTTAATAAAGCACCCCAACACCTTGTCACCCTTTCCTGCTTAGCTCGGAGTGCAGGACCCAGCTGGGACACACTGCATCCTACCACTGTCACACCAACGGGGACACCAGGCTCACGCAAGGGTCACCCTGCCAAGGGACACCTTTCCCCTCTCCCTGGGATGCTCTGCAATTGGGGTTTACCCATCGCAATGAGCTGCTGCCCTCAGCCAGAGCTGGTGCTTTACCCCCCTTCCTTGGCACCCCACGTCCTGCCCTGCTCCAGCACCCAAAGCAGCAGAGCTGGTGGCAGATGACAGCAGCGCCGCGTGTCATGTTTTCCCTGCTAATTGTTTCTAGAGAGGAGAAGCAGTGATATATCCAGTTATTCCTGCCGAAAGCATCAGCTCCTCCGATTAGCCACAGGTTTAGGAAACTTCCTCCAAGCAGGCAGGGACTTTTTCAAGAGGCAGGCGGGCAGGAGAGGGATTTGTGTGCTGAGGATACACACGCAGCTCAATAGATCCCGCCGAGCCGGGGCTGCACAGGAATTAAAGACTTATCCAAATGAAAGCAAATAGGGTGTTAAGTGACACACATGTAGAGCGAGCGGTTTCCTTGGAAACCAGTGCACATGGAAGCAGCACACATGCAGGGCCCCAGCATTTTCAGCAGTGCCAGGGTGGCCTTGGGGCTCTGTCCTGCTGGGGATGCTTGTGCACAGTTAGGGATGGAGCCAGAGCAAAGCCCTGTCCCCTCAGTGCTCCTGCTGCAGGGCACAGAGGAAAACGGCACGGAATCGCATTCTCCTGACTGTGATGGGAGGACGGATGGTGCCCAGCTTTGCTGGCTCCACTTATCTTAGAAATTTAATACCAAAAGTAAGGAATAAAGCCTCAGCCAGGCCCCCAACCCAGCACCCGCTTCCCAACATAAGTGAGTTTGGTTGATTTTGCAAAGTCCACCTGGATCCTCCCCAGTTCCTGCATCCCTTGGAGATGCTCCTCGTTCGTGCCCACTTGGAGCAAGGGCTGTTAACAGAGCTCACAGTGGAAGCTGCTGGTGGCACCCAGCCCCTCGCCACGCAGACACAGGTGAGTTTTCTAGATGACTTCTTGACACCCCGGTCCCTTCGTTGACGTAGCTACTAACAAACTTGCCAAGGTACGGAGCAAAACGTGGCACTGAGAGATGGAATCTGAGCCAAAAGGCCCTCTGCCTCCCCGAGAACTAAAGGTTGGTGTTCTACTCATGGAATCACAGAATGGCTTGGGTTTAAAGGGACCTCAAAGCCCAACCAGTTCCAACCCCCTGCCACAGGCAGGGACACCTCCCACTGCATCAGGGGGCTCCAAGCCCCATCCAGCCTGGCCTTGAACACCTCCAGGGATGGGGCAGCCACCACTGCTCTGGGAAACCTGGGCCAGGGCCTCCCCACCCTCACAGCAAAACCCTCATAAGATCTCATCTCAATCTCCCCTCTTCAGCTCAAAACCCTCCCCCCTCATCCCATCCCTGAACTCCCTGATCAAGAGCCCCTCCCCAGCTTTCCTGCAGCCCCTTTCAGTCCTGGGAGGCTGCTCTAATGTCTCCCCAGAGCTTTCTCCTCTCCAGGCTGAACAACCTCAGCCTGTCCTCTTACAGGAGGTTCTCCAGCCCTCACATCATCTCTGGACTCTCTCCAACAGCTCCAGGACCTTCCTGTGCTGAGCACTCCAGAACTGGACACAGGGCTCCAGGTGGGGTCTCACCAGAGCAGAGCAGGGGGGCAGAATTCCCTCCCTGGCCCTGCTGTTCCCACTGTTTTGGATGCAGCCCAGGACACGGTTGGCTTTCTGGGCTGCAATAGCCCATATTATTTCACTGCAAAGGATTTCATGGTGGGTGATGGCACGACCAAGTCTGTCCAGTGTCACCAGTGCAGAGATGGGATGTGATGACGCATCCCAAGCACGCAGCACCTGGGTAGGAGCTGGCACCCCTACAGGATGACCGGGGCAGAGCTCTGTTTATGCAACTGCAACCCAAAATGCCTAAATATATCCAATGCGACCTGCCAGAGCGGGACAGGAGCTCCTGGATGGGCAGGCAGGTGGGCAGCATCCTGGGAAACACCACCCTGGCTCTCTGGGTGGTTGCTTGAGGGTCCCACGGGTGTGAGAGTCAAAGCAGTGCTGCTCCTCCTTGTGAGGTGCAAGGGCTGCGAGCACCAGCTGAGAGCTGAGAGCCAATCTGGGCTTCTTTCTTGGCTCGTCCCCAGTACTAAAAAGTTTCTATAACGGGTACATAGTTAGCAATTCTGCTGCTGATGCTTCGCCAAAGAGAAATTCTAGCTCCTTCTTCGGTGAACAACACCCGGGGGGGGGGGGGGGGGGGGGGGGGGGGGGGGAGAGGGGGGGAGGGAGGCAAAGAATTGTTTGCAACCGAGTCTTATTGTGCTTTTGGGAAAGAGCTGGAGAGTGCAGGCAGGATTTTACCTTCTTATTTTAAAGCAGCACCTCACCACTTTCCTGCTCTTCTCCCCCCTGGCAAAAATAGGTCAGCAATATTAACCCTACTCCGCAGGACTTGCCCAAGGGGACAAGCAGCACCATCTGAACGCTTGACCCAACCCCCCAGCCGCAGGTCTGTGCTCCCCCCACCCTCCCCACGCTGCCGGAGGGGACTTCATTGACTTTCTAACACTCTGCAACTCTCCCCAGCCCTTCACTCTCACCCCCGGGGCTCCGGTCAAATATTTATGCAGCCTGATGTTCTAATAAGGATTGATTAATCCAGGATCGTTACAGCAAGGTCTGCTCCCAGATTAAAGTCTTGGGATGCTTTAAGGAGCGGTTTATTTGGTCTAAAAGGAGAGCAGTTTGTTTTGTAGCAGAATAATTCAGCTCCTTGTGATGAAACTGCAAGGGGTGTGTTACACACTTAAGATAACCAAGAGAAAAGTGGGATAAATCTTCCAAGGTGTCCATAATGGGGTAAATAAAGGATTGCAGGAGGTGGCTGTGGAGTAGTCTGCACCTCTGGATTGCTTTTAGGGAGGAAGAAGAGGGACAGGCTGTGCCTTCTCACTCAGAGACCCCATTGCAGCTCACACTTGGGGGCTTTCCCCAAATTAAGGTCCAGCTTCATCTTCACCATCACCTGCACTGGACTGAACATCAGGGGAATCAGAGAATCATGGAATGGTTTGGGTTGGAAAGGACCTCAAAGCCCATTCAGTTCCACCCCCTGCCATGGGCAGGGACACCTCCCACTGGATCAGGGGGCTCCAAGCCCCATCCAACCTGGCCTTGAACACCTCCAGGGATGGGGCAGCCACCACTGCTCTGGGCAACCTGGGCCAGGGCCTCCCCACCCTCACAGCCAAATATTTCTCCCTAAAATCTCATCTCAATCTCCCCTCTTTCAGCTTAAATCATCACCATCATCACCTCCAAGCTGACTCAAGGGAACAGGGAGAGGGGGGCACGTTTCTGCCCCACCGCTGCCCATCTACCAGCCAGAAGAGAAACCCAGAAAACACCAACATAAAGAGAATTAACACCTCAAGAAACCCTCAACTCAGCTGCTGGGCTGTTGCTCCACAGCCCCCTCCCTTTCCCCAAGCTATTTATTGCAATTTTGGAGTCAGGGAGTGAGCTAACAAGCACCACAAGCACCACGCACCCGTCCCTGAGCCGGGAACGCCGAAGCCGGCAGCGCTGGGCGCTCCGCAAGCGGGGAAACCGGGATGAACTCGAGGGAAGCGACACATTTCCCGAGCGGTCTGCGAGGAGGAGGAGGAGGAGGAGGAGGAGGCGGCGGCGAGCGGCCGCGGTGGCAGAGCACAGCCTTCCAGCCCAATTACCATCACGGGAGGGGACACATGGATTGGTGACATTTGACATTTCATACAAAATATTTTGATGCAAAATGGCATTTCCGTCACAAATTATTTTCCAAATCTTGGCTTGGGTTGGGGTGAGGGTTTTGTGTTATTTTATTATTTTTTTTTATAGGGGTTAAAAAAAAATAAGATTTCACAAGGTGACACTTGCAAAGAAGTAAAGGAGAGAGGGTCCATCGCTTCCTCGCCATAAGCAAAGGGGTTGTGTGAAGCAAACAACCAATGCACCCCAAAACTCCATCACCGTGCCCCCACCACAGCGCTCGGGGACCCTCAAAGAGCTTCTTCTCCCCCTCTTTCTCCCATCCACGCTTGGAAAGGTGTATGAGGTGCAGTTGCTCTGACCCAGGAGCATCGCAGGGCCGGACCCCTCCCCGGCGAGGCGGGGGTTAAGGGCGCTGGGAACTGGTGAACTCCGTGCTACCAGGCACCTCTGGAAAGCCGAAATGACTTTAAATGCCTAAACATTTTAAAACAAACCCTGGAACAATTCAGCTCCCAACTCCTCGCCTGCTTTGTCTCCCTCCTTGCTCTCTCTCTCCCATTTTTACGGTTTCCAGAGCTGTTCACGCCTCATTACCTGCACACTGTGAGTGATGTCTGTCGGTCCTAGAGCTGTAAATACCTTAAATCATGCTTCATTAAGAATATCTATGGTGCTATTAAAGAGCTATAATAGACAACGAGTTAACAGATGATTAAATATGAACTCCATTTGTGTCAGTCACCAGCGTGCAGGAAGAGGCTTTAAGTTTTTTAAACTCGCTCTCATTATCTGGGGAAGCGGGGATGCAGCTGGTGGGGATGGAGGGGGGTGGAGGATGCTCGGATCAGGGTGGAGGGATGCTCGGATGGGGATGAGGGATGATCAGATGGGGATGAAAGGATGAGGATGGAGGGATGCTCAGATGGGGATGAAGGGATGAGGATGGAGGGATGCTCAGATGAGGATGGAGGGATTCTTGGATGGGGATGAAGGGATGCTTAGGTGGGAATGAGGTGCAGGGATGCTCCTGCACCAGGGACACCAGAGAGGAACCAGCTCCTTTGTGACTCCAAGCTGAATATTCTGGCAGCCCTTTACTTGGCTGTTCCCAGCAATGCAAACAGCACCCAGCAACATGTGCACAACTTGATCTTTAGGATCTAGTAACCAGAAACTAAGAAGAATATAAGATAAGGGAGGATTAGGACAAGGAGGAGATGTCAGGCTGCTCTGGATGGGATGGGGAGATGGATCTGTACCCAGGAGGGAGGGCTGGATGCCAGCAGGATGGGTGGTGATGCAAAAGCAGACTGAACATTGCTGTCTTTCCAATAAAATAATAGCTCAGCACAAATGAATTGCCAAAGCACAAATTAAATAATAATTAATACTATTAAAATGCCAAGAGCACACAAAAAAAAATAAGGGGGGGGGGAAATTAAATAATGAGTGTTTTCTGATTTTCTGGATTAGATTTTTCTTGACAAAAAGGAAGAACTGCTTCAGGGGCAGCTTCAGCAAAAGTGGTTTATCCCACTATATATTTATTACCCCACTTTGGGCCCAAAAACCCAGCACATGTCCCACTGCCAAACTGGTCACAGAGAAAGGGGTAAGAGGTGGAAGAATATTAACCTCTCTTTAGCAAATTGACCCTTGTCACAGTGGATGCCCCCATGGTCTTTACAAGGATGCTCTGGGGCTTGTCATGTCATGAGGCATGAGGGGATGAGTGATGCCTTCCCCACTTCTCACCATCACATCTTCCATCCCAGGAGAGGATCAGCATTAAAAAACCTTTAGGAAATGGGGCTGTGAATGGTGTTGGCACCCAGAAAAGAGACTCAGTGCAGGCTGTGGGGAGCTGCCCTGCTCTGCACCGTGTCTTTGTTTCAGATGATGCTCATCCCTACACAGAGAGGGGGACACAGGATGATGCTGAACAGGTACAACTCAACCTTCACGGTCACCAAACCACAATCCAAAAGGAAAATCATAGAATGATGGAATGTTTTGGGTTGGAAGCAACCTCAAAGCCCATCAGTTCCAACCCTCCATCCCATGGCGAGATATTTGTTGCTAAATGCGTGCTGCAAATTAATTGATATCATAGTTAGACTTTAGTATGAAGATTATTACTCAGATTGATTCAGGGCTGAAAAATGTAAAAGGTAAAAGCAAGAACAGAGGAAGAAACTGGTTTTCCAAAGCATTTCTGGAAGCAAAGCAGCGATATGGCAGGACAGTTTGGGAGTGACCCTGTGCTGCAAGGGCTGATCCATCTGTCCCACGGTCACAGAGCTGGGAAGCAGCAGGAATTCAGCCCAAATCTATTTACAGAATGGTTTGGGTGTGAAGGGACCTCAAAGCCCATCCAGTTCCAACCCCCTGCCATGGGCAGGGACACCTCCCACTGGATCAGGGGCCTCCAAGCCCCATCCAACCTGGCCTTGAACACCTCCAGGATGGGGCAGCCACCACTGCTCTGGGCAAAACTCACCAGCCTGATATGTGGAAGAACAAGATCATATTCCAACGAGTGCCCAGAGCTCCACAGCCTCCTTATTTCTCATTCCTGAGTGCACCTCGACCCCTCGCTGCCTGTCACGACCCCGCTCGCCGGCCGCAGGATGCTGAGAGGGACCCGTGGTTGTTCCCGAGGCTGTGCCAGAGGCTGGGGGCCTCGGGATGGGGGGGTGGGGGTGGTGGTGGCAGCGTGGGATGGTGACACGTTCTTCCCTAGCTCTTCCCTAGAGACCGCGCTCGCGGGGACGGTAATTGAATCTCAGCCCTTACATTCAGCGGGAGCCGGCGCGGTGATTAAGTTAACTGGAAATGCCATTTATGTATTGTTCAAACTCTTAAGTGCCCCAAGCTTTTTATCATTTGCTGCTGGTCCCCTCTGCTCCTTCGCTCCGACCTCGTCTCCCCTCGGGCTGCGGGGTCAGGATGCAGCGGCTCGCGGGGTCACCGAGAGAAATTAATCGCCGAGTCCCTCGGGAGCAAGGGCCGGCGCCTCGGCCGCGGAGATTGCAAGGGTTGGGAGGGATGATGAGCTCTCCTCACCAATTGGGAGAAAATAAAAGCATTTCAGGAGTGGCAAGAGGTGCTCTGCCCGTCTCCATCCCCAGGGAGGAAACGCCAGCCCACCCACCACATCCATTTACTTGCTGCGATTCACCCTCGGAATTCGGAATTTGCTGCTCCAAAATCCCCCAAGGTGCAGCTCTTCCCCCACCCTCGGGGCACCACCACCGACCTGTTGATCTACACCCAGAAACTGCCTTGGCAAAGCCACCCAGAAATAACCCTCCCTACTACACAAACTGCTCTTGCCAGGAAGCAGGAGGGAAAAGATGCTCAGCTCAGAACTTCCCTCCCTAGTCAAATATTTAATAATAAACTAAGGAGTGAAGCCAACTGTCTCCCTTGGATGAGGTTTTTCATTTGGAAGTTAAGAGGATTTGTATTCACATCCAAAATATCTCTTTTTTTCCCCCCTGATGTATGTTTTGTTCTACTCTACCCTTCTTGTTGTGCTAAAGAAAATACAACTTGGACAGGTGTAACTCAACCAGGAGCAATGATCCCCTGTGTCGTGCTCTGTTCCTCTCCAGCACACAGATCAGGGAATCTTTCAGTTGGAAAACACCTTTGAGATCATAGAGTCCGACTGTACCTGTTCACTGCTAAACTACATCCCTGAACACCTCATCTGCCTGTCTTTTAATCACCTCCAGGGATGGGGACTCAAACACTGCCCTGGACAGCAGTTCCAGTGTCTGAGAACCCTTTCAGTGAAGGAATTTTTCCCCAATATCCAATCTAAACCTCCCCGGCCACAACTTGAGGCCATTTCCTCTCGTCCCATCGCTTGTTACTTGGGAGAAGAGCCCAGCACCCACCTCACCACAACCTCCTCTCCAGGAGCTGCACAGAGCGATGAGGTCTCCCCTCAGCCTCCTCTTCTCCAGGATAAACAGCCCCAGGGTTCTCAGCTGCTCCCACAACCCTTGTTCTTCAGACCCTTCCCCAGCTCCGTTCCCTTCTCTGGATGCTCTCCAGCCCCTCAATGTCCTTCTTGCAGTGAGGGGCCCAAAACTGACCCCAGGATTCAACGTGCACCTTCACCATCACCCAGTCCAGGGGGACAATCCCTTCCCAGCTCCTGCTGCCACCCCATGGCTGATCCCAGCCAGGATGCTGGGGGCTTTCTGGGCCATCTGGGCCACTGCTGCCTCACGTTCAGCCACTGTTGACCAACACCCCCAGGTCCTTTCCCACTGGGCAGTTTTCCAGCCACTCTTCCCCAAGCCTGGAACGTTGTTCCAGAGATTGGTGAGACCCAAGTGCAGGACCTGGCACTGAGCCTGGTGGAATCTCATTTCATTGGCTGCAGCCCATGGATCCAGCTTGTCCAGATCCCCCTATAGAGCCTCAGCCTATGGATCCAGCCTGTCCAGATCCTTCTGTAGAGCCTCAGCCCATGGATCCAGCCTGTCCAGATCCCCCTGTAGAGCCTCAGCCCATGGATCCAGCCTGTCCAGATCCTTCTGTAGAGCCTCAGCCCATGGATACAGCCTGTCCAGATCCTCCTGTAGAGCCTCAGCCCATGGATACAGCCTGTCCAGATCCCCCTGTAGAGCCTCAGCCCATGGATACAGCCTGTCCAGATCCCCCTGTAGAGCCTCAGCCCATGGATCCAGCCTGTCCAGATCCCCCTGTAGAGCCTCAGCCCATGGATCCAGCCTGTCCAGATCCTTCTGTAGAGCCTCTCTACCCTCAAGGAGACCAACACTTCCACCCAGATGCACTGACCACCCTTTCCCAAGGCTCCTGGCCCCCATCACTTTGTTAATGGATACCGGTCGAAAGCCTTAAATAATATTTTAAATACCCCAAGCGAGAAACCCTCCACGTTAATGTGTTAATTTCCACGATGCCTTGTTGCTTTGAAATCCCTGAAAAATGGGAAGCTTAAATGAGTCCTATGAAAAGGAACAGTGCATCATTAACGCAGCCAGATCCGTATCACAGACTGCAGCAATTACCATCCAGTGAAACACTGCAAGCTGTGAAGAGCTTTCATTACCAGGGGTTTTACAGGTCGTTCACCTCTGGCCAATCTTACGCTAAAACAAGCATTTTCTGCACCACAGATTCCAGCTTCATTTAAATCCATAATTGCTTTGATTTGGTACATATGGAGCACAGGGACTTCATGACTAAGAAATCTATTAGTCAATAAGTTTGCTACTTTTCTGGACCTGTAGTCATCTTCCCTCAATTTCTTCCCGGGTCGGGTGAGGGATGGAGATGCTGATTCCCATGGTGGGTGTGACCTGCCCCGGCTCCCCTTCGCTGCAATTATGTTCCTGGGTCATCGAGGGGGAATTCAATCAGGGAGTCGGCCCACGGGATGCCTCGGAAACGCGATTTCCTGCTGCCAGCAGCCTCCTGCAGCAAACAGAGCTGCTCCAACGGAGCTTTCATTATTTCCCAGGCTGCACAGGGGGTATTTGGTGCAGGGATCATAGAATCGTTGAATGTTCTGAGTTGGAAGGAATCCACAAGGATTATCCAGTCCAACTCCTGTCCCTACACAGGACAACCCCAACATTCACACCAGCAAATGATAGAATGGTTTGGGTTGGAAGCAAACACAAAGCCTACCCAGTTCCACTCCCCTGCCATGGGCAGGGACACGTCCCACTGGATCAGGTTGCTCATAACCTCATCCAACTGTGTGTCTAAGGGCATTGTCCAAATGCTGCTGGAATTCTGTCAGGCTTGGTGCTGTGAATGCTTCCCTGGGGAGCTGTTCCAGTGCTCCACCACCCTCTGGGAGAATAACCTTTTCCTCATATCCAACCTAACTCCCCTGGCACATCTTCCTGACATTCCCCCAGGTCCTGTCCTTGATCACCAGAGAGAAGAGCCTCCTCCTCTTTCTTGTGAAGAAGCTTTAGACCACAATGAGCTGTTGGGTGTGGACCAGGTGTGGTCACTATTTTCCCTTCTCCTGCATCCTCCCAAGAACAATCAGCCCTTTGGGAGCTATGGCCCAGAGAAAAACAGGGGGTTTAATGATTTATTTAAAACTATTAGTATTTAAATGGCTACATTCACCTTGCATCCATCTGAAAACTCCCCAGTTTAGGAACTGTGATTTGCACCTTTGTAGAAAGCCCAAGGTTATCAAATCCTCAGTGGGTTCTGGCAGAAACAAGAGACAAGAGACAATAGTCTATTCTCCTCCGTACGGGTTCCCACCCAGCCCTGTATCCAAGTGCCTTCCAGGAGTGCATTAAATGATGCGATTAACGTCTGTCACGTGCAGTTCAGGCTCTCTTTCAGTCACTCCCGGGGGAAGGAGCCGCACGTGCAAGGGAAGGGTTTGTTTTGGTGGGTTTATCTTCTTTATTTCAAAGCGCGCGGTGCACGGGGGGAGGGTGGGGGGAAAGCATCTCCGTGAGCAAAGGAGATGTATACGGCGGGGGGGGGGGTTGGCATCTTGCAGCCCAACCCTTGCTATTTGGGGTGATGGACCGAGCAAAAAGCTGGTCTTGAGGTGAGAGAGGCTCTCGGAGAAGATGCTGAGGGGCTCGAGGAGCTCAAAGTGGAGGCAGCAAAGCCCCAGCTGCCGGCAGCAGCGTTTGCACGGGGTTGGATTCCCACCAGCAGGAGCTCCCTTGCTCATTTATACCCAAAAGGCCAAATCCTGCTTTAAATAATGCACATTCCCTGAGTGTTTCCACTTGTGCCCTGGCAGAGGTTAACCCAGAGCCGAGCCCGGCAGCTTTACACAACCCATTGACACTCGTGGTCCAACCTGATGCTGGTCCCAGTCCCAAAACCAAACCCAAATCCCACCACTGTGCTGGATTCTCTGGTCCCCCATCCTGGCAGTGCCCAGGGAAAACCCTCAGCTACCAAAACGCATCAGCTTTAACATTGGATGCTCCAGCACGATGATGCAAAGCCAACAGTGATGCTCCAGCATTCAGGAAACCTTGAAGGAGGAAGAAAAACCAACACCTTGCTCAGCCCCCCTGCTATAAGTTTTGGGGGAGAATAGGATGAACAGGATGGTTGGGTCTTATTGCCTCCTAACAGGACCTGTGGGAGGGTGAGATCCCCTTTTAATTGATTTCTAATGGTTTATTGCCTCCTTGTTTTAATTGCAATACAAACATTTGCTGATGCAATTATCGTGCAAGTGTGATAAAGCTGATAAAGGATGTCACTGGGTCGTATTTCTTCATTTATTTTAGGGCATGTGAGGGAAAGAGAAAATTGTGCTCCCTGCACAGATTTCTAGTTATAAAACCTATCTCCAAGGTGGGTTTCTTTGTGGTGGGGTTTGGGTTTTGGTTCAATATACTGAAAGCAAATAAAAAAATTGCCTTACAGCAGCTCATCTGGGGGTGAAATAATCCACTCAACATCCAGATTATCGGCTAAGGCGCATTTGCATTAAAATAGGCAAGAAGAGCTCCCAGGATGGAGCAAGACCCCTTGGATCAGCTGCTGTCCTGGCACAAAACAGCAACTGATCCTTGCCCTGAACACAAAACTGCTCATTAATATGGGTTCTGACCCCCTCTCAGAGGGAATATTCCTTGGGAAAGGGGACCCTGCCATGGGATTTCATTACAAAATATTTCAATTTAGGAAGAATGGAGGAAAAAAGCAGAATTGCCCACAACGGCCAGGGCAGCTTGTCTAGAACTGTGATGCCAAACCCTGTTTTCCCAAAGGCTTGGATAAGCCCCACACTGGGATGCCAGTGCCATCGATGGCATCATAGAACCATGGAATGGTTTGGGTTGGAAGGGACCTCAAAGCCCATCCAGTTCCACCCCCTGCCATGGGCAGGGACACCTCCCACTGGATCAGGGGCTCCAAGCCCCATCCAGCCTGGCCTTGAACACCTCCAGGGATGGGGCAGCCACCACTGCTCTGGGCAACCTGGGCCAGGGCCTCCCCACCCTCATAGCAAAATATTTCTCCCCAAGATCTCACCTCAATCTCTCTTCTTTCATCTTAAAACCATTCCCCCTCCTCCTACCCCTGCACTAAGACCAGCAGCATCCCTTTGCTCCGTGTCCATACACAGCTCAGCTTAAAACCACCATAACATTCCGGAGCAGCGGCTGCATCCCAAGTGAAACAAAGTCGAAACAAACCCCTGCACCGAGCTGCAAAATCTTGCTCAGAGAGGGCCAAATCCTGCACTGCCCGGCACCAGGAGCCTCAGCATCTGCTGGGAAACCTGACGCTGCACCTTTCCCATTGCAGCTGTCAAAATGAAGCTGTCGCCCTGACGGCCTTCTCGGAGCCTCGTTAAAAATGTGACGGTTCCCTTAGGCTACCAGGGGAGACATGGCCAAATTAATGAGGATGTGACAGAGTTTACGGGTCAGATTAGACTCCTCTTCCCATGGCTGCGCTCGGTATAAGCCTGAAAATTGAGGGAGAAGAAGGGAAGCTGAGGGTGAGGGACCACGAGGGGTTCGGGGAGCATGTGCGCTCACCAAAAGAGCAATCCTGTCCTTGTCATAATTAATCAGGGCCACGTTAGACAAGCAGAAAGAACTCAGTCCCTCCGGTGAGAGAAAGGAATGAAACCCTCCCCTCCTCACCCCACAGATCTGGTTTCCCCGGGATGCGCTGCGCAGGGAGTGGGTTTGCAAACACATCCTTACAGCTCTCCTACTTAATTTCCCCATTTAAAAATAAATAAACAGAATTGATTATTTTTTTTCCTCTCTCTCTCTCTCTCTCTCTCTTTCCCTTCCTTTGCCCAATCTGGAAAGCAACCCACTTCCAGCGAGATGCTGTGACACCAGAAGTGTCACTGGCTGGGAACAGTTGGGCGAGGGGCACCTTGTGGTGCCCACCAAGGAAGGGTTTGCACCCCCAAATGCACGGAACCGGTGCAGGTAGCTGCCTAAAAATTCCAGCATCCCCAATTTCAGCCCCAAACCCAGGCATTTGGCACCTCTTGAGGACACATTTTGAACCCCCATTCCTTCTAGCATCATCTATAGGTACAACCCTACGGCCCATGTGCCTGTTGACCCCTATGTGCCCACCAGCAGCCCTTGAGGGGGGGCAAAGAGCTCGGGGAAGCACTGAGAGAGCCTTGTTTGAGGGCAGCTCTTCAGTCTCAAACCCTTCAAACCGAAATAAAGCTTGAAACAATCCTGAACCAACCCCTCGAGCCCAAACAGCAGCGAGATTTGGGAGCCAGTCCAAGCTCTGCAGCTTAGGCCCATCTCCAAATATCTCCCAACAAGTTTATTTATGGAAAATAAAATCAGTCCAAGGCGTTCACAGCTCAGGAATATTTAATGCTATTTGGTGAGGGAGTATTTCCAGCAAGGAGGGAACAGCGCAGCTCCCCGAGCCTGGCTCCTGGGCATTCCATCAGGGATGATGCTGGCACAGCCCCACACCAGTCACCCTGGGAGCTCGGAACTGGTCCGACTGGATCAAATGCCTCTCTAATTTAATTCACACCATCCTGCTTAATTAATTGAGTCTGGAGGCACAGCGATGGGCTGTCTGCTAAGGTGAGCCGTGGGAAGAGCCAGGTGCTCCGAGGGGGAGCATCACCCCTGGGTGCCCAGCACAGCACCCACCTCTCAAGGATGTGGTGCCCCCGGACCAGACCAGGCCTATTCCCTTCCCATCACACCAACAGCACGAAGGACGATTCCCATAGTTGGGAAGAGGAGGAAATGGAAGCAGAGTGAGGAATGATGCTCAGATATAGCAACACCCCCTGTGCTGCCCCTGTCACAGGCTGTGATGCTGCTGTTCCATGCTACAACTCTCAAAATATCCACAAAGCCACCTTTGCACCCAAAACGATGGGAAAGAGGATGAAGCACCCATCCCCAAGAGGCAGAACAGCAGGGTCACACCACTGCCCCTCTGCCTGCCGATCCCTCAGGAGTCACATCCACCCCGGTGCTGAGGTTACGCTGCCGACACGGAGCTGTCTGCCCTGAGTCAAGGGCAGGCCAGACGCAGCGGTGATGGGAGTCACTTTAATAGACACCTGTCACCTGATGGGGAGAGTTAATGCATCCCCCTGCTCCTGCTGGACACCGGATGAGCATCCTCAGCTCAGCGGGGCAACCGCATCCCTGCTGCCGCCGCACCCCGGGCTGTCACTTCAGCAAGGTGGGGGGACACAAAGCAGCTGGGGAGCAGGGGAGAGCGCCAGGGCAAGGCCTGGCTTTTACAAACAGCTCTAATATCCCTGGAAGACATCTCCGAGTCATGCACCGGGTTGGAAATGTCTCCCATTACAATTATGAGTCATTGGTGACTCAGTGACATTTCTGAAATGAAAAAGCAGTCGCTTGGCCCAGCCCTTTGCTGCCCCGCTCGGCGGCCGCACGAGTGCTACACGACTGATTTCTAATGCCATTTCCCAGACAAACACCCCCCACCACCACCACCACCCAAACTCATTGCCCACCACCCCGGCCACGCAGCCACTCAGGGAGATTCCCCTGGGATGGCAGGTTTTGTAATCACACATCTTTAAAATTAACCAAAGCAACCTGTTGGGTATTTCCAACAGCCCAGGACTCAGATCATAGAATCATGGCATGGTTTGAGTTGGAAGGGACCTCAAAGCCCATCCAGTTCCTGCCATGGACATCTCCCACTGGATCAGGGGGCTCCAAGCCCCATCCAACATGGCCTTGAACACCTCCAGGGATGGGGCAGCCACCACTGCTCTGGGCAACCTGGGCCAGGGCCTCCCCACTCTCACAGCAAAACATTTCTCCCCAAGATCTCATCTCAATCTCCTCTCTTTCAGCTGAAAACCCTTCCCCCTCATCCTGTCCCTGCACTCCCTGATCAGGAGCCCCTCCCCAGAGCGTGGTGCACGCAGCAGCACAGCACGCGTTGAGGCTCAGTGCAAAACCAGGGCCACGTTGTCATTGCAAACGCCTGCAGGGAAAGGGGGTTCAGAGACCCTCGGCCACAGGGGGGCTGGGATGGTCACAAACCACTGGTGTGTGGTCCCCAGGCACAATTTCATTAAGGAAACTCATTGTTCAGTTTTATCCTGGGAATGGCCAAATCCAGGGCAGGAAAGACTCTGCGAAGCAGCAACCCCCAATCACACAACTATTTCACCCCTCTCTCCACGGTCTCTTTATGGCCTAAGTGCTCTGTTATTAAAGCACTAGATTTTAGAGGCTGGGAGGTGGCTGCCCTCAGAGAAGGCATGGGGCAGGAATGGTGAAGGGCTGGGATGCTGGGAGGAAGGGATGCTTGAAGGCTGGGATGCTCGGGGTCAGGATGCTTGGGGAGGAGGTGTGTGTGATGGTTGGAGGCAGGGATGCTTGAAGGCTAGGATGTTTGGGGATCAGGATGCTCAGAGGCAGGGATGCTTAAAGGCTGGGATACTTGGGAATTGGGATGCTGGGAGGCAGGGATGCTTGAAGGCTGGGATGCTTGGGGATCAGGATGCTCAGAGGCAGGGATGCTTAAAGGCTGGGATACTTGGGATACTTGGGAATTGGGATACTGGGAGGCAGGGGTGCTTGAAGGCTAGGATGTTTGGGGATCAGGATGCTTAGAGGCAGGGATGCTTAAAGGCTGGGATGTCCAGGATACTTGGGAATTTGGATACTGGGAGGTAGGGATGCTTGAAGACTGGGATGCTTGGGGATCAGGTTGCTCAGAGGCAGGGATGCTTAAAGGCTAGGATACTTGGGATGCTTGTGGGTTGGGCTGCTTGGAGGATGGGGTTCTCAGAGATTAGGATGCTCAGAAGTTGGGATGCTCCTAGGCAGGGATGCTTGGAAACCAGGCACAATGATCCACGTTCACCACCATCCCAACTGTTCCGCGAGGGGATGAAGCTCACGGGAACCCAGCAAGGCTGAGGTAGGGCAGGCTCTGGTACCACAGCGGGACCGGTTCCAAGGGCTGGGATCACATAGAAACCCAGCACAGTGTGAGAGCCCTCCCTGCACACCTCCTTTTGCCACCTGCAGCAGGTGAACCACCAGGCTCAGCATCGCGTGGCGGCTGCGGAACGCACGCTGTCGGCGCCAGGACATATCAGAGCAGAAATAGACCCGGAGCCGTCGTCCCCCCTCCTGCTCCACCACCCCCTTTTTACTATTATGTCTGAGAAGAGATGTCTCTCCTTTTTTTTTTTTTTTAAGATGATTTAATCACTTGGTGATGAGGGCTGCCTGGCTGGGATACAACTGAGCTCTGGGCATCGCCAAAAGAAAAAGGGGATATAAAAAGAGGAGGAAGCATCAGTAGCAGCGACGCTGATTGACAGTGAATGAAATGAAGCGGCCAAATTTCATTGGCGTGGTTTGAAATCCCAGGACGATGTGGAGAGCTGATGGCTCCTTTCCTAGGGTTTTGCCAGAGCTAGCGTTTGCCTTTCATCCTTATTTAACTCACTGTTTGGAGACTGCCACGGGTTGGGTTTGTTTTTTTTTTTTATGTGTGTGTGGTGGTTGTGTTTTAATTGCACATTTCCCTCCTGGAGGAGCTTTTTTTTTTTTAACATCCCAGCGTGTGTGTGAGCAGAAATTCAGCTGGGTGTGTACAGAAGAGGGGCCCAGCGGAGGCACGAGCCTTTTGCCCAGCACCTCAGCTGCTTCGTGGCCTCAGGCCCTCGCTGAGAACAGCCCTTAAGTGCTTGTGCAATTTATACCCTGGATGCAGATAATTAAAGCACTCACGGTTGAGGTTTGATAAAGTATTTTCCTGGAAAGGCAGCATCTATCAGGGCTCAAATCTCAAACGCAGCCTCTGCCGGCTGCCCAGAGGAATGTGGGTCACATCACATGTATAGGGGTCCCACAGGCACCCCCTGCACTCACAGAATCACAAGGTTGGAAAGGACCTCTGAGATCATCAAGTCCAACCTATAACCCAACACCAACACCAACCCATCATCTAACCCATGGCACTCAGTGCCTCATCCAGTCTCCCCTTAAACACCTCCAGGGTCGGTGACTCCACCCCCTCCCTGGGCAGCCCATTCCAATGGCCAATCACCCTTTCAGGGAAGAATTTTTTCCTCATATCAAGTCTAAACTTTCCCTGACCAAGCTTAAGTCCCTGCCCTCTGGTTCTGCCACTGGTCACCTGAGAGAAGAGACCAACCCCTGCCCGACTACAACCTCCTTTTAGGGAGTTGTAGAGAGCAATGAGGTCTCCCAGAGAGCAATGAGGTCTCCCGAGGTCTCACTCATCCACCTGCAGGAATCCTTCTCCCAATTACTGGATCTTTGCTGGGAAAAACAAGTATGTGATGGCTGGGATGGAGGGTTCTTTGTGCGTGGTGCACTCCAGGAGCATCTCCCTGAGAGCATCTCCCGTTTGGAGCCAGCAGGTCCCTGCCACCAAAGGGCAGCAATTGCCCCTGTGGTGATATTCCAGCAAAAGAATCACAAAAACATAGAATTCCAGAACGGTTTGGGTTGGAAGGGACCTCAAAGCCCATCCAGTTCCAACCCCCAGCCATGGGCACCTCCCACTGGATCAGGGGGCTCAAGGTCCCATCCAGGTTGGCTTTGAATGCATTCAGGGATGGAGCATCCACAACTTCCCTTGGAAAAGAAGACCAAAAGGTGGCGAAAGTACTATTTTCCAAGCCTTCCTTCCTTTTTTTGAATGAGGAAAGGTGCCAGGTTGGCAGGGCTCCAGTTGCCAGCTCTCGGCTCCGCTCTGCTTTCCCCCTCTGCCAGCAGCTGAGCCTGGGCTGGCTCATCTCACGAATGGCCCAGGAGAGGCTGAACTCAAGAGCATCAGCCCAGCAAGCCCAGAGGTGGTCGGGAGCAGCCAGTGACACCACCCAAACTGTTTGGCTCCCCAGATGCCAAGAGCCCTGCTTCTCCCTCACAGCTGGATTTCAACCCAAATTTCCAGGCTTTTCATCACTCCAGCTGGAAGAAACCTGGCAAATCCATCAACTGCGTGCGACCTACCCCCACGAAGAGGGACATGTCCCAGGGACCAGCAGTTCCCTGAGAGATGGGATGAAGCCCTGCAGCTGCAGAACAAGCTCTGACCCATGGGGCCAGCATGTGCCCCCCCTACTCATCACCCCGAAAAAAGCAGCCAGGTTGACACAAGAATTACAAGAGGCTGAAAAAAGCTCTGCTTTTGTGAAGATGATCCCCCCAATCCCAGGTCCTTTTTGCTCTGGCATCACCTTCCCTCTGTGCCTGGGAAGGAGCTGGGTGACATCACAGGGGGCTCAGCAACACGGGGGGGGGGGCAGTATTGGGGGGAGGGCTCAGCACCGGGGGGGGGCGCTCAGCAACACGGGGGGCTCAGCATCGGGGGAGGGGGCTCAGCAACACGGGGGGCTCAGCATCGGGGGGGGGCTCAGCAACACGGGGGGGGGCCAGTATTGGGGGGGGGGGCCTCAGCATCGGGGGGAGGCTCAGCAACACGGGGGGCCCAGTATCGGGGGGGGGGGGGGTCAGCAACACGGGGGGCTCAGCAACGGGGGGGGTCTCAGCAACACGGGGGGCTCAGCATCGGGGGAGCTCAGCAACACGGGGGGGCTCAGCAACACGGGGGGCCCAGTATCGGGGGGCTCAGCATCGGGGGGGGGTGTCAGCAACACGGGGGGCCCAGTATCGGGGGGGGGGCTCAGCATCGGGGGGGGGGGTGTCAGCAACACGGGGGGCTCAGCATCGGGGGGGGGGGGGGCTCAGCAACACGGGGGGCCCAGTATCGGGGGGGGGGGGCTCAGCAACACGGGGGGTCCAGTATCGGGGGGCTCAGCATCGGGGGGGGGGGGGGTGTCAGCAACACGGGGGGCTCAGCATCACGGGGGGGGGGCGGCCTCAGCATCACTGCCTCTTCCCCCCCCCCCCCCCCCCCCCCCCCAAATATTTGTTTAATGAGGGCATTCCTGTCGCACCTACTCCGATGCTGCGGGGACCGTGGCTGCCTACAGCATCCTCAAACCTCCGGAGAAGGGCTATGAGCCCCTCGGTGTACCCGCACCAGGCCTGAAGCAAGGGTGATGGCCACTTGCAGCCACGCACACAGACCCTTTGCATGGAGGTTGTGGCAGATTGAAAGTGCAAAGAGCATCTGTCCCCAAGCATCCCCCCACCCCGTGCCTCGCCGGCCACCCCTGCGTTCAGCCCCCATCCGCAGCCCGCGACGCGCCCGCTTTGATCCTCTGTTTAATTTCTCCTTCCCATTAATTTGTGATCAGGCTCTGAACCTTCGCGTGGAGATGCTGAGATCAAATGATTAGTTAAGAGACAGTCGGGCGAGGAGAACATGAAAGGGAGAAGTTTTGGTTTAAGGATATTAACCCCGGTGAGGCAGCGCAGGAAGCGGCAGAGCCGCGAGCAGAGAGCTCCCTCTGCCCCCAGCAAACCCTCTGCGACCACAAACGCACTCGTTGCACCAGGACTTGGTCTTTCCTTAAGGTCCTGCAAGCTCATCCCATCCCAGAAGGAGAAGGGACCTTGAGGAGAAGCTGCTGCGCTGGGAAATGTTTGCACCAGGGGATGAGTTGCTGCTAATAAAGTATTATCTGAGGGTGAAATGGTCACAAAAAAGCCCCTGAGATGGGTGGTACCCACTGATAGCCCAACTGTGCATCAGCCCTTGCAGCAGGGGAGACACCCTGCTTGCAAAATATGGTATAAATAAGATAATAACTGGTTTATTATTGGATTAGAGGCAGCCCAAGGGAAACAGCAGTGCTTCTCCCATCACTTTACCACCTTCTAGGATGAGGGAATCCGAGGGAGTTTGTATTGCCAGTATCAAAACCACCACTTGGGAAGGGGAATAAATAAAAGTCAGGCCACAAGGAGGGACTCAAGAAGAGCTCTCATACCCAAGATAGGGGGAAAAATGCAAGGAGCAGAAAGTGATTATTTCAATCACAATGAAAATGTACTTTGTTAGAAAACGTGGATTTGCCTTTGATACTTGATACCAAGAAAAGCGATATCCAGGAATACAATACCCCATCTCTGTGGTGGGAGAATGAGTTATTAAATCAGAAGATGAATGGCTCACAGTGCTCTGGTTAAGAGAAAAATAGTTATAAACTTACTCTTTGCCCCAAAACACATTCCTCCCCCTCACCCTGGGCCTCGTCTCTCCCCTTCCGTAGAGCTCACTTATGTGGCTCATTTCTCTGACTTATAAAAATTCAGGAGGGGAAATGTCAATAGAAGTAAAAAAGGTGAATTTAGAGTGGTGTTTTTTTTTTTCTCTCTCCTCCCCTATTTAAAAAAAAAAAATACACACGAGGAATAAAAATAACCCACATGGCTCAGTTGTGGGGAAGGAGTGAGGATGGAAATGAAGGTGCATTCTTATGTATAGCAGCGCAGCCAGCGCCCCGTGGCAGGGCGACTCGCTCTGTTCTGCATGAATAAATATCTTTATAAATGTAAGGCTGCAAAGAACTCAAATCCCATAATCGAGGGAGTTGTTTCGCAGAGGCTGGGAGCAACTCGAGCCACCAGCTCTTCTTATTCTTCAGTATTTATGTAAAGAACCATTGAAATGATAACGCAGGGCCCCCTCCCCATCAAGGGAGAAGCGAAGGGTTTTTGGTAGCGAGGGATGTGACCCCTCCCCCACCAAAAAATATTAAAAGCTTTGGGTGCAAACCCACTGGTGACACCATAAGGGCTTTGTATCACCCCACGGAGAGGGCAGCATGCTGCTCCCATGAGCTCCAGGTGCTCAGGATCAGGCCACTTGCTCCAGCAAGGGGCTCAGGGAACACTTTCCTCAAGTCCAGCGCTGCTAGAAAAGCCCTTTTGCTTCCAAGACTCCAAGAAACAAAGCTGCTGAAAGCTGCCTGATGACTCAATTAGTTAAAACTCAGACACAGGCACACACGTGCCAGCCCTTGGTGCCAGCCCAGAGCATCCCCAAACCCCTCCGGAGCGCAGGCACCGCGCTGCCTCCTCTCCCCACAGCACATGGAAGCAGGTGGACTTTATTCCTAACACTTTTTCTGCCCTTGGCTATCCGAGACACCCCTCCCGAAGCAGGATCTCCCAATCCCCACCCCCCACCCCCCCAGTATCTTGGTTCCCCATTACACAACCCTGCTCGGGAGATCCTACGTGGGCAGACGTGGGCTTTCCTCTGAATTGACAACAGCTCCGCGCTGCAGCTCAGCAGAACATGAGCAGCTTACATAAACAGCACCCCGAGTTACCCCACGTGGGGGCTGCACACAGCCACCTGGGTTTTTGAGGGAGGGGGAGGCTTTTTTCTCCCCCCCCCACCCCATAAACCAACCCAAACCCGACCGAGCCTCTCCTCGTGGGGGAAATGCAGCGCGCGAGAGAAATGACTCAAGTGTTTTGTAACCTGTCACACTCAAAGCTGCAATTTGGAGCTTTGGAGGCAGGGAAGGAGGGAGCCAAAATAGTCTCCCCAACCCCAGCTTGTATAACAGAGATCCCCCATCCCCTCTGCTTGGAAAAAGAGGGAATTTTCTGCTGTAGATTGGCAGCTGGAATGAAGCAGGCGAGCTCAGGGCTGTTACAGCACAGGAAGGAACCCCCAAATTGGGAAGGATTACTCATCCATGGAAAAGGCTCCTGTGCTGGCGGGAAGGCTCCAGGGAAGATGCTGCAGGGGAGGAAGGCTCCCGGGGATGGCTTCTATGGATGCTCTGGCTCACAGCCTGGCAGCAAGGGTGCACCCCCTGGGATGCTGCCCCGAGCAAGAGGTGATGCTTGGGAAATGCAGCTGGAGCAGGACAGAGCAGGCTTCCCTGCAGAGAATGGACCTCGCAAGGGCTGCTCTGGTGATGGGCATCCGGCACCAAAATTCAACACAGAGCAGGTTCAAGCCCTCCCAGATGCTGGAGAGGGGATGGGAGATGCTTGGATAGTCCCATGGGAGGGCTTCCAGCTGGGTCAGGTTGTGTTTGATGGGCAAACACACCTCCCATACAGTGCTTTCCTCTTGGCTCTCCCTCTCCACGTGGATCAAAGCCACCAACACCCAGTACTTCACAGCATTGTCATGGCTCAGCAACTCAGCACATCCCAGCGAGACCCACAAGAGCCTGGCTGCACCCAGGGCCCTCTGCAAAGAGCAAGGAGGGCAATACCTGCCTGCAAGAGGCTGGGCAATGAAGCAGAGACACCCCCAGTACATCCAACCTGCTGCTGGGTCTGGCCTGGGGGGCCTTTTCCATCCCCAACAAGCAGGGATGTGCCTGGCTTTGCACAATGTCCTTGTCCAGCTGAGTTTGCTCCTTGTTACAAGTGCAGCAGCAACAGGGAGGCAAGAGGGAATATTTCTGTGGAATCAGTGCCAGCAGAACATGACAGGGATGAGAAGGGTGCAGGGGAGATGGAAAAGGTGTGAGAAGGCCACGCCCAGCTCACCCCCTTGGTTCAATACGATTTCAGACCCCACAAACTCAAATTTCAGGGCACAAACACCAGGAGCATCTAGAGAAACCTGCCTCTTGCTATAAACCCTCCTGCCCACCCAAACCACCACTAATTCCTTTTGAAAAAGTCAAGGCAGGTCCCGGGGAGGGCAGGAGATGCAATAAAAGTGACACCTCACCTCGGGGCTCATTGATCTGCCATCGACTGCGGTGTTGGATCTGACTTTGAAACCCTAGACAGGCTTTGGCATCTGGACTTGGTGGGGGCAGCACTTCCTAAGGGTCTCCTCAAAAATAAATTGGGTCAGTAGTTTTAAATGAGGGGAGGGACAAGCTCTGCAGCCTTTCCTCTAGAGTCACCCGAGCTTAAGGCACTTAAACCCAGTGTCCAATGCATAACAGGACGGCGCAGGCTGTGGTTGGTTCTCAGAGTATCCCAAAAAAATCCCAAATACAGGATGAGGAAAACAAAATTATGAGGTTGTTTTTAATAGATTGATCTGCTTCTACAAAGCAATTTAGCTTTGCAATTAAAATAGAAATAATTAAACCCTCTATTTCTTTATGACAGACTGACCCGATGGGTGCATCACTGCAGCTTGCAGAGTAACAGGTTAAACCCAAAGGAGTTCCAAAGGTGCCCATTTATTGTCCATGCAATAAATCAGCATCTCTGAGACAAAAAGCAGAATTCCCAACTCCTCGGCCACTGCACAATCACACATTCCCAGGACATTCCTGCTGGGATCCCAGGACACAACCCAACTCCACACACAACGCGAGCAGTGGCTCCAATTTTAACACAGAACGGGGTGATTCAACACAAAGTATACATCTGCCGAAGCAACACAATTATCTTGTGGAGTTAAACGTTGATGGATAGAAGTTTTAATTACCAAACCTTTTCATCCTCCCCCACACGCAAAAAGTATATTTTCTGGCATGTTTATTTAATAATAAAATATGATAAAATTATATGTTAGTGGAATAAGCGCATGGTGTGTGTAAAGTACAAGATGAGCTGAAGTCTGTTTTGTCACCAGAGCTGAAAATATTAGCTCCTTTGATCTCTCTGGCTCCAAAGCAGCTCCAGAAGGAGAGAGCAGCACATGCAGCATCGCATGGTGCATCCAGCCCGGGGAGAGGGGGCTGGGGGAGGCTGGACCCCAGCTCCTGCCTCTGCAGATGCCGCCGCGCTCCCCGCTCACGCAGGGCAGGAGAGATTGACAACCTCCACTCCTGCACACGTCCCCATCTCTTGATTTACCCAAAGAGAAGAGCAAGGACAAGCCAGCTGCCTTAATCGCCACGGACAGGGCTAAAGGGTGGCCCTGTCACCCATCAGTATCATTTAGAGGTTGGGAAGTGCCCAACTCCCACGGGGAACGCCCCGTGGACCTCCGTGTTCATATCAGTCTTCATTTCATTTGGTCCTTAACACCGTTGTCTGGTTCATGCATCCCCGTTGTACAATAACCTTATCTGATGCTTTCCCGTCCCCTTGGCACCAGGATGAGGATGGTGCCCTGGCACCACGACCCTCTGCTCCCAACCCTGGCTGTCAACAGGGAACAGCAGCACCTACAGCACATTTGAGACCAGCAAGGCACAGCTCATTCACTTCTCAACACACAGGTTGAGGTTCCCCCCCCCTCCTCCCATCGCAGTAAATTCTCCAGCAGGAAATTCCACACACACCCCCCCCTCCTTGGAAATTCACAGCCAACCTGCTAATGAGTCTTTGTGAACCTTGTGCCTTCCTACCTCTAATTTTACAGCCTGTTAGGATTTGAGCTCTGTGGACAGCCTCACATTTGGTTTGGAATTATAGGCTGAGTGGCTGTTCTCTCCTATTATTGTGCTGTCAATCTTGTATTAGCACATTATAATATGCTACACTGAATGCATCTGTTCTGTATATCACAAGTCCTAATTGTCATTTGTTGAATCACTTTGTCTTATAGGATTGTTAAGCAATTATTTCATCCAAAGCAGCTTAAACTTTGATTACTGTATAGTGTTTACAGGGATCAAAGTGAAATCATCAGCTGCTTCAAACACTTCGCTGCCGCAGTGGAGTTTGTCCCGCGCACACGCGGATGCCGACACAGAAGGGATGAGGAGAGGGGATTTTATGACCTCTAGGTTCTTGCCATCTCCAAAGCCCATCCTTCTGCCCCAAGGGGGAACATAGTTTGTCCAGGATGGTTAAATGTCCAGCAAAAGTGTAGGTAATGATACAGATGTGAAGTGATGTTTCTGCCAAGATTGCTCATGGAAAGAGGTTCTCACCGCGCGTGGCACCAGCTGGACCGTTGGTCCCCTCTGGTTGGGCAAAGGTCCATCCTGGAGCAACACCCTGCACTGCTCCATTCAGGATGTTCTCCTGGATGCTCCTTAGGAGGCATGGAAAGGGAAGAAGTGCTTTGCTCAGAGGCACACAAGGTGCACCCCAAATCATCTCTGCAACACAAACCTTCATCAATGCAGAGGCGTTCACAGCGCACCAGACCCCACGTGGTCCTGCCAGTGGAGGACAAGGCTGATGTGGCACAGAAGAGCCTGCAGCACGCATTTTTCACTTTAACAGCCCCTACTTAAGCCCTCAGAGAAGCACTTGGGTAGCTCTCAGGCCTCACACCAACCCCTCCGCTCAGAAGTCGCAGGGATGGCCCCAGGCAGCCACTGGGCTGGCAGCCCTCTGAAGTTGGAGATGCTGGAATGCCAGCATACAGTCCCAGGGCTTGGGAACCCAAGCCAGCATCAGCTCCGGCAGGGCAAAAGGGAGGGGTTCCTCACCAAGGGCTTGGGCTAATCCCCATAATATCTGGCTGACAGCATCGGGAAGGAATGTTGGGCCATTGTTTTTTAAGTAGCCCAGACAGGATTGAGAGAAAAACAGGCTGGTGGCTCCTTAACCCCAGACGCTTCCACGAGCCAACAAGGATACACAAACTGTCAGGAATCTTCTGCTTAAAACCATCTTCTTTAATGAGACTTGAATCTAACCCGAGTGCTGCTCAAAAGCCCCTTTCTCCCACCCAGCTGCAAATCACTGCCTGCCACAAACCAGAGCACATCCCAATTAGGAGATTAAGCAGAGCTGCTTCTCCTTTTGTTAAAAGCTAATGAATTTCTTCATATGAGCAATTTTCCAAATCATGGGCCCCAGACCCTAAAGCACAGTCAGGATTGTCCCCAGCTCAGCCACAAAACAGTCACAAAAGGGGCCAAAGCAGCAAGATGCCCACCAAGTGGACTTTGAGCATGATCCAAGCTCTCAGGAGAGGTTCATTCTCCTGGACATGCCCACAATCCTTGGTGCCAGGGCAGGACACGACCCATGGCTCTTGGTCCCCAGAGCTGGTTACAGATCCAGAGGAGGCCAGAGATGATCTGAGGGCTGGAGAATCTCCCATATGGGGACAGGCTGAGGGAGTTGGGGTTATTCAGCCTGGAGAAGAGAAGGATCTTGAGAGACATTAAAGCAGCCTCCCAGGACTGAAAGGGGCTCCAGGAAAGCTGGGGAGGGACCCTTGATCAGGGAGTGCAGGGATAGGATGAGGGGGAAGAGTTTGAGCTGAAAGGGGGGAGATAGAGATGAGATCTTGGGGAGAAATGTTTTGCTGTGAGGCCCTGGGGAAGTTGCCCAGAGCAGTGGTGGCTGCCCCATCCCTGGAGGTGTCCAAGGCCAGGTTGGATGGGGCTTGGAGCCCCCTGATCCATTGGGAGGTGTCCCTGCCCTTGTCAGGGGGTTGGAACTGGCTGGGCTTTGAGGTCCCTTCCAACCCAAACCATTCTTTGATCCTATGATTTCTGAGATTCCTGGTCCCTTGGCTGAAGAGCAAGACTTGCCCCTTCCCCACACCCTAAACAAGCAACGGCACAGCCCAAAGAAACCTCTGAGGAAGTCGTCAAAGCCTGTGATGAAAACAAATCTGGATGAGCAGGTAAAAGGTGGCGCCGTAAACCGCAGCTCGAGAACCTCGCGGCGGGCAAATTGCTTTTTAACAAGCAGACAACTCCTATCAACAGCATCCACCGTATGTTTTTATAAAGCTCAGAAATATGTTTCTCAAAGGCCAGTAAATAAAGTTCCTATCGATTCGATCTCGAGCCTAATCCGTTTTTCTGTCTGCCACCAACAGTGGTAATAAAAGCGAATCATGTAACGCGGCGCGCGCGCTAATGCGCCCATTCATCACGGCCCCGGCTGCGCTCCGGCCATCTATCACCTTCCACTGCCATTGCTTAGCTGCAGAATTTATAAACTTGCCCCAAATTGATGCAATGTCCAATTTTCTTTTCCAATTTATTTTTTGGTTGAGCGAAGCAATATTGAGGCAGAAGGAGGAGGGCGCATTTCCCGTCTATCCAGATGTTCTGAGGCTCCTTCTTTCTTCCTTTTGGGCTGGGAGCAGCTCCTCCAATGGGGTTTTTCAGGAAGGTGAGGAAAGATGTTTCATGGCTGCATTTAGAGCTGAAGTGGAAGGGACCCACAAGGATCATCGAGTCCAACTCCTGGCCCTGCACAGGACAACCCAACATCCACCCCATGTGTCTGAGGGCATTGGCCAAATGCTTCTGGAATATTGTCAGGCTCTGACTGCTTCCCCAGGGAGCTCTTCCAGTTCTCCACCACCCTCTGGGTGAAGAGCCTCTTCCTAATATCTAACCCAAACCTCCCCTGAAGGCTTGCTCCACATCACATATTTGCAGTGGTACCCAAAGCTGCATGGGAAGCCTGCAGAGCAAGTTATCTGATGCTCAGAGTGGACTCCAAGAAAGGACTGAGCATCCTCAGCACCACAAAGCTGCATCTCACACCCACTTAGATCTCTGCAACCCTTGGATGGACCAACTGGTTGCTCTTCTCCATCACAGAACAGATGCTTCCCCAGGCACATGGCAGGTTTGGAGGTTCTTGCCCAGTTCAAGTGTTTCCAGGGTACCCAAACCATCAGCCACCAGTCTCCACGTGCCTGGAGATGCCTCCTCTTACTCCTCTGCAGAGCCCTGAACGTGCTGCTCAGAGACAGCAGTCGGATGTAACAGCTGCACCAAAAAGTGTCAGAGATTGGTCTTTTGGGAAGCAAAAGCTGTGTTTGATAAAGCTGCATCTAAACTAGTTATGCATCAATGGATATTAAAAACCCTACGAACACAGAAGATGATGTATTAAAATCCCCCAGGGCAAGCAGAGGTAGGTGTCTATCAAAGCTCAGCTTTGCAGGATAGGACAAGGGGGAAGGGTTTTGAGTTGAAAGAGAGGAGATTGAGGTGAGATCTCGGGGAGAAATGTTTTGCTGTGAGGGTGGGGAGGCCCTGGCCCAGGTTGCCCAGAGCAGTGGTGGCTGCCCCATCCCTGGAGGTGTTCAAGGATGGGGCTTTGAGCCCCCTGATGCAGTGGGAGGTGTCTCTGCCCATGGCAGAGAAGAGGAACTGGATGGGCTTTGAGGTCCCTTCCGACCCAAACCATTCCATGATTCCAAGATACCATACACACTTCAAGGTCTTTCACCTACAAACACATTCACGTTGCCTTCACCAAGGAGCATCAAGGCTGTGAGCAGAGACCTCCAGCACAGGCAAAGCGTGATCCCCAGACCCATTGCCCACGTCTGGAACAAGGATGGGAAAGGTCCTGTTCCCCCGGCTCCGAAACCTGATGAATATTTCCAGAGATAAAAACAAACACTCCGCTTTCTGCTTTTTTGGTGGTTGTTTTTCTTGAAGAGACAAAGTGTTCCACAGAAAGCAGACACTTCCTACACAAGTTTTCAGCCTCAAACCCCGAGTTTTTCTGCCACGTATTTTGATGGAAGAAGCAGAGCCAGCCCTTTACCCAGCCCATCCCTCACCAACCCATCCACGAGAGCCTTGGCAGGGCCGTGGCACCCCACGGTGCTGAGAAACATCACATAGAGATGGAGAGAACTCTACCAAAGCAAGGTTTTCCATTCTCACTTGGGAATAGAAAAATATCTTGTTTCCTGACCTTAGAAATCCCATCATAAACCATAAAAAGCCTGTGCACGCCTCAGCCCTGGTGAAGGATGAGGCAGCTCTTATTCACACTCACTTCAGGGTGTTTTCTTGGGGGAAAGATTATCCCAAAGCACCCTTACAGGTTCAGGAGTAAGAAAAAAATGTATATATTCATATAGAGAAAGCCTGAAGCAATTCCAAGCTGGTTCTTTGCAACAAATTTAAGGCCACCCAGCCCCTTGCCCAAAATTACCCCCCCCGTGTTTGCACCCTGCAAAAGCTGGAAGGGTGCAGGGAGCTGGGGATGTGTTTCTGGCTAAGGCCAGAGGAGAGAATAAATGGAAAGCCAAGGGAAGCAGCAGGACCCGTGTCCTCAGATGCCGCCTGAGCCGCAAGATGTGCCGAGTTGTCTTGGAAGGAGCCGGTGCCAAATCCGCCAGCGGAGACGAGCGAGCCCCGATGCCAAGCAAGACCCTCCACAACGGGCTCCCCAGGGACCTGCCCACCCCCAGTGCTGCCATCTCATCCCAAAATAAACATCCACGAGGGACACTCAGCCAGCTCCCCAGCCAGGTTTATTCTCCTGCCCTTGTTTTTAGGTTCACAAATGCAGAGCCTGCATCCCACCAGTACGGCTCCGCTGTCTCCAAACCCTCCCCACAGCAGCACTGGACCAAACAGCAGCCACCAGCATCACACCAAGCCCTTCCCTTTCTCCCAGTTTGCTTTCCAGGACATAAATTAAAAGCAAAGCAACTGCCTACATCCCTGGGAGATTTCAAACTACTGGAAAGCGATGCGCGAGTGATGGATGATTCGATGCAGAGCATCTTCTGCCAGGGAGGATTATGTTTTTGGAAGAATCAGACATCTTTAAGAGAAAGTTCTACTTCCAAGCCATGTGATGAACAGGGCTTTCCAGACGGCAACGAAGCAGCCAGAAATACTGATTCTTAACACTCCAAGGTAAAGCCAAGATGCACCAGAGCTGAGTTTTTGCCTGATTAGATA
Source organism: Tapera naevia (assembly GCA_033556795.1). Lineage (NCBI taxonomy): Eukaryota > Metazoa > Chordata > Aves > Cuculiformes > Neomorphidae > Tapera > Tapera naevia. The sequence continues at coordinate 238,552 of JAUMJJ010000117.1, forward strand.
GAGCTGAGGCATCCGGAGTTGCTGGGGTTGGAGCAAACAATGAGGAAACAGCACTTGGTTGTTATTGGGGTGTCAATAAAGGTTTCACTAAGGATTTGGGACAAGGTCTCCACTGCAAGTTGATGTCACCACACCCTCGATCCAAGTGTGGTGACCCAAGCTAAGCAGGTCATAGCAGGACACTGGAGGGCACCTCTTGATCAGGGAGCACAGGGGTGGGATGAAAGGGAATCATTTTAGAGCTGAAAGAGGGGAGATTGAGATGAGATCTTAGGGATAAATGTTTTGATGTGAGGGTGGGGAGGCCCTGGCCCAGGTTGCCTAGAGAAGCAGTGGCTGCCCCATCCCTGGAGGTGTCCAAGGCCAGGTTAGAGGGGGCTTGGAGCCCCTGATCCAGTGGGAGGTGTCCATGGCATGAGGGTGGAACTGGATGGGCTTTGATGCCCCTTCCAACCCAAACCATTCTATGATTCCCAAGATGCTTGGTCCCTTGGCTGGAGAACAAGTCCTACCCTTTACCCATGCCCTAAACAAACAACAGCACTGCCCAAAGAAACCTCTAAGGAAGTTGTCAAAGCTTGTGATGAAAACAAACCTGAGCAGGTAAAAGGTAGTGCCATAAAATGCAGCTCGAGAACCTCGTGGCGGGTAAAGTTCTTTTTAACAAGCAGACAACCACTTGCAGGATGCCACCTGAACAGCCACAGACCTGCACGACATCGCACTTCTCCCTTTCTCAGGGCTCTCACACAGCCCTGGTGCAGCACCCAGTGGCTCCCAGTGCTCCCAGTCCCCCAGCAGCAAGGGGGTTCAGAAAGTTCAATGCTGCCACCTGGTGGCAACGAGTGGGAACTGCAGCCCGTGCCCGGATCGGGGGGGGCTCCCAGCAGGGCGCCCCCCGTTACTGGTTCCCAGTTACCGTCCCTCTCCCCCTCCACCACAAACCCTACAGCCGCAAGGAGCTCATCAGATTAATTAATTAACCTCGTCCTTCAGTCAGGCATGGTCAGGCATCAGCAAGGGATGCAAACACCCAACAAAAGTGAACATCTCCCTTAAAATGTTTACAAGCAATTGCAAAACCCTCTCCGCTTTCAATTTTTTTCCATATACTTGAAAAAGTAGCAAAAATACAGAAAAAAGTTAAATTTCAGCTTACCCAGATCTCACCCTCAGCCCAAAACCTTGAAGCAATGGGATAGCACAGAAAAAAAGCATAGAAAGTCATTCTGGGAGGTGTTCAAGGCCAGGTTGGATGGGGCTTTGAGCTCCCCTGATCCACTGGGAGGTGTCCCTGCCCATGGCAGGGGGGTTGGAACTGGGTGGGCTTTGAGGTCCCTTCAGACCCAAACCATTCTGAGATTCAACCTTGCGTGACGCCAGGATTAAGAGGCACAGCGCGAGCAGCCGGCAGCGCTTTGGCAGTGGTACAGCAGCACAAAGCCCCAGGTGAACGACTCCCGGGCTGCACCCAGCACCCAAACTCAGGTGCTGCCTCCTTACCTGGCCCAGCTCCCAACCAGGGTGCCAGGCTCAAAGCGCAGGCACACACGTGCATAGAAGCGATCCTCTCCCAGTGAATTCCTCCCCCTGCGACCTCGCGACGCCTTTAATTAAGGAGGAGGAGCTCGGAGCAAGGGTTGCAGCACACGAGTTACACCACGCGGGACCCACCTTCTTAGCCTGGGGGTACCGAACGCGGGGGCTGTCCCACTCCCTGCTGATCCGCTGCCGGTACTGGTGGCACTTGGGGATGTACATGCAGCCCACGTCACCCAGCGCTGGGTAAATGACTTCTAAATCCCCTCTGGGGAAGGAAAGAGAGAGGAAAAGAGCAGGTAAGGTGAGAATTTCTCCCAAGGAACAAGGGAGAGGGCAAGAGGAAACGGCCTCAAGTTGCACCAGGGGAGGTTTAGATTGGATGTTGGGAAGTTTCTTTACTGAGAGAGTGGTGAAGCTTTGGGCCAGGCTGCCCAGGGCAGTGGTGGAGTCTCCATCCCTGAAGGGGTTCAAAGAACATCCAGAGAGAAGAGTTCAGCACCTGCTCCTCCTCCCCCTGTGAGGAAGCTGCAGAGCACAACGAGGTCCCCCCTCAGTTTCCTCCAGCCACTGACTTCAGCCACTCCACACAGCTTCCCTTCAAACCCTTCCCCAGCTCCTCTGGGCACTCTCCAGCAGCTTTAGACCCTTTTTATCCTGTGGTGCCCAAAACTGCACCCAGGGCTCAAGGTGGGGCCCCACCACATCTCTGCAGGAAGGGCTATGAGGCTTGTGGTGGGATGACACGTTCTAGGACTTTTCTTCCCCAAAAGTAGTCTCCTTCCTCTGAAACTTTCTGCAGAGAACAGGGATTTTTTTTGTCTCTAATGCTGTAATTGGCTTTAAAAGCCTCTGCAAAATGGACCAAGGAACCAGCTGAGGTGACCAGAAACACTGAGTTCTCAGCCTGCATAAAGTGAAAGCTGCACAGTGCAGGAGGCACCACTCTGGCCCAGATTCCTGGTGAAAGGAAGAAAGCAACCAATATTTATAGCCCTGGCAAAGGGGACACTGGAATTAAGTGTCCCAGGAGGTGACACGGTGGACACACAAGGGCAGCACAGGACTGGATGCCCAGTTTGGAAAGGAGATAACAAGGAGCCACTCACTTGCAGAACGCGCTGTCCGGGCTGCTGAGCATCTGGAAGAAGCAGGTCTGGGTGGTCTTGCCCGACCAGGGGGGCTGCTCCCCCTGGGCAGAGGTGCTGAGCAGGCTGACAGCCAGCAGCACAGCACCCAGTGGCTTCATCCTGCCCTGTGGGGACCAAGGGACACAGGGTCAGTCCCACAGGCAGAGCTGTGGCCCAGCATTGTCCTCCCCAGCAGCCACAGCATCCTCACCACCAGGCTCCAGTAACACCCCCCAAGAAACCAGCTCCAGGTGAGCACATCCACCCTCACTTCACATTCTCCCCCCACCTCTGTTTCCACATCATTAATCCCAATTATCCCAGAAGTGAACTGTGTTTCCTGCTGCTGCCCCTTGCCAGGAAGCACTGAGCTCCCAGCACCTTAGAGGGCTCGTTTCTGCCCACCTGTGAGGGCACCAACACCCTGCACAGCACCAGGGAGATGCAGAGGGGGTGTCACACGCTGGGCACAGCACGGTGATGGTCACCACCATGGTGACCACTGTGATACCACGTTCCAAGCCCATGCAGTATCAAGCAAGGACAAAGCCCCTTCCTCCAGGAGCCAGAGCCCCTTCCCCCAGGAGCCACCCTGCTGCTCTCTGTAGGACCCTTAACATGGAGAAGATGGAAACCTGGTATCAGGCTTCTCCTGGTCCAACCAAGACCATTACCTATGGATACAGGACCAGCAGCAACACTGACTGACACAGCCCAACCCCAGGGAGACCCTCTGTTGGGGGAACAGCACACGGGGTCACCTTGAACCCAACCAGCCCCTCCAGAGCCAGGGCAGACCTTCTGCTTAGAGGACAGCCTTGCAAATGCATTTTTAGGCCAAAAGCCAAGTCCTGAGGATGAGGTTTCTATTCCCCACACCCCCACCAAGCCCAGTGCCAACCCTCACCAACCCAGCTTGCACCAAGGTGCCTGCACCAGCCTGGTGGACTCAGTGGCCACCACAGCTGGGCCTGAGGAGCCACTTACCCACCAGGTCCTGGTGAGCAGCTCTGAGGCAGAGCCTGGAGGTTTGAGGTTGCCACGGAGATGGTTTCCCTGGAAGGCAGGGAAGAACAGACTAGGAACAAAACCAGTGCCCCAGGCGAGGGGGGCACCTCAGCCCCTAAAAGGAGCACCTCAGCCCCTAAAAGGAGCACAACCCCACATAACAGCTTCCTCCCCACCAACAACCTTCTCCAACTGTCACACCAGCTCCGAGTCCTCACCTGGCCCGAGCTCCCCTCCCTGCACCAACAGCTCCCCCAGTGAATTAGAAAGGATGCAACCCCAGCGTTTCTTTGCTCCAGCCTGTCCTCACCGTTGCTTAATCTGTTCTGGATGAGGCACGTGCTGAAAACCCCACTGTCAGCTGGGAATAGGTGTTCCAACACGGGCTGTCTCGTTATATAACGAAGCACCGGCACGCAGGGCGAACACGAGTTAAGAGCGAGCGCCGCCGTCATTACGGAGAGAAAAAGGCATCAAGGCTTGAACTAATTACTGGATTGGGAATCATCTGGAGGTTTAGGGGGCTAATGGCTCCTGTTCCCACGCTACGAGATGGGCAAACCCTGTAATTAAGAGCCCTGATGCTGCGAAGACTCACGTGAGCAGCGCTTTTCCCATCGGAGTCAGGAGCGCTGGTTTGCATGAGTCAGGAGCATCCGAGTGGGGTTTGCATCCTCCCAGCCTGGGGGGGGGTGGTGATAATCTGGGGTCCCAGGGGAGCACAGCCTTAGGCAAGGAATGCCTGAGGATTGTTCATCACTACAGGCTCTCTGGATTCCTTAGAAAAGCAGGATTTCCCTTGAAAAGCTGACAACAAGTGAAGGGGAAGTGGATTTGATCAGGAAAGATACTGAGACACCAGAGAGCTGTAGCCATGGGCAAGGGGCTCTTCTTGCCAAAGTGACTCTCACCATGGTAAACCCATCCATTTTTATTTAAAGCTGGCATTGCTGCAGCCCCAGCAGCTCAGACCCCCCAGGGCTGGTCCAAGGTAGCAGAGGAGCATCAGAACTTTGCATCATCCCAGCTCCAGGTGGTTGCTGCAGAGATTAGAATCATGGAATGGTTTGGGATGGAAGGGACCTCAAATTCCATCCAGTTCCACCCCCTACCATGGGCAGGGACACCTCCCACTGGATCAGGGGGCTTCAAGCTCCATCCAACCTGGCCTTGAACACCTCCAGGGATGGGGCAGCCACCATTGCTCTGGGCAATCTGTGCCAATACCCAAATAACAGCAAACCCAGAGACAGGATGAAGTCTAAGCAAGCCAAACAGTGGTGTTTTACCTTATTTTAAACCCAGAGGCAGAGAGAAGCCCTTCACACAGAAGCAACATCAGCCTCTTGTCTCTGGAGACCTTCTGAGAGGACCACAGGACCTGCACAAAAGGGTTTGCTGCCAGACAAGGTGCAGAGGGATCCCCCAGGGATGCTCTGGAAGGAAAAGCCCACAGGAGCAACAACCTGTCTTGCAGCATCCTGTGCAATACAAACCAGGGCCTTCTCTCTAAACACGATTTGCAGAGTACTCATCAAGACCCTATTTCTGCTGCTCAGGAGCTGCAAAGGCAGTGGGAAGACTCAGCAGCAAAACCACATGCCCAAGGTATAAAATGCATGGGAATGCTGAGCTGCCAGAGCCAAGCAACAGCTCCTGTGAGGTCAGACAGGCTCCTGAGGGCCACAAAGCCACTGGGTTATTTGCTTTTTAGGCACATGCACAGGACTGAAGAGCCAGCAGTGCTGCTGGCTTTGCTGCCAGGCCACAGCAAACCTGCCCTGACACAACCCTGCCTGCAGAAATTCTCCACACCCTCCAAACCCAGGGGATGGGTGATTTCCACCAGCACCCACCTCCTCCTTTCTTGCCTGTTCCTGGAGCTCTCAGCCAGGCAAGAGCCACCAAACCACGTGCCCAAGAGTCTGCACCGAGCAGCCTCCCCTCCAGAGAAGGAGCCTCCCATGGGATCACACACCTCTAGTGGTGCCAAACCAGGTGTGAAGCACGAGCCAGCCTCCTCTCCCAGCACCTCAGGTGTGTTTGCATGTCACCTTTCCTGACTAAGCAGTGCAGGGCTGCTGGAATCTTGCCTTTCCAGCTGCTGAGAAGCCTCCGGCCACTCACAGCTGGGCAAGATCCATTCACCCAGGATGAACACTCAGCATCTACACTGCCTTCCACTTACAAATGCTCCACACTGGTTTTCTTTGCAAAACCATAACAGAAAACACTGTTGCAAACCCCTCTCCTGCTTCTCAGCTTTATTAGTTATCTGGAACACACAGGTCTGCCTGGCCAGGCAGCAAACACAGCCTTTAACCACGCTCAGATTATGTTCTGCACATCTGGACATGTACAATTACAAACCCTCAGCTTGCCCTGGCCTCTCTCCCTTTCCTCCAAGCAGGAGGAGAGGAAGGAATTGCTTTTAAACCATTGTTATTTGGAGGATGGCTTGAAACAGCCCTGGCAGGGAGCCACAGGCTGCACTCACCACCTTTCCCCATGCCCTGTCCTCACGCAGCCCCGAGATGTTCCCAACTTCAAGAACTGATATTTGGGTAGAAAAAAAACACCCCAAAGCTTTTAAAGGTACAAAGTCCAACCAGTGGCTTTTGGATAGATTTTGTTTGGTTGATCAGATGAGAGAAGAGATGATGGGGAAACACAAGGAAGAGAAGTGCTGCCCACACGTGCTGCAGCCCCACTATAATTTCAGTTCATGGGGAGGAGATACAAATGCAATATGTATTTCCAGCAAGACAAGTCCAAAAGCTACTAAAAAGCCTCTCACAGCTGGCAAAGCCAGTATATAAATAAGGAAATAATTATTTTCTATTTAGTATTAGAGATGAAAAGGCTCCTAAGAGAGGGAAACTACCTTAAGGCAGGGAGGGAAGGGAGAAATCTGTGGCTTGCTGTAACAACTGCAACAAAACACAAGTGGAAGCCAAAGCACGTGTTGGGAGCCAAGTTACACACATCAGCTGATTCATGGGGCCACAAAACAAGTGGTTGCAGAGGAAAGGAGAAGGTTGCTCGTTGTTAGAGGAGGCTGCAGCCCATCTCGGGTGCTGCTGAGCCCTTCAGATGCTCTAAAGCCCCATAAGCTGTTCCCCAGGTCCTAAAATACACACAAGGGAGCACTGAGAGCATCAAGACACATCTTAACCCAAAACTAAAGTATTCCAAGGTAACCCATGAATCAGACAGGATCTCAAAACTTTCACATACAAACCCTCCAATGCTTGTGCAGTTTTACTTAATGCTGGGCTTCAGTGCAAGAAAACTGTTTCCAGGTCAGAATTTCCCCATGAAAATCCATAAGGGACTGGCTTTTTATCCTGACATGGGCTAAAAATCTATTGTTTAGGAGCTCTGGAGTTTCCCACCCAAGCTCCTGGCTTCCTGTTGATGTTAGTTTAAGATTAACCAGTGCCATTTCCAATCCACTTCAGCATTTCTTCTGACTTCACCCAGCACTCAGTCCCCACACCATAAATAGCTGTTTTATTTCATGGAATCTGAGTTTACCTCCATCCCACTTCATCAAGTGACCTCTGCTCTCCTCAGACATTCATTGCCTGCAGGGACAGAGCAGGGCTTTGAGTTTCCCCAGCTCTGTGACACAGGAAACCTGGCACTGGGGATTTTCTTCCTCCCAGATTGTTTCAGGTTGCAATAAAGTTAGAGCTCATCACTGAATTCCACCAGAAAAAAACCCTGTCCCTTCCTTGCCACTGTTGTTTTGCTCTAACATTCATGACAATGTGGATTTAGAATCATGGAATGGTTCAGGCTGGAAGGGACCTCAAAGCCCACCCAGTTCCACCCCCTGCCACAGGCAGGGACACCTCCCACTGGATCAGGGGGCTCCAAGCCCCATCCAACCTGGCCTTTAACACCTCCAGGGATGGAGCATCCACCCATTGTGCATTGCATGAACATTTCTGGGCAATAAACCTGCTCCTCTTCCTTCAAGGGTCACCGTTGTCCCCTGATGTGGGCTCCTCTCTGCCTCAGTTTCCCCATGGAGGTGTCAAAGGCTCCTGTAAGCCAAGCCCCCAAGAGACTCACACAGAAACCAATTCCTACAGCCTAAACAACAGCTGAAAAGGTATTTCTGCTGCTGACACCCAACAGCAAGACTGTAGGAAGGAAAGGACTTGGCAGAACCTCTGTAGCCAGGGGAATTCCCTCAACCTTTGTGCTGCAGGAAGCCCATTTTTTGGGTTGTTTTTTTTTTTCCATAGCAATCAGCAAAGGAAACAGAAAACCACATCCTCTCTCCCCATTCATAACCTGCTGCACATCCGCTGTGCCCTGGCCACACTCTACCTCTTACCTCACCTCTTCATAGGTTGGTTTCATAGAATTTCCCTCCTTTCATGGCTCAAAACTTCATTCCTGGCTTCGACTGAATGACCACAAGGTCATCTTCACCTTGGTCCAACCATCCTGCAGGGCAGGAGCTTTCTGAATTAAAAAAAAGCACTTAGAACAGGCTATAAATTTGCCTGATTTGTGGTGCTGGCTCTCCTTGGAGAATTTTAAGGTTCTGGGAAGAGTTAAGTGGATTTGAAGTGACAGATTTATTTGGTTCAGGAGGTTTGCAGTTTTCCTGGCTCTGTCCAGTGCCATGGAAGGATGAGGAGTTAAAGACTCAGGTTGTGACTGCAGAAAGGAAAGGTTCTCTCAGCTGCCTGCCCCTCGCATGTGATGCTGGAACCTGGAACAGGATGAATCTGAGCTGCCCAGGGCAGGTAGATTGTACCTGTAGCTAAATCACACAAGGGTCTGATGGCTGAGCTTGTGTTTCTGGGTCCCTGCAGCACCAAGAAGGTGCTGGGGTAGAACACTGAGTGCTGTGGTTGGGTTCGCTGCTCAGAGCCTGCAAAACTGAAGCAGCCGAGCTCTGCATTTTGCAAAGCACCACAGAGATTAAGAGAGGAGGATTTTTGGCTGATCTCTTTGTACCTCCCAAAGCCCCAGATCTGAACTCTCACCCCTGCCTGTCCCATTTTCCAGCTGTGTCTGGTCAAGCTGGATTAAACACTGCCCCCAGCAACACCAGCAGTGGAGAAAGTCCTGAGCGAGATCAAGCCCTGCGAGGGGGTTTGGGGCTGCAGCAGCCTCTGAGCAGGAATCTCTACAGGGATGCAGGATGCTTTTGGCTCTTTGAAGTTGCTAACACACTGCAGGCTCCTGCATTTGCATCCCAACGGGAGGAGATGCAGTGCAGCACAAACTGAACGCCAGAGCTGCCTGTGAGCCCCCCAAACACCAGCCCTTCTCCCTCTGCCTTAGCTGGGCAGCGCAGGAGCACCCAGGAGAAGAGGAATAGTCAGTATTTGCCAGGCACTGAACACACAACTGGGTGCTGGGTGTCCTCCAAGCCTGGCAACGACCCACGGAGTGGCCACAGCACGCAGGGATCACACCTGCTCCTGCCAGCCCAGTCCCATCCCAGACTTCATCTCCAGCAGCATCTACCACCACCCTGAGCACTTGCCCTGGCACACCTGCACGAGACACAACAGCACCTTCACCCACGGGGTTGCACGGCTCAGGGATGGAGCCACCCACCTCCACACCCCATCCATGAACCCCCAGAGCAGCACTTGGCACCCACCTGGCACCTGAGCACCCCCCCATCACAGCATCCCCCCCCCCCCCAAACACCAGCTTATGGGCTGGGTCCTTCCTTTTGGGAAGGCTCACTGGGTGGCTGCAGGACACACCGCAGCATCCAGAGCGGAGCCTGGAGGAGGTGACCTTGGAGCCAGGCACCTCCCAGGAGCCGGTCCGCGGCACGCTCCAGGGCTGGATGTGCAGCGTTGCACAACCACACCTGGCAGAGCCCACCCCACCACGGCAGGCACCTTGTGACTGCTCCTTGCTGGAGCTGCAGCTCTTTTCCGGGGAAGGTCTTCTATTTTAGGAAGAATGTTTTCATTTGGCCTATATTAAGCGCATACATTTCGCAGTCACAAGGCAGAGCTGTGCAGGAGCCTCCTTTCCTCCAGCGCCAGCAGCTCCCGGATGCCAGTGCCGAGCCCATCGCTCAGCAGGGACCTGCCTCGTGCAATCAGCTCTTTGCACCCCCACCGTTCTCACAGAGGCTGCTGCAACCCACTGGGGAGCAGCTCGGCTCCTTTCTGCACCTCTTCTGGCTCAGCAATCATTGTAGAATGGATTGGAAGGGAGCTCAAAGCCCATCCAGTTCCAACCCCCTGCCATGGGCAGGGACACCTCCCACTGGATCAGGGGCTCCAAGCCCCATCCAACCTGGCCTTGAACACCTCCAGGGATGGGGCAGCCACCACTGCTCTGGGCAACCTGGGCCAGGGCCTCCCCACCCTCACAGCAAAACATTTCTCCCCAAGATCTCACCTCAATCTCCTCTCTTTCAGCTGAAAACCCTTCCCCCTCATCCTGTCCCTGCACTCCCTGATCAAGAGCCCCTCCCCAGCTTTCCTGGAGCCTCTTTCAGTCCTGGGAGGCTGCTCTAAGGTCTCCCTGGAGCCTTCTCTCCAAGCTGAACAACCCCAACTCTCTCAGCCTCTCCTCATAGCAGAGGTTCTCCAGCCCTTGGATCATCTCTGTAGCCTCCTCTGGACCAGTTCCAACAGCTCCAGGTCCTTCCTGTGCCAAGGACTCCAGAGCTGAACACAGGGCTCCAGGTGAGGTCTCACCAGAGCAGAGGGGCAGAATCCCTCTCCCTGCCAGGACAGGTGAGTAAGGACCCTCCCTTGTTCCCACAGACAGGGGAAGCCACTGAGTGTTGCTGCAAACACCAAAACACAACAGCAGAGTGGAGGTAAAGCACTGAGAAACCCTCAGGTGTGGCCTCTGCTCAACCTGCCACCCACACTCCCTAGGGATGCTGCGTGGGCAGGGTATGGCACCACGACTGGGTTACAGAGGGGTCACCCAGGTGCTTTCACCTTTCTTCCCTCCTTTTCCCCCTCTCCTTCTCCTGGACACTGCATCCTGGCCAGGAGATGTGTCTCTGCCCCGTGCCTCGTGGATGCCCTAATTATGATTACAGGGATGACAGCAGAAAAAATAAACAAACACCCATTCCTGGTCCTTGACTCTCACCGTGGGAAAGCCCTGGGGCACTGGATTAATGAGGAGCTGGGGATGAGCAAGAAGCATCCTCTGCTCTGAGTCAGGTCAGGCTGTCCATGGCCCCATGAAGTTGCCCCATCAAGGTGCAACGGGCTGGTGGGACCCAACTGGATCTCCCACCCTGCTCCCCACTACCAACCGGGCACGGGGACAGGCGTGGAATTCAGGCTGGGAGCAGGGCTGGTTATAAATAGCAGCGTTTCAGATTCTGCCTGCATGTGGCTCTCCCCCAGCTCATTTTCTCCCTCTTTCATGTCTCCCTGCAGCCCGAGATGTAGAGGAACCCAGGCTGGACCCTTCCTTAGCTCATCCAGATTAAACAAGGAGACAGACTGGTTAAATTGGTCCAAATCCCCAATGTCGCTGCACTTACATCAGATTAACCTTTGCATCAATAGACTAACAAATCACTCTAAACTGGCTTAACCCTTCCTTAAATGGGTTTAACTGATCTGCCACAGGGGGCTTGTCCAGGTTTAACGAGCTCAGCTGAGTCCCAGCACAGTGCTTCCCTGGGAAACCCTGAGCCCCCAACACAGCACGCCCCCCCAAAACCAGTTTATGGGCTGGAAACAGGGGTGGGTACTTCCCACAGGTACCTGTGATTGGAGGGGAACCCCTGAACATGGCTTTTCTGGAAGGTTTTTCCACTTTTCCCCTCCCCAAGCATTTGCTCCCAGCCCCTGGCTGTAAAAAGGACCCCAAAATGACCCCCATTTGCTGTTGCAAGTCACACTAAACTGGCTTAATCCTGCCTTAAATGGGTTTAACTGGTCTGCCACAGGGGGCTCCTCCAGATTCAACAGGTTCAGCTGAATCCCAGCATGGTGCTTCCCTGGGAAACCATTAGCCCCCATCACAGCACCCCCCCCAAAACCAGTTTATGGGCTGGAAATAGGGGAGGGTACTTCCCACAAGTACTCCTGAGCACGGGTACCTTTTCCAGAAGAGTTTTCCACCTTCCACAAGCATTTGCTCCCAATCCCCTGGCTCTGAAGAGAACCCCAAGTGACCCCTATTTACTGCCCCCCCCCCCCCCCCCAACCACCACCATCAAGGCTACCAGAGCTCCTGCCTTCCCACCCCAACAAACTTCCCAGCTGTAAAAAAAAAAGAGAAAACAGCCTGAAAAAAAGAAGCAAACCAGCCCCCCACCCCCCCTCTGTTCCACCTACCCCTCTTTTACACCACCAGTACCCCCAGTCCTGCAGCTGCAGAGGAACCAGTGCCCAGGCAGGGCTGGCAGAGCCCCAGCCCCGCGGCCGGGTCCTTGGCAAAGCTGAGCCCAGGGCTGGCTCAGAGGCTGAGCAAGGGGCACTTTGCAAAAAGAAGAGCTGTCTCCCCACTGAAACGACCCTCAGAGCTGGGACAAAGCCAGCCCTGCAGAGGTCAAGACCATTCACAGGATGCTCCGAGATGCAGAGCAAGCAGGGAATGTTTTCCTTGCTCTACAACCCAGCAAAACAGGAGCCTTTTTAATACTTGTGATACAAGCAGTGACTATCACAAAAAGTGCAATATTTTGATTTAAGATAAAGTTCTGTCTAAGTAACTGTATTTTTTTAAAAGTCAGACACAGACTGTTCCTCCAAGAGGATTTTTATCCTCAAATAGTGCCTTTTCCAGTCAACACTGCCCAAAGGATGGTTTTTCTTATCTAAAAATGCAAGTTCAGACACAGAACTGGCTCTAAAGCTCCAATTAGCAGAGATTCAGCTGCATGGAGCTCAGAATAAAATTAGTCCTTGGAAAGTAATAGAACATGCATAAGATTTCTGGGAATATTTATACATAGGCATGCAAGTGGGATATATATTCTGTCCCCAGCTATTGTCTTGTCATGCATAGAATCATAGAACAGTTTGGGTTGGAAGGGACCTCAAAGCCATCCATTTCCACCCCCTGCCATGGGCAGGGACACCTCCCACTGGATCAGGGGGCTCCAAGCCCCATCCAACCTGGCCTTGAACACCTCCAGGGATGTGGCAGCCACCACTTCTCCTAATGATGGACAGAAATCATTCCCTCACGCTTCCAGCATTGAAATAAACTCCAAAATAAGTTTTAAAGAGTTTAATTGCTGGAATTTTCAGTATCACCTGCTACAAAGCTCAGTGTAAAATCCCCCTTAGTCCCTTTTCTAGCTCAGCTCAGCACAGAGTAAATGCCCCTGGTGAGAACACACTACACGTGTGAGCAAACCCTGGGTGCCAGCCACGGGCAGCAGCAGAGGTGCCCGAGGCACAACTGCAGCTCAATTAGAAGGTGAGGCAAGACCAGCACCAGCAAAAAAATGCCCTGTGTGTGTGCTGAGCAACACGTTCCTGCCTGTTATCACCTCAATCAGTACCTGCAGACAGCATTCTCCAGCTTGCTCCAAGAAGGACAGCCCGAGCAGAGATGGCTCAGAGCAGGGGCTGCCCCTTTTTAACCCCTGTGAACACCTGGTGCCCATCAGCTCCCTTCTTTCCCAGTAACTCACCAGCTGGTCCCACTGAGTCACCCCTCCAAATCACCTCTCCTTTCCGTGGCCTGTGGCTGTTTCCCAGGTCCTTTGGTTCCCATTGACTCATTGCTCCTCACCCAAAGCTCACCCTCCCCTTTCCATTCCCACCTTGGGCACCTCTGGTCCCTTTGACTCACCCTGCCTTCCTTTTCACCACCATCCCTGATGAGCTTCAAGGAGCATCCCAGTGCTGGGCAGCTCGTGGCTCCCAAAAGCACCTTCCAGCCTGTGCAGAAGTGCATTTCCATGCCCCAAGACAGCAGGGGGAGTTTGCTTTTCCAAGGAGAAAGGATTCCCCCCAGTTTCTCACCCTGGCTGACATCTTCTGCTGTCTTTTCTTCCACGGGCCAAGGGAGAAATAGCAAATGATTTGCAGAATTGAGAAGTAATCAATGGCTCTCACTTAGTCTTTCTTCCTTACCATCCAGCCAAGGTTCATTTTTTCCAGCTGCCATACAAGGAGCATTTAGGACTGAGTCTGAAAGACTTCAGAAATGTAGGGGAATGGGATTTTTGGGGAGCAGGGAGACACGGGCCCCGGCGTGTGCTGTGCCGCCGGCGCACCCTGAGCCGCCCTGAACGGCTCCGAGTGGAAAATTCCTGTCCGTTGAGCACAGATTGTGGTTCAACAGGTTTTAGTCCCAACCCCTTTATTTATGTCAATGCAAAAACTCATCCCTAGGGCATTTGTTTGGATCACATGGGCGAGTGTATAAAAATGGGTCCTACCTGCCCAGGCCAGTTAGGACCTCGGGACAGAGAAGGCAACTGCTGGACCGGAGAGGAGACCCACGGGACGGTGCAGAGCTGGTGCACACAGGTAACCACCGGGCAAATTTATCCCCTCTTTTTCCCCCAGGGCTTTGCTGATGCTCACACAGCAATGGAGAGGCCGAGGGCTTTCCCCCAGTGTTGGGAATTGTAGAGTCATGGAATGGTTTGGGTTGGAAGGGACCTCAAAGCCCATCCAATTCCAACCCCTGCTACAGGGACACCTCCCGCTGGATGAGGGGGCTCCAAGCCCCATCCAACCTGGCATTGAACACCTCCAGGGATGGGGCAGCCACCACTGCTCTGGGAAGCTATGGTGGGGATGCAAAGGGGAATAAGGGTTGAGGGTTTGGAACTGGGTCCCTGGGCTGCTTTGGAGTGGAGGTTGCTCATCCACAGGAGCAGCCCTGATACAAACCCTCCGGAGCGGGTGAGATGTGCTCAGCTCCTCATTCCCTCATTGCCCCTTTGCTCCCCTTTGAGCTGCCAAGAACTGGGCTGTCAGAGCCTGATGGGGCTCCTCAGGGTGAGCTGGTGGCCATCAGGTTTTGTTGAGTGGCCCGGGGCCGGTGCAGGCAGAGAGGATGGCACTTGGTCAGAGCCACGTGTGAGAAGACACCAAGTTGTGTGGGCGAAGAGCCTTCCAGCGTGGGCCAGATGCCATCCCTGCTGTCCCACGGGAATGGGGAGGGTAAAACCAGTGACTCTGCGTGGCCACTATTTGCTGCTTCAACAAGGGGTGTTGATGTCCTCCTGGCAGGCAGCTGCAGAGTCCGTGCAGCCACCAAACCCTGCCATCACCTCCCTGCCTGCCTTCTTACAAGGCTCCTGCTGCCTTGCAGACCTCCTGGCAGGGTGACAGGAGCTTCGTTTGCCCGGGAGCCGTTAGGGTAGGAAGTGGTTTTGGGGCGTTGGGTGCTGTTTCACAAGCAAGGACACGTGGCACGGCCAGGACTCGCAGCCTGTGGGGAAAGAAGGGGGTGGTCCTGCTCACCTACCCTTCACCCTCTGCTCCAGGGGGTCCTGGCCCACCCCCAGTGCTGACATTGGAGGTCTGACACCCCCAGGTCCCCTCCTTCCCTGCCTTCCAAATATCCATCTCTAATCAGACAGACCCAGGTAGCTCCTCCACTTCCTTCCTCAACCCCTCCCCAGGTCCTACCAGGGTCTCAGGTACCCCCAAACCTTTCCCCCTTCCAGCCTTACTTCCTGCACTCCCCGTTCCTACTGGAGACAGTTGCTTAGAAACAATCTCTTTGCTTTTTAATTACTTTTTATTAATGTGGGTATATGCAGACCTCCCCCAGACCCTGCGCCCGCTCGGTGGCTGCAGCCAGACCCAGGGACAAGACCCAGGAGGTCCCACTTTCTCCCTTGTTGGTCTCCAAGCCATGCAGACACCAACCCCACCCCCACAGCAGCACCCCAAGTGAGATATGAGAATTAATTTGCTTAGAGGGGGTTATTTTCCTCTCCTAATGAAGAGCCCAAGCTCGCTCTCAGCCTATTTTCGCCCTAGCAAGAAAAGCTGGAGAAAAGAGAAACAGAGAAGCCACAGGATGCACCGTTACAAGAGGAACTTTCCCCAAATAGAAGCTTTTCACAGTTTTTTTCACGAGGCATCAGCAGCTCTTAATACTTTATGAAGCTGTGAATGCTGCATGAAGCAGCCGGCCGGTGGGGAGCCTCTAAGTGTTCCAGGCTGCAGCTGCAGCCAGCGCGGCCGTGAATGCTCCAAACCCAGCTGAGGTGGTGGTGGGAAGCAGCTCAAAGAGCACCTTGAGCTGCAATTCCACCTCAGCAGCACTTTCTGCACCAAACAGGGTGGGAAATCTAATATATCCCAGCTGGAGGGTTGCAGAAATCCTGCACGAGTGGATTGAGAGCTTGAGTTTTGCCCTGATTTGTTTTCCAGCTGCAAGAGATCTGCCTGGAGGGCCCCAGATGTTTCTCCTGGGGTAAGGGGAGGGATGCTTGTGTAATAGGTTGCTTTTTAAAGGAGCACATGGCTCCTTCTGGGTTTAAATATTTATAAAGGGAGTGATGAGTGCTTGAAATTCTGCAGTGGTATCAATGGCAGGATGAGTTATCACCTGTGGAGTATCAGGTGGCTGCCTTTCAGGGCTGAGAGATGGGATCCAGGTGTGCAGCTGGGTCATTATAAACACTTGTGCATTTGCAGAGCATCCCCATCTCCTGCCTTGGATGGGGACCCTGTTGCTGTGGCAGGATGGGGGAATAAAAGGCGTAGAAATGTTCTTTTTGCTGGTTTTAGACCTTCCCCTTTGATATCAGTTGTTTCCTGGACTCCCTTTCCCAGCCCACTCCCCACACTGCATCACCCCATCTCTCTGTGCTCCTCTTGCTCCCTCACCACGATCAGGCTGGGGTTGCAAAGTGTTGGTTGGAGACTTCTCCTGCCTGCTGGCTCCAAATGGATGTTAAGTCCATAAACCCCATGTGTCTGAGCTGCTGCTTCCCTGGCTGGAAAGGGGAGGCTGAGCACTCCCAGCCCACGTGGATGCCTGGGGCAGTTTGTGCCCGCCTTGTAGCATCATCCAGGAAGAAAAGCTGCAGGATTTGGGGGTTTCAGAGCAGTAAAACGGAGATGTGATCCAATTGCTCCTCCTGGGCGGACTGGAGGGCCCAGCACCATGGTGGGTCTCTGAAACCCACTCCTACTCCCCAGCAGGAGCCAGGTGCCTGCTGGATTTGCCAGGAGTGAAGCCCAAGTTGGACTCTGCTCCAGCCTGACGTGTGCAGGCACTCTCACTCCTGTGCTAGGAGGAGGGGAGAGCTCTGCTGCCCTGCCTTGCTCCAGAGCGGTGGCCAAAGCCAACGTGCTGCAGGGCTCCTTGGTCTTCTGGCCACCCCTGGAGCCAGGCTCCACCTGCCCTCAGGGAAGGCTCCTAGTGTGAGGGTAAGGTGCTTGGAGCAGAGTAGGCTGCCTGGGGAGATGGTGGAGTCCCCATCCCTGGAGGGGTTTAAAAGATGGGCAGATGAGGTGCTCAGAGCTCTGGTTTAGCAGTGGACAGGGACGGTTGGACTTGATCTCAAAGGTCTTTTCCAACCAAGCAATTCTATATATCTGTGTATCTCCTCCTTGGCTGCTCTGTATGGTGGAGGTGGGAGAGCAGACCTGGCAGCAGGATGCTGGAATGAAGAGCAGAGAGGCTTGGTAGGTGAGGAACATCCCTGTCCCCACACAAGGACACTCTTTGACCAACCTGGTGGAGTTGTCTTAGAATGGTTTGGGTTAGAAAGGGTTTTAACAATCATCCAGTTCCAAATGCTTTCTTTTCCCAGGATACTGGGGTGACCCCGTGCAGGGGGTGGTGGTGGCTTTGGGTTCTGGGTCTACATTTGGGGTGTCCTCACTTTCCACCCTCTCCTTTCAGAGTCTGCCAAGAGAAAGAGGATGGGAACCCGCGGGAAAGGCAGCGCCACCGGGAAGATGACAGCGATGGCTCACAGCCTGTAAGTACCCTGCAGCCTCCTTTCTCAGCCTCTTTTCCTCTGGCCCTGTTCTCCAGGGGACTTTGCTCTTTGCTCCCCTCCGCCACGCGCCGCTGCGCCTTCGTTCCCTCATGGATAAGGTGGAAAACCCAGCAGAGCAAAGCAAAGACAGGTCCCCAGCGGTGGGGGCCGCGGGAACGCGTGGTCTGGGGTTGCTGGAGGTCCTTGGGGTGTCTTCTTACTGCAAATCCAAGTTCCCCGGGGTGCTGCGACGAGGGATGCGTTGCCTTGGTCTGTCACAGCCCTTCGGGCAAGGTGAATAATGCTGAGTTCAGCTTTTATTTGGGATCAGGGTGGGGGACAGAGAGGGGAAGGCTGCAGAGGTTGCAGAGCATTTTGCTGGTGGCTCCAAGGAGCAGAAGGAAAGTGGGGTTTGCATTCCTGCATTCCCAAGGGGTGTGTGTAGGGAGGGGGCAGCTGTGGAACCCCGTGTGCTTGGACAGGGGCACAGGGAGCTCCTGAGAGGGCTGGAGATGCTCATGAGGCTCAACAAGGCCAAGTGCAAGGTCCAACACCTGGGTTGGGGCAAAGCATGGTTTCAATATGGGACAGGGGATGATGTGATTGAGAAGGACTCGGGGTGCTGGTGGGTGAGAAGCTCAACATGAGTTGGCAGGGCATGCTCACAGCCCAGAAAGCCACTGTGTCACAGCCACAAAGGCAGCTGTGCCATGGGTAGTCATGCTGTGGGCAGCTGTGCCACTCCATGGGCATCCGTGCCCTGCTGTGTGTAGCCATACCATGCCATGGGTAGCTGTGCCATGCCATGGGCAACCACACCATGCCAACAGTGTGGGCTCACTGGGCAGCACTGGGGTGCAGCGAGCTGGCTGAGACTCACATTCCTCCTCCCACGGGCTACGAGCCGTGGCCTCGTGCTCCCTAGATCCTCCAGTGCCCATTCCTTCCCCTGCCCAACGTTGTCCCTGGTGCCTCCTGCCAGGACCAGGGCCCGTGGTGCTCGTCCAGCCGGGCTGTTTGAGCTACAAGCGACAATTATGCTTTTGTTTTGCCTTAGCAGGGAGGAAAGGGGAGGAGGGGGGGGGGGGGGGGGGGAGGCAGGAATTGGGCTGCCCAGAAAGCTGCCAGGAACTCTTTCTGCCACAATTAAGCACCTGCTAGAAGAGAGCAAATAAAGCCAAATCATGCAGCTGGCAAACACGCTTTCCGTGTTCCTTCCCCGTGACCCACTCGGAGAAGAAGCAGCTCAGGAATAAAGAGCTCGGATGCGAAGCCGAGAGCTTCTCGCCGTGTGGGTACGGAGGCAGCACCCACAGCTC
Organism: Tapera naevia; assembly: GCA_033556795.1. Taxonomy (NCBI): domain Eukaryota; kingdom Metazoa; phylum Chordata; class Aves; order Cuculiformes; family Neomorphidae; genus Tapera; species Tapera naevia. Next base: position 257,439 of record JAUMJJ010000117.1, read on the forward strand.
CAAATCCAAAGTGCTCCCAGCTTCCCAAATAAGCAATTCCACCTCCTTCTGCTATGGAGAGAGACATCCCCGTCCTGCGAGTTCGGTGAGGCTGGGGTCAGGATGGATGGATTGTGGAGGAAGGGGGGGGGTTTGGTTGCGCCAAGGTTGTGATGTAGAGGTGTGATGTGAGGCGAGCGCTGAGGTCTTGACGTCGCGTCGGTGGTGCCTGGTCCAAGCAGGAATTAAAACAAAAGGAGGGGGGGGCTAAGCTTTGCATGGCTCAGTGGAGGAGATGGGATTTTGGGAGGGGGGTGGGGGTGGAAAAAGGCAGCTGAAAGCCTTGGGAAATGATGGCGAAGCATCACATGATGCGGATATACGGGGTCAGGGTGGCGGGGTCAGCGTGCCGGGTGATTTCCCAGCAGCCACGCTGCAAAGATGACTCTGGAAATTTTTTTTTATTGGAGGGGGGAGTGGGGGTTGCAGGGTGAGGAGGGAGAGCTGTGAATTTGGGGGGGGGGGGGGGGGGGGCAGTTGGTACCGCAATGTGTGGTCTGTGTATGGACGACATGGGTGGAGGGGGTCAGCTTGGCTCTGAACCAGCCCTGCAAGGGGGTCCAGGGGGTGTTTGGGGGGGCTCAGGCTTGTGAGCAGCCCCAAAGGGATCTCCTCCTCCAGCACAGCCCCCTCCTCAGCAGGGATGTTGGCTTGGCAGCACCACCAACATCACTTGGAACCCAGCTGGGATGTGGGGGGACCCCTGTGCAGCCCCTGAGCAATAAGGGGAGGGGGCAAGGTCCCTAGGGAAGGGGGCAAAGGGGTGGGGGGACATGGGGACGGTTGGGTGCAGAGCAAGGATGGAGATGGAGGTATGGGGGGTGAGAGTTGGATGCAGAAGATGATGGAGAGCAGGGTCGGGGGTCCCATGAAGGGCAGGATTGAGGGGGGCAGGATGGAGACCCACCCCGAGGGGGGGCCAGGATGGGAGGCCCATTTGGGGCAGGATTTGGGGAGAAGGGATTAATGGGGGCAGGACTGGGGGACCAGGATGGAGACCTCTGAGGAGGAGGAGGCAGGATTGGGGTCTCCCATGCGTGACAGGACTGGCGGGGGGGAGGATGGGGGTCCCATGTGGGGCAGGATTGGGGGGGGGGGCAGGATGGACACCCCTGAAGAGGGAGGGCAGGGGGCAGCAGGGTGGGGATCCCTCAGGTTTGGGGAGGCAGGATTTGGGTGTCCAGGATGGAGACCCTTGTGGAGGAGGGGGCAGGATGGAGACCCCCTGGGGGCAGGATGAGGGTCCCATTCGGGGCAGAATTGAGGGGGGGGAGGGGCAGCATCGCAGAATGGAGACCCCGGCGGAGGAAGGGGCAGGATGGGGGGTCCCGTCCCCCCCCCGCATCTCTCTCAGCCAATGGGCTGCGGGCGGGGGGTGATGGGGGGGGATGTGGGCGTGGCCTCGCGGCGGCCGCTTGTTTTTTGTGAATGAAAGGCGGGGCGGGCGCGGCTGCAGCGCGCAGGGGTGCGCGGGGCGCGCAGGATCCGCGCAAGCTCCGCGTAAGGGTGCGCAGGGCAGCGCAAGCTCCGCGCAGGCTGTGCGCAGGGTTCCGCGCAAGGGCAGCTCAGGGCAGCGGATGAGGATTGCGGGGAGCCCGAGGAGCCGGGATGGGCCCTGATCCGCGCAGCGCAGCCGCGGGGCGCGCGCAGCCCGGCCGCGCAACTTGCGCCGTGGCCATGTCCGCAGGGGCGAGCCCGGCCCCGGCCCCTGGGAGCCACCGCTTCTTCTGTGTTGGTGTAAGTACGGGGGGGTCAAACCCCTCCCACCCCCCCCCGGAAAAAACCCCGCTCCGCATCCGCGCATCCCCGCATCCCGCCGGGCCCCTTCGCGATGCACCCACTGCATCCCCGATCGGGATGCTCCGAGCACCCTCAGCTCCATTGCAAAGCCCTGCACCCCCTCCCGGTGCTCCCCCCCGCTTTTGCAATGCCCTGCATCCCCGATCCGGATGCTCCCAGCGCTCCAGGCCCCTTCGCGATGCACCCGCTGCCGCCTTGCGGTTGCCCCGCACTCCCCGTCCGGATGCTCCGAGGACCCTCCACACCCGCTCCCGATGCTCCCCACCCCGTTGCAAAGCCCGGTAGCCCCGGCTTCGAAGCTCCCCAGCTGCCTTGCAATGCCCCGCACCCCCAAATCTGGTTGCCCTGAGCACCCCCAGCTCCATTGCAAAGCCCTGCACCCCCTCCCGGAGCTCCCTGCCCGCCCTTGCAATGCCCTGCACCCCCAATCCGGATGCTCTCAGCACCCCCGGCCCCATTGCAAAGCCCTGCACCCCCTCCCGCTGCTCCCCACCCCCATTGCAAAGCCCCTCACCTCCAATCCGGATGCTCCGAGCGCTCCAGGCCCCTTCGTGAAGCACCCGCTGCTGCTTTGCAATGCCCTGCACCCCCCAATCTGGGTGCTTCTGAGCACCCTGCCCTCTTTGCAAGGCCCTGCACCCCCTATCCAGATGCTCCGAGCACCCCCAGCCCCGTTCCAAAGTCCTGCACTCCCTCCCGGTGCTCCCCACCCTCCGTGCAGTGCCCTGCATCCCCAGTCTGGGTGCTCCAAGCAATCCTGACCCCATTACAGTGTCCCATACCCACTCTCCATGCTCCCCACCCTCCTTGCAATGCTCTGCACCCCCAGACTGGTTGCTCTGAGCACCCCTGACCTTTTTGCAAAGCCCTGCATCCCCCTCCCAGTGTTCCCTCCGTACCCTCCTTGCAATGCCCTGCACTGGGTCCTGATGCTCCCAGTGCCCCTTGCAATGCTCTGCACCTCCAATCTGGTTGCTCTGAGCACCCCTGCCTCCTTTGCAAAGCCCTGCACCCCCCTCCCGGTGCTCCCTGCCTCCCTTGCAATGCCCTCCACCCCAAATCTGGGTGCTCCAAGCCCCCCTGGCCCCATTGCAAACCTCTGTACCGGTTCCCGATGCCCCCTGCCCCCCCAGCAATGTCCCACAGTCCCAATCCGGATGCTCTGAGCACCCCTGTCCCCAATTCAAAGCCCTGCACTGGATCCCAGTGCTCCCTGTCCTACAGCATCCCCAGCCCCAGTTGTGCTGCAGCCCCGCTCCCGCACCGCATCCCCGCTGCAGCCTCCGCGGGGCCACCCTGGCCCCATCTCTTCCCCCATCCCACAGCAGCCAGGAGGGTTATGGGAGATGCTGTGTTATTTTTATGCATTGCTGCCGTTTTGGGGTGATTTCCCCACGATTTGGGGGTTCTCCTCCCCTTGAGAGGTGCAGGATGGAGGTTTTTTTAGCCCGGGAGTTGCTAGGTTACGGGGTGATGGTGCAGTTGCCTTGGCAACCGCGGGCTGGGCATCCTGGAAGGAGCAATTTTGGGGTGCTCCTTGGGGGTGGTGTGTGTGAATTGAGTGCCTGTGGTTTAGGTGGGGGGCTTGCTGGGGCAGGGGGGGGCCGAGCTGCTGCTTGGAACAGCCCTGCTCCTCCAGGTTGGGCTTTTGCTGGTGGGGGGAGCTCCGATGTCTCGGTATATTGGGTTATTTCTTGCTCTCTGGTGGGTTTTGGAGGCGGCAGTTGGGAAGGCAAGGGGGGGGGTTGTTGTGTGGAGATGCTGCTGAAATTGTCCCTGCCAAAAGACTCAGCCCCCTCCTGGGGCCACATCTTGTGGCCACCCTCGTGGGGCTACCAGAGCTCCCCACTGTGCTTCTCCTTTATTCAGACCCCTCGTTGTGTGCTCGCTGATGTCCCCCTCCTCCTCTTCTGGTGGCAGACAGTGATCCCTGCAGGATTTATCCCTTAATTCCCTCAGGACAGCAGAATTTCCAAGCAGCTCCCAAGTCCTGCTGCTCAGCTGAGCTCCCCATGCAGGTCCAGCATCCAACCTGCCGACCGCAGTTGTCATCTCCATGTGCTGTCCCCACCCCCCCACTCCACCACCATCTGAATGAGCTCGGCCCACTTGGGAGCCCTAAAAATAACCACAGCAAAGCTCTCTGAGCTCTGACGATCCTCGCTGGAGATGTCCTGGCCCTGCAGAGCCAAAGCTGATCCCTGGGAGGAGCAGGGGGACCAGGGATGGTGGTGGGATAGGATGAGTGAGATGGAAATGAATTTCTATGGTCTAGGAGTGCAATATATGAGATGGAAATGGATTTCTAGCGTCTAGGAGTGTGATGGGTGAGATGGAAGTGGATTTCCAGGGTCTAGGAGTGCAATATCTGAGATGGAAGTGGATTTCCAGGGTCTAGGAGTGCAATATCTGAGATGGAAGTGGATTTCCAGGGTCTAGGAGTGCAATATCTGAGATGGAAGTGGATTTCCAGGGTCTAGGAGTGCGATGGGTGAGATGGAAATGGATTTCCAGGGGCCAACGGGGAAGGAGACATCCTGCCCCATCTCCTTTTCACCATGCAGAGCCCAAAGAGATTGCTTTTCCTGATTTGCAATGCTCTCAGCAGACAGAATTCCCTGCATCCCAAAGGATGGAGAGGGCACGGCACGTGGTGACGTGGAGAAGTTTTGCCCTGGGAGCAGCCTAAACATTGGCACCCAAAGCGACCTGGATCTGTGCCACCCGCTTGCCTGCAAGCCTCGTGGCCCAATCCTGCCCGGTGCCGAGCCCTTCCCGTGCCGTCTCCTCCAGGCTTGGTGTCACCAGGTGATGCTCAGAGAGCTTGCACACGGCAGGGAGGTGTTAACATTGGAAGGTCCTTGCCAGGTTGTGGCCGTGGTCCCCGCGTGCGGGGCCCGGTTGCCATCGTTACCGGGTGTTTTAGCTCGCTGAGCCCTTGCACTGGTGGTTTAATTTAGCAGCTCAGGAGGCCGGTGCCAGGAGAAGGTGATGAGGGGGAAGAGATCTGCACTTTGAGAAGTTCAGAGCCATTGGGATGTGTGTGGGGTATTTCTCCTTCGCCCCTTCCATTGATCTTCTTGCTCTTCCCTCTGGAATCACCTACATAGAATGCTTTGAGTTAGAAGGGGCCTCAAACCCATCCAGTTCCACCCCATGCCATGGGCAGGGACACCTCCCACTGGATCAGGGGGCTCCAAGCCCCATCCAACCTGGCCTTGAACACCTCCAGGGATGGGGCAGCCACCACTGCTCTGGGCAGCCTGTTCCAGTGTTTCACATCCTTGGTTTAGGTCTGTGATGATTTGGCTCTGAACAGGCAAAGGGTGGAACTCCTGGACATGTCTGGATACAAGTGCTTCACCTTGGCTTTGTGGCACCCAGAGCCCCAACCTCCTTCTCAGGAGGGTTCAGCCTGGTCCTGGATGGCTGGATATGCTGGGAGCCTTCCCAAACCCAAAGGCTGCTGAGCCTCCTGGAGACAGTCCTGGCTGCCCAATCCCTGGAGGTGTTCAAGGCCAGGCTGGATGGGGCTTGGAGCCCCCTGATCCAGTGGGAGGTGTCCGGGATTGGAACTCGATGGGCTTTGAGATCCCTTCCAACCCAATCCATTCCATGATTCTATGAAATGTAACAAGTTTTGTTGCTCTGTGTAAGAACCTGGGATCCAGTCTTCCCTCTGGGAATGGGGTGGGAAAGGGGGACAGTTGGGTATCGAGGGGCAGAGCCTGTGAGCAGAGGCTGGTGGTGCCCGGGTGTGCGCTCGGGCGGATCTGGAAGCTTCGCTTGCAAATGCTGGGGAGGGAGAAAGGGGAAAGGAGGAGGGGAGGAAAAAAATAAGGCAGCTCATCTCACATGAACAAGCATGAGCCAGGGAGCTGGGGAGGAAGGAGGGTGGAATCTAACGCAGCGCGTGTGTCTGCTGCACGGCAGAGCCACGCACGCTGCCATGAGAACATTAAATTTTAAAGGGGACTGGCGGGGAGTGGAGCTGGGAGGGGAGGGCAGCTGCCTTTGCCCGCCACCTTCCCTGGAGCTGCCGGGCACTGCGGAGCTTCCCAACTGCTGCCAGGGGCTGGTGGCTCCCAGCCTCTGGGTATCGGCATCATCTCGCTGCTTCACTCCCTCTCGGCATCCCGTCCCATCTCTGAGCCTGAGTATCAGCATCATCTTCTTGCTTTGTTCCACCTTGGCATCTCATCTCATCCCTCCCCATCCCTCCCCATCCCTCCCCATCCCTCCCCATCCCTCCCCATCCCTCCCCATCCCTCCCCATCCCTCCCCATCCCTCCCCATCCCTCCCCATCCCTCCCCATCCCTCCCCATCCCTCCCCATCCCTCCCCATCCCTCCCCATCCCTCCCCATCCCATCTCCGAGGCGGAGTATCAGCATCATCTTGTTGCTCCAATCCTCCTCGGAATCCATCCCATCCCATCCCAATCTCCAAGCCTGAGTATCAGAGTCACCTTGTTGCTTCACTTCTTCTCAGCATCCAGTCCCTACCCTATCCCATCTCCAAGCCTGAATATCAGCATCGCCTTGTTTCTTCATTCAGCATTCCATCCCCATCCCTGTCCCCATCCCTGTCCCCATCCCTGTCCCCATCCCTGTCCCCATCCCTGTCCCCATCCCTGTCCCCATCCCTATCCCCATCCCATCCCATCCTGTCCTATCTCCAATCCTGAGTATCAGCATCATCTTCTTGCTTTGCTCCCCCTCAGCATCCCATCCTGATCCGCATCCCCTCCTCATCCCCATCCCCAAGCCTGAGTTCCAGCATCATTCTCATTGCTTCGCTCCTCCTCAGCATCCCATCCCATCCCATCCCATCCCATCCCATCCCATCCCATCCCATCCCATCCCATCCCATCCCATCCCATCCCATCCCATCCCATCCCATCCCATCCCATCCCATCCCATCCCATCCCATCCCATCCCATCCCACCTGGAGACACCCCTCCCTGGCCATATTTTCTGACCCTTCCTTCTCCCCACCCCGTGCAGGTCCCAATTAATGGATTCTGACATGGATTATGAGAGGCCAAACGTAGAAACTATCAAGTGCGTCGTGGTCGGGGACAACGCGGTGGGCAAGACCCGGCTCATCTGTGCCCGTGCCTGCAACGCCACGCTGACCCAGTACCAGCTCCTTGCCACCCACGTGCCCACGGTGTGGGCCATCGACCAGTACCGCGTCTGCCAGGAGGTGAGAGCTGCTGGGGGTGGCCGGGCTCACGGATGCCCCATGGGGACCACGAGGAGACGGAGTGGCCTTCTCTCCGTGGGGAAGTGGTGACCGATGGGGACATCCCCGCTCTTGCAGGGCTCAAGGACTCTAAGTCAGGTGGTGTTTCTGTTCCTGCAGGTGCTGGAGCGCTCCCGGGATGTGGTGGATGATGTTAGCGTATCCTTGCGGCTCTGGGACACCTTTGGTGACCACCACAAAGACAGGCGCTTTGCCTATGGCAGGTAGGGAAGAGGCTGAGCCTCTGGGAAGGGAAGACGATGCCGAAACGCGGTGGGGTTGGCTCCACCATCAAGCCAAACCTTGAACCCTCCTCTCCTGGCAGGTCCGACGTTGTGGTTCTGTGCTTCTCCATCGCTAACCCCAACTCCCTGCACCACGTGAAGACCATGTGGTACCCAGAGATCAAGCACTTCTGTCCCCGCGCGCCCGTCATCCTGGTGGGCTGCCAACTCGACCTGCGCTACGCCGACCTGGAAGCCGTCAACCGGGCACGGCGCCCCTTGGCCAGGTGGGACTCTGGTGCCCTGCAGGTGTCTGTACCTACCTGTGCTTTCTCCTTACCGTGCAGCTGAAGAGATCCCTTCATTATCTCCTCTCTTTTTCCAGGCCAATCAAACCTAACGAGATCCTTCCCCCGGAGAAGGGGAGGGAGGTGGCCAAGGAGCTGGGGATCCCTTATTACGAGACGAGCGTGGTGGCCCAGTTTGGCATCAAGGACGTCTTTGACAATGCCATCCGTGCCGCCCTCATCTCCCGTCGCCACTTGCAGTTCTGGAAGTCCCACCTCCGCAACGTGCAGCGACCCCTGCTCCAGGCCCCCTTCCTGCCCCCCAAGCCCCCTCCACCCATCATCATCGTCCCGGATCCCCCTTCCAACAACGAGGAGCGCCCGGCGCACCTCCTGGAGGACCCCCTGTGCGCGGACGTCATCCTGGTGCTGCAAGAGAAGATCAAAATCTACGCACACAAGATCTACCTCTCCACCTCCTCCTCCAAATTTTACGACCTGTTCCTCATGGACCTGAGCGAGGAGGACCAGCAGAGCGGCACGGGGCACAGCTTCGGGGTGGCCGTCACCGCGGCCGCCGAGCGGATGTTGCACCAAGAGGAGAGGCACCACGGGAGGGATTTCCTTCTCCGAGCCGCTAGTTTTGATATCTGTGAGAGCACCGAGGAGGCCGGATCCGGCCAGCGCAAACCGTGCCTTAGAGCCTCCACCAGTGATGGGATCCTTCGGGGGAACCGCTACGAGAACGGGGAGCCTGGGCTGCGGCGGGGAAGGGACCTCTCTTCTTGGAGCCGGGCTTTCACCAGCATCCAGGAGGAGATGGCAGAAGACCCGTTGACCTACAAGTCCAAACTGATGGTGGTGGTGAAGATGGATGCTTCCATCCAGCCTGGTCCTTTCCGGGCCGTGTTGAAGTACCTGTACACAGGGGAGCTGGATGAGAACGAGCGGGACCTCATGCACATTGCTCACATCGCTGAGCTGCTGGAGGTCTTCGACCTCCGGATGATGGTGGCCAACATCCTCAACAACGAGGCGTTCATGAACCAGGAGATCACCAAAGCCTTCCACGTCCGGAGGACCAACCGGGTGAAGGAATGCCTGGCCAAGGGGACTTTCTCCGGTACGACTCTCTTGCCCTTGAGGTGGTCGGATGGATGGGGGGCTCAGAGCTCCTGGCTTTGGTCAGCGTGGTGGTCTTGCTGTGGGTCAGCAGATGCTCGCTCGCCTTCCCGGGGGTTTTTGGTCACGTTTTGCATTTCTGGGCTTTTTATAGCTATTTTTTCCAAGAAAGCGTGAGCGTGATGGTCCTTCCCCAGGGTCTTCTGCTCCCCTGCCTGCCTGACAGCTCCGTTTATTTACGGGAGAGCAGCAAAGGGAACTTCCTTCCCTCCAGGGCCCAGAGCTTCACAGGGTCATGTGATTGATGAGGAGCAATGTGCCTTTGGTAGGACTTCCTCTGGCCTGGCTTCACACTGAGTGCCACGTGCCGCGATGCTTGGGGGGGTGACATCTGGGAAGGGGTGTGAAGGTCCCAGCCTCCCTCTGGCTGGATTTGTTTTGTGAGGATGGACCATGATGTGGTCAAGCTGTCTCTGTTGGGATGGGTGTGTGGTGGCCCCTGGCCCTGGTCAGGGGTGAAGAGCAGAATATGGGGAGGGGAGATCCTCGTTGTCCTTCCCAGCTCTACCAAGGACTTAAGCTTGGATGAGACATTTGCTTCCTGGGTTTTCTCCTTTCCTTTTGATTGTGTCGTGGTATGGCTTGGGAAGGTCCTTCAGAAGAGCTGGAGCACCATGAGGTCCCTTCCCTGAGCTCCCCTGAGCTGGTCTGGGATGCTGGGAAGAAGAAATGGAGATCTGTAGGACAAATTATAGGATAGGCCAGGCTCTGCTCACAGAATTGCTTGGTTGGAAAAGACCTCTAGATCATCGAGTCCAACCATAACCTCTCCACCACTAAACCAGATCCCTGCTGCTCCCAGTGCGAGTTGTTTTGTGGCAGGGGGTGGTTGAGCCCTGGAGATGGGGACGGTCCCAGTAGCATCCCTCTGCTTGTCCCCAGATGTCACCTTCGTGCTGGATGACGGTGCTATCAGTGCCCACAAGCCCCTGCTCATCTCCAGCTGCGACTGGATGGCCGCGATGTTCGGTGGCCCCTTCGTGGAGAGCTCCACCAACGAGGTGAGGAGAGGCCTCGGGGTTGGTGCTGGGAGGGTGGGACAGCTGGGGACGGCCGTGGGGTGCCGACTGTTGGGTGTCTGGCAGGTGGCACTTCCTTACACCAGCAAGAGCTGCATGAGGGCGGTCCTGGAGTACCTCTACACCGGGCAGTTCAGCTCCAGCCCCGACCTCGACGACATGATGCTCATCATCCTCGCCAACCGCCTCTGCCTGCCGCATCTGGTGGCTCTCACCGGTGAGTCTGCACTGGGACAATGTTCCCAGCTGTCCCCAGGCTTGGTGTCACCTCATCCCAGCTGCCCCCCCCTAACCTGGTGTCTCCCCCCACAGAGCAGTACACCGTCACCGGTCTGATGGATGCGCAACAGATGATGGTGGACATTGATGGGGACGTGCTGGTGTTCCTGGAACTGGCTCAGGTAGGGCAGGACCCTGGGCTGGGGATGGAGGGAGGTGCTGAGTGATGCTGCGTAGAGGATTCCAGCAGCTCCAATGATGTTCTGGGAGAGAGGACAGGTCAAGGGAGGGGATTTTCCCCCTCTGCTCTGCTCTGGTGAGACCCCACCTGGAGCCCTGTGTCCAGAACTGGAGTCCTCAGCACAGGAAGGACCTGGAGCTGTTGGAGTGAGTCCAGAGGAGGCCACGGAGATGATCCGAGGGCTGGAGAACCTCCTGTATGAGGACAGGCTGAGAGAGTTGGGGTTGTTCAGCCTGGAGAAGAGAAGGATCTTGAGAGACCTTAGAGCAGCCTCCCAGGGCTGAAAGGGGCTCCAGGAGAGCTGGGGAGGGGCTCTTGATCAGGGAGGGCAGGGACAGGATGAGGAGGAAGGGTTTTGATTTGAAAGAGATTGAGGTGAGATCTTGGGGAGAAATGTTTTGCTGTGAGGGTGGGGAGGCCCTGGCCCAGGTTGCCCAGAGCAGTGGTGGCTGCTCCATCCCTGGAGGTGTTCCAGGCCAGGTTGGATGGGGCTTGGAGCCCCCTGATCCAGTGGGAGGTGTCCCTGCCCATGGCAGGGGGGTGGAAGTGGATTGGGTTTGAGGTCCCCTCCAACCCAAGCCGTTCCCTGATCCTGTGTCTGGGGAGGAGCAGGGCACATCCCTCTCGTTCCCCTGGTTCTCCATGCGGTGGTGGCTCTGACGTGGGCTCCATCTCTTCCCAGTTCCACTGCGCCTTCCAGCTTGCCGACTGGTGCCTCCATCACATCTGCACCAACTACAACAACGTCTGCCGCAAGTTCCCCCGGGACATGAAGGCCATGTCTGGAGGTGAGCAGGACCCAGGGTGGGGTGACGGGGTCGGGGGGAGGTCCTGGTGGTCCTGGCACTGCCCTCACCACCTCCTCTCCCTGCAGAGAACCAGGAGTACTTCGAGAAGCACCGCTGGCCGCCGGTGTGGTACCTGAAGGAGGAGGATCACTACCAGCGGGCCAAGAAGGAGAGGGAGAAGGAAGACTACCTCCACCTCAAACGGCAGCCCAAGAGGCGGTGGCTCTTCTGGAATGCCTCCTCCTCCCCATCCTCCTCTCCTTCCTCATCGGCAGCCACGGCCTCCTCCTCTTCCTCCTCCTCCTCCTCCTCCTCCTCCTCGGCGGTGGTTTGAAAGCCCACTCTTGCCCTGGCTCCAGCATCCCTGGGAGGACACGGGGAGGAGAAGGAAGGGTGGGGATGACCTGCCCTGGCACCAAGCGTGGAGCAGACAGCGCCGGCCGAAGGCCCAGAGGAGATGGTGGAGAGGCTCAGAGCTGGGCAAGCACTCCTGGAGCCCCCACACCGTGGCCACCAGAGCCCGAGCAGCAGGAGAAACTCAACGTTTACAGGAGCACGAGAGCTGTGTTGTCGTTTTCTTTTGAGTTTGGGTTCTTTCTTTGTTTTTTTGAACATCAGCAGCATGAGGAAGAAGAAGAAGAAAGGGACGCATCCCGCTTCCACTTTTAATTCCTACCCAGAGCCTGTGGGATGTGGTTTGAGAGCTGATGGCATCTCCCCACCCCTGGCAGCCGGAGCTGCTGCGGGGGTCCTGCCACCCCCTTCCACTTGCAGCAGGGTCAGGCAGGGTACAGAGGTCCCCAGATGCCTCCAGGCACTGCAGCATCCCTCCTTTTGCTCACAAAGTTGGGGTCTGGCTGAATTCGGGGAGCAGGAGGGGACAGGAGCCCTCTCCTCCCCGCCTCTAACTTTTCATCTTTTTTTTAAAAATGAAAACAAAGCAAAAAAAAAAACAAACAAACACCCTAAACTGCCCCCAAACACCCTCTTCTCAACCTGCCACACCAGAAACCAACCCCAGGCCCCCCCTGGCTTGGGATTTTAGCCTGGAAGGCTCCATTGTAATAAATGGTATTTTAAAAGCCCAGCGTGGTCCCTGTGTGTTTGGGAGGAAGTGGCTGGACACGGGGCAACCTTGTGCCCTGCTTGGGGTGACACCTGCACCCTCTCCCCACCGCCAGCGCTCCCAGGGTGGCCAGGGACAGTGGAAGAAGCCTTGCAGGATCCATCACCAGGTACCTCCTGTATGCTGGGAGGTGGCTTTACCATCAGCCTCACTTTGCACATCCCACCCGTGGCCTTGTAGGTGCAGCAACACACGTGGCAGGAGAAGGGATGGAGCCAGCCCACACTGGTGGGGTTGGCAGGACTGAGAAGGGACCCAAAACCCCCCTGGGAAGGGGAAAGTTTTGAGCCCATCCCTGGCAAAGAAGCTGCTGCTGGAGCAAACACGTAGGGATGCTCAGGGCAGGGATGCTCGTGGTCGGGGATGCTCCTAGGGGTGTCCCCTCCTCCTGGCCTCAGTAGAGCTCCTTGGAGTCGCTTGCTTTTCATGCTCATCCTCAGCCATGGATGCAGGAGCAGGGCTGCAGCTCCAGTGAGCTTCCACTCCGTGCTCTCACACTTTGCAGCCCCAACCAGCAGGTAGGACCCCCCCAAGTTTCTTTCCCTTTTGGGGATTGTGGGCGCTCGCTGCTGCTTCCGAGTCCCGGTGACCTTCCTGAAGTCAGGACTCCTGTCTCCCAGCACTAAACCCTGCACGTGCTTGGCTCTGCAGGAGCTCCCTGCCCAGGTTTGCATGTGTGGGAGGCAACGCTGGAGCTGCTTGGGATGTCACCTCGGGCATGAACCTTCTGGTAGGTCCCCAACAGCTCCTGCTTTTAGCGCTTGCCCCAGACTTACGTTATGAATAAACTTAATTGCAATGCGGCTCAGGGGGGGTTTGGGGGTGAACAGAGCAGCTCAGGGGGGCTTTTTGGGGTGAGCAGAGCCCCTTTTTTTTTCTCACTAAGCACTGCATGGATTTGCAACGTGGCTACTGCAACACACAGAGCCCTGGCTCGGTGCAGCCGGAGCGGCAACTTCATCACGGGGTGGGGTCGGCAGCATCGCTCGGCCCCGGGGGGGTCTCAGCCTCCTGAGATTTCAACCTCCTGCTTTTGCACGTGACTAAAGAGCGTGGGATTCACAGCAGAAGTGTAAAAGCAAAGCCTGGGTTTGATTTTTTTTTTCCCCTGGCAGAAGCACCATTGGGGGGGGGGGGCACCTCCAGCTGCTGAGCATCTGGTCCAGCTCCTTTGGTGCCCCCTGAAACCCCAGTGCCCACGTGATGGCAGAGCAAGGGGAGAAAATCCAAGAGGAGAAATCAGGAGGCTTTTTTAGAAGTATTTTTCTTGCTTCATAAAGAAACTGGAAATGTTGAACTGGCTGGGCCAGAGTTCTGTATAAACACACACACATGCATAGTAAAAAAACCTATTTTTATACTGCATTTAAGTTAAATGTACACGTTTACGACTATTATTTATGAATAAATACTTAAATACAAATTTCTGATGTTTTAAAGTAAAAGTTGGGGCAGGGGGGGCAGTGGAAGGACGTGGGCTTTGCAGCACAGGGCGACCCCGGTTGCGGTGAGGAGCTGGTGATGCTCCTTTCACTCTCCCACAGCGCTGGGGAAGGTCCTGCTGGGCTGGGCTGGACCCGGGGACAGCACATGTAAACAGGTAGAGTAGTTTTCCCCAGCCCAAATTGTCCCTGAGCTATGTGTGAGTGCCAGAGTAAGGGGTCAAGTGCTGGAGAAGCAACCAAACCTGCAAGAGGATGGCTGGTGGGCACCCACAGACCTCAGTGCTTTCACCTTTCCACGCTGGCTGGACAGAGAGAGACAGCAAAGCCACCCCATGGCCAAGGGGATGGGAACTGTCTTGATCAAGGTCGTGGAGAAGGAGGTTTCTGGCTCACTGAGAAGTTTGTTGCCCACATCCTGCTCCGAGGAGGAGCTCACTTGCTCTCCTTGCACTGAGGCTGTTCTCAGGCATCCCAGAGCAACTAAATCATTCCCACCCTCCCCTCACTGTCCAAGTTTCAAATTGACTCCTAAGAGCAAGCAGAACAGCTACCGGCTACGATGCTCTTCAGGCAACAGCTTTGAGAAAGCAACCCAAGAACCCAGCAAATGCCTGTCCACCAAGAGTATAGTCTGAAGCTCCCTTAGAGATGTTCTACAAGCAGAAGTCATTGCACTATCATATACTCACAGTTTGGTTTGGGTTGGAAGGGATCGTAAAGCCCATCCAGCTCCAACCCCCCTGCCACGGGCAGGGACACCTCCCACTGGAATCAGGTTGGCTCAATGACCACAATGCAGGAACCTCACCTAAAGGATGATCCAGTTAAAACCTGCACCCTGCAGAACAGTCACAGGATCACCAAAATTAGCTCCAACTCCTGTGTTCTGAGGTATTTACGGTTTCAGCTTCAAAGTGCAGAGATGCAGGGCCTGCCTTGCTCCTCAGTCTGTTTCGTATTCGAAATATCCCTGCTGGACCAACTTGGAGGAGATGTCCTCGGCAATCCCTCCGAGGTTGATCTGGTGCAGGGTCTCCAGCAGAGTGTTCACAGAGGCGTTCATCCCTTGCCTGTTCTGCCACGTGTTGAGCATCTGGAAGAAGGGCTCCAGAGAATACCTGTCGTTCATCTCCGCGAGGGTGATGTCGTTCTCCAGCAGATCAAGGGCTCGGGCGAATCTCTTCCAGTCCTTGCAGGGCACTTCTTGGGCAAAGATGTCAAAAGAGCGTCGCAGGACTAGAGGAGGGGGAGGCAGGAATAGCTCAGAGAACAGCATGGACAGCTGGCTCAGCAAGGATCTGGCCCAGAAGCTTCATCCCACAGGTTCATCATCTCCCTACCCCCGTCCCCAGCACACCCCCTTGGGCCCCAGCACTTACGGAAACTGGATTCTCTTCCTTGCACTGGAACCAGAGTCCTCTTGGGTTTCATGGTGGGATATGAGGTCCCTGGCACTTTCACCTGGAAAGACAATGTCCCATAGCACCCACCAAGCCCTGGCACAAATGCCATCGCTAGGCCCCACTTATGGGGGTTTGGAGACCCTCTCCCTCTCTCCAGGAGATGCTGGGGCAGGAGGTCCCCTCACAGTTCCTGCAAACCCATCATTTCCTGGCTTTGGGATGACAGCAGCCCATGAGCAGGGGAGGAGCTGCCTCGTGGGTCTTGGCCAGGGTGAGAAAAGCTTTCTGTTTGCTCTGCATCAGCATTAAACGCACAGAGGACTCTGGCAGCTGACTGCAACAAGGACACTGTGCAGTCCTGAACCCAGAACAAGGAGAAGAGACCTCTTGAAATCTCCATGAAGATCATCCAGCCCTGGAAGCCTCTCCAAGCTGATCAGCTTGGTGAAGGCAGAGGAAAACAGCAGACCAAGCACGACAGAGCAGAGGTGGCCAAGAAGGCCACCAGTATCCTGGCTTGGATCAGGAATGGCACAGCCAGCAGGAGCAGGGAAGGGAACTTTCCTCTGTACTTGGTGCTGGTGAGGCTGCACCTCAAATCCTGGGTTCAGTTCTGGGCCCCTCACTCCAAGAAGGACATTGAGGGGCTGGAGAGCATCCAGAGAAGGGAATGGAGCTGGGGAAAGGTCTGGAGAACAAGTCCCGTGAGGAGCAGTTGAGGGACCTGGGGCTGTTTAGCCTGAAGAAGAGGAGGCTGAGGGGAGACCTCATTGCTCTGCAGCTCCTGGGAAGGAGGTTGTGGTGAGGTGGGGGTTGGTCTCTTCTCCCTGGCAGCCAGTGACAGGACAAAGGGAAATGGCCTCAAGATTCGTCAGGACCGATTTAGGTTGGATATTGGGAGGAATTTCTTTATTGAAAGGGTTGTCAAGCATTGGAAGAGGCTGCCCAGGGAGGTGGCTGAGTCCCCATCCCTGGAGGGGTTTAAAAGATGAGATGTTGTACTCAGGGACATGGTCTGGTGGTGGACTGGGTCAATGGTTGGACTCAATGATCTTAAAAGGTCTTTTCCAACCGAAACCATTCTGTGAGGAGCACACTCATGTACCTCTGGCCCTGGAGGAGTCACTGAGTGCCTGTCCAGCAGCTCATTGAAGTTGTTGTCACCCCTCCCCACGTCCCTGCTCCGGTACCATGTCAGCAACTGCACCAAGTAGTCCTGCAGCAGGAGAAGCACAAACCAGCTGAGTTGGGTGGTCCTGTGGGCTCACACTGGCTCCACAGGAATGCCATCTACAGCAGCAACATCCACCCTGCCATGGTTTCAAGGTCATGGCTTGCTTGCTCATCTTGAGCTTGCAGGGGCCCTGGTCCAGCAAAACCCTTCCTTTAATCCAGGATCCCCACCAGGGACCCCGAAAGGGCCACCACCTCTGCCAGGGAAGAGATAACAGCACTGGAGAGAGGGCTGCAAGCACTCCATGTAGAGCAGGGCACTACCAGAGCCCCTCCTCTGCTTGGCCCACCTCTACCACATTCCTCTCCAACCTTCCTGGGAGCTGCAGGCAAAGTGAGGAGCAGAGGAGGAACCCCACGGCAATCCCACAAGCAGAGCCACCACCCCCTCTGCCATCCCAATAACTCACCACCGCACTGCAGGACTTCCTGCTCAGTTCTCTCTTGTCTCCTGGAAGATGAAAACAGTGCTGTGATCCCTCTTCCCCCAGGCAGGTACCTCTTCCCACCCAGCCCAAACCCACACAGAGCCAGGTTGGGGCTCTGGGTGTCCCCAGCACGTGGTGCTCACCTGAGGAATGGCAGCGGCGGTACCCAACGATGACAACGATCAGAATCAGGACCAGAGATGACACCACGATGGCCACAATCCATGCAGCTAAAGCAGATAAAAAAGGAGGGGGTGTGTGTGGAGCTGCACCTGGTCTCCTCAGCAGCATCTCACACCTCCAACCCCTCAGCCCATCTCCCCTCACTTACTTGAGATGCTGGATAAGGTGTCGGTGGGGGGACCACACCGGCGGTCACTGTCCGGCGTGCAAGGAGCCAGCTCCACCTCACCCTTGGCACACCTGGGAAAGAGGAAGACAGGGCAGGCTCAATCCCTGGGGCTCCCAGCACAGACCCCAGGAGGACCCAGGCTTTAATCTGCAAGGAATGGCTTTAAACTGGAAGGGAGAAGATTTAAACTGGACATGAGGAAGAAATTCTTCACGATGAGGGTGGGAAGGCCCCGGCCCAGGTTGCCCAGAGAAGCAGTGGCTGCCCCATCCCTGGAGGTTTCGCAGTTTCACAGGTTGGAAAGGACCTCTGAGATCATCGAGTCCAACCTATAACCCAACACCAACACCAACCCATCATCTAACCCATGGCACTCAGTGCCTCATCCAGTCTCCCCTCAAACCCCTCCAGGGTCGGTGACTCCACCCCCTCCCTGGGCAGCCCATTCCAATGGCCAATCACCCTTCCAGGGAAGAACTTTTTCCTCACATCAAGTCTAACCTTTCCCTGACCAAGCTTGAGTCCCTGCCCTCCAGTTCTGGCCCTGGTCACCTGAGAGAAGAGACCAACCCCTGCCCCACTGCAACCTCCTTTTAGGGAGTTGTAGAGAGCAATGAGGTCTCCCCTGAGCCTCCTCTTCTCCACACTAAACAGCCCCAGCTCCCTCAGTCACTCCTCGTAGGGCTTGTGCTCCAGCCCCTTCTCCATCTTCGTTGCCCTCCTCTGGACACTCTCCAGCATCCTGACATCTTTCCCAAACTGGGGGGCCCAGAACTGGACACAGTATTCAAGGTGAGGCCTGACCAGTGCCCAGTACAGGGGGACGATAACTCCTCTGGTCCTGCTCCCCACACTATTCCTGATGCAGGCCAGGATGCCATTGGCCTTCTTGGCCACCTGGGCACACTGCTGGCTCATGGGGAGCTTCCTGGCCACCAGCACTCCCAGGTCCCTTTCTGCCTGACTCCTCTCCAGCCACTCTGTCCCCAGTCTGTAGCTCTGCATGGGATTGTTGTGTCCAAAATGAAGTACCCGACATTTGGACTCATTAAACATCATCCCATTAGACTCTGCCCAGCTCTCCAGTCTGTCCAGGTCCCTCTGTAGGGCCATCCTACCCTCTAGCAGATCAACCCTTCCTCCCAGCTTGGTATCATCTGCAAACTTGCTGATGATGGACTCAATCCCCTCACCCAGATCATCAATAAAGACATTAAACAGAACTGGACCCAACACCCATCCCTGGGGGACACCACTGGTGTTGAAGGCCAGGTTGGATGGGGCTTGGAGCCCCCTGATGCAGTGGGAGGGTGCAGGGAAGCTGGAACTGGATGTTCTTCAAGGTGCCTTCCAACCCAAACCACTCCATGGTTCCATGACCCGTGGTGTCCCCCAGCTCACCGGGGCCGGCACTTCTGGCACATCTCGCAGGGATGGTCTGGGGAGCAGAAGGTGCCGTTCCTGCAGGCGCACTGGGCGTCGCTGGTGGCTCGGCAGGGACGCAGCAGCACCTGATCTGCAGGAGAGAAGAGACACAGCTCTACCCCAGCCCCTCCACCCACCTCCTTCATTAACGCAGCTAACGACCCCAGCACGACCCACCAGCCTGGGCAAGCCCAACCTCACTCTCTGGTGTGGAGTTTCAGCCTTGCCCCACACCTCACCGTGCCCAAGAGAAAAGCAACGCTCGCATGAAAGCTCCACCAGCAGCCTAAAGTGCTGCCCTGGAGCCCTGTCCTCCTGGTCCTTGCTGCCTGGAGGTCTCGTGTGTCTCTTGCACAAGAGATGCTGCATTGAACAGAGAGGCAGGTCTGGCACAAGCTCCTACATCAATTCCAGAGCCAGCTTGAGCCACTCTCTTGGGATGCTGCAGGTGAGGGCTCAGATCAGCTGAACCCCAGTGCTACCAGCCAAGGTCACTCTCCTCCACGCCAGCTCCTACCTTCTCTACATGTCCTGCAGCCAAGGCACTTGGGAAAGTCGTTTGGATATTCAGTGTATTCACCTTCTTTACAGGGCAAACACTTGCTGGAGTTGCTTTGCCCTTTACAGTGCTCTGCAACAAAGGTGCCTGCAAGGAGTGGAGGAGAAAGAAATGTGTGAGCATGAGACAGAGACGTCTTTGCAAAGAGGGAGCTGATTCTGCTCTCAGAGCAGTTTAGAGGTGAATTAGGAATGATGAAAAGGAAAGCGTTCCCGTAATTATTGAACTTGAATGTTCCCGAGTCGTTGAGGCTGGAAAAGCCCTCTCAGCTCATCCAGTCCAACCATCAGCCCAGCCCCACGGTGCCTGCTGAACCCTGTCCCCAAGTGCCACATCTGCACCTTCTTTGAACCCCTCCAGGGATGGAGACTCCACCACTGCCCTGGGCAGCCTGGGCCAGGGCTTCACCACTCTCTCAGTAACAAAATGTTCCCAATATCCAATCTAAACCTCCCCTGGTGCACCTTGAGGCCATTTCCTCTCATCCCATCACTTGTAAATTGGGAGAAGAGCCCAACACCCACCTTGCCACAACCTCCTTTCAAAGAGCAGCAGAGAGTGATGAGGTCTCCCCTCAGCCTCCTTCTTTCCAGGCTAAACAGCCCCAGGGCCCCCATCCTCTCCTCCTTGTTCTCCAGCCCCTTCCCCAGCTCTGTTCCCTTCTCTGGACACACTCCAGCCCCTCAGTGTCCTTCTTGGCGTGAGAGGCCCAAAACTGAACCCAGGATTTGAGGTGCAATCTCATCAGGGATGAATCCTTAGACCTCAGCAGAGCAGGGCAGAGCCAGGGCACCCACCACCTCCTCACAGGGAGCAAGGATGTGCCAGCTCTGGAGGCAAAACCACGTGGTGGGGTGTTTGAGACCATCTCACCTGCTGGGCACTTCTTGC
This sequence comes from Tapera naevia, assembly GCA_033556795.1. Classification (NCBI taxonomy): domain Eukaryota; kingdom Metazoa; phylum Chordata; class Aves; order Cuculiformes; family Neomorphidae; genus Tapera; species Tapera naevia. The sequence continues at coordinate 277,346 of JAUMJJ010000117.1, forward strand.
AATAGGTATCGGTGTCTTGGACTTGGTAAAAATCATCTCCTCCCATGCTTGAGTGTAAGGGATCCACCTTATCCATCCTGACCAGTGGTGTTCCAGCACATCTCAAAGCAGCTCCCTGTTCAGAATAAAAACCAGAAACCCTGGATTAAAAACCACCCGAGACCACGGGACAAGGGAAGAAAGAGAAGAGCAAGAGCTGCTCTGCCCAGGGTACTCATCCAGAGTGGGAAAGGAGCTCTGGAATGGCTCAGAGCTGCTGGAATCGGTGGCCAAACCTCCCCTTGATGCAGGTGAAGGACACTTTGGGTGGTTATTTCCTTGGCAAAGCACAAGGAGGGTTCACAGAGGGGTTCCTGTGCACCAAGTTATCAGCAAGGCAAAGGCTCGCTAACGCTTCCTTAGGAGAACCCCAGGCTCCCCTTTCCTTCCCCAATTTCTGAGCGCGTGAACCAACTGCAGAGAAGAAAATGGAAGGGAAGAGGCACAGGGAGGGCGTCTGTGGGGAGGAAACCGGCCCCGTGTCAAGGCTGGTGTGAGGCTCCTGTGCCCACAAGAAACACCGGGGCTACTCTGGGCTCCCAGGGGGACACCGTGGCCTCCGGTGCTTCCGCATTGTCCCCGTTATCTCGCTGCGGATCGGGAAGCCAACGGTCTGGTTTCCGCCAGCACCTTTCTGCTGACTCAGGGATTTCTGGGTCGCTCCAGCTGTGGGGGACAAGGTTTGACAGGAACTCATTCCATCAGGATCTAGGGGGACCTTTGGGCACCCCATGTCCCCAGGTGGGACGGTGTCCTTGGCATCTCAACCAGCACAGCTGCTCCGTGGCTATAAATGAATCCAACCTGGCCTTGAACACCTCCAGGGATGGGGCAGCCACCACTGCTCTGGGCAACCTGGGCCTCCCCACCCTCATCGTGAAGAATTTCTTCCCAATATCCAATCTAAACCTTCCCCTTTCCAATTTATGGGCAGCACTGATTCCAGCAATGGTGACTCCAACGTGGGAGCAGCCACCACGTGTTCTGGAGCCACAGCTCCACCGGGTTCCCTCACGGACAGACTCAAGGCAGGACCCCTGGGACAAAACTCAGGGCAGGATCTTCCTGATTTCAGGTGAGATGAGACTTTAGGTATTTCCAAGTTCTATAGCAACGCCCAATCCATGAGGAAACACGACACACACAGGTAGGATCTTGTGTCCTAAAAGCGGCAGCGCTGAGGGGTTGGACATCCCTGGGGCAACTCGGGGTGGCAGCATTCCTGCACCAGGCTGCCCAGAGCTGCCCAAGGAGCAGCTGAGGGGCCTGGGGTTGTTTAACCTTGAGAAGAGGAGGCTGAGGGGAGACCTCATCGCTCTCTACAACTCCCTGAGAGCAGGTTGTGGTGAGGTGGGTGTTGGTGTCTTCTCCCAAGTAACAAGTGATGAGAAGAAATACCCTCAAGTTGCACCAGGGGAGGTTCAGATTGGATATCAGGAGATATTTCTTCACTGAAAGGGTTCTCAGGCCCTGACAGAGGTTGCTCAGGGAGGGGGTGGAATCTCCATCCCCAGAGGTGTTTAAAAGACAGGTAAATGAGGTGCTCAGGGACCTGGTTTAGCAGTGGACAGGGACTGCTGGACTTGATGATCTCAAAGGTCTTTTCCAACCAATGAATTCTGTGACTCAAACCTCTTTTCTCCCTTGTTTTCTAGGGATGGGTGATGCCCCACACGCTGTGTGCTGCAATGTCCCCTTCTCCTCACAGCCACCGATCATCAACCTCCCTCTTACAGCAAATATTTCTTCGTATGAGTCAGAAGCTGCCTTGAAACAATAGGAATGTGCAGTCCCCTGAGCCAGCCAGGCCATCTCCAGAGCCAATCTCCCCCTTCCAAGCTCCTCCTCCTGCCTGGACACTTCCCGCGCTTGTTCAAGGAAGGGTGTGGGTGGTGAAACCGGCTGCAGCAGGTCCAGTGGTCACGGAGCTGCCAAGGGTGACGCAGACACAACCGACACCACCACCGCCAGGGCACGGAGACGGTGATTCCCCAGCACAACCCCAGCTCTGCCCAGACAGACACACAGACACCGAGAGGCACAGAGCACCATCCAGCGTGGGAATGGGACCATCTCCGGACGTGGAGGGATCAGATCCCCTCCAACAGCTTCTGCCTCCACATTTCCTGCTGCTGCTTCCTCTGGCTGTTTCATAGAATCATGGAATGGGTTGGGTTGGAAGGCACTTTGAAGACCACCCAGTTCCAACTCCCCTGCCATGGGCAAAGACACCTCCCTCTGGATCAGGGGGCTCCAAGCCCCATCCAACCTGGCCTTGAACAACTCCAGTTATGGGGGAGCCACCACTGCTCTGGGAAACCTGGGCCAGGGCCTCCTCGACCTCATTGTGAAGAATTTCTTCCTGAGATCTCATCAAAATCTTCCCCCTTCCTATTTAAAGCCATTCCTCCTCGTCCTATCACTCCCAGTCCTTGTGAAAAGCCCCTCCCCAGCTTTCCTGGAGCCCCTTTCAGTCCTGGGAGGCTGCTCTAAGGTCTCCCCAGAGCCTTCTCCTGTCCAGGCTGAACAACCCCAACTCTCTCAGCCTGTCCTCACAGCAGAGGTGCCCCAGCCCTTGGATCACCTCCGTGGCCTCCTCTGGACCCACTCCAACACTTCCATATCCTTCTTATGTTGGGGATTTCAGAACTGGACGCAGGGATCCAGGTGGGTTCTCACAAGAAGCCTGGAAGTTTATGAAGTGCCTTTTTATTCAGCTTAGGAGAAGAGTCTTGCTTTTCCCTCCCAGCCCCCAAACCTCAGGGCTTTGCCCACTCTGGCCTTGAAAGCCTTCAGGGACTGAGACCGGGCAACAACTTGTCCCCATGAGCGGATAAAACCCAAGGCCTTTCTTCCTCATTCAAACTCTGCCAGGCTGTGAAGGTGATCCTCAGCAACAACACGACATTATCTGCTGTTTGGAGAGGCCCTGTAGGCACAGGATTTCATTGCTTTGCACAAAACAGCTTCTCAGTGGAGCTTGCACAAGTGTGCACGATAAGGTTATCAGCCCACAGCAAGTGGAGTTCGAGTGCCTCATCCCACCACCGAGCCCTTGGCAGGCGTGGGCTGCCACCCCTGACTAATCTATCAGCCTTCCAAAGCATGGGAGAAACCAGGCTGGGAGCCACGGGTGAGACTGATGGTATTCAGGAGTAGTTTTCACCCATCGTAAACATGCCAAGAGAAAAAAAGTTGCCTCAAGACAAAGGAATTGCCCGACACACAAATCCCCAACATCCTCATCTGCCCAAAACCTCTTCCTTTTGGATGATAAGTCTGAAAAGAAGCATTAAGCTTTGAACTTTCTCTTCTTCCAGCCCTGGGAGGTGTGCCTGCCCGTGGCAGGGGGGCTGGAACTGGATGGGCTTTAAAGTCCCTTCCAGCCCAAGCCATTCTATGGCATTGGAACTGGATGATCCTTAAGGTCCCTTCCAGCCCAAACCATTCCATGGGGAGGGAACTGGATAATGCTTAAGGTCTCTTCCAGCCCAAACCATTCCATGAGGTTGGAACTTAATGATCCTTAAGGTCCCTTCCAGTACAAACCATTCCATCAGGTTGGAACTGGATGATCCTTTAAGGTCACTTCCAACCCAAACCCTTCTACGATTTCTTTTCCTCCTGAAGTGATCCCAAGGAAGGAGTTGGATCCTACAGCAGAAGCCAAACCCCTTGCTGAACTCCTGACCATCCACAAATACCAACAGAGCCCGTGATGGTGGCAAGATTTCCACAGTGCTAAGGACCAGGGATGAAAGGGATGCCAGGCAGGCACCCCGCGTGCCTCTTCTCCAAGGTCTCAACTGGGACAAACACAGGGAGGTCTCCCCAAGACCTTCCACAGATGGAATTTGAACTCCTGCAAACGTAAATCCAGCAGCATTCCTCCTCAGGAGCCCGTGGCCCAGGTCCAAGCATGATGCAACAATGAGCACGGGTGATCAAGGGGAAGAACCGCGGCTCCAACATCGTCCGATCGTCATGTGAGGCAGCGTCAGTCCTGATCAGTTCCCCCTCCCCTTCTGTGTATTAAAAAAGGGGGAAAGAAAGGGAAAACACTGGCTGTTGGGAGCGTGCCCTTAGGAGATGGGTTTAGTCAGGCATGACCTTACCATGCACGCCAAAATAAACCCTTGTAAACAATATAGGGAAGGAACTGGGGGAGAAGCTGACCAAGCTGACTCTTAGAAACCTGTCACTGGAGAATCATGGAATGGTTTGAGTTGAAAGGGACCTCAAAGCCCATCCAGTTTCACCCCCTGCCATGGGCAGGGACACCTCCCACTGGATCAGGGGGCTCCAAGCCCCATCCAACCTGGCCTTGAACACCTCCAGGGATGGGGCAGCCACCACTGCTCTGGGCAACCTGGGCCTCCCCACCCTCATCGTGAAGAATTTCTTCCCAATATCCAATCTAAACCTTCCCCTTTCCAATTTATGGGCAGCACTGATTCCAGCAATGGTGACTCCAGCGTGGGAGCAGCCACCACGTGTTCTGGAGCCACAGCTCCACCGGGTTCCCTCACGGACAGACTCAAGGCAGGACCCCTGGGACAAAACTCAGGGCAGGATCTTCCTGATTTCAGGTGAGATGAGACTTTAGGTATTTCCAAGTTCTATAGCAACACCCAATCCATGAGGAAACACGACACGCACAGGTAGGATCTTGTGTCCTAAAAGCGGCAGCGCTGAGGGGTTGGACATCCCTGGGGCAACTCGGGGTGGCAGCATTCCTGCACCAGGCTGCCCAGAGCTGCCCACATCCAATCCTGATGCTTCCCAACACCCAGGCTCGTCTTGGCATTGTCACGAGATCCCAACATCGATCGGCAAACAAGGCTTGGAAGTGGAAATCCCCTCCGGCACAGGGAGTGCCATAATCAAACCTCCAGCCCCACGGCTCCCGCTGTCACCCAGCCAAGCGCTCACCCGCTGCCCCGCAGCCAGGAGGGCTGGGATCACCCATCCCACCTCCACGCTGCCCCGCAGCCCCAGCCCCACACACACCTCTGTGCCCTGCAAACCTGCCCAGGTGAGCACCCCAGAGCCTCAGCTCTCCCCACAGCCCCTGAGCCACGGGATACACCCCCCAGCCTCAGCCCCCTGCCCCTCCTGGCCCAGGTGAGCCCCCCCATAAGCACCACTCTCCCCCCATAATCCACAGATCAAGGAGAGCCCATAACCCCTGCTTTAGCTACAACTCCCAGATCAATGAGTGCCCTGTAACTACCAGTCTCCCCGTAATCCACAGATCAATGAGACCCCCCACAATCCCTGCTCTCCCCACAGCCCCAGATCACATGAGCCCCCCATAACCCTGCCTTCCCCATAACCCCCAGATCACACGAGCCCCCCCATAATCCCCACTCTCCCCACAGCCCCAGATCAGATGAGCCCCCCCAAAACCCTGCTCTCTCCACACCCCCATATCAAACGAGCCCCCCACTATCCCAACTCTCCCCACAGCCCCAGATCAGGTGACCCCCCCATAACTCCTGCTCTATTACTCCAAGATCAATGAGCGCCCCATAACTCCTGCTCCCCCCATGGCCCCTGGACCAGGTGAGCCCCACAAAGCCCTGCTCCCCCCATAACCCCCAGATCAATGAGCTCCCCCCCCTTCCCCTGCTTTCCCCACAACCCCCAGACCAATGAGCCCCCCCGTCCTCTGCTCCCCCCATAACCCCCAGACCAATGAGCCCCCCCTCTCCTCTGCTCTCCCCACAACCCCCAGACCAATGAGCGCCCCACAACCCCCACTCTCCCCACATCCCCGAAAACAGACGAACCCCACAAACACCCCCCAACCTCTTCACCCCCCCCCCCCCTTCAAACCCCTACTCCCTTATTTCCCTCCAATAACCGCTCCTAAAGGACACCCCATCCCCTTCCCTCCACCCTGTAACCCTTTCCTGCCCACACCCAGGTGCACCCCAATATTCCCACAGTCCCCTCCTGACTAGAACCCTCCCCCCCCAGCCCACTTTAGCTCCCAAACCCCCCATTTTACCCCCCCCAAAACCCATTTCCCAGCCCGTGGTCCATCCACCTCTATATCGCGACAAGCCTGGACAAGCCGCGACTCTCCCTTGTAGCCCCCTACGGGGGTCCCCGACCCCTCCCAGTGCCCCCCAGCACCCCCCTCCATCCCCACGCACCGTGACCAGGAGCATCAGTCGGATACAGCCCCACGGGGATGCTCCGCGCAGCGCCGGGCGCATCTTGCGCGGGGCCGGGAGAGCAACGCGCACGGCTCGGTGGGGGCGAGCACCGCACCGGGGACCGGCTTGGCCACCACGGGGAAGGCTTGGCCACCACGGGGACCACTCGGCCACCAAGGCAGCACCGCTTCCCACCGCAACCGACGGGGGAATGCGGGGAGCAGCGTGGTTCCAGCGCTTAGATAGGAGGAGGAGGAAGAGGAGGGCGGGGAGGAAGCGAGGGCTGTCCCAAGGCTGGCAGCACTCCAAAAACCTTCTCGTCCTCCCGACACCGCTAAGAAACCACCCCAGCGTTTCAATATTTACAGCACTTTTAATTTTTTTTAGCTCATTTTAGGTGTTTTCACTTTTTTTTTTTTTGCTATGTCCAAAGTAGTTTCGAAGTCCCAAATCAGTTTCGAAGTCCTAAATGGGACAGGAGCCACCAGGAATGCTTCTTGCAAGGTGATCTTGCTCCTCCAGCTGACATTTCTTTTCCCCAACAGGTTTGTCTCAAGGGAGCAAAGCCACAGGTTTTAATTTTCCGTGAAAAAGGGGTTTACAAAAATAACGAAGTCGGGGAGGAAGAGGAGGAGGAGGCTGGCTCAGGGCTGGCTACACCCCCAAACCTTCCCATCCTCTCTCACCACCAACCGAGAAACCACACCAAGGTTTCAGTCTTCACCAGCGAAGCCCCAACTCACTTTTCACAGCACTTTTAATTTTTAGCTCATCTTCTTGATTTTTTTCCCTTTTCTTTTCTCTGCCCAAATGAATTCCAAAGTCCCAAATGGGTCAGGAGCCACCAGGAATGCTGCTCCCAGGGTTCTCCTGCTTGCATTTTCTTCCCCACCACACAGCAAAATGTTTGTCTCAAGTGAGCAAAGCCACGGGTTTTCATTTTCCATAGAAAAGGGGGTTACACAAATAACGGGGGCAAGAGAGGAAGAGGAGGAGGAGGAGGAGGGTGAGGGCTGTCCCAGGGCTGGCTGCTCTCCCAAACCTTCCCATCCTCCTATCACCACCAACCAAGAAACCACAACAAGGTTTCAGTGTTTGCAGAAAAGCCCAACTCGCCTTTCACAGAACTTTTAATTTTTAGCATGCATTTTTGGGTTTTCAGGAAAAAACAGGACAGGAGCCACCAGGAATGCTGCTCCCAAGGTGTTCTTACATCTCCAACTTGCATTTTCTTCCCCAAACTCACAGCAAAAGGTTTGTTTCAAGCGAGCAAAACCACAGGTTTTTGTTTTCCATAGAAAAGGAAAACAAATAACACAAATAACAGGGGAGGGAAGAAGAGGAGGAGGGGGAGGGCAAGGGCTGTCCCAGGCTGGCTGCTCTCCCAAACCTTCCCATCCTCCTGTCACCACCAAGGAACAACACCAGGGTTTCCATCTCCACCAGGGAACCCCAAATCACCATTCATTTTTTAGTGCATCTTCTCCCCCCACTTTCCTTTTCTGTGCCCAAATTAGTTTCAAAGTCCCAAATGGGTCAGGAACCACCAGGAATGCTGCTCCCAGGGTTCTCCAGCTTGCATTTTCTTCCCCAATCTCAGAGCAAAAGGTTTTCCTCAATTGAGCAAAGCCACGGGTTACACAAATAGAGCTGGTGAGGAATCCCGGCGATGGCCAGGGCTCCCGGAGCACGACGGCAGCGCACGTCATGGCCAAAGCACTTGCCTGCCTTGCAAAATAGTCATTTTTTTTCACTTCTGAGCCAGTGAGCAGGGAAATTCCACCTCGGGTTTGTTGGTTTTTTGGAGGGGGGACTCGAACCGAAAGGGAAAAATGTTCAAAAAGTTAAACCTTTGGACTCTGATGTTTGCCCAACCGGCTCTTCCACAAGAAAAACTACTCCAATAAAACTGAGGCAGAAGCACGGTGACTCGTTAATTTTTTCCTAGCCCTTAAGTCCAAGTTAATTAATTGTGGTGTGTGTGGAGAGGGATTTAAGACCCCAAGGCTTCAAGCAGAGTCCCTCCCTCCCTCCCTCCCTCGGAAATGCTGTGACTCACCGGACACCGGGGAATAACGCATGACTGACAATCCTTTTCAAAGAACCACCCAAAGCACAAGCAACCACAGGTATGAGCTTGCAGGGCTCAGGTGGGGCTGTAGGATAAAAGCTTCTCAGTAGGGAAAGGGTGCAGTGCCTGGAAAATCTGGGTACAAATGAGGTTGCTGAGCAGCTCACCATCAGCTTGAGGACTTGGAGGAAGGCAGCGAGGCTCCTCAGGTCCAACGGGATCAGAAGAGCTGTAGTAAACCCACTCGAGATGTGGATGTTTGGTGAGTGGTGACAGCCAACACGGCTTCACTAAGGGCAGATTGTGCCTGATGGATCTGGTGGCCTTCTACGATGAGGCTGGAGTGTTGGTGGTTAAGGGAAGAGCAACTGATGGTATCTACCTGGACCTGTGCAAAGCACTTGACACTGTCCCACATGACATCCTTCTCTCTAAGTGGGAGAGATACAGGATTGACGGATGGAGCACTTGGTGGATAAGGAATTGGCTGGATGGTCACCCTCAAAAAATGGTGGTCAACAGCTCAATGTCTAGGTGGAGACTGGTGATGAGTGGCATTCCTCAAAGGTTGGTGTTTGGACTGCTGCTGTTTAACATCTTTGTTGGAAACATGGACAGTGGGCTTGAGGGCACCCTCGGGAAGTCTGCCAGTGACACCAAGCTGTGTGGGGCAGTTGACACGCTGGAGGGAAGAGGTGCCATAGTCTGGAGAGCTGGAGCTGTGCCAACCTCATGAAGTTCAACAAGGCCAAGAGCAAGGTCTTGCACCTGAGTCGCGGCGATCCCAGCACAAACACAGGCTGGGCAGAGAATGGATTTGGAGAAGCCCTGAGGAGAAGGACTTGGGGTGCTGGGGGAGGAGAAGCTTAACAAGAGCCTGCAATGTGTGCTTGCAGCCCAGAAACCAATTGTGTCCTGGGCTACATCCAAAGAGTGGGACCAGCAGGGAAAGGGAGGGGATTCTGCCCCTCTGCTCCGCTCTGGTGAGACCCCACCTGGAGCCCTGTGTCCAGTTCTGGAGTCCTGAGCACTGGAAGGGCCTGGAACTGAAGGAGAGAGTCCAGAGGAAGCCATGGAGATGATCCGAGGGCTGGAGAACCTCTGCTGTGAGGACAGGCTGAGAGAGTTGGGGTTGTTCAGCCTGGACAGGAGAAGGCTCTGGGGAGACCGTAAAGCAGCCTCCCAGGACTGAAAGGGGCTCCAGGAAAGCTGGGGAGGGGCTCTTGATCAGGAATTGCAGGGACAGGATGAGGGGGAAGGGTTTTCATCTGAAAGAGGGGAGACTGAGATGAGATCTTGGGAAGAAATGTTTTCCTGAGAGGGTGAGGAGGCCCTGGCCCAGGTTTCCCAGAGCAGTGGTGGCTGCCCCATCCCTGGAGGTGTTCAAGGCCAGGTTGGATGGGGCTTGGAGCCCCCTGATCCAGAGGGAGGTGTCTTTGCCCATGGCAGGGGGTTGGAACTGGATGGGCTTTGAGGTCCCTTCCAGCCCAAACTATTCCATGGTTCTGTACTTGGGAAGCATCTTCTCTTCAGGGACAGCACTCATTGGAAGAGCGAGCGCTTGTGTGCCCAGCAATGCCCAGCAACAGAGAAATGATGTTCTCCCATGAGTTAGGGTTTGTCTATGGCAAAGCTTGAAGGGCGATTTACAGAAGAAGAATAATTCCTGGTTGTTTCTTGGGTGGGTGCTTCTATTACAAGCCCCAAAAGTATGCAGGGCCTTTTGTTTAACCAGAACCATGTGTTCTGTGCTCTGGATACCACTGACTTCAGCTTAGAGAATGATTAATTTTTCAGTTAGGTCAGAAGAAATGCTGGTCCTCTGCATTTGCATATTGTGCGCCTACTCAGGGGGTGGGGACGGGCACGGATCACCCACTCTCCAAAAAACAGCCTTGGTGTCCTTTAGGTACTGCCCTGTGTGAGCTCAGATGGGAGAAGCCTGGATGTGGGGCAAGAAGGACACACAAGAGGAGCTTAAATTGGAAGGGGGAAGAGTTAGATTAGACATTAGGAAGAAATTCTTCACAATGAGGGTGGGGAGGTCCTGGCCCAGGTTGCCCAGAGCAGTGGTGGCTGCCCCATCCCTGGAGGTGTTCAAGGCCAGGTTGGATGGGGCTTGGAGCCCCCTGATCCAGTGGGAGGTGTCCCTGCCCATGGCAGAGGGTGGGACTGGATGATCTTTAAGGTCCCTTCCAACCCAACCCATCCCACGGTTCTATGCAAGAGCCTTTCTTGGGTTGTTGGTTTGAAACTAAACTGGACAGGTCAAGGTTTTCCCAGCTTGGTGGTCCCATGGGGGCTGGCTTGCACGGTCTCTGATACTCAAGGGGCCTGACAGGGTAGTTGGAACTGGATGGGCTTTAAGGTCCCTCCTAACCTGAACCATTCCGTGATTCCATGTTTCTTCCCAGTTTGCCCCATCATTTATACTGGGCTCTCAGACACATCTCAGCTGCAGGAGGTCAACCCTCAGCATGCAGATCACAAGATCTCCTCTTTCTCCTGCCAGACACTTGTTAGAAGCCGCAGTGCCTCATCTGCCCATCTCAATCTCCACCTTGTTAGATTGCACCGAGTTATCTGCGCCGATCAACCACAGAGAGAATATTTTTGCCCAGCTCCAAACAAAGAGACCTTTATATCCACCCTGTGGGTATTTAAGCTACCGAGCAAGGCTGGCAATGCTCACCCTCTCCCACTCCCCAGCCCATCCAGAGGGGTGGGACACTCAGCAGATACGTCATCCACCCGTCAAGCAAGAATTTCCACCCTGGCCGTGCTGGCACTCTGACTCTTTCCATTTAAGGCTGATTTGCAGAGCAGAGCTGGGCTGTGTGTTTATCACCCAAGGACAGGCTTCCACACTTTGCACTCAACCCTTATCACCACCAGCGTGCTCATCCCCACGCCTCCCTCCTTAACCAGTTGCTCCCCCAGAAGCCGGGGAGGAGAAGAAGAGGGGACCCACCATGGTTTTGGGGCACCAAATTCCCCCCCCCCCATTGCATCCTCACCTCTGTTACAAGTGGAAAATAAAATGAATACAAGGGTTGGAGCAGGATTCTCCTCCTGCTCCGTCGTTGTGGTCAGGAGATGGGAGATTTGAGCCCAAACTGCCCACAGCTGTAATAAAAAGCTGTCTGGGCAAGCCCAGTCTTATCAGCCACAGTTTGTGGTTAACCTTGCACGACGGTTCAGCCCCTTGAAATACTGGCATCCTGTCTAATGGGGAGCCTGTTTGCTCATGGTCTGTCTTTAAAAGAGACTGAGGAGGGCTGAAAGTGGCTCTAATCTCCCCTTCCAGAGCATCTTGTTTTTAGCTGTGACCCTCAGCACTCCCTGGAGAGGCTGATGGGCTACAAGCCTATGTATAAATACATATAAATTATTTTTGAACACCAGCATTGAGTTTTACATTGAGTTTTTTGCTGCTTCTCATCTCTTTTTGTGCCTAGGAGGGATCTGAAGTCACTCAATTATTTTGCCCTTACTCCCCCACCACCTCCGGAAAAACAAATGATTTGTCTCATAAATGCCAGGTTCCTCTTTAAAAGAGGGAGAAGAAGGTCTTGCTGAATGAACTCATGAACTTCATGGGAACGGAGCTCAGTTCCCCACAGCAACACAGCTCCTTCCCTGGGCAAGGTGCCCAGTCCCTCCGTGCCTCAGTTTCCCCTCTGTGGCAGAAGATGCTCAGGCTTCTGTCTTCGCTCCCTTTGCCTGCTTCATCTTTGGGATTCAGGAGATGCTCAGGGCAAGCAGGTGGATTTCCAGATCCTTTCTCCCTTCACCTTTCCTGAGGCAGCTTCCCTGCCTCCAAGCACTCAGCTGCTGGGCAGGGGAAAGGGTTAAATGCTTCCCCTTCCCCTGCCAAGCCTAAAAGCAAGGGGAGACTTTAAAGAGCAAATGTGAAGTCTGGACTAAGATCTGCCCCTTTCCTAGCCCTCCTTTCTCTCCAATCTTTGAACCAGGACTTAGAAGGAGCTCTGGGATGAAGGAGAGGGATGAGGGTGTTGCAGATGCTCAGCTCTGTATCCAAGCCAAGGCACCTGCCAGCTTTGAAATGGGAGCAGAAACCTTTGACTTGGCAAGTCTGAGGTTGTAAATGACCAATCTTGCATAATATCCATCTCTCTTTTCAACCTTAGAGAGTCCCATCCCAGCTTAAATATCCATGGGGCAAAGATGGGATGTTATAAACCCCTCAAAAAGCCTGTGGTCACCCTGAAAATGCCAACTCTTGCAGCCCAACTGCTCTGGACCCACTGGCTCACAGGACAGAGCCACCTCCTGCTGAACCCTGCCTGGTGGGATCAGTCCCATCCCCTGCCATGGTTAAGCTCTGAAAGCCCATGAAGGGCCTGAGCTGCTGTTGTTGCATCTCCTTGTGCAGATTAAAAATGGGCTTTGGGGGTTTAAAACTGAGGGTGCCTTGAATATTTTCCCCAAAATTTCTGAAAGTTCTTTAATTTATGTCTTGTGTCTCAGCTTTTTTTTTTTTGTTTGTTTTTCCAGGAAGGCGTTTCTCATCTGGAGCCTGATCACACCATCACTTGGCTCTCTTCATTGCCCATCATGTGATGCCCCAGTCGGTGCCACAGGTTCAAGGCCAATTTTCTCAGATGTATAAACACAGCCCCTCACGGTTCCTTTGAACAGGACTCGCAGTCGGATGATGCCGTTCGGTTTCCTGGCCGCAGTGTTTGCTTTCCTTATCAGAGCAGAGCCAGGTTGGAGTTTGGCAGAGAGGTGCTGGGAAATCACAGGTCTTCGGTTATGAATGGCTTCACAGTTACAAGGTGACGTTACTTTGGGTCTGAAAGGATTCATATAAAATTGCAGCTTGACTCAGGAAGCTTGGAAGGAGCTAAAAATAGGCACTCGGCTCTGCAGAGTCATCTCCTACTTTAAAACATGGATGAGGGTGTGTTTAAAGGCTGCTCTGGGACCTGCTGCATCCAGGGTTGGCCAGGGGAAGAGAGCCAAGGTGGTGTTGCCAAACCATCAGAAGGCTTTTATTTGGCTTTTTAAGTTATTTGCTGATGCCAATGCTCTTTTTGCTCACCAAGACGCCGCGAGTTAGCAGGGCTGCGCTAAGGACCGGCTCTGATAATGAGTGTGAAATAACCTCAATGAAAACAAACCCACTCGTGGCTGCGAGGAGCCTTGCATGGGTTCACCACAGCCCAAACAGGCTCCAGCACAGCTCTGCAGCCTCACAAAAGCTTCCTAATAAAAAAACAACGTAAAAGAAACTCCCAAATCAGGGTAAAATAAGCTCTAAGTCCTGCGTCTCTGAGGGCTGGCTGCCTTTTCCATGATTTTTGGAGGAAAACTGTAGGCACAGGTTGGTTCTTGCATCCCAGCAGCTAAAGGGTTTAAACTCTGAGCTACAAAAGCTGTCAGAAAAGCCAAAAACATCTGAGACTCCTGGAAAGTCCCAGTGCTTGCATTGTTGGAGGCATTAATGGTTCTGTCTCCATGGTACAAGGGCTGAGAGTGCACTTGAGGGACAGGACACACCAGCCAAGGTCCCAGTCCCAGTTTCATTCCCCTCCTTGCTCAGCAAGAAACAAGAAATATCAATACAGAAATACCCAAAACTCAGCAGCTCTGCTAAAGAAACAGCACTTGGTTCACTTTTTTTAAGTAGTGTTGAGTTTTGCTCTGAAAACATCAGACTTCTTTCTGTGAAGAAACTCCTCTCTCACTCCTCTCCTGCATCCGGACATTCATTGTCCTTGGGGAACTGGGAAGAACAGCAATCACGCTGCCAAGGGAAGGAAAAAAAAGGAAAACCAGCTGTGAAAGGACAGGGAAGCCAACTTCTGTGGATGGTAGCCAAGAGTGGAGACACTGCGAAGCAGTGATGCTGCCACAGCTCTCAGTCACCGTAGCAAGGCCAGGCTGGGGCAGCCACGGTGTCTGCTGGGGGACATCACCAGGGGCTTTAACTGGGCAGTTTAATCATGGAAGGGTTTGCTTTGGAAGGGACCTTAAAGCCCATCCAGTTCCATCCTCTTTCCACGGGCAGGGACACCTCCCACTGGATCAGGAGGCTCCAAGCCCCATCCAACCTGATCTTGAACACCTCCAGGGATGGGGCAGCCACCACTGCTCTGGGTAACCTGGGCCAGGGCCTCCCCACCCTCATTGTGAAGGATTTCTTCCTGAGATCTTATCAAAACCTTCTCTCTTCCAATTTAAAGCCATCCTGTCACTCCACACCCTTGGAGACCCCCCTCCCCAGCTTTCCTGGAGCCCCTTTCACTCCTGGGAGGCTGCTCTAAGGTCTCTCCGGAGCCTTCTCTTCTGCAGGCTGAACAACCCCAACTCTCTCAGCCTGTGCTCATACAGGAGGTTCTCCAGCCCTTGGATCATCTCCGTGACCTCCTCTGGACTGGCTCCAACAGCTCCAGGTCCTTCCCTGCTTGTCTGTGATTCCCCACATGCCGCAGACTCTTGGGCTGTGTGAATGCTGCCCAGTTACCCCAGGAAGGGGGGGGGGGCGCATTGGGAGGGTGATGAGCAGATGAGGTGCTCCTGGGGCTGATGGAACCATGGGATGGGTTGGAAGGGACCTCAAAGCCCATCCAGTTCCAATCACCGTGGAGCAGGGACACCTCCCACTGGATCAGGGGGCTCCAAGCCCCATCCAACCTGGCCTTGAACACCTCCAGGGATGGGGCAGCCACCACTGCTCTGGGCAACCTGGGCCAGGGCCTCCCCACCCTCAATTAAATCTCCTCAGACTCCTTTCAGACTCCCCCAAAACACGACTTTCACCCCAAATCTCCTCACAAATGCACCAAAAATGCAATTTTTCACCCCAGATTTCCTTACAGGCCTCCCCAAATTCCCCAAAAGCACAACTTTCACCTCCAATCTCAAATTTCATATAATCCTGGAATTGTTTGAGCTGGAAGGGACCTCCAAGCCCATCCAGTTCCACCCCCTGCCACGGGCAGGGACACCTCCCACTGGATCAGGGGGCTCCAAGCCCCATCCAACCTGGCCTTGAACACCTCCAGGGATGGGGCAGCCACCACTGCTCTGGGCAACCTGGGCCTCCCCACCCTCATTGTGAAGAATTGACGTCATCAAGTGACGTCACGCACGCGGAAAGGCGAGGGAGGCGGGCGGGGGGGGCGTGGCCTCGCGATGGCCCCGCCCACTCCCCCCCTCGCTGCACGGCGGGAAGAGCGGCGGCGCGCTGGGCTGTCCCACAGGGAGAGGCGCGGGGGGCAGACGTTCACTGCGCATGCGCAGACGGCGCTGCTTGGGGGTGGGATGTGTGGGAATGGGCTACCTAACGGTGAATGAACGAAGGGGCAGTGCGCATGCGTAAGGCTGTACCACATCACACCCGCGGGGGGGGAGGCGGAAGAGAGGGGGGATATCGCACAGAAAAGCACTTCGGGAGGGAAGGGTTGTGATCACTGTGTATAAGGATGGGGAGCGTGATCAGGGCGCATGGTTGGGGGTCAGTGCAGTAAGGTGGGTGTAGTCAGTGCACATGGTCAGGGCTGTACCACACCACCCCGGGCGGGGAATGGAATGTCCCGCGCAGGCCCTGCGCATGCGCAGAACAAAGTGCCCAGGACGCTTGGTTGTGCCCAATGGGGCTGGATGTAATCACTACGCATGCGCAGAGCAAAGTGCTCAGGACGCTTGGCTGTGCCCAATGGGGCTGGATGTAATCACTACGCATGCGCAGAGCAAAGTGCTCAGGACGCTTGGCTGTGCCCAATGGGGCTGGATGTAATCACTGCGCATGCGCAGAACAAAGCGCTCAGGGCGGATGGCTGTGCCCAATGGGACTGGCTGTAATCACTACGCATGCGCACAGCGAAGGCTGTGCCCAATGGGACTGGATTTAACCAGTGCGCATGCGCACAACGAAGGCGCAGGCATTTGCCCAATGGGGGCTGCCTGTGATCACTACGCATGCGCAGAACAAAGCGCTCGGGACGCTTGGTTGTGCCCAACGGGGCTGGATGTAATCACTACGCATGCGCACAGCGAAGGCTGTGCCCAATGGGACTGGATTTAACCAGTGCGCATGCGCACAACGAAGGCGCAGGCATTTGTCCAATGGGGGGGCTGCCTGTGATCACTACGCATGCGCAGAACAAAGCGCTCAGGACGCTTGGTTATGCCCAATGGGGCTGGATGGAACCATTGCGCATGCGCAGGGCCGCACCACATCACGCCGGAAGGGGGTGGGCTCTCCCATTGCTCTGCGCGGGGGGGGGGGGAAGAGGTGCCACTGCGCATGCGCCCTGCGCGCCCCGTTCGCAGCCCCCTGAGGAGTTGGAGGCGGCGCGGGGGGGGGGGGGGGGGAACCGGGCCGGGCCGAGGCGGCGGCACCGGTCGCTCGCGTCCATGTGCAGCCCCGAGCGGGTGCCGCCCCCGGCGGGGGACCTGCCGCCCGAGTGGGAGACGGACGACGAGCGTATGGCTTTCCTGTTCTCCGCCTTCAAGCCGAGCCGCGAGGTGAACAGCGCCGAGTGGGACAGCAAGATGGCCTTCTGGGCCGCGCTGGTGCTGGGCCGCGGCCGCCGGCGGGGCACCGTGAGAACCTGCCTGAGGGACCTGCAGCACGGCTTCGAGAGGAGGGGCAGCCTCCCGCTGGGGCTCGGCACCGTCCTCAGGGAGCTGCTCAGGTAACGGCGGGGGAGGCGGAGGCCGCGGGTGGGGGGGGGGGGGGGGGAGAGCGGGCTTGAGGGCGAGGCTTCGGCCTCCAGAGGAGGCCGCGAAGGTGATCTGAGGGCTGCAGCAATCTCCCCTACGAGGACAGGCTGAAAGAATTGGGGTTGTGCAGCCTGGAGAAGAGAAGGCTCCTATGAAAGAGCGGAGCAGCCTTCCAGGATTGAAAGGGGGCTCCAGGAAAGCTGAGGAGGGACTTTTTCCAAGGGTCTGGTGTGATAGAACAAGGGGGAGCAGCTTTAAATGGGAAGGGGGACTGTTTAGATTAGACATTAGGAAGAAATCGTTCACAGTGAGGGTGGGGAGGCCCTGGCACAATTGCCCAGAGCAGTGGTGGCTGCCCCATCCCTGGAGGTGTTCAAGGCCAAGTTGGATGGTGTTTTCAGCACTATCTCTGCACTCCTGGCCTTGAACACCTCCAGGGATGGGGCAGCCACCACTGCTCTGAGCAAGCTGGGCCAGGGCCTCCCCACCCTCACAGCAAAACATTTCTTCCCAAGATCCCATCTCAATCTCCCCTCTTTCAGCTCAAAACAATTCCCCTCATCCCATCCCTGCCCTCCCTGATCAAGAGCTTCTCCCCAGCTTTCCTGGAGCCCCTTTCAGTCCTGGGAGGCTGCTCTAAGGTCTCCCCAGAGCTTTCTCCTCTCCAGGCTGAACAACCCCAACTCTCTCAGCCTGTCCTTGTACTCCAGGCTTCAAATCATCTCCGTGACCTCCTCTGGACTCGCTCCAACAGCTCCACGTCCTTGTGCTGAGGAATATGGAGTTGTGCTGTGCAGGGGGATTTTGGGAACCCTGTGCAAGGTAAAACGTGGACAGGGAGTCAAGGAGCTCACCTTGGGGCTCCAGGACCTGTGGGAGAGTGATGTACCATAAGGAGTGGATGGAATCCCAGGGGAATGCTTTTCAGGGAGAGCTTGTAGATGCAGAGGAGCTCTTGTGTTAAACTGGGTTATGTTCCCTGAGAGGGTTGTTGTGGTGACCCAGCTGTGAACAGCAGGTGGTGTGTACAGACATGCAGGGATGCTCTGTGTTGGTGTTTTGTGTTGTGGAACTACAGCCTGGGACTGGTACTTGGAAAAGCAGGAGCTAAGTCTGTGCCAGTAATGGAAAGAGTAAAACCTCTGGCAACAGCTGCATTTGCAATTTATCACACAAATGAAGAATCCCCAGATGTGCAGCTCTTTTAACTGCTCCTCCCCATCCATGTCTCCATCAGTTTCCAGTCAGGAAACTGGGAGAAACTTGGAAAAGCAGTAAACAAGACATCCTTCAGAGGAGTGGAGGCCTCTGTGTGCAGTTGTCCAACTGCAGGTAGAAACTGTCTTTAAACTAGAAAATAACTTTCTGTTAGAAATCACCACAAGGATGATGGATGTACAAATTCTCCATGCTGGCACTCCTGCTTGCTGCCAAGGGAAGGGTTTTAGGATCAATCATAGTCAGTTCTCCCTGCATGTCTCTTCTTTAGACGTGGCAAACTGCAGAGGGAGTCAGACTTCATGGCCAGTGTAGACAGCAGCTGGATCTCCTGGGGCGTGGGGGTCTTCATTCTGAAGCCCCTGAAGTGGACTCTCTCCAGTGTGCTGGGTGACAGCAAAATACCTGAGGAAGAGGAAGTTCTGATCTACGTGGAGCTGCTTCAGGTGAGGGTGGCTGAGACCTTTCTCAAGATTATACTCCTCTAGATGAATTAGGAGTCGTTTTATGCTCTAGCAAGGAAAGGTCAGGGTTGAGACGGTCTTGATTTGTATTCCCTGGGTGTTTAAAAGCCTCTGGAGATGTGGATGGAGTCTCTGGGGGATAAATGGTTTATATGGACGGATGTTCTTTGTAAGTAACATGATGACCTTTCTCTGACTTCCAAGAAATGGGAGAAGCAGCCTGGCTTTCTGGTCCAGGCAGGGAATGCGCTGTGGGAGTGCTGGAAGTCTGAGGTGTGAGTTCCTACAAGCATTGTGTGAGAGAGAGAGCCTTGTGGATGGAGAACCATCTGTTGTGGGGAGGAAGCAGTGATGTAGAGGCCGCAGGCTCAGTCCAGGTCGTTGCTAAAGGCTGCTTGCACTTTGGAGCACGTGCTTTCCACGGGCCTTTTCATACACAATTAGAGCACCCTTGGATCCCATCAAGGACCCTTTTCCTTGGCACTCTTGGTGGCAGCTCTGTGGGCTGCATTGTGGATTGCTTTAACTCATTGTTGCTCATTCTGGCTTGGCTGGTGTGGTGCTGACAGTCAAGACCTTGGGTTCCTCTCTGTGGCTGTGAAAATTAGCACCAAACCACGCTGCTGTTGCGTGACAGCGGTGTCTGAATGACTGGGACTAGCAAAAAATCAAGAACTCTTTGGATGTTTTCCTTTTTTTATAGTTAGGCTGATAGCAGACTGTGTCTTCCCTCTGTGGTGTGTATCCCACAGCCCTTTCAGAGGGTGTGTGCATGGGAGAGAGGAGAAATCTTTTCAAAGGGACTTGGAAATCCACAAACCTGGATGTGTAATCTGAAGGTGAATGGACAAAGTTGTTTCTGTAGCCTTCACTGGACTGTAACTCCCTTCAGACAGGGAAAACTTACCTTTTTTCTCTGCCCACGTACAAATGATGGGTATAGTTACAGTGTAGATTAAAGAAAAGGCTTTATTGGATTAAAATTTGGGGTGGGGATCAGACTTCAGGAAGTGCAAAGGAAGCCAACTTGCCACCTGTGTGGTTCTTATGTTGTTCCATTGCAGTTGCACAGGGAATGTGAATCATGTAGGTTTGGTTCTCCTGGAAAACTGTACTGTTTTCATGCATGGTGATATTTTTAAAGCATTGCAATTGCTTTAGCGTGTTACCTACAACTCATTCTGAAAGTGATCTGGCCCAAAACATGAACTTTTCACCCTCAAGTGTGGGAGGAAGAGGGTGTGGACTTGGCAGTCCATGTGAGAGGAGCGAGAGTCCTGTGTAAACTAAGACAGCTCTTGCTGCTTCCTTTCAGGAGAAGGCAGAGGAAGTTTATCGCCTCTATCAGAACTCAGCACTTTCTTCTCACCCCGTTGTCGCCCTCTCGGAGCTGCGTTCCCTCTGTGCCAGTGTTTGTCCAGATGAAAGGACATTCTATTTGTTGCTGCTCCAGCTGCAAAAGGAAAAGAGGGTCACGATCCTGGAACAGAACGGAGAGAAGGTACAGGGTAAAGGTGACTGCTTTCGGGTGGTATAAACCCTGTCTTGCATTTTACTTGGCTGAAAAGAATACTTTATTGGCTCAGTCTTGGTGTTCTTTGATTGGAGAAGTCAATTCTATGTACTCCAACATCATAACCTCGTTTTAAATGAGGTGAAATCCTCATTCTGGCATGACAGGTTCTTCTTTTCCTCCACCAACCATTTAAATTATTACATATGGAATTTAACAGCTAGAAAATCAGCAGATGCTGTAGTTGTCTACACACAGGTTGACTGTTCCCAGCTACCCGAATTAAAATTGTTCCACAGCACTGGAAACAGCATTCAGCTTTCTGTGAAAGGGTTTTCCTGTCTGTCAGTACCTACAGAGATGCAGGTGCTCTCATGTCTAAGGTGGCAGGTTTGCCTGCAGGGTTCTGCACCAAACACTTCAGTAGGAAGCACGTGGAAGTGCAACACTGCCTTGGACTGTTCAGAGCACCAGGGCAGCTTTAAACCTTATGGTGTTCCATTAAGGCTTTCCATTTTCACACTGATGTGGCTGCATCCTGTCTAGTTTAATATTGCCTAATATTCCATATTGTTACCTACAGGAAAGCTGGGGAGAGGCTCTTGGATCAAGGAGTGCAGGGATAGGATGAGGGGGAATGGTTTTCAGCTGAAAGAGGGGAGATTGAGATGAGATCTTGGGGAGAAATGTTTTGCTGTGAGGGTGGGGAGGCCCAGGTTGCCCAGAGCAGTGGTGGCTGCCCCATCCCTGGAGGTGTTCAAGGCCAGGTTGGATGGGGCTTGGAGCCCCCTGATCCAGTGGGAGGTGTCTGGGGTTGGAACTGGACGGGCTTTGAGGTTCCTTCCAACCCAAACCATCCCATGATTCCATTACTTGGTGACTGGCATGTCCTCATCACTCTATTACAAGGCTTAAATTGAGGATGTGGAAACTTTTCCTTCCATCAGAGTGAAGGTATTTCCAGTGCAGACACAGCTTTTGGAGAGGAGTGACTCGAGTGTGTGGTTCTCTTCCTTAGATA
Source organism: Tapera naevia (assembly GCA_033556795.1). NCBI lineage: Eukaryota > Metazoa > Chordata > Aves > Cuculiformes > Neomorphidae > Tapera > Tapera naevia. The sequence continues at coordinate 298,533 of JAUMJJ010000117.1, forward strand.
GTGAAGTTTGCCCGAGGCCTCCATGCCAAAGTCTCTCCGGTGAACGACGTGGACATCGGAGTGTACCAGTTGATGCAGAGTGAACAGCTCCTGTCACAGAAGGTGGAGTCCCTTTCCCAGGAAGCAGAGAAGTAATTTGGGGAAGGGTGGTGGGAAGACCCTCCGTGTGCTGTAGAACTTTGTATTCCTGTGACAGAGTTAGGATGAAGCTGCTTTCTGAAAGTGCAAGTCATTGTTTCATTTTCTGTAAACACAGTGGCCTCAATCTTGTGGTAGGCAGGTTTTCCAGTCTTTGTTCCCTGCCCTCATGAAAACAGCACTCAATGACTGAATGTCAGAAGGATTTGGAATGGCTTCAAGGATTGCTTCCAAGAAATTGCAATGGCTTAAGGGTGGCTGTGTTTGAAGTTCAGCAAGGCCAAGTGCTGGGTCCTGCACTTTGGCCACAACAACCCCACGAAGCGCTCCAGGCTGGGGACAGAGTGGCTGGAGAGCAGCCAGGTGGAAAGGGACCTGGGGACACTGATTGACAGGAGGCTGAACATGAGCCAGCAGAGTGCCCAGGTGGCCAAGAAGGCCAGTGGCATCCTGGCCTGTATCAAGAATGGTGTGGCCAGCAGGATGAGGGAGGTGATCCTTCCCCTGTACTCGGCACTGGTGAGGCCACACCTTGAGTCTTGTGTTCAGCTCTGGGCCCCCCAGTTCAAGAAAGAGATTGAGGTGCTGGAGAGGGTCCAGAGAAGAGCAATGAAACTGGTGAAGGGACTTGAGCACAAGTCCTATGGGGAGAGGCTGAGGGAGCTGGGGCTGTTCAGCCTGGAGAAGAGGAGGCTCAGGGGTGACCTCATTGCTCTCTACAACTGTCTGAAAGGAGGCTGTAGACAGGTGGGGGTTGGACTCTTCTCCCAGGCAGCCAGCAACAGAACGAGAGGGCACGAGCTTGGACTGTGCCAGGGAAGGTTTAGGCTGGATATCAGGAAAAAGTTCTTCCCAGAGTGAGCAATCAGGCATTGGAATGGCCTGACCAGAGAGGTGGTGGATTCACCATCCCTGGAGGGTTTTAAAATAAGACTGGATGTGGCACTGAGTGCCATGATCTGGTAGTCATGAGGACGTTGGACAAAGGGTTGGACTTGATGATCTTGGAGGTCTCTTCCAACCCAGATGATTCAATGATTCTATGAAATGCCTTGTTCCTCAGTCACCTCTGGATCAGAGCGAGGTGGGGAGGGCGGTTGCTGACTTGTGAAATACTTGTGAAGGAATAAGCTGCTTTTCCTTGTTGCATCTGTGCAGGTGTAAAGAGGATGCCCGGAGTGCTTGCAAAGCTGGGAAAAAGCAATTGGTAAGTGCTATTCTACTAAGTTAAGTGTCTTGGAGCTGGTCCACAGCTGGAGATAACGACCAGGGGCAGGCAGTGCATACTTGACCTTCAGTGTGTTGAAGTGGTGTTTTTGAGGCCAAAGGTCTCCTTGAGGTGAAATTCAGGATGTGTTTGTCCTGAGTGAGGTGGAGAAGAGAATGGAAATACCCAGCTTCTGAAAGTGGTGTGTGCCTTGCTGTTTCTTTACTCTTCCTTTGGCTGCTGCCTGCTTTGTGATCCACATCTCTGTCTCCCGTGTCTCCAGGCTCTGAGGTGTTTGAAATCCAAACGAAGGACGGAAAGGCGCATTGAAGAGCTTCATTCCAAGCTGGATGCAGTGCAGGGGATCTTGGATCGGATCTACGCCTCCCAGACTGACCAGATGGTAGTGTCTTCCTTTTGTCTTATGCTTCTCACTCCAGCCCTGCTCTTGTGTTGCTTTACCTGCTTGTCAGAGCTTGTGTCTGATAGGTGAGAGCTGCTCGGATGTTGGGGTGTTGCTCTGAATAAACCCCCTTCTGGCTTTATTTTCATGTGTGCTCGTGTTTCTGTGAGGGCCATGCTTGGATAACACATCTTGAGAAGAGCTTGCACTGCCTCTTTGCTCTTATTTAGCATTGTGCCTGTTTCTTTCCCTTATTCCAGGTATTTAACGCCTATCAGGCTGGTGTAGGAGCTCTGAAACTCTCTATGAAGGATGTTACTGTGGAGAAGGCAGAGAACCTGGTGGATCAGATACAAGAGGTACTAAAATAAGAGCACATCTAAATAAACAAGCAAATAGTGTGTAGATACACACAGCAAGCTGGCCCAGCTATTAATGCTGAGGCTTCTGCTGTTTGGCTTCTATTCCAGATATCATCACAACAAAGTGGCTTAATCCTGATCTTTTTAGGTCAGCAAGCAGAGATCTGCAACTAACTGGCTGTGTTTGGGTTACATATTTGCATTTATTTCTGGCCAGTAATCCCAGTTTACATTAAATTTGTCTGTTCAGTGTGTTTTTTTGGTTAGCAATATTATGTGAGCACACAGCTCTCCTAGAAAATGTTTAGCAAGGTGTGTTAAAAAGAAATACAACATCTTTGGAAGCTGGAATGCGATTGGGTGCATAAAAGGGTCTTAAAACTGCCTGATGCATAATCTTCTGCAGTTCAGCAGGGGAAAGGAGCTGAGTTAATTTAAATGAATTAAATGGAGAGGGTAATCTGGCTGCAGAAGCTGGTGTAGAAAATGGAGAGGGATTACTTTATTAGCAACTTCAGCTCCTTGTACTTAAATGGTGCATTCAGCAGCTGAGCTGACAGCCTGTCTGTAAAATTGCATGTGTTGGTCCTTATTTTGTCAGCCTGAGCCACACTATGGGCTGATTCTTATATGAAAAAGCTAAAATTAGGGAGATTTTTCTTTTGTCTGTGACATTCTGTCTCGGGTTTGATCCCCAAATGTGCTGCTTGGTCTGATAGCACTTACAAAGTGATTCTCCTTAGTACTTCTTTTGCTACTGAAGACCAGTCCTGTTGGGAGTCTCTTTTGCATGAGAACCTGCTGCTTGTAAGTCAGCTTTTGAAATTTTAGTTGTTATTTCTGCTTTTAACATAAGTGAGACATAAGATTGACTTGTGTTTTATCTCAAACACTGTGTGTTCTTCCTCAGCTTTGCGATACTCAAGACGAAGTTGCCCAGACTCTGGCTGGAGTGGGGGTCAATGGCCTAGGTAGGTTCTGGGGTTCCATCCTCTGCTCACCTTCTCTTGTCACTGCTGGCCCTTTGTGCTGCCCTCCCTTTCCTGCTCCCTCCCCGTGTGTGTCTTGTCCTCCTTCCTGGGAGGATAAGCACGTGCTGAAATAGCAGGGATGTTGCTACTGCTGCCTTCAGAGGGAGTGACAAAGAGTTCTCTGACAGCAGGTTGTGTCTCCAAATCCTTGCAGCCTCTTGAGTATGGGTGGATTTTAGTTCAGAGTTGTCTAATGTTGATTTAAATCTAGTTTTAGAGTGGCTGCCACTTTTGTTTTTCAAGTGGAGGTCTTTTTTTCCTCAGGCCTGTGTGTTGCTGCAGCTTGTTTGTCTCTCCTGAAGTATTTTCTTCTTAGGTGCCTTGGCAAAAAGGCTGCTAAAGGAATAGGTTCTCCCTGAGGTCAGGACTGCATTTTCACCTATAGAAGCAGCACAGGGAGTTCCTTCTTATAATGATGCATAGGAGTAGTCATACCTCTGTTAAACTTGGACTTCAGTCTGTGCTGCAAAGATGCGACTTAATTCTGCTTGGAACTGAATGTTTTCTTTAATCAGCAGAGGTGGACACTGAGGAACTTGAGAAGGAGCTCGACAGCCTCCTCCAGGACTCAACCAAGGAGCCTGTAGATCTGCCTCCTCTTCCCCAGAAGGTGCTGAATCCACCCATTTCTGATGCCGAGCTCGAGGCCGAGTTGGAAAAGCTCTCTGTTTCTGATGGAGGTATGGAAATCAGGCAGTTGAGTTAGCTGGCTGCTCCTAGGGGCTGTCAAGGGTGTCTCTCACAACTAAAGTCTGGGCCAGAATCTTTCCTGCTTCCAGTTGCGTGGTTGAAAGCACCTTCTGATCTCCCTACCAGTGGCATTGCCAGTGCCAGTCTTGAAAAAACAGCCCTCTTGCTAGAAATTCTGCCTGGCCTTTGTGCCATGGGATACAGGGGAAGCTGAAGGCCCCACGAGGGAGCTCATGCTTGGGCTAATTTTGTTGTTTAATGAACCTGTACAAAGCCAGACAGTGGGTTTTATGTGTTCTGTTAATGGTGATAAGGTAGAACAGCATTTTCATATCTGTTGCTGCCAAGCTCACAGCATCTCCTCTGTCCTAGAAAGCTTACTAGGTCTCATGCATTATAGTCTGCTTAAACTAGTACTAAACTGGTCCATATTTAATAACAGTGAGTGATCAAAGCCTGTGGGCTCTTCTGCAGGCTGAACAACCCCAACTCTCTCAGCCTGTCCTCATACAGGAGGTTCTCCAGCCCTTGGATCATCTCCGTGGCCCCCTCTGGGCTCATTCCAACAGATCCATATCTCAGGAATATGAGGCTGTTGTGTGGCTCTCTGAAATCATATTTGTTAGCTCTGGACTTGGTTGGTCTGCTGGTGCAAACTGATGTCTTTCTGTTGCACTTTTCTTTATAGATTTGGCACAAAAAACTCCCTCTACTTCCTCTGAACCCAAAACAGCTCTGGGACTGAATCTCTAAAGACCCAACAGGATCCTGTTGCTGCAGTTTGAGAAGTTGGTCCTAAGGTTCCTTAATTATTGACTAGAACTTCTGGGGAGAGGGATAACGCTCCCCTGTTCTTCACGGATATCACTTTACTCAGCAACAGGACCTCCTGCCGTGACAATCCACTCTGGAACTGGTGTTTGTCATCTCTGTGCCAACATCTGCACTGGTCTTGATTTGACTTGTGATCCCAAGTCACTCTGCGACATCCGGTCTTCCCTTCTGGGAACGCAATTCACTCTTCTGCCCAGTGAAGATAAAACTCTTGGATGTTCATAACAAGTGCTCGTTTTCTTTTTTGTTTGTTTGTTTTCCTTTGCTGTGGCTGATGTTGAGAATCTGAGTCGCAGCCCTATTGCAGTTGCTCAACATTTGGCTGTTTGTGTGGTTGTTTAAAACACTTGGCACTTAACTTAACGTCAAGGACTGCAACAAGCTTAAACACCTCTCGATAGTTTATCCCTCCCTGTCTGTATTTTGCACGGTCGTGGACAACTAGACACTGGTAACTGTTAAATTGTAGGAGGTTTTGGTGCTGCTCCTAGAGGGCAGCAATTGCAAGCACAAGACAAAACGAATTCCTCTTTCCATAATGACACTTAAGGCCTTAAAAGGGAGACCTGCAAAAGAGTTGAAATGAAGGAGTTTCTGATGCTGCCTCTGTGACAAAGGCTTGCAGTCACTGCAACACAATTTTCTGCTTGCTCTTACTTGAAATCTGAGCTTCTTGCTATTTTTGTATCTTCCCTGTTCTCCTTGAGAGCTGCAGGGGGGTCTGCTTTGAGCTCTCAGAGGGAGTGATTTGGCGTGAGAGGAGAAGGGATGGATCATTTTCCCTTTGGGAGCCTGGTTTCATGTAACAGCCTTGACTTTCCCTTCAGTCTTGCTGTTGCAATTCCACCCAACGTTGGGTTACCAGAAAATCCCAACCCAAAACCCTGTAACTGTTTTTAATGCAGAAAACACCCAGGCACTGAAGAGGTTTTTCAGAGGCTGTCTTTTCCCCATTAGTAGTGGAATTGTTATCTTTTGCAGGTCACTTTTTTATTATGCACATGCAAGAGCAGGAAGCCTGATAACTGTGGTGAATAAATGATTTTTTTCAGGAGGGGAATGTGCTGTGAACTGGGCTTTCTGCACACAGAGCCTGTGCATGGCAGGGGAGCAACGAGCTACGTGTTAATGTATAACCTGACAAGGAATGTATTCCCATCACCATTTCTGTTCTGCCTCCTCTGCCGAGCTCTGTCGCTCAAGCCACGTGGATGGCAACTGGAGCTGGAGTTCTGTTAATTCCTGGTGACCCAGCTTTAGCCCCAGAGGACCAGGGTAGATGTTATTGGTGTCACGAGGCTGCTGCACCACCTCTGGCTTCCTTGTGGCTTTGTTGAGTGCAGACTCTTGCCAGAGGAGGTGCTGTAGCCAGGCAGCAGCTTCCCCAGCCCGCACTTGGAACTGTGTAAAATGACTTGAAGCTCTGTATTCCTTTCCTTTGTAAGTTGATGGGAGAAAAACCACTGTGTTTTCTGCCTACGTGTAATAAAGGAGAGGGGAGGAACCAGAGTCCCTCGTGGTGCCTCCTTTTCTTTTCTCTCTCTGTTCCAGCTGTGCTTCTGCATCTGTAAGACTTGTCTGCTGAAAGTAAATGGGCAGTTTCCTGGGCTGCTTTGTCAAAACCAAACTGAATAACTGCTGGACCAGGCTCTGACTGCCCTCAGCTTTCTCTCTGTGTTTAAAAAAAGGTCCAGCAGGTCCTGTGTTTAACTTTAAAAAGTGTCTGTTCCTACCAAGTAGCCTGTGCTGGTTTTGGGTTGTATGGCCTTGGTTTTAGAGGTATCATTTTGGAAAGGCTTTGTTCTCTTTCCTTCAGCTTCCATTTCCACACCTTTTTCATTGCTGTGCATCTCGAACTGGTGCAATTTCAAGGCTTGTGGAACAGTGTCCTCTGCCTAAGCCACCTTGCTGGGGCTGTGGAGGTTCTCCTTGACCCCTTGGTTTTATAGAACCACAGAATGGTTTGGATTGGAAAGGATCTTGGAAGTTTCCAACTCCCCCTGCAGGGACACCTCCCATAGGATCAGGGGCCTCCGAGCCCCATCCAACCTGGCCTTGAACACCTCCAGGGATGGGGCAGCCACCACTGCTCTGGGCAACCTGGGCCAGGGCCTCCCCACCCTCATTGTGAGGAATTTCTTCCTGATGTCTGAAATGTTTCATACTAAGCAATACCTGAGCCTTATTCTGGGATGGTTTTTGTCCAGCTCCTTGTTCTGATGACAATAAAGCAGTGCAGCTGAGGAGAAGAACCTCTGTCTAAAGACAGTGAAGCTACTCAGAGTCACCTGGTGTATCAACTACTCAAACCAAACCACTCTAGGATTGTAGGACACATGGAGTAAGCTTTGAATTTGCAGGCAGACAAGCCTCTTCCCTCTGGCAAGAGGTTTCATCAGAGCTGTGCTGGTCCCTGGAGAGTTCCTGTGTGTTTTTGTAGGGGCAGGCAAGGAGAAGGGAGTTTCTTCTTCCTGTGCTTATCTTACCCTGTCTATAGTGCAACTCTGGGAAGGCTCAGGTCCTGCCTACTGCCAGGATAATTTTTTAAAGGATCTAATTACTCCTTGTTTCTCCCCTGCTATCGAAACTTGTGGAAATAAAAGTGCAGAGTGCTTCCTGCAGGAATAAACACTCTCCTGCAATTCTGTACTGCATCCGACTGAGCCGTGCTGGAAGAGGCACTGAAGAGTTAAAGCCAAGCAGCTGCCACTTGATTTGAAGTGGTTTGTAATTTTCTGCCTTTGATGCAAAGTGGGAAATGTAATCAAGGTGGTTGAAGGGAGAATTTTGAAGATATTTTGGTGAGGCAACAGGGAAAGGAAATCGAGGGCAGCTTCTTGCTGGCTGAGGAAATTAAATATAAAAACCTAGAGCTGAATTGCCACCAAACTGGAATCTTGAGTGCTGTTTAAAATAGTATTGAAGTTGATTCTCAGTAAAAGCAACAGCTGCTTCTGGGAGGAGCTGTGGTGGCTGTTCAGGAACACAGTGCAGCAGAGCAGCTTTCTCAGTAGAGAGGGCTGCATCCAGCAGGCAGGAGGAGTTAATCTGTGGTCAGGAGTGACTGCCCACGTTTTGTTTAATTATCTGTATGTTGTGTGCCTGTGACAGTGCAATTAAGGGTCTGTTCTTCATTAGGTGTATCCCAAGATGCACAGAGATTGGATAACTTAGTCCCTTCCCATCCCATTTTCCTCCTACCAACCCAGCTGTCAATATCTGCCTCAGTATAAGCAGCGTGCGAGGGCGAGATCCTTTCTTAGATGTTTTCAAGCTCCTGAGGAGGAGGAGGAGGAGGGAGGCTTCCTTATATCTCGAGGAATGATTTCCTGGAGTGCCTCCTGGCTTAGTGTGTGTGATCCAAGTGTGCTGTGAGCTCCCTGCCTGAGCCTCTGCTGTGATTTAACGCTGCAGGACAGGTCGCCTGCCACCGCTGCTCTCTTCCAGGGCAGGGAAACCATCCTGTTGTTGGTGTTTGGCAACTCAGATCTTGAAAATCTTTGTGCCCAGTATAGGGAGTATTAAAAGGGGCTCCAGGAAAGCTGGGGCTGAAAAGGGCTCTTGATCAGGGAGTGCAGGGAAAGGATGAGGGGGAATAGTTTTGAGCTGAAAGAGGGGAGATTGAGATGAGATCTTGAGGAGAAATGTTTTGCTGTGAGGGTGGGGAGGCCCTGGCCCAGGTTTCCCAGAGCAGTGGTGGCTGCCCCATCCCTGGAGGTGTTCAAGGCCAGGTTGGATGGGGCTTGGAGCCCCCTGATCCAGTGGGAGGTGTCCCTGCCCAGGGCAGGGGGTGGAACTGGATGGGTTTTGAGGTCCCTTCCAACCCAACCCATTCCATAATTCTATGAATATGAGAAAAATGCCCTTTGGGGCACAGGTGACAGCACATCTGTGTGGATCCTTGCTTGGGTTAGCACCCTGTCAGGGCCTCGTGGTGTCTGGGCAATTAATTCCTTAACCTCTAATGGAATTCAGGTAGGGAGGGAGGGAATGGCCTGACCCAGAAGACCCAAGGGAAGGCACTGAGCCGTGAGCTGCCATCTAGTCGCCCTTCCTGGCGTAGGCTCTTGGCAGGAGTGGACTGCAGAGGGTGGAACTAATGAGGCTTAATTAAACAAAGCCTTCAGAAGCAAACCCTGTGACGTGCTGGCAGTGAGTTTTTTTAAGCTGTCACAAAGCAAGCGTGCCTTTTGCTTTGGGAGGAAGCCCTCGGTGCCCCTTCTTCAAGGGAATAATTGTGCTCTTGTTTGAAAGTTGTTCTGGGGCAGCCCCTGCTCCATCTGGGTTTATGCAAAGCTTGGGTTGCAGGGTCAAGTTAATTAAATCTCTGTGGATTGGCTGCTGCTTTCTTTGGAAGCAACAGGCAGAGGTCATTGTGAAACACTCCAGCAACTATCAATGGATGAGGGAGTTAATGCTGAGCTGTCAGGCTGGTTTTTCAGTTGGAGTTGGAAAGGTTTTGCTGCTCTTTTCCACCTCAGCCAGGCTTTTCTCGAAAGCAAGTCCCTGTTTTAGCAGCTGTTAAGGAGCTGCCTCTCGAGGAAATTTGCCCCTGAAGGGTTTTTCTGACATCTCTTTGATCAGAGGAGCCCTTTGGCTTCCAGAGTGGCTTTAGTTATGAAGTAATGGATGGGATCTTCTTGCTTCCAAGGCTAAACTGTGCCTTAGCAGCTCAGACCTCATTCCTAAAGCCAAGGTGTTCCTCCCAGCCTGGAGTGAGAGCTTTCTGGGGTGGGAAAAGTAGGAATTTGAAGGGGGAGGATATCCCTGCTCATTCCTCCAGAGCTGCTGCTGGCTCTGCAGGACCACGATGCTCGTGATCACTGCCTTTCAGCCCCAGCAGACTACCAGGCTGTGCATCCACGGGAGCTCAGCCCTGGTGTGAGAGCAAAGGAGGAGCGAGAAGGAAGAGCTGTTCCTGGGCTTGGGGAGGAATGGGTGGGAATGGGAGCAAGGAGATGTCTTGAGGGGGAAACCTCTCTTTGCTGGAAAGATATCTTGCTTTTCCTGATTGTTTTCAGCTGTTGGTTGATTGCTGAGGTGATAACAAATGCGGAACTGCTTGGGAATTAAACCTAAAGATTGATGGACTTGAAAGAGAAGATGACTTATATTGCTTTACTGGAAAGAAAAACATCTTTATCCAGGATAAAACCAATTATCAAAGCGATGTTCAGCATCCTCTTTGGTTCTACACACAGAGACACTGAAAACTGGGCTGTGTCTGATACTTCCAGAAAGCAAAAGCTTCCAGGTTTGTACAAGGTGTTTGGTTTTTTTTTTCTGTGCTTTTCCTTTTTTTTTTTCCTGTGCACTCAGAGGAATTTTGTAGCAGAAGGTAAAGGCTGGGTTTGCCCCACTTGCAGCTGGGCAGCTTGGGGCAGGGGGGAGTAACTGGTTTAGGGTCAAATCGGAGCCGTGACTCGGTGCCTGTGCAGGGAATTTTTATTCAGAGACCAAACGCACTCAATTTCCATCCTGACTTGCATCAAATCCCACTTGAATCCCAAGGAATTTACCCAATGCCACGTTCTGAGCTTGTGGAGAACCAGCCTGGTATGCAAGGACAGACCTCACCTGAGTGGAATCCAGAGGTAAATACCAACAGAGGCAAGAGCAGCCTGGATTATGAGCAGAGAAGGTCCATCTGCAAGAGCAGAGAGAGCTCGGATTCCCTCTTGCATCCAGCAGCACCTCCCAGCCTGGCTGGTGCAGAAGGGATTGACTGGGATCCTGTAGAAAGCACCAGATCAACGGATGAGGAGCTGCTGAGAGAGGAGAGGGAGGAAGGTTCCAGCAGAAGCCCTCCCAGCTCACTCGAGCACCAGGGGTGAGTGCTGGCTCTTTGTGAGCAGCAGGAGAAAGGAAAGTGGGGTGGGAGGCAAGAGGGAGAAGAAACCAAACGGTGTCAACGGGAGATTTGGGAAGCAGTGAGAGCTCCTTGTGCCAGGCTGGGTGTGAGGATTGTGGTTGGTGCTTCCGAGACATCAGCAGGGGAGTAAAAAGGGGGTTTGGATGCAGATGGAGACTTGAACAGCTGCAAAACCTCTCAAGGGATTGCAACAAAGGGGGACCCATGGATGGTTTTTACTCCTCCACTGAAGATGGGCAGAGTGTGATCAACACCACCGGCAGCAGCACGAGCTGGGCAGAGGAAGGCAGCTCCAGGTTGTCCTACCGCGTGGTGACAGCTGCTTTCCTTTCCCTTCTCATCCTCTCCACGCTCCTGGGCAACACCTTGGTGTGTGTGGCTGTGGTCAAGTTCAGACACTTGCGTTCTAAGGTCACCAATGTCTTCGTCATCTCCTTGGCCGTGTCCGACCTCTTTGTGGCTGTGCTGGTGATGCCCTGGAAAGCTGTCACCCAGGTGGCAGGGTTCTGGCCCTTTGGGGCCTTCTGTGATGTTTGGGTGGCTTTTGATATCACGTGCTCCACGGCTTCCATCCTCAATTTGTGCATCATCAGCCTGGACCGTTACTGGGCCATTTCCAGCCCCTTCTGTTACGAGAGGAAGATGACGCGACGCGTGGCCTTCGTCATGATCGGCGTGGCCTGGCTGCTTTCCCTCTTGATTTCCTTCATCCCTGTGCAGCTGAAGTGGCACAAGGATCGTGAGCTCCTTACCCACCAGGAGCCAGGTTTTGACATCACCGTGGAGGCGGAGAACTGCGATTCCAGCCTCAGCAGGACTTATGCCATCTGGTCCTCTCTCATCAGCTTCTACATCCCTGTTGCCATCATGATTGTGACCTACACCCGCATCTTCCGTATCGCCCAGCGGCAGCTCCGCGGGATCTCCTCCCTGGAGAGAGCGGTGGAACACGCCCAGAACTGCCCCAGCAGCGACTGCCCTCACGAGGCCTCCCTGAAGAACTCCTTCAAGAAGGAGACCAAGGTTCTCAAGACCCTCTCCATCATCATGGGTGTCTTTGTCTTCTGCTGGCTGCCCTTCTTCGTGCTCAACTGCACGGTGCCCTTCTGCAACGTCGACCCGCACGAGCCAGGAGAGCTGCCTTGCGTCAGCGAGACTGTCTTTGATGTCTTTGTCTGGTTTGGGTGGGCCAACTCTTCCCTCAATCCCATCATCTACGCCTTCAACGCAGAATTCCGGAGAGCTTTCGCAGCCATCTTGGGCTGTGGCTGCCTTTGCCCCAGCAATGCGGTGGAGACGGTGAACTTCAGCAACCAGCTGGTCTCCTACCACCAGGACACCACGTGTCAGAAGGAAGTGGTGACCCTCAGCTACCCCCAGCTTCTCCCCCAGGCTGTTGTACAGATGGAAAACGATGAGGTGTCCTTTGACAAGGTTTCCCAAGCCTCCAGGCCCTCTGATGACACCCACCCTGTGGGTGCCTCGCCTGCAGTGCTGCACGTGGAGTGTGAAATGGGCATCTCGCTGGAGAAGATCACACCTCTCCCCAGCAACGCCTTCCAGTGAGGTGGGGTTGGCCAAAGGGTGGTGGGATGCTCTCAAGGAGAGGTGGAAGCAGGGACAGTATTGTAGTTGCCTGTTTTCTGAGGAGTTTGAGGATAATGTGAATATTGCCCTCCTTGTCTGGGCAGGAGTTTGCATCAATCATAGAATCATGGAATGGTTTGGGTTGGAAGGGACCTCAGAGCTCATCCAGTTCCATCCCCTCTATCATGGGCAGGGACACCTCCCACTGGGTCAGGGGGCTCCAAGCCCCATCCAACCTGGCCTTGAACACCTCCAGGGATGGGGCAGCCACCACTGCTCTGGGCAACCTGGGCAAAATGCAACTGCTTCCATGTTTATTAATGCCCCTGGATAATCATAGAATCCTGGAGTGGTTTGGGTTGGAAGGGACCTCAAAGCCCATCCAGTTCCAACCCCTTGCCATGGGCAGGGACACCTCCCACTGGCTCAGGTTGTGCTTGGTGGGACGGTGCAGCCTTTGGCTGGGGCCCCCCACGTTTCTGGTGGGCTGTGCAGGTGGTGGCTTTGCTGGGCTCACTCTCGGGCCCATCTCTGTCTTTCAGTTGCTTCTTCAATTCTCCTGCAGGTCTGGACAAGTTTGCAGCCACCTTTGCTGGAGCCCTGAGGCCCTGCTTGGTAACAGCTTGTCTGGAGCATGTTGGGAGGTGCTCCTCTTGCTCTTTAGGGAAGGGTTCCACGTGCCTAAGTTCTGCTTCAGCCCCCCAAGCAAGGGCCAGGCTCCCTAAGCTGGGACCCCCCCAGCTCTGGGATAAACATAAACCATGCTTTAGCCCCAGGATGTGGGACCATTTGCTTGGACCCTTTGGGAATGAGGGTGTCTGAGCCCTTCAGGCTCTGAAGGTAAAGGAGAAAACCAGATATTTAATCAAGAACATTGCTGTTTCTGTTTCTGCACCACAGCTTCCATCAGTCAGGTCCCTCCCTTTTTCCTAGACTGTTTCTTCCCCTTTCACTTTGCTCTCCCCTAATTCCCTCCCTTCCCCATTGCATTAAGGATCCTTCCTCACCACTCCCCTTGCTGTCTCATTTCAATGATAATGACATCTGAAGGTGCTCTCCTTGCTCACCCCTACTCTTTAATTAACCTCCTCCTGTGCTTGTAGGAGCTTCTGGCTGCTTGGCTGAGGTGGGAACAACCAAGTGAGCAGCCCCCAGCGTTTCACTGCCAGAAGTGACTTCAGAAAGGTGTTTTGATCAGTACCTGGTTAAACACCACCACCAGCAGCAGCACATCCACGTTGTCTTGAATTTGAGACATCTTTAGCTCTCTGCCACAGCAGAAAAGCTTCTCCACCTCCCCAGCAAACGTTAACAAAGAGAAAAATCAGAAAGTTGATAATTACAGAGTCCTGGTAATGATAAAATAAAGCCCAATTATAGTCAAGTTACAGCAGAATCAGTGTGGGAGGGGAGCAGAGCTCACTGTGTCTCTGAGGTTGATGCTGGGGTTTATCTGGGGAAGTGTTGGTAGGGCTCAACTCCATTTAGAACCATCTCCCCGTGTGGCAGTGATGCCAGCTGCCAAAACTGAGAGGAGCTCAAGGCTCCTCAGCTCTGGGATGATGGCCCAGCCTCGCTGAGAGGAGGAGATGGGGGCAACACCACTGCTCTTGGCCATTGCTGCAATGGATGTTTGGCCACCAATGTTTGGGATCAGCCATGGGGTGACCAACAGGAGCTGGGAAGGGCTTGTCCCCTGGGACTCGGCTCTGGTGAGGCCACACTGTGAATCCTGGGTTCAGTTTTGGGCCCCTCACTCCAAGGACTTTGAGGAGCTGGAGCTCGTCAGGATAAGGGAGCAAGGCTGGGGATGGGGCTGGAGAACAGGGGTTCTGGGAGTGGCTGAGGGCCCTGGGGCTGTTTAGCCTGGAGGAGGCTGAGGAGAGACCTCATCACACTCTGCAGCTCCCAGAAGGTTGTGGTGAGGTGGGTGCTGCGCTCTGCTCCCAAGGGACAGGATGAGAAGGAATGGCCTCAAGTTGTGCCAGGGGAGGTTTGGGTTGGATATGGGGGAGAGAGTGGTGAAGCCTTGGCCCAGGCTGCCCAGGGCAGTGGTGGAGTCTCAATCCCTGGAAGAGCTCAAAGAAGGTGTAGATGTGGCCCTTGGGGACATGGTTTAGCAGGCACCATGGGTGAGCTCAGAGGGCTTTTCCAACCATAATGATTTCCCTGTGCTGTAGTTGTGCTTCACTTTGTGACTCTGGGCTTGGGCACGAGAAGCTGTCAGAATACCAAGTGTTTTTCAAAGCAGTACTGTCCTGGTCTCCCTGTTGTTAAGAGTTTGCTGATACTCATCTCGTGTGGTTCTGTGGCTTAATCTGTGATGGTTTGTAAAGAGAAACCAAGTAGCTCAATGTTATGGTGAGTTACAGGGTAAACCTGCAAAATAAAGACAACAGAGAAGATGATGTGATCCTTTTTTTAGTCCAGTTATTGTCTGCGTTTGACTTGTGTTGGGGAAGGAACAGGCAAAAGCTCCATCCAACCTGGCCTTGAACACCTCCAGGGATGGGGCAGCCACCACTGCTCTGGGCAACCTGGGCCAGGGCCTCCCCACCCTCATAGGAGAACATTTCTCCCCAAGATCTCATCTCAATCTCCCCTCTTTCAGCTCAAAACCCTTCCCCCTCATCCTGTCCCTGCACTCCCTGATCAAGAGCCCCTTCCCAGCTTTCCTGGAGCCCCTTTCAGCCCTGGGAGGATGGGATGTGGCTGGAGGATGTTGCTGTCTTGCTGGACTTTGCTTCCAAATTGGAAGTCTCAGCTGCTCTTCTCATCAGGCAGAGGCCACGCCTGGTCTCTCAGGAAAGCAGCTCCAGACAGGGGTTAGGACTGGATGAGGATCTCGGGGTGCTTGGAGGAACCTGACAGAAGCTCTTGTGCAATCACAGGCTTGGTTTTCTTAATCTATATGGTAATTTTGAGCAATCAGGCAGCTAAGGGGGGAGAGGAGGGGAGATGAACGCTGCTGAAGAGGATCTTGTCAGAGCAAGGCCAGAACATCTCCCGGGGATGGCTCCAATGTGCCAGCTCTGCTGCCTTGGGCTTGTTCTGTCGTCTCCTGCAGTTCACAGAGCCTCTAAAAGGAGCCCAGACACAGCTCTTCTCTGCTTCTACAAGGGAATTAGTGAGGGCCAGCAGTTACCTCTGAGCACATCACTAACAATTGTGTGCTTTGTCTCAGCCTCCCTCCCACTGAACAGGCAGATTCCCCCCGGATTTATGCATTAACTCGTTAAGGAAGGAGTGGGAATGCAGGAGCATACTCAGAAATGTGGGGGCCCTGGAGTCTCACTGGCTTCATCCGGTGCTCCTGGAGGCCCAAACCTCCCGGAAGTCATCCCAAAGCTCAGGCTTTCTGCATTAGAGGCTTTTCCAAGTGCACCTCTGCACCTCCTGGTCCCTGCATCCCCCACATCCCTCTCCACTCCTGCATCCCCCTCCACATCCCCCTCCACTCCTGCATCCCCTGCATCCCCTTCCACATCCCCCTCCACTCCCTTCATCCCCCTGCATCCCCCACATCTCCCTCCACTCCTGCATCCCCCGCATCCCCTCCATACCCCACTCCACTCCTGCGTCCCCTGCATCCCCTTCCACACCTCCCTCCACTCCCGCATCCCCTGCATCCTCCCGCATCCCCCTCCACACCCCCCTCCACCCCCCTGCATCCCCCCCGCATCACCCGCACCCTCCTCCACTCCTGCATCCCCCTCCACCCCCCTCCACTCCCCGCACCCCTCTCCGCATCCCCCTCCACCCCCCCCGCATCCCCCTCCACCCCCTGCATCCCCCGCATCCCCGCATCCCCGCATCCCCGCATCCCTGCATCCCTGCATCCCCGCATCCCCGCATCCCCGCGTAGTGACGATCGCCCCGGCCCCTGTGCGGGGCGTGGGGAGGAGGCGGGGGGGAAGCGGGAGGAGCCGAGAGGAGGAGCCGAGAGGAGGAACCGGAGGCACCGGGAGGAGCCACGGGCGAGCGCAGGCGCGGGGCTGGGGAACGCAACTCTCCTTGGCCTGGTGGTGAGGGGCGGGGGGAAGGAAAGGGGGTCCGGTGGGGCTGGGGGGGTAACGGGGGATGGGGGGGGCACGGGGATGGGGGGTGCAAAAGGCAACGGGGGGGGGCTGGGGGTGTAGAGAGGGAGCGGGGGGGGGGCAGAGCCCGCAGCCGCACGTGGGTGCGGGGGGGGGAGGGGGGTAACGGGGTGTACCGGGGGTTGAGGGGTGCACAGGGCAGCACTGGGTGCTGAGGGTGCAGCAGGAGGAGGATAATGGGGTGCACAAGGGTTTGGGGGGATGCACAGAGCAGCACTGGGTGCTGAGGGTGCAGCAGGAGGGGGGTGATGGGGTGCACGTGGATTTTGGGGGGTGCACAGGGGTTTTGGGGGATGCACAGAGCAGCACTGGGTGCTGAGGGTGGAGAAGGAGAGGGGTGATGGGGTGCACTTGGGTTTTGAGGGGTGCACGTGGGTTTTGAGGGGTGCACAGAGCAGCACTGGGTGCTGAGGGTGGAGAAGGAGAGGGGTGAGGGGGTGCACGAGGGTTTGGGGGGTGCACAGGGGCTTTGAGGGGTACACAGAGCAGCACTGGGTGCTGAGGGTGTAGCAGGAGGAAGATAATGGGGTGCACAAGGCTTTTAGGGGGTGCATAGGGGGTTTGGGGGATGCACAGAGCAGCACTGGGTGCTGAGGGTGCAGCAGGAGGGGGGTGATGGGGTGCACGTGGATTATGAGGGGTGCACAGGGCATCACTGGGTGCTGAGGGTGCAGCAGGAGGAGGATAATGGGGTGCACAAGGGTTTGGGGGGATGCACAGAGCAGCACTGGGTGCTGAGGGTGCAGCAGGAGGGGGGTGATGGGGTGCACGTGGATTTTGGGGGGTGCACAGGGGTTTTGGGGGATGCACAGAGCAGCACTGGGTGCTGAGGGTGGAGAAGGAGAGGGGTGATGGGATGCACTTGGGTTTTGAGGGGTGCACGTGGGTTTTGAGGGGTGCACAGAGCAGCACTGGGTGCTGAGGGTGGAGAAGGAGAGGGGTGAGGGGGTGCACGAGGGTTTGGGGGGGTGCACAGGGGCTTTGAGGGGTACACAGAGCAGCACTGGGTGCTGAGGGTGCAGCAGGAGGGAAATAATGGGGTGCACAAGGGTTTTAGGGGGTGCACAGGGGTTTTGGGGGATGCACAGAGCAGCACTGGGTGCTGAGGGTGCACCAGGAGGGGTATAATGGGGTGCACAAGGGTTTTGGGGGGTGCACAGAGCAGCACTGGGTGCTGAGGGTGCAGCAGGAGGGAGATAATGGGGTGCACAAGGGTTTTGGGGGGTGCACAGAGCAGCACTGGGTGCTGGGGGTGCATGGGGAAGGGGGTAATGGTGTAAGTACAGCAGAGGGTGCTGGGAGTGCCCAAGAAAGAGGGTAGTGGGGGGGCACAGGGGTTTTGAGGGGTGCACAGAGCCATGGAGGGTGCTGGGAGTGCCCAGGAAAGGGGGTAGTGGGTGCACAGGGGTTTTGAGGGGTGCACAGAGCCATGGAGGGTGCTGGGAGCTCACAGGGAAGGGGGTAACAGGGTGCCTGGAACGGTGTTGGGGTGCCCAGGGGTATTGAGGGGCAGTGGGGTGCACAGAGGCACACGGGGTGCTGGGGGTGCCCAGGGACAGGGTTGGGGTGCAGCAGAGCACAGGGTGCTGGGGGTGCCCAGGGGTTGGGCTGCACAGAGTGTGGGGCGGGCGCTGCAGCTGGGCTCGGGGTGGGGGGGTGTGGGGGGGGGTGTCAGGTGTGCAGGGGGTGCTCAGCACCCACGGGGGCAGGGGGAGGTGGCAGCCACTGTTCCATGTGTCCCTGTCCCCCCACCCCAGGCCTCCCCTCCACTGCCACCCTGGCGCTGCGCTGCATGGATGGCGTTTTCCTCTCCCCCAACGAGGATGAGTTCGTGGGCAGGATCACGGAGGAGCTGGAGCACTTCGTGGAGCAGGGGCAGCGCCACAGGTGGGTGCTCGGGCTGGGGTGGCTCCTCTTTCTGCTGTGCAGTGGTTCTCTGGGGTGAAAACACCCTTTGGGGGCTCAGCAGTGGGTGTTTGGAGAGAGGTCTGGTTGGCTGCAGAGCTCCAACCCAAGCCTGGAGCATCCCCGTGAGGGTTCAGCTTGGGCTGCTTCTCCGTTCTCCTTCAAGCAAGATCACTTTGGGCTCTGGTGGCCCAACTCCCTCATCAACCTGATGAGTTTCCCCTCCCTGCTGTTTTCTGTGCACTGGATCCACAGAATCACCTTGGATTGCTGCATCATTTTCCTTTGCTTGGGCTGGATTTAACTGGACCCAACCCTTGATGCAGTGACCTTCGAAAGCTTTGAGATGGCCAAAAAGAGGGTGTGAAGCAGGAGCAGGGGTGGGATTGCTCAGTTCAGCTTCCTGCCAGCTCGTTGTGACTTTAATGTTTGTTTTGTTGCTTTTGTTAAGGCAGAGGAAGTACCAGTGTGATGGTAAAATGCTCAGGAGTGAAACCAGAGCTGTAAATCCGTGTCTAAACACAGTGAAATGGAACGTGGTGTTTGTTCATCCATTCGTATGCTTTTTGTTTCCAGAGCACCCTCAGACTGGGAGGAAGGGGACTGGTAGCAGCCTTCTGCTGGGGGTTCCCAGTCCTTCCTGGCATGAATAGACTTAGGGATGGGAGCCCAGACACCCCACGCTCCCTGTGCTACGTGTGAAGGGAGTGTGTCTGTCCAGACAGCTGGGATCGTGGGATCACAGGGTGGATTGGGTCAGAAGGGACCTTAAAACCCATCCAGTTCCACCCCTGCCATGGGCAGGGACACCTCCCACTGGACCAGGGGGCTCCAAGCCCCATCCAACCTGGCCTTGAACACCTCCAGGGATGGGGCAGCCACCACTGCTCTGGGCAACCCGGGCCAGGGCCTCCCCACCCTCACAGGAAAACATTTCTCCCCAAGATCTCACCTCAATCTCCCCTCTTTCAGCTCAAAACCTTTCCCCTCATCCTATCCCTGCACTCCCTGATCAAGAGCCCCTCCCCAGCTTTCCTGGAGCCCCTTTTAGTCCTGGGAGGCTGCTCTAAGGTCTCCCCTGAGCCTTCTCTTCTCCAGGCTATGATGGAGGAGGAATTTTGACACTTTCATACCAGAAAGCTCTGCTTGGATTCAAGCCCTGCAGTGGGAATGAGTTGGGGAAGAGATGTTAATAAATCCTTGCTGTGCTCCTGACCCTTTTCTCCCTGCACCTTGCCCTTTCCCCCTCTCTCTTTTCAGAGTGCTCCTGTTCCCCCCTCTCTCCAGTCGCCTGCGGTACCTGATCCATCGCACCGTGGAGAGCGTGGATGTGCTGAGCAGCTTCTCAGTGGGAGAAGGGTGGAGGAGGAGGACAGTCATCTGTCACTCGGCCGTAAGGTGCAGTGGGGTGGATGTGCCTTGGCTTCTCTTTCCATGGCCACGGGATTTCTGTTCAAGCTGATGAGCATGGAGTTTGCATCTCTGTGGAGAGGAGGACGGCTCTTACTGGTGGCATCTTCCAGGCATTAAGGAAGCAGAAACCCTGGGGGGGTTTCTAAGTGGATTTGATGCTTTTCCTCCTCTCTTTCCTTTGCAAATTGTAGAATCATTAAGGTTGGAAAAGCCCTCTGAGCTCATCCAGTCCAACCATCAGCCCAACCCCACTGTGCCTGCTGAACCCTGTCCCAAAGTGGCACATCCACACGTTCTTTGAACCCTTCCAGTGATGGAGACTCCACCACTGCCCTGGGCAGCCTGGGCCAAGGCTTTAACACTCTTTCAGTAAATAATTATATCCTAATATCCCATCTAAACCTCCTGTGGCACAACTTGAGGGCATTTCATAGAATCATAGAATCATCTGGGTTGGAAGAGACCTCCAAGATCATCAAGTCCAACCCTTTGTCCAACGTCCTCATGATTACCAGATCATGGCACTCAGTGCCACATCCAGTCTTATTTTAAAACCCTCCAGGGATGGTGAATCCACCCCTCTCTGGTCAGGCCATTCCAATGCCTGATTGCTCGTTCTGGGAAGAACTTCTTCCTGATATCCAGCCTAAACCTTCCCTGGCACAGTCCAAGCTCGTGCCCTCTCGTTCTGTTGCTGGCTGCCTGGGAGAAGAGTCCAACCCCCACCTGTCTACAGCCTCCTTTCAGATGGTTGTAGAGAGCAATGAGGTCACCCCTCATCCTATCACTTGTTACTTGGGAGAAGAGCCCAACACCCACCTCCCTCCATTTAGGCACTTGTAAAGAGGGATGAGGTCTCCCCTCAGCCCCTCCATCTCCAGGAAGAGTCACAGAACTTGGGTTCCTCTGCTCACCCCTTCCCATTCTCTTGCTCCCAGGCTGCCCAGTGAGACCAGCGACCAAAAGCCCAGCAGCAACGCCCTGAGACCGCCGCGACCTGCGCAGCCCTGGGGCCGGGGTGGCCGAGGTGCCAGGCTGTGGCACAGCAACGAGGCACATGGGGACAACTCCCGAGCCTGCGTGGGCTCTGGCAGGATAAAGAGGCCACCTCGGAAGAAACCAGATAAAGCCCTCTACGTCCCCAAAGCGATGCGCAAGAGGGCAGAGTGGGCGCCGCGGGAGAGCCCGGCGGCTGCCGGCGCCGAGGCCGGTGGAGATGTGGCACAGGAAGAAGAGATCTGCCCAAAAACTTCAGTTGAGGACGCCCAGGAGGAGCTGGGGAGGTCTGAAGGTGATGTTTCCTTGGCCCTTGGCGAGCAACAGGAGCTTGGTGAAGGGAAAAGTCACGATGAAGGTCCTTGGCGCCGTACAGGTGTCCCGTCTTCAGGGGACAGCAGTGATTTCTCTGGGCAGCAAAGCCAGGATAAAAGCTCTTCAGATTCCCTTCCTTCTGTGCCCAATAAACCCCCAGCTGAGGCAGAAGAGCAAGATCAGAGCTGTGAGAACGCTGTTCCACCAGAAGGGAGGAAAATCCTGTGCCAAGTGCAAGCTGAAGACCAAAACACCCAGGCTGGAGGTGGAATGGAGTGCAGCAAAGAGTCCTCGTTGTTGGAAAGTCACTGCTGTGCTGACCTGGCTGCAGCGGAGTCGAGCGCGGTGGTGCTGAGGGTGGAAGAGGAAGATGAGAGTTGTGCTGCTGCCAAGAGCCTGGAGAGTGGTGGAAACGTGTCCCTTCCTCAAGAGCAGGGCAAGGACTTTGGGAATGAGGAGGGAGGCGAGAGTTTCTCCAAAGTGGAAAGCCAAGAGCAAGAGTGCTCCAGTGTGGAACGTACCCAGGACCCCCCAGGAGGCCAAAAGGAGGCTCTCACTACACCTGAGCCAGGCTGTGGTGTTGCCCCATCAGCTCTTGAGGACCAGCAAGGAGGTGTCGACCCGTCAGCTCTTGAGGAGCACCACCAGGTGGATGTTCCCATGAAGAACCGCAGCGGGAAGGTGCCGGTGGCAGAAGAGAAGGACGAGGAGCCTTTGGCCTTGGCCAATGAGCCGTGGCGCGAGCAGCGATTGTCTGGAGGCAATAAAGAGGAGAACGTGGCCACCACGAGCAGCCTGGAGGACGACTGCCCCGCAGAGCTCTTCGCAGAGGTAGTGTCTGGGTTTGCCACAGTTCTTGCCGTGGGGAGTGACTTCGGGGGAAAGAGGTGGCTCAGGAGTTGGCCACGGGAGGAGGAATTGGTCCATGGGAGGAGGGTCCCTGTGCTGAGGAGGCTGAGTTTGGGCAGGAGAAGTGGTTTGATGGGGCCCTTGGAGGATTTGAGGTGAAAACTTGTCTGATTTTTTCATTTCTTACTTTATTTACCTGCTCAGATCGTGGGTCATTTAACCGTGAAGGACATAAGCGTCGAGAAGATCAGCTTTGATTATTCCAGCTATGGAGATGCACAGCTCAGCGAGGGCGACTTCGGCCACGTGACTGAGATCTATGACTTCTCCCCAGAGCTGAAGACTGAGCAGATCTTAGAAGTCTTCTCAGATTTCCAGTGAGTACCACTGTGAGCCCAGGCACACCCAGGGCCCAGAGGGAGCAGCGCTCAGGCCTGAGTGCACAACAGAGTGGGACTTCTGGGTTTTGGTTTCCTCTTTGTGTCCTTGGGTCTTACAGGACACTTAGAACCATGGAATGGGTTGGGTTGGAGACCTCAAAGCCCATCCAATTCCACCCCTGCCATGGGCAGAGACACCTCCCACTGGATCAGGGGGCTCCAAGCCCCATCTAGCCTGGGGGACACTCCGGGTGGTTCTCTGTGCTGTCATAGAATCACAGAATGCCCTGAGTTGGAAGGGACCCACAAGGACCATCGAGTCCAACTCCTGGCCCTGCCCAGGACAACCCCAACGTTCACCCCGTGTGGCTGAGGATGTTGGCCAAATGCTGCTGGAATATTGTCAGGCTGGGACTGCTTCCCTGGGGAGCTGTTCCAGTGCTCCCCCACCCTCTGGGGGAAGAACCTTCTCCTCATGCCCAGCCTCCTCCTCCCTTGGTGTTTCTGCCTTCCTTCCCTTCTCTTTTTTCCCTGTGTGATGCTGTGAAAAGCACCATCTCTCTCTGGGCAAAAGTCCTCCTGAGCACTCGAGGTGGCCAATGGCTGCTTTTTGTGTGGTGTGGGGGCTATTTTTTCCATTTTATGAATGAATTTTATTCTATTGTGTTTTCATTTCAGTGAGAGTGGGTTCAAAATCCAGTGGGTCGATGATACGCACGCCCTGGGCATCTTCTCCAGCTCCTCCACAGGTACTGTGACTCCCTTAGGGATTGGGAGAGGTTTGCTGGGGTTTCTCCACCCTTGCACCATGTGTGGTGGTTGGGTCTTGCAGTTGGACTGAGCTGTTGCCCAAGGTGGTTCTGGATCATCAACTCTGTCTTCAGTGCTTCAAACGTGAAGGGCTTTTAGGGCTTCAGGAGCTGGAATTGCTGTGGTGCAGTGGAAGCTCTGCTGAGGGAGCAGAACAGGTTTCTGATTGGCTTGGGCAATCACCAGGACACCTTTTGCGTACGGAGCAGCTTTGCTAGAAATGAATCCCTTCTGCTGTGTCAGTGGTTCCTCTTGTAACGAGACAGAATTCCTGCTGGTGGACAATAACCTCGTGGGGACCTGTGGTGGGACGTGGGTCAGCCCTGGGCATCCCAGCCTTGGGGACCAACACCCCAAGATCAGGTCAGAGCCCTCCCGAGAGAGGTTTTCATCCCGTGGTGGATGTAGTCCAAAAGCTTTTTCTCTTGGGATTTAATCATGGAATGGGTTGGGTTGGAAGGGACCTCAAAGCCCATCCAGTTCCACCCCTTTCCATGGGAAGGGACACCTCCCACTGGATCAGGGGGCTCCAAGCCCCATCCAACCTGGCCTTGAACACCTCCAGGGATGGGGCAACCAGAGGTGTCTTTTAAGATGTGTTTATATGGTCTTAGGACTCTCCCTGTGGAAGGAACAGGAGGTGATCAGAGGTGTTTTAGTCCAAGCCCTGTGATGACACATCACCTGCTGAAGCTCAAAGCTTTCATCCCGTGGTGGATGTAGTCCAAAAGCTTTTTCTCTTGGGATTTAATCATGGAATGGGTTGGGTTGGAGGGGACCTCAAAGCCCACCCAGTTCCACCCCGTGCCACGGACAGGGACACCTCCCACTGGATCAGGGGGCTCCAAGCCCCATCCAACCTGGCCTTGAACACCTCCAGGGATGGGGCTTCCAGGGATGGGGCAGCCAGAGGTATCTTTTAAGATGTGTTTATACGGTCTTAGGACTCTCCCTGTGGAAGGAACAGGAGGTGACCAGAGGTGTTTTAGTCCAAGCCCTGTGATAACACATCACCTGCTGAAGCTCAAAGCCTTTGCTGTTGTTTTACCACCTACTGATACTTTATTTTTCAAGCCCCCCAAAACCCCACCTGCTGATTTCACCCATCTTTGTTCCTCGAAGCATCTCAAGCTCTGGGACGCCGTTATCCTTCTTTAAAGATCCGACCACTGATCCATGCAACAAAGCAGTCCAAGACCAAGGCTCTGCAGCGACCAAGTAAGACAAACTGTTCTTTAATTATTATTATTCCTTGGTTTACCAGTCCTGGGTGGTCACCATGACAAGTTAAATGGAGAAATATATATTCAAGAACAGTATTTCTCTCTTTTTTTATGATTTATTGGCTCTGCAGGACAGTGTAGAGTCATCAATAAAAGCCTGCAGATCCGTTTATTGTGGTGTTTTCAACTCACCTGTGTCATTTGTTGTGATTTACTGCAGGCAGGAGTGGTTGGCACAGGTGAATGTGATGATAAAAATGAATTTGCAGAGCAAAACTGCATTACATTTCACTTCCAGGAGCCAAAACACAGCTGTTCCCTTGGCCTAAGTTGTTTTTTACTCCCTTCTCCATGAGGACCGAATAAAAAAGCATCAGATAGTGTTGCTCTCTGGTTGCTCTCCAGCTCCTCCACAATTTGCTGTAATCCAAACTTAATTTTTCTTGGTTTTTTGTGCTTTGCTTGTGTGAAATTTTAAGCAAAGAGCTGGTGTTCAGCAAGCAGGGGCACCCAGGGCAGGGATCGTGGGCGGCCGAAGCACAGCAAACCCCGTACGCTTCCCCGCGGAGGTTCTCCACCCCATGGATAAATAGATGAGACAAACCCAAGAGCAGCTGAATTTTGTGGTTGGCATCAATTTATTCAGTATCAGGTGAAAGGAAAAAAAATGGTTAAGCTTAGCCATTACCATTGGTTTATTTATTTTATTGCCTGTTAAAATCATACTGTAATCAGGTATAAGTTGCCACAGTAAAGAAATGCCATGAATTTTGCAGCAGTAGAGACTGGGCTGAAGGTCCAACGATGCCATTTCCCCAGTACCTCGCAGTCAAAACCAATTTCAGTATCAGTATTTCAAAGGGACACTGTCAGGGGTCAAAATTCCTGAGTTTTGAGCCATTCAAATGAAACTTTAAAGAATTTGATTTGCTTTTGCTCTCTCCCCTCCATCTGTTTTCATTCACGCTTCCTGATTCTGTCGGGACACAAACTCTTATGGGGGAACTTTACCTTGAAACTCTCTTTGCTTTTAATTTTTTCCCAATTACAAATCAGGACCTCAATTGGCTGACAGTGTCTCCTCTTCTTTTTTCCCCATTTTCTGGATTTTTTGAGCTTTGCTAAGAGCAAGCAGCATTTTTCTTCCCCAAGCTGTGGGTGCTTTGGCCCGGCCCCTTATTTTTTGAGCTGTTGGTGAGCTGCCTTTATTAATAAAACATCTGAATAAAGCAAGCAAAGCCCCCATTGCTAACTGGATAATAAATTTGCTGAGAAAGGAGTATTTTTGCCAAATCCAGACTGTTGTGGACTTGGAAAAGTTTTAGTGTATTCATTCCTTGCAAGAGGAATCTGCAGCAAGCCAGGTGGCTATCAGAAAATAGAATTTCCTGGCCCAAGGGCTTTTCCAAAGTAAAGTTTCTGATGTATTTAGCTCCATAATGCAGATTTTTTCCTTGCTGCTTTCTAAGGATTTAGATAATTGGCTTTGATTTGTCTAAATTGACATCAAACTTCCCCGTGCCTTGATAAATTGGTTGGACCCCGTGACTTCATTTTGTTCTCAGGGATGCCAGGAAGTTTGCCAGGAGTGGCTTTGAAGGTGTTTCCTGAAAGCAAACCAGGAATAATCCTCTATGGTTGAAGAAGGGACCTTGAGCTGAATCAGAGCCAAAGAACCATCACTAAAAAAAAAATCTGGAGGTGCATCGTTCCGAAAGAAAAGGCAATTCACTGCGTAGGGAGAGAGGGATTTGCTCCTGGAAAGGAACAAAGGAGAGAGGACTCTGCTCCAGAGCGATGGTTTAACCACAAGGCTCTTCCTTTTGAGCACTAATTTGATGATTTTCACCTGTTTTTACCCAGAGCTCCTTTACCTGGCAAAGGAGAGGCCCCCGACGGACACGGTGGTGGCGAGGAGGCTGGTGTCGCGCGCGCTGGGCGTGAAGCACAAGCAGCAGGACGGCCCGGGCAGGGAAGGGCTGCTGCCAGAAGGCTTGGACCAGGAGGAATAAACCCATCTCAGCCAAAAATGATGTCTGGAGGGAGCACAGCTGTGATATTAAACCCCATGCAGAACAGTGAGGCCCCCACGAGGATGGTCTGTTATGGATTAGCACCGCTCTTTACTAAAGTTGGGAAGGGTTAAAAATTTACTGTTGATAGATCTGGAGCAAAAGAGCCCAACTCTGAGGGATGCTGGTGGCTCTTCATCACAAAGAGCATCTTTCTCTGCTCTGTTTCAAAGCCTCTCTTGCTCCCTGGGGCGCTTGCAGAAAGGCTGCTTACAGAAGAGCCTCCTCTATACACTTAAAATTGCATTATAGTAAGAAAATTGCATCTTGTTGGCCAAAATCGAGCTGTAAGCAAGAGCAGAGCAGCTGCAGGAGTCAAAAACCAAAATGTTGAATGTTTACTTTGTTGTAATGTTGTTAAAATATCCCACAAAACTGACAGGCATTGAATTTCAGTGTTCTCACTGTGAAAATTTCACAAGTGAAACTCAGTGAAACCAGAATTTGAGTGAGTTTCAGGGTTTTTTTTTTTTCCCTTATTTCTGTGGGGTTTAAAGAGCCTTCCTGCCTTTTCTGCACTGTTAGCAAGGAAAAGTTGACATGGAATGATTTGGGAAAGAAAAAGCAGGACTTGGCCAGGTTTGATTTGCCCAGAGATGCTGCAGGAGAGCACCCAGCACCTCTCAGACTCTGCTTTTGCTGCCCAGCCTGGTATCCTGAGAACAAAGTGGAGCTTTCCAACTTGCAGGAGGCTACAGACCTTTGGTAGATGCCACCCCCAGGCACTGGGTAGATGATGGGCATCAGCAAAGGGTTTCTGCATTCTTTAAGCCTCACAACACCCCTGTGAGGTAGGTTATGAGAGCACAAGTTAAATGCAGCCAATTCCAGTCCCCTGTGGGTGGAAGCGGTGAGCTCTAAGCATTCCGTTGACTTCAGCCGCTTGGAGAAGTCTTCTGGACAAACAGAAGGGAGAAAACAATTCAGGAATTGTGCTCGAGGCCCTAAATTTTCATGGAGTAGGAATACACAAATGGCATTTTCCTAGGTAAACTGTTTTTATTCAAGTAGCCGTGCCTGAAAATCTGTAGCAACGCGTGTCCTCAAACAAACAGAGGAGCACACTGAGCACCATCGTGAATTTACCAACTGTAAAATCCCTTTGGAAGACAATTTACACAGGTGGGAGAGATCCCTGGTGACAAAAAGCCATGAAGTTACCTCTGTAAGGTGTTGGGTCATCGCTGAACCTTAATTAATTCATCCTTTAAAGACAGGACAGAGGGAAGATTGAGTTTAGAAGGTAATATTTAGTTCTACTGGGTGAATAGCTTACTGTGGAATGGAAATTCACACTCCAGTAGACTCATCATCAGGAGATCTGCAAAGTCTGGATGTTCCAAGGTGGAGCTCCACGGATGCCCTTGAAGTCAGTTCTGCATTAGCGGCTCCGCTTCAGAGATCCTGGTGGGGTTGGTTGTTGGATACAAGAGTTTCGTGATGGTATTAAATCGTGCTTTATACTGTTCTGCTCATAAAAAGCTGCTCCAATTCTTTGTTTTCCTTTCCTTTGCTGGATTTCTTTGCTAAACTGGAGGAATGGTGTGGCAGTACTGAGGAAAAGCTGTGGTCGAGAAGCAGCGTCGCAGATGGGAGGCGTTTGCGTTCAAGCTTGAGTTTAGAGAGCTTAAAGATTACCAAGATTCATGCCTTGAAGAAAATGAATGGTAAAGACATCTTTGGTACCCAAAGAAAGGCAAATTGTGCTTGCTGCAGCCTGGACCTACGGCTGTGATTAGAGATGGTGCTGCAAAGTGGAGGGAGGAGCCTTTGTGGAGGAGTTGGAAGGGTGAAGACACGGAGCCAAGTAGAGTTTATAAGGCTGCTCCTGATTACCTCAGGTAGTGGGGACTGGAGTTAGGAGGTCTGAGCACCTACGGTGGGAAGGAAGGCACCTTTAGAGAATAATTGACCTTGCTAATTGAGAGTTTGATTGTTTGCTTGATTTTCTGGTGTGTGCAGTGGTTGAGGGAAATCACCGAAGCGGGAAACCTCGCTTCCTTAAATAGTGGGGTGGGAGGAGCTGCTCTTCTATCGGGTGGACACCTTGTTATTTGTGAGTCCACTGAAGTGATCGAACTTCTGCTCTGTCTCCTCGCTGAAGGAACCACCTGGGGAGGTGACAGGAAGAGCACAGAGGTGAGCAAAGGGTTTGGGTCACCTGAAAACGATGCTGGGAAAACAAAGGGCTGAAAGCAGCTGCTAGAAAGGCTTCCTGGGGTAATTAATTTAAGGATTAATCGTGGCTGCTCCATCCCTGGAGGTGTTCAAGGCCAGGTTGGATGGAGCTTGGAGCCCCCTGATCCAGTGGGAGGTGTCTCTGCCCATGACAGGGGGTGGAACTGGATGGGGTTTGAGGTCTCCAACCCAACCCATTCCATGATTCTATAATTAAATCTTGCCATAATTGCAACAGCCAAGAGTCCCCAGGAGCATTGGACAGTCTTAAAGGTACTTTAGGATGAGAGGAAATGG
This sequence comes from Tapera naevia, assembly GCA_033556795.1. Classification (NCBI taxonomy): domain Eukaryota; kingdom Metazoa; phylum Chordata; class Aves; order Cuculiformes; family Neomorphidae; genus Tapera; species Tapera naevia. The sequence goes on from JAUMJJ010000117.1 coordinate 327,192, forward strand.
TCTCAAGTTGCATCAGGGGAGGTTTAGATTGTATATTGGGAAAAATGTCTTTACTGAAGGAGTGGTGAAGCCTTGGCCCAGGCTGCCCAGGGCAGTGGTGGAGTCTCCATCCCTGCAGGGGCTCAAAGAACGTGTAGATGTGGCACTTTGGGTCATGGTTTAGTAGCCACAGTGGGGTTGGGCTGATGGTTGGACTGGATGAACTTGGAGGGCCTTTTCCAACCTTACATATCCTGTGATTCTATTTGGAAGACTGTAGACTACAAACTACCCTTCATTTCACTGCTGACTGTTGCTTAAAAGCATCAAGTGGTGACAAACTGGACCTGTGCAATGCTCTCCTCCTTGGGCTGAGGGTGAGTGGGGTCTCAGCTCTTCTGAAGTAAGACCACATCCTTGGTTTTCATAGTTGGGAGACAATGAAAGCTAAATACTTCTATTTTTTAGAAGAAATATTTTCCAGCTCTGCCGGAGAGCCCGGCCAGTGTTTAAGTGCCTGCTCATCCAAACGAGGTGGGTTTGGCTTCTCTGAACGAGGTCACCATCTGAGACAAGTATTTTCTTAAAAAAAAAATACCAAACCCAAAAAATTAATCAGAAAAAGCAGGGTACGTGGAGTTTTTTCAGGAAAAACACTCGTTGGAGATCTCCAGCCAGTTCTGGGAATTGTGTTCAGCACTGGGTTTATGTGGAGGTTGGCAGGCAGCGTTAACAGTTCATCTTACAAACCCCCAGCTTAATTCCATTTTAAAATGGTTCTGACTGTTGACCATTAAAGCAAATTTAAACCAGTTTGGCTTGGATATTTCAAAAAAAAATTCCAAGTGGCACTTTTTTTCACGTGTATTCAGGAAAATATCCAGTTTTCCCTCATACTCAAGAGGCATTTTCATTTCTGCCTTGAGCAGAGGGCTCTTCTTCACTGCTCTGCTTCAGACACCACTGTTTGTGTTTGCTTTGCAAGAAAGCTTTGGGGTCCCAGGCTGGTAATAACTGGAGTCTGGAAGAGGTGGAGGTGTTTGCTTGGAGCTGCTCAGGCTCTCTAAAAAAGTTCTCCCTTATGTCTGATGGGCTTGGGAGGGAAAACTGCTCCTCTCCTGGTTGCAGCAACAGAGCTGAGACATTTGTTATCCCTGTTCTGCCAAGGCTGAGGGAATTCTTTTGGCTTGTGCAAGGAGAGCAGTTCTACCAGTGAGCAGGTACCCAGCACCACGAAGGGCTGGGTGGAACCATCCCACATCCCTCTCTTTGGGATGGAGCCACCTGCAGCTCCTTGGCCCTCCAACAGAGACACTTTGTGCTCTGCCTTTGATCAGCACCACTGTTTGGGCTCGGAGTCTCCTCTTCCCGAGCACGTTCGAAGCGATAAAAGGCAGGGAAGCACAGAATTCCCAGCAAAGAGCCAGCAGGTGGGGGGCTGATCTCCACTCAACCTGCCCCTTGCAGAGGTCACTCTCACCTGTGTGGCAGTCGTAGAGCCACATGCGCTGCCCGTTGTAGCGGCTCCTGCACTTCATCACGTTGTTGGAGTAATCGGATTCGGCCACTTCATAATTTGGGTTGATGATGACCTAGGGAGTGGTGGAGAAACACAGCATGAAGTTCTGGAAAGGTGGACTGGATGTGACACTTGTTTGAGCGGCAGATTGAGGCAGAATCAGCTTTTAACAGGAAACACCCAACTCCTTTTGCAAGGAGACGGAAACCGCTTGATTAAAGCCTTCCCCCGCGCACCAAGATGTGCCCTCAAACACCTTCTCTGTGTTCCACACCACAGCAGCACAGACAAAAAGAATCCCCTTTCTCTTTGCACCTCTCCAGTTTAAGTGGTTGGGTTTAGAACCAGAGTTCCCCCCCACTCCAGCCCCAGAGTGGAGGCAGTGCCTTAACTCCTCACAGAGACGCAAGAACAGCGCGATTGGACCCCCCGGGAGATGCGAGCGTTCATAGAATAACCCGAGGTGGAAGGGACCCAAAAGCATCATCCAGTCCAACTCCTGTCCCTGCACAGGGCACTCCCAACGTTCACACCCTCGGACCGAGGGCATTGGCCAAATGTTGCTTACAAACAGCTCAAACGACAGCGATGGGACGGTGGGCACAGCTTTAGTGGGACACACAGGGCAGGGTGTTGACAGGAGCTGCACGTGGATTGGGTAGGACTGTCAAGTATTGGCTGGATGCAGATTCTTTAAGGCCAGCATCTCTAAGATGTGGTTTAAGATGAGAGGAAACGGCCTCAAGCTGCACCAGGGGAGATTTAGACTGGATATTAGGAAAAATGTCTTGGCCCAGGCTGCCCAGGGTGGTGGTGGAGTCTCCATCCCTGGAGGGGCTCAAAGAACCTGTGGCTGGGGTTTAGCAAGCATCTTGGTATTGTGTTGATGGTTGGCCTTGATGCTCTTGGTGCTCTTTTCCAACCTTAATGATCCCATGATTCTATTCTATAATTCTGTGTTATTGGCCTTGATTTGTCACTTGATCTGGTAACACTTATGGTCCTGTTAAGTCATTCTTTATCTTTCGGGTCTCCTGGAACTACGATCTCTGTAATCAGGAATTTGTGGTACTGTGGATGTACAAACCAACCAGCTGGTTACATTCCCAATGGATAAGACAAAAGCAACAGGAGTGTCTCAGACCCTCCTTCCCCCTCTCCCCATACCTGGAAGAGGTAATCGCCCGGCGGGACGTCGGTGATATCGATCCACTGGCAGTCGATGTCGTGACGATAGACGTCCCAGCATCCAACCGTGATCCCTTGTTCACCAAAATTGGCACATTCGTACTGTTTCTGCACATCTGAATGAGAAAGAGTTAAAGGCACCAAGTGTTGGATCCACAGCAAGTTGGGGAGGGGCTGGGAGTTTCCCACCCTCAGAGGTGTGAGGGGAAGGGCTGGGTGTTCTCCAGCTCCCACAGCTGGTGCGGAGCTGCAGGCCGGGTGTTTGGGGTGAGGTGTAACACAACGGCGTCTTGCTCAAGATCTTGGCACGCACACGGCTTAAAGTGCACGGGAGGAGCTGCCACCTTCCCTATCTCATCACCCAGAGGCACGTTTTGGAATGTCTCACTTTACAGGAGTCAGGAAAGGTCATCAGAGCAGCTCAGGGTAAGGATGTCAGGAGCTGAGATCCAGAAACTTCACCAAAGGGGCCTTTGGGGCTTCTCTTAGAATTATGAGATGGTTTGGGTTGGAGGAGACCTCAAACCCCACCCAGTTCCAACCCCCTGCCATGGGCAGGGACACCTCCCACTGGATCAGGGGGCTCAAAGCCCCATCCTGGCCTTGAACACCTCCAGGGATGGGGCAGCCACCACTGCTCTGGGCAACCTGGGCCAGGGCCTCCCCACCCTCACAGCAAAACATTTCTCCCCAAGATCTCATCTCAATCTCCCCTCTTTCAGCTCAAAACCCTTCCCCCTCATCCTGTCCCTGCACTCCCTGATCAAGAGCCCCTCCCCAGCTTTCCTGGAGCCCCTTTCAGTCCTGGGAGGCTGCTCTAAGGTCTCCCTGGATCGTTCTCCTCTCCAGGCTGAACAAGCCCAACTCTCTCAGCCTTTCTTCTCTCAGCCCTGTAGATACCACTCCAGATGTGCATAACCTCAGGAGTGTTTTTGGGTTCCTACCAGACCACATTCAAGTCCTGAGAGCATCTCAGAACCAGTATGGGGACAGCAACAAATTCCCAGCCCAAACACACCTGCTTCACATTCGCTGTCTTCCAGGCAAAAGCTGGCTTTGTGTCCTTCAGCCACCTTGGTCCCATTGAGGTTCAGGAGATCGTAGTGAGTGAACACCTCCATGCTGTGGTAATGCCTGCGAGACACGGAGAGGGAGGATTATCCTTAGAGAAAACTGATGCCCCTGGAATTCCCAGGTCTTCAGGGAGATGCTCCAGCCAGCAGGGCACCAGAACTTGGATATGAGTAGCCCAGACTTGACTCTTGATGCATCCCCAGGCACTTCACCTCCATCCCCATAGCCATGAGGATAAATACAGGACAACACAAGAAGAGCTGTGGACCAAGTGGTGCTGCAGGAGGAACAGTCAGAGGAACCACAGCCAGGGAACCTTCCCCGGGGCACAATCCTACATGGCACCATCACCTGTGTCACCTTCACGCTGGCTCCTGGCCCGGGTGTTTGTTTCCATTTCAAGTGTTGAAGCTGTTCCATGGGATCCTCTGCAGGATCTCACCATGGTTTACAGTGCCAAGGAATGGGAAGAAAAGAGAATCAAAGCCATCCTCAGCCAGGTCATTATTTCTGGTGGCCCTGTCATTTCCAAGAACAAGGAATATCTCACCTGCTCCTCAACACCAGGCTGCAAGCAGAGCTGGATTCACCCAGACCAGCAATCTGACTGCTTTGACTCATTTATCATTTATGTTAAAGAAGCAGAATGTAAATTTATTGGCAGAAAACTAACAACAGATGGAAGCAGCTTGGATTGGAACAACCAGACAGCCAGGTTCACACATGAGACAGTTCTTTATAAAAGGGCAAGTGTTAATGTCAGCTCAGGCTGTGGTCGCTCCAGCACTTGGAGAGACCCTGGAATCTCTGCTGCAGGCCCTGAGCTGGCAAAGTTAGACCATAGGAGGGTTTGGGTGATGCTGAGTGTGGGAATGTTGGCCTTTCCTACTGTGGTTCAGCAAGAAATGAAGCCTGTGCTTTGGTCCAGGTGAACTCATAGTCATGGAATGGTCATTGGAAGGGACCTCAAAGCCCATCCAGTTCCAACCCCGGACACCTCCCACCGGATCAGGGGGCTCCAAGCCCCATCCAACCTGGCCTTGAACACCTCCAGGGATGGGGCAGCCACCACTTCTGGGTCTTGCAGAGCAGGAACCAGATGGAAGTACCCGATTAGAACCCAGTTTCATGCTCCCCGTGGTGAGGGATGGGTGCATAATCACCCTGATTGACTCTGATCCCAGCCTTGGAACTGGGAGCAAAACCACAGCGTGAGCACCTTTGGGGAACAGGAGAGCCCACGGGTGATGGTACCAGAGTGGGGCCTTACATCGTGTCTACACCAACTACAGGAACACCACACTGAGACACCTGAGAGCTCCACTCTGAGGAGTGAAGCAACCACCCAGCCAAGCCCTCATTCAAGAGCCATTGAATGAGAAATCCTCTCCCTTTCAGCTGTAAAAATAATCACAGCTTCAAAACTTCCGACCACTGTTGTCCCAGCAGCGCTCTGCACGCGACTTTACTGCTAAAGGAGGAGGAAGGGGGAAATTTTTCCTATAGAGTGGGTTTCTTCTTGCCTCCTCCTGCCTTTCCCTTAACCAAAAGCAATTTAATGGCCACCTACCAGAATTTAATCACTTTTTATTCCCTGCTCCAGGTCTTTCCCATTTTTCCCACATCAAAAACCAGCTGAACAGCAGCTCCCGGTAATGGAATGAGGCACTGGGAAAGGGGAAGCACTGGGAAAGGGAAGGTACTGGGAAAGGGGAGGCACTGGGAAAGGGGAGGCACTGGGAAAGGGGAGGCACTGGGAAAGGGGAGGCACTGGGAAAGGGGAGGCACTGGGAAAGGGGAGGCACTGGGAAAGGGGAGGCACTGGGAAAGGGGAGGCACTGGGAAAGGGGAGGCACTGGGAAAGGGGAGGCACTGGGAAAGGGGAGGCACTGGGAAAGGGGAGGCACTGGGAAAGGGGAGGCACTGGGAAAGGGGAGGCACTGGGAAAGGGGAGGCACTGGGAAAGGGGAGGCACTGGGAAAGGGGAGGCACTGGGAAAGGGGAGGTACTGGGAAAGGGAGGCACGAGGAAAGGGGAGGCACGAGGAAAAGGCATTCTGCACTGGGCAGGCTGTTGGCTTTGAGGCTGTTGGCTTTGAGGCTGTCCAACCTGGCTGCCTCCAATCAAAGTCTGAAGCTCTCAATTCTGACTCAGTTGCTGAAATATGTCTGATTCATCCAAAGAGGTGTTTACATTCTGGTGTTTACAGACTGGAAAGACTGAAGAGGAACTGAGTTCATCCTCCTCCGTATAAACAGAATCCAGTTTAAAGCACACAGATGGCTCAGCCTCTTCCCCATCCTTTCCCAGCCTCACCTCATTCACCAAAGAGCTCCAAGTGCCCTCATTTCGAAGCAGCCTGCGACGTGCCCACGGCCTCGCGGTACCCACAGCTTCCCCAGCCCCTTCCCAGCAGGGCCAGAAAGGCGAATGCTCACACTGTGCTGCTCCAGGCTTCCTCCTTCCTCTCCACAAACCATTTCCTCCTGACTTTGGTTCTGTTTCAGCTCTGCTTGTGCCTCTGCACAACCCACCTGGAGGGGCAGCGGCCAATCTTTGCCCCATGACACGAGCTGAAGCTTCAGACTGTGAGCGCTGCAGCATCACTGCTGCCTCCACATCCCACCTCATCGTTTACAAAGATGATGAAGGACCTAAATTTGAGAATTTACTGCTTTAATGTTTTCACAAGGGAAAGGTTTACCTTAGAGCAGCCTCCCAGGACTGAAAGGGGCTCCAGGAAAGCTGGGGAGGGGCTCTTGATCAGGGAGTGCAGGGACAGGATGAGGGGGAAGGGTTTTCATCTGAAAGAGGGGAGATTGAGATGAGATCTTGGGGAGAAATGTTTTGCTGTGAGGGTGGGGAGGCCCTGGCCCAGGTTGCCCAGAGCAGTGGTGGCTGCCCCATGCCTGGAGGTGTTCAAGGTCAGGTTGGATGGGGCTTGGAGCCCCCTGATCCAGTGGGAGGTGTCCGGGGTTGGAACTGGATGGGCTTTGAGGTCCCTTCCAACCCAAACCATTCCACGATTCTATGGTTTTTAAAGTGCACCTTAACTTCACTTGAACCCTGCACAGCTGGGAGAGCATTTTCTGCTTATTTCTTTTGACAAACAATAAATTCAGCCCCATAAATGCATCCTTTTTCACAGGGAACCTGACGATTTCGGCCAAAGTCAAACCACCAAGAGGAAAGAGAGCTGAAAGCAGCCGGATGCTTCTGGAAGCCCCTCCCTAGGGACAATTACCATATTTCAATGCAGAATCACAGCGTGTCCACGAGTCCTTTCCCAGGTGAGGGAAGCAGCTGAGGTGGCTGCATCTTTCCACACACCATGGGTGCATCAGGACAGGCTTCCTTCTCTCTGGAAGTACAAATAGTCCCATGGACACTTCTAACGAGCTCCACATTTTGTTGGAGCACAAATTCTAGACTACAATTTCTGCTGAATTAAGCAGGTTCTGCTGTTGTTGGAGGCTCACCTCTGCCCCAAACCCCCATCACAGCTCTGCACCCAAGGCTCCAGCTCGTCAGCCCTGTTCTCCCACGGCAAACCAATCCCCTGCGGGCAGCAGAAGGGGATGGAGGGAGGCGCCGACGGCGTAAAGTCATGGGGGTGGCACTCACCGGTGGCAGTCGTGCCAGATCCAGGCATGGCGGCCGTTCTTGGGGCGGAAATCAGACTGCCCATTGTTGTGGATCTGGGAGGAGAAGCGCAGCAGGCGCCGGTACCCAGAGGTGGTGGAGGTGTTGACGGCCGAGCTGGCCAAGCAGTTCTCCTCCAGCGCGCACTGCAGCAAGAACATCGGGCGGTCCTCCAGGTAGGCTGTCTGCTGCACCAGCTCAGCGTTGAGCACCAGGTCAGGGGCAGCTGGGAGGAGGGGAGAAAGGTGTGAAATCACCTTTAGTTCTACTAAAAAAACCTCCCACAAGGTCTCCCGGAGGTGGAAGAGCCGCATTTCACAGCAGCAATTTGCCGCTGGTTGAGACATCCAAGGCCACCCCATTTCTCCTGCACATCTCAGGGCAAAGACTGGTACCAAAAGGAAATAAAATTGAAGTTACTCACTCTCTGAGCAGGAGACACCAGCACCAAAACGACCACCTCCTCTGGGACAGGAGACGAAGGCTCCGTCGTGCCGGCAGTGGGCCAGGGACATCTCTGTCCCCGAACACTTGACGCCGCTCATGACTACGTTGTCAGCACTGATGTCTCCATGCCAGTACCAGGTTTCCTGGGCAGAAAAAGGGCAGAAAAAGGGCATTTCACACACAGTTCGTGTTCAGGAGACTGCTGGGGGAATTTTCATCCCCTGGTGCCCAGTGTTATAGACTGGGGACAGAGTGGCTGGAGAGGAGTCAGGCAGAAAGGGACCTGGGAGTGCTGGTGGCCAGGAAGCTCCCCATGAGCCAGCAGTGTGCCCAGGTGGCCAAGAAGGCCAATGGCATCCTGGGCTGCATCAGGAATAGTGTGGGGAGCAGGACCAGAGGAGTTATCGTCCCCCTTTACTGGGCACTGGTCAGGCCTCATCTTGAATACTGTGTCCAGTTCTGGGCCCCCCAGTTTGGGAAAGATGTCAGGATGCTGGAGAGTGTCCAGAGGAGGGCAACGAAGATGGGGAAGGGGCTGGAGCACAAGCCCTACGAGGAGCGACTGAGGGAGCTGGGGCTGTTTAGTCTGGAGAAGAGGAGGCTCAGGGGAGACCTCATTGCTCTCTACAACTCCCTAAAAGGAGGCTGTAGTGGGGCAGGGGTTGGTCTCTTCTCTCAGGTGACCAGGGACAGAACTGGAGGGCATGGACTCAAGCTTGGTCAGGGAAAGGTTAGACTTGATGTGAGGAAAAAGTTCTTCCCTGGAAGGGTGATTGGCCATTGGAATGGGCTGCCCAGGGAGGGGGTGGAGTCACCGACCCTGGAGGGGTTTAAGGGGAGACTGGATGAGGCACTGAGTGCCATGGTTTAGATGATGGGTTGGTGTTGGTGTTGGGTTCTAGGTTGGACTTGATGATCTCAGAGGTCCTTTCCAACCTTAGGATACTGTGATACTGTGATTCACCCTTCAGGAAAGTTCAACACAAGAGCCAACGTTATCAAGGAGACAGATCTTGCCGAAGGATGCTGGAGTGGGGGAGAAGAGCAACTCAGGGAGTGTATCCACATCTCTTTGAGCAGAAGGTTGGTCCACCTGAGTTTTAATCCCAGTCCCAATTTCCCTGCCCAGTGTGAAGCAAACCTCTCTCCTTGTTTCTGAGCTGGTTTAATGTTCTGTTTGTTTTTATCCAGCTATAAACTCACTTTTCCACCCTGCTTGCCCCACCCAGCTGAATTAAGTCATCTAGGCAGTGCCTTTGGTAGAGATGCCCAGCAATTAAACCTCATCAATCTTGTGACATCTAGGACTTGGAACGGCCACAAGTGCCTGCTTGCAAAGGAGGGGGGGCAGAATTAACAACCAAGCAGCTCAATGGGCTGAGAGAATTGGGGTTGTTCAGTCTGGAGAAGGGAAAGCTCTGGGGAGACCTTAGAGCAGCCTCCCAGGACTGAAAGGGGCTCCAGGAAAGCTGGGGAGGGGCTCTTGATCAGGGAGTGCACAGAGAGGATGAGGGGGAAGGGTTTTGAGCTGAAAGAGGGGAGATTGAGGTGAGATCTTAGTTTTGCTGTGAGGGTGGGGAGGCCCTGGCCCAGGTTGCCCAGAGCAGTGGTGGCTGCCCCATCCCTGGAGGTGTTCAAGGCCAGGTTGGATGGGGCTTGGAGCCCCCTGATCCAGTGGGAGGTGTCTGGGGTTGGAGCTGGATGGACTTTCAGGTCCCTTCCAACCCAACTCATTCCATGGTTCCACGATCTGCAGGTCCCTGTAGGACACTCATGGCTGGGGTACCTTGGAGGAAGGAGGCTGGGGCTGCCCATGCTCCTGTTGCCCCAATTCCCCTCTTCATGCTGGTTCCTCCAGCTGATTTACCTGCGTAGCTGCCAAGCAGAGCCACATACCTGGAACCCTGGCCTTGCCAGCTGCCTCCTCTATTGACACAGCCTGAGAGCCCAGCAAGAAACAAGACATTTTTTCCTTTAGCCCAGACTGTTGGTATTTAGAACAGCAAAGGCCCTTTTGTGGATCCTGACTGCAGCAGGATAAAGCATCACTGTGCAGAACAGGGCAGCCCTGTGTGTGTGTGCAGCGTTGCTAACAGGGGTGACAAACACCCTGTGGGCAATGGAAGCGATGGGTACAGATGGGGTTTCTTTTCCTGGAAACATGCTCCCACCTTTGACACGAACAGACCTGATTTTTTGCCTTTTCCTGTCTTTCTGCCCTCCCCTTCTCCCAAGCTTTGCAGTTGCAGCTCCGGCAGGGTTTAACTCACGTCGTTTGGTGAGTGGTGCTGTGCTATGAGTTCATTTCCTGTCATCCTCATGTGTTTTGTGAAATTGGGTGATGGGAGATGAGTTGTGAGCAGGGTTTGAACATCTTTGAACCCACCTCAGAAGCAAGAGGTGCAGATCCTGTCAGTCCTGGTACTCCTAAAGTGCCCTGTTTCCATTGGCATCTTATGGAATGGTTTGGGCCAGAAGGGGCCTCAAAGCCCATCCAGTTCCATCCCCTGCCATGGGCAGGGACACCTCCCAAGGGATCAAGGGGCTCCAAGCCCCATCCAACCTGGCCTGGAACACCTCCAGGGATGGGGCAGCCACCACTGCTCTGGGCAACCTGGGCCTCCCCACCCTCACAGCAAAGTATTTCTCCCCAAGATCTCATCTCAATCTCCCCTCTTTCAGCTCAAAACCCTTCCCCCTCATCCCATCCCAGCACTCCCTGATCAAGAGCCTCTCCCCAGCTTTCCTGGAGCCTCTTTCAGTCCTGGGAGGCTGCTCTGAGGTCTCCCCAGAGCCTTCTCTTCTCCAGGCTGAGCAGCCCCATCTCTCCCAGCCTGTCCTGGTATCATATGTAGCTTTCATCCCTTTTGAACACAGTTCTTGGTCGTGTGCAAGCAGGGAGGGTTTAAGGCATTTGGCATCAGAGGAGCAAGGAATACAAACCACGTGGGGAGCTCACACACAGCTGCACCCAGAAGGAATGCAGGAGCAAAATCAAATTGTTTTCAAGTGATTTGACACCAGGTTAAACTTGGCTTCCACACCTCCACCAGCCTGAGGAGTTTATCTCCCTGCTGCCTCAGGGAGGGACAAGAAAGCACATGTCACCACCAGCCCAACCAGGGCTAAGGGAGTCCTGCTTCCCAGGAAACCTGAGCCCTCAGCAGTGTGAAAACAACAGCTTTGCCAGAGCTGCAGCAGCTCCTTCTGCTCCAGATGTGCCCCAATGGCTGTTGTGCCATGAGCTTGAACCTCCAGGGCTGTCTCCAGCTGATGGTTGGACTGGAGGTTCTTAGAGATCTTTTCCAACCTTAATGATTCCATTCTAATGCTTTGGAGTTGAATGCTGTTGTTTCATAGAATCATCTGGTTGGAAAAGACCTCTGAGATCCTCCAGTCCAACCCCACCTGTCCCCTTACTAAAACCTGTCCCTGAGCACCTCATCTACCTATCTTTTAAACCCCTCCAGGGATGGGACTCCACCACCTCCTGGGCAGCTGTTCCAATGCCTGAGAACGCTTTCAGTGAAGAACTTCTTGCTGATATCCAATCTAATCCTCCCGTGGCACAACTTGAGGCCATTTCCTCTTGTCCTACCCATTTGTGGTTGTTTTTTTTTTTCCTAATAAGCCTTCTTCCTCCTCCTCCAGCAGCCCCAACCCAACCCCACGAGTGCCACCACCACTGGAAGGCGCGCACGGGGACTCACCTGGAAGGCGTGGCTGGCAAAGCCAAGGCCCAGCTGCCGACACACCACCATGGCCTCCACGGTGCCCCAGCCCTCGCTGCAGACCGTGCCCCACCTCAAGGTGCCGTTGCGCTCGGCCAACACCTCCACGCGGCCCTCGTAAGGGTTGCGGCCGCCGCTCAGGCGCAGCTGCGGGGCAGGAAAACTCCAGGGTCAGTGAGTGCTACAGTTAACTTTGGAGATGCAACAACCCAGCAAACAACCCTCAGTGTCTTCTCAAAGCTTGTGATAAAAAAAGTCAGCGAGCCCACAGTCAGAGAATGGTCTGGGCTGGAAGGGACCTTAAAGATCATCCAGTCCAAACCCCTTGGCAAGGGCTGGAGCACCTCCTGTATGAGGACAGGCTGGGAGAGATGGGGCTGTTCAGCCTGGAGAAGAGAAGGCTCTGGGGAGACCTTAGAGCAGCCTCCCAGGACTGAAAGAGGCTCCAGGAAAGCTGGGGAGGGGCTCTTGATCAAGGAGTGCAGGGGCTGGACAAGGGGGAATGGTTTTGAGCTGAAAGAGAGAAAACTGAGGTGAGATCTTCTGGAGAAATGTTTTGCTTGTGAGGGTGGGGAGGCCCTGGCCCAGGTTGCCCAGAGCAGTGGTGGCTGCCCCATCCCTGGAGGTGTTCAAGGCCAGGCTGGGTGGGGCTTGGAGCCCCCTGATCCAGTGGGAGGTGTCCCTGCCCATGGCAGGGGCGTGGAACTGGATGGGCTTTGAGGTCCATGGTTCCATGAAATGATTCCTGCCCAGACGCCCTGCACGACCCAGCAAGGGAAGACAAAAGATGCTCCAAGGTGATCACCCCTCGCCATGCTCACTCCCATCCACATCTCTTAGCTTCTCACCTGATTCTGGAAGCCCATTGCTGGAACGTTGCATCTCACAGCAGCATCTTCTTCATGGTTGCAGCCCTGTGATTCCATGTTGAACTTGCAGTCTGTGATGGATTTTTCAAAGCCTGTGCAGTCGATTTCGTTGAGATGAATTGGACCCATGCCTTGGGGAGGAAAAGGAGGAAAAATGAGTCCCTACCTTCCATCTGTGCTACTGTGTAGTGAAGAAAGCATGGAATGGTTTGAGTTGGAAGGGACCTCAAAGCCCATCCAGTTCCACCCCCTGACATGGGCAGGAACACCTCCCACTGCATCGGGGGCTCCAAGCCCCATCCAGCCTGGCCTTGAACACCTCCAGGGATGGGGCAGCCACCACTGCTCTGGGAAACCTGGGCCAGGGCCTCCCCACCCTCATCGTGAAGAATTTCTTCCTCGTGTCTCATCTCATGCTCCCCTTTCCACTAACAGATTATTAATGCATCACAGTCATCACATGGGCCTTGGGCATCCAGAACACTGTAATCCTGAAAAAATTCCAGTGATTTCTTGCAAAAATAAACCAAAAGCCTGCAGGATTATTAGAAGTAATTTTACCTTTAAATTCTTTCCAGTAGTCTCTAGGACTCAAGCACACAAGAACCACAGGAAAGGCCAAGTTTCCATTGTTACATAATTTACAAACTTCAGCTGCAGGAATTCTCAAATTATGACCTTTTGGCTGGGTCTGTGTGCTGGGATTTGCTCCCAGTCAAGGTCTGACATTTAAATGGGACATGGACACGTTTGCTGGGACAACAAAACAGAACAAGCTCAGGGATGTGTGAGAAGTCAGCAGCAGAGCTCTGGGGTCAGTGTGGGTCATGGACTGCAAGAACGTTGATGGAAACCAGTCCCATGGGCAGGGACACCTCCCACTGGATCAGGGGGCTCCAAGCCCCATCCAACCTGGCCTGGAACACCTCCAGGGATGGGGCAGCCACCACTGCTCTGGGAAACCTGGGCCAGGGCCTCCCCACCCTCACTGCAAAACATTTCTCCCCAAGATCTCATCTCAATCTCCCCTCTTTCAGCTCAAAACCATTTCCCCTCATCCTGTCCCTGCACTCCCTGATCAAGAGCCCCTCCCCAGCTTTCCTGGAGCCCCTTTCAGTCCTGGGAGGCTGCTCTAAGGTCTCCCCAGAGCCTTCTCTTCTCCAGACTGAACAACCCCAACTCTCTCAGCCTGTCCTCCTACAGGAGGTGCTCCAGCCCTCGGATCATCTCTGTGGCCTCCTCTGGACTTACTCCAACAGCTCCAGGTCCTTCCTGTGCTGAGGACTCCAGAACTGGACACAGGACCCCAGGTGAGGTCTCACCAGATCTGGGTAGAGGGGGAGAATCCCCTCCCTTACTCTGCTGGTCTTGGTGCTTTGGATGCAGCCCAGGATATGGTTGGCTTCCTGGACTGAAAGAAGTTTGAAGGAGATGAATTGGAGGATCCAGCAGATGATCTTTATCACGGAAGAACAAGCTGAGTCTTTCTTGGAGCCCATATAACCCATGATTGATTGCTGATGGAAACACACTGGATAGTGTTGACAGGAGATCCTTGCAAACAGCAGATGTAGAACCTCTGGTCTCCAGCAGTTTCTAGGAAGCTTTCAGAGATGGGAGGCTGAAAATAAAACCACCTATGACCTTTGCTGTCGAGGTGCTCCCTCCAGACTTGGCCTAGTCCAGCTGCAAGCACAGGCTGTGCTTTGACCTGCAGCCTCCTTGCTTCACTGCAGCCCCACCTGAGCTGCAGCTGCACCCATGATGATGGTGGTGATGAAAGGCAAAAGTCACAGAAACCATTCCAAGAACAAGGCATCCACCCACCAAAGCCCAGCTGGAAGAGGTTGGCCAAGATCAGATATAGGAACCAATGTTCATTTTGGAGCTCCCTTTGGTGGAAAGCATAGCACAGCAGAAGGCTGGTGGAGACCAAGTTGACCCTTCTTGGCAGTGGAGGTGGAAAACCAACCATTTTCTTACCATTTCTGATGGTCACTGTTGATTCTTCATCCCTGCAACACCATTCCCACCACAAGGGCTCCGCAGAGCCAGGAAGCTGTACCTGTCTTGGAACATTCCCATCAGCAGAAGACAGACCATGGAAATGACACCCTGGCTGCTGGCTCCGTTGCTTTGTCTGCACCCAGAGATGACACAAATCACCCAGAGTTAGAGAGAAGAGGAACTGTGCTCCATCCAACAGCCTCTCGGGCACACAGTGCCTCGCAAACTCCCTTTTCTCGCTCCTCCAGAAAGGAAAATCTCAGCCACCATCAAGGTTGTTGCTTTTAGTTCAAAGCAAATGGGTTGGAAGGCAGGAAAATGTGATTGGATTATGAGCTGTGTGTGGGTGCTTTTTTCTTCAAAGCCTCTTCCTCCTGCCATCTGGAGCCTTCCAAGCTCTACGTGGCAGCCAGCACAACCGGCAGCTCACAGACCTGACGGTGGGTGCCAGTTCAATGACCTGGCTGGTGAAGCCCTCACCTCCTCCGACTGCTGCTGAGGCACAGGGAAAGTGGAAAAATAGGAAAAAATATGCTTTCTAGCATATTTCCACGATTGTGTGGTGGAAGGAGCCAAGGTGTACCCTGGAGCCACCTCCTGACAACAGCAGCAGGAACGACAAAGGCAGAGATGTGGATGAATTGGGTTTAATCTCATCCACAGAACCACTTTGGCTCTGGCCACCTTTTGCCCCTTCGGCCAGCCCTGTGTCCAACCCATCACACGAGATCTACACAGGGTGGGAGGAGATTCCGAGGCTGAAGTCACTGGGGAATGTGTATCCAGCCTTTTTTATGCTCCTCTCTCATTAAAAGCCTGCTGTGGTCTCCATCTGGGAATGGTGACACTGACCCAGTCATTTTGGAAGCTGCTCTGAGTAGGAGGAATTCCTTGATGCTGACCAGAATTGGAGGGTGATGCACCAAGAGTGCAGGATGGATCCAGTCTCTCATTCTCCTCTGAAACATCCTGACAAAGTCATACCAACAAG
Source organism: Tapera naevia (assembly GCA_033556795.1). Taxonomy (NCBI): domain Eukaryota; kingdom Metazoa; phylum Chordata; class Aves; order Cuculiformes; family Neomorphidae; genus Tapera; species Tapera naevia. The sequence goes on from JAUMJJ010000117.1 coordinate 342,639, forward strand.
ATGACAAAGTGAGAGAGAGGGAGCACGGTGCTGATCCTGGCAGGGGGGAATTCCTTTAGGATAGGTGGAGGCAGTCGGTGCTGCTGTCCCAGGCACTGAAATGCAGCCAACCCAACGTGCTGAAATGCAGTTGTGAAAGCTTTGCTTCCTTCAGCACAAGAACAGGATCAGGTCTGAGCATCCATCATGCACAGGTTGCCCAGAGAAGCAATGGCTGTCCCATCCCTGGAGGTGTTCAAGGCCAGGTTGGATGGGGCTTGGAGCCCCCTGATCCAGTGGGAGGTGTCCCTGCCCATGGCAGGGGGTGGGACCAGATGGGTTTTGAGATCCCTTCCAACCCAAACCATTCCATGATTCTATGGTTCTAACACATACATTCACCTACTGCTTGAGGTTGTAGCCTGTGTTCTCCTCCAAGGCTGTTGCAGTGGACAGGAGATCTGGGCTCAGTGCTTTCCTTTCAGGCAACTCTTGTGTGAATAAGGGTAAATTGTTTAATCTGGGTCTCAGTTGCCCATCTATGAAAGGGAGGAGAAATCATCTTCTCTGTACCCCAAACTCTTTTGGAAGGCACTCATCTCCCACAGGTCACTGTCCTCCAGACAATGATTTAAGACTCAGGAGAAGAAGGACATTGGAGCATATCCAGAGAAGGGAATGGAGCTGGGGAAGGATCTGGAGAACAGGGGTTCTGGGAGCTGCTGAGGGCCCTGGGGCTGTTTAGTCTGGAGGAGGCTGAGGGGAGACCTCGTTGCTCTCTGCAGCTCCCAGAAAGGAGGTTGTGGTGAGGTGGGTGCTGGGCTCCGCTCCCAAGTGATAAAGGACAGGATAAGAGGAAATGACCTCAAGTTGCACCAGGGGATGTTTAAATTAGGTAGGAGGAGAAATTTCTTTCCTGAGAGAGTGGTGAAGCCTTGGCCCAGGCTGCCCAGGGCAGTGGTGGAGCCTCCATCCCTGGAGGGGTTCAAAGAAAGTGCAGATGTGGCACTTGGGGACAGGGTTCAGCAGGCACCGTGGGGCTGGGCTGGATCAGCTCAGAGATCTTTTCCAACCTTAACGATTCTGTGATCCTATGATTCTATCTTCAGGTCTTTTTACCCTGTGAAATTACCCAACAATGGGACCTCAAAGCAGCCTTTGAACACACAAAGTCACTGAGGTGCAGCTGCAACAAAGCAAAGCACAAACAGGGACAGAGGGTTTAAGAGCTGTGGGGCTCCCGTGGGCAATGGGCGTGTGGAGGCGAGTTTGGGCCAAAAGAGCTCCTTTTCCTACCACAACACAACCTTCTGGCTGCTGAAGGGAGTTAATGGAGCGCTCCTCATCCCAAAGGACATCTCTGACAGGGGGCACTGATTAATTGCCTGGGTTTGACATTAAAAGAAAAGCAAACGTGTGGCAATCGGCAGCCGCTGCTAAGAGTTTCCAGCCTGTGGGATTCGGCAGGGAACGGCGCGTCCTCCTCCCTCACGTGGCAATTGCTTCCCTCCACCCCTCCCCTGTGATGATTCCACTGCTTCCTAGATGCAGCTCAACACACCAGCAGCTCCCAGCATCCAACCACAAGATGGTTTTGGCAAACCCAAAGGACAGGTCACATTTTAAAGCTTTCCGGCTTGCAGATCCCACCAACTGGGCTTTACACGTCTTGTTGCTTTCCCTCCAAGCCGTGCTGGGGCTGAAGAAATTCCACCCATTCATTGGGTCTCACCATAAAGGGTTTGGGTTGGGGTCATTTTCTTGATGGTTTATGCCAAAAGGAGCACGGAGTGAATCAGAAGGTGGTTTGAGAGGGAGCACTTTAGGCTTGGAGTTGCCACTCACCACAGTTTGGGATTGAACCCAACTCCCAAACACAGGAAATCCAAACCCAAACCTGGCTCTGAACTGCTCAAATGCCCTTCTATTTATAATGGGCTAAATTAATGTTCTGGGCTTAAATTAGAGAGTGTTTGAAGTCTAGATCCAGGAGCCAGCTTTGCCAGGAACCTTCTAGTAATGCATTACACCCTGGTGTGGATCTGGAGAGCTTGCAAAGAGACCAACGGATGTGATAACGAAGAAGTAATTATTTGAGCAGCTGTCTGAGGGAAAGGTTAAACTCATCATCACTAGACTTCTTTCAAGGAATCTTGAATGTCTTCCTAAGTCACATATTCCAGCTTGGCCTCAAGTTCCTGGACTTGAGAGATTCATCAAGGGTAGAGAATAAATTCCTGGTCCCCAAACCAGACATCCCAGTAAAGAAACCCATTCTGCCCTGAACCATGGAATGGTTCTCTGAGGTGGCCAAGGCACAGATGGTCCCGGGAGCTCTTACCTTGCCCGAGCCTTGCGCCCGTTATTGCTTCTTTGGCGCTGCCGAAGCCCAGCTCTCGGCACACGACGCTGGCTGACACCAGGTTCCATTTATCGTCGCAAACCGTTCCCCACTCCCCGTTTTTCAGCACTTCCACTCGCCCTTCGCCGGTGTTGGCTCCTCCTTTCAGCCTCACCAGTGGTTGCTGGAAGACACGGACAGACGCGGCGTCACCACGCAGCATCGTTCGGTTGGAAAAGACCTTGGAGATCATCGACTCCAACCGTACCTCTCCTTTCTTTACAGCTCTTATTTGTGTCTGCAGGCAAGTTGTGGGCTGAAAATTATTACCCTGAGGCACCTCAAAGCAACCACCATGTAACAGGAAAAGGGTCAAAGCGTTGGGAGATCTGTGTCTGCTAAGACTTATGGTATAAATAGACACACGTTTCTCACATCCCTCTGCACGGGTAAAGAATGAAAAGAGACATCGTGGTTCTCTGCTGCTGTGGTTTAAGAGCCTTTTTCACACACTCAGTTCTGCAGCAGAAGGTTGCTGCTGCACACAGGAGCAGCTGGACAGGCAACAACCCAGTTCCTGTCCCGTGTTGCTGAGGAGCCGCATGGGAAGCTTTGGGAATTGCACTGAGATGGGCAGTGCTTGGCTCTCATCCACCTCCTGACTGTGGTTCAGCCACTAGATGGGTTCAGATCTCCAGACAGGGGTCCTGGCTTAACCAAGGAGACTATGGTAGAACTCAAGCCCTCTGCTGCAGGTGGGACTAATTGAATGGGTGATCTGGCAGATCCCAGCCAGAAATACACAGCTGAGTGGTAGGTTCAAGGGGGCTTGGAGCCCCCTGATCAAGTGGGAGGTGTCCCTGCTTGTGGCAGGGGGTGGATCTGGATGGGCTTTGAGGTTCCTTGCAACCCAAATCGTTCTATGATTCTATTCTTCTGCTTCTATTACTCAACAACCACACATTGGTCACATCTTTGTCCCATACTAAGAGGCTCCCGCCCACTGCTCCACATCCCCAGAGATGTGTTGTTGCAGGAACAGCACTGATTTCTGCAGTCTAAGAGAAAATAAACCCTTAACTTTATAAACTGGAAGCATATTCAGTTCTCCAGGCTGGGGTCACATGAAGGACATGAAAAGCCTCCACAAAGGCTTAAGGAATTATTTGGCAGTGTGTGTGGCTCAGCAGATTAGCAATGATTTACAAGACCTTCCACCTCTGAGGCCCAGATCCTGCAAGAAAGAGAAGTGCCTTCTCCAAACCACAGAGAGAACTGTGCTATTGCCACTGCAGAGTCTGGAGTGAGGTCTGGGGAAGGACATGGAGCTGTTGGAGTGAGTCCAGAGGAGGCCACGGAGATGATCCGAGGGCTGGAGCACCTCCCACACAAAGACAGGCTGAGAGAGTTGGGGTTGTTCAGCCTGGAGAAGAGAAGGCTTTGGGGAGACCTTAGAGCAGCCTCCCAGGACTGAAAGGGGCTCCAGGAAAGCTGGGGAGGGGCTCTTGATCAGGGAGGGCAGGAAGAGGATGAGGGGGAAGGGTTTTCAGCTGCAAGAGGGGAGACTGAGATGAGATCTTGGGGAGAAATATTTTGCTGTGAGGGTGGGGAGGCCCTGGCCCAGGTTGCCCAGAGCAGTGGTGGCTGCCCCATCCCTGGAGCTGTTCAAGGCCAGGTTGGATGGGGCTTGGAGCCCCTGATCCAGTGGGAGGTGTCCCTGCCCATGGCAGGGGGTGGAACTGGATGGGTTTTGAGGTCCTTTCCAACCCAAACCATTCCATGGTTCTAGGACTTTCCCATGTCCACTCCTGAAGTCACAGAGGGACAGGGCTGGGGGCTGCAGGTATCTAACCCATCATCAACCACACTGAAGGCCTCCAGACCCAGAGATCACTGCTGCATCCCAAGGCTGCACACACCTTGCAGCCAAAAAATTTCCATGAGCATCACCCTGAGCCCCGTTTCCTGCAAGTTCAGCTCTTCTTTCACACTCAGCCACCCCAGGCACTGAGAAGAACCAACTCCAGGGTCCTTTCCTAACAGCCTTTTGCAACCCTTAACGATTTTACGCTACGCTCAGCCCTCTCCTCGCTAGACTAAACAAACACAGCTAACTCAGCTTTTCCCGTAGGCCGTGTTTTCCCAGACTCTCCGGGCATTTCTTTGCAGAAGGTAGAGGGGCAGAGGAAATGCCACCTGATTTCCTTTAGACCTCTCTGGGAAAAACAACCCAGCAGCGTTTGGAAGAGTGGAACAGGAAAGCCCGGGAGCCACTGGGCTCGTGTTCAACTGGCAGGAGGAGCACAGCTCAAACAGGAACGTGACAGATGTGTTTTCTTACTACTCACTCACAGCCTCTCCAGCTGCAGCACTGAGCTGGACTCCCACCCTTCCCAGTATCACAGTATCCTAAGGCTGGAAAGGACCTCCGAGATCATCAAGTCCAACCTATAACCCAACACCAACACCAACCCATCATCTAACCCATGGCACTCAGTGCCTCATCCAGTCTCCCCTTAAACCCCTCCAGGGTCGGTGACTCCACCCCCTCCCTGGGCAGCCCATTCCAATGACCAATCACCCTTTCAGGGAAGAACTTTTTCCTCACATCAAGTCTAAACTTTCCCTGACCAAGCTTGAGTCCCTGCCCTCCAGTTCTGTCCCTGGTCACCTGAGAGAAGAGACCAACCCCTGCCCCACTACAACCTCCTTTTAGGGAGTTGTAGAGAGCAATGAGGTCTCCCCTGAGCCTCCTTCAGACTAAACAGCCCCAGCTCCCTCAGTCACTCCTCGTAGGGCTTGTGCTCCAGCCCCTTCCCCATCTTCGTTGCCCTCCTCTGGACACTCTCCAGCATCCTGACATCTTTCCCAAACTGGGGGGCCCTTCCCACCCTGCAAGGGACAGCGTATCCATGAGGGCACAGATGGGGCTCGTGGGGAGAAAGGAATATGTAGAGGTATAGGATGGGTTGGGTTGGAAGTGACCTCAAAGCCCAGCCACTTCCACCCCCCTGCCATGGGCAGGGACATCTCCTACTGGATCAGGGGGCTCCAAGCCCCATCCAACATGGCTTTGAACACCTCCAGGGATGGGGCAGCCACTGCTTCTCTGAGAAACCTGGGCCAGGGCCTCCCCACCCTCACCATGAAGAATTACTTCCTAGGATTTCATCTCAGTTTCCCCTCTTTCAGTTCAAAACCCTTCCCCTCATCCTCTCTCTGCACTCCCTGATCAAGAGCCCCTCCCTCAGCTTTCCTGGACCCCTTTCAGTCCTGGGAGGCTGCTCTAAGGTCTCCCCAGAGCCTTCTCCTCTCCAGGCTGAACAACCCCAGCTCTCTCAGCCTGTCCTCACAGCAGAGGTTCTCCAGCCCTCAAATCATCTTTGTGACCTCCTCTGGACTCGCTCCAACAGTTCCACATCCTTCATATGCTGGTGATTCCAGAACTGGACACAGCACTCCAGGTGGGGTCTCACCTCCCTCGACATCGAGGGGACCTTTGCCCAACAGGTCTATGGGCCCACACACACGTTCAGTAACTGATGGTCAATATTTGCACCCCCCAGGCTTTTCCTACTTGCCAGGCTGTATTTTCTCCCTCCTTACCTCCTGCCTGAAGGCTTTTCGGAAGCCACTGTGGCTGCTGGGGGCAAAGGCACGTCCAGGGACACAGCTGACTACCGCAGGCATCCCGTTCTCGCACGTCGCGTTCTTTGCATCCACGTTGAGGTGGTTGCCCAGTTTGCAGCTGGAGACGTGAGCCTCGTTCCCACTGCAGTCCATTGAGTAAGCCCAGTAATGCTGCTTCCTTCTGCTGGCAAACATCCTTGAGGGGAAAAAAAAAAAAAGAACAGGAAGGATATGGATCTGTTAGAAGGATTCCAGAGGAGGCCACGGAGATGATTGGAGGCCTGGAGAACCTCCCGTATAAGGACAGGTTGGGAGAGTTGGGGTTGTTCAGCCTGGAGAGGAGAAGGCTCTGGGGGGACTTTAGAGCAGCCTCCCAGGACTGAAAGGGGCTCCAGGAAAGCTGGGGAGGGGCTCTTGATGAGGGAGTGCAGGGATAGGATGAGGGGGAATGGTTTTCAGCTGAAAAAGGGGCCTTAAGATTTGTTCTCCAGGCTCTTCCCCTCTCTGGATGCTCTCCAGCCCCTCAATGTCTTTCTTGTAGTGAGGGGCCCAAAACTGAACCCAGGATTCGAGGTGTGGAAGACAGCAGAATGGGAAAACCCCACAGCTCTCCTGCTTCCCTCAAAGCCCTGGTGTTAACAACTGTCAGCCTGACAGCAATCTCCAAGAGCAACTCCCTTGAGGACACGTTCACGGCAGAGGAGATCGGCAGCAGTTTCTGCTTCTTGCTCCCAAACTGTGGTGCTTGCCTGGAGATGCTCCAGGGACTCCTAGGGGGAAGGGGCATGTGTGATAAACGAGGAATAAAGCACTCCAGCTTCATCCCAACCACACTGCAAGGCTGTTGGGTGGCTGAACATCATCAATGAAACAAAAACACGGGTCAGATCGTTCTCAAAAGGGAAGGGATAGATATTGAAAAGTCAAGGAGCAGAGGAGCCAACGCCCTGCTCTGATGCTGATGTGGTTTTGTGAGATCCCTGTGCCTTGCTCCTTGTTCCAGCATGAGCTGCCATGCAGGGCTGGTGATCCAAGGATTAGCTGAGAGGGGGGTGGGACCTGCTGGGAGAAAGAGCATCAATTCCATTAACTGCAGCTCATCCCTGCAGGACAGAGACTGGACAGGACCTGGTGAAGGGACATAAATCTGTTGGAGCAAGTCCAGAGGAGGCCACGGAGATGATCCGAGGGCTGGAGCACCTCCTGTACAAGGACAGGCTGAGAGAGTTGGGGTTGTTCAGTCTGGAGAGGAGAAGGCTCTGCTCTCCATACTCTCCTGCACAGCTCAGCCCCACCACGCTCTCATTCGGTGCTCTCAGCATGGAAGTGAGAACCTGGAGGAGTGTTTTCACTGCAGGACCTTCACAGACACGTGCAGAGAGCTCCACGAGCTCCAAAGCAGACAAGAAACACAGCCTGTCTTGGAGAAGCAATTATGGGGATGCCTTATAATAGCAAACAATGACCTCATCCTGGAAATTTCATGAGGCATTAACATCTGGTTGGTATTAAGAGCCCTCGGAAGGCTGGGGAGAAACAGCCAAAGCAAGCCCCACCTCATTTCCCCAGACCAAATACACAGAGAAAAGAAGAATACAGATGGTCTTTACAGACAGAACCTCAGGGGATTCTTGTGACTGAGTTTTTAACACCTAAAGGGTGCAACCCAGCTCTCCCTGGCCTTGGTGGGAGCCAAGAGCAACGCTGCTCAGGTCAGAGGTGTGAGTGAGCAGTCATGCTGTGAGGGTTTAGCCAGTTCTAGGCCAACTTGGAGCCCAAACCTTTTTGGTTGGTCAGGAGGGATGGACCTTCACCACGTGGGCTTTAAACAAAGACACAGGGTAAGCACAAGGGCTGTGGGAAGTGGGTGAGGGTTTAATTAAAGGAACCTCCCTGTGTAAGAACACATCTGAGAGGGCTCATGGAGCAGAAAACAAGTCATTACATACATAAATGGTGGGAAGATTCACCCCTAACACACTGAACAGAACCTGGTGAACTCCTCAGCATTGTCACCATGAAATTTCTACCCTTGAGAAATTCTACAACCATTTACTGAAGTTAACAAGTGCTGTCTTCAGCCTTGGGGAGGCAGAAGAGAAGCCAGAGCTGCCACACAAAGCCCTTAAGATCCTGACTTTGCTAAGGACAACCCAAACCCTGAGGATTCCTACACCAGGCACAGAAAGGACCGACTGCCCTACACATCCAACCAGTTTTATAAAGCTACGAGCAGACTGGTTAAACTGGGAGATGCTGGTTGGACTGCTGTTGAACAAAGCATCCTGAAGTGTTGAGCTCCTCCATTCGATTCTTTGACAAATCACAAAGCCCTTGAGAAGGCATCGAGCCCATCTCTCTGGTCACAAATTTCTCCTCTTCCCATCAGCAAAACGCATTTAATTTTCAGTCTGCACTCTCCAGCAGAGCAGGAGTTGGGAGGAGGAGTTAACAAGTGGTGCCTATATAAAATCCCTTTGAAGAATGAACAAGAACATGGAAACAACGTTGAGATTTGTTTCGTTTCCTACCATAAATCGTGCTGTCAACTGCAGAGTTTAAGTTACATTCAGGAATAAAACCCTGGCACTGGGACAACAATGAACTAAGTTGTTTTCTTTCAAGCAAGGTCCATCTGCAACTCATTTTGCCTCCCACCATTGTGCAGAAGTGGAGCAGAGCATCAGCATCTCAGCATGTGGAGGCACAGTTTGTGGGGAGAGGGACTGGTGGGGAATGTGGGAAGGGGACACTGGGAGCCCTGGCTGGCAGAAACCTGATCCCAGCCTTTTTCCCAGCTGTGGAGCAGGAAAGGATTTGCTCTTGGGAGAATGGCTTTTACTAATTAGGGAGAGCAAAGCCCAAGAAATGAGAAGAAGTTCACATTTCCATAGAGGGGGTTTAGTTCAAGGCACCAGCCAGAGGTGAGCTCTTGCCTCCCCAAGGTAGGATGGGACCAGGAAGGATGGGGCAAAGCAGAGAGCAGTGCTCTCATGGCCCAGAGGAGCCAATCACAGCAGTTGGAATTCCAGCACCTCAACCAAGGTGCAAAGATCACTGGAGAGGTTCCCAGCCCTGAACTGGGAGGTTTCCCCCACCAGCAAAGCTGGCTCTACGTGATGTGAGTGCCAGTAACTCAAAGCACAGCAGCAAATGCTGCAAGAAAGAGCACAGCTTTATAAACTATGCAAAGCAAACACAACCGTCTGGCTGACAGAGTTTTACAAGTCTCTTCTCACCAATAAAATGACATCCTGTCTTCTTTCCAAACTGGGATAATATTCAACATGTTTTCCAAAACAACCTTAAGAGGGGGCAGGAGCCCAGCAAGCTGTTACTGCTGCTGACAGCCAGCAAAGGTGAGGGAGGTGTTAGGACATTGGGAGTACTTAATCAAACCAAATCAAGGAGAGTTGGGGTCGTTCAGCCTGGAGAAGAGAAGGCCCTGAAGAGACCTTAGAGCAGCTTCCAGGACTGAAAGAGGCTCCAGGAAAGCTGGGGAGGGGCTATTGATGAGGGAGTGCAGGGATAGGATGAGAAGGGATGAAAGAGGGGAGATTGAGATGAGATCTTGGGGAAAAATGTTTTGCTGTGGGGGTGGGGAGGCTCTGGCCCAGGTTGCCCAGAGCAGTGGTGGCTGCCCCATCCCTGGAGGTGTTCAAGGCCAGGTTGGATGGGGCTTGGAGCCCCTGATCCAGTGGGAGGTGTCCCTGCCCATGGCAGGGGGTGGAACTGGCTGGGCTTTGAGGTCCCTTCCAACCCAAACCATTCTGTGATTCCATGGATCCACCTGGCTCAGTGGTGATGATCTCCAAACGCAATGTTTTAAGTGTTTCCTATTCACAGCTCCAGTGAATGGGATTTTCAACATTGCTGAATATTGTGCTGAATAACTGAGGCTCAGTTTTTCCATCTCCACGTGTGCTATTGCGAGAGACAGGACAATTACCAAGCACCCTTTTCTGTAAGGCAGATGGTTCCAGCTGCTGATGTTAATGGTTTTCTTGGAAAGCCCACAACTGAGAAACAGGAAAAATCTACTTTGTCTTCCTAGAGGTAATTTATTCTGCCCTTCTGCTCCAATGCAGGAACCTCAGAGCTGAGTTCACGATGCACTGATGGGAGCAAATGCTCCTCTAAGAGAGCAGAACAGGACACTGCCTGGTAGCAATTATTAATTCATTGCTCCTCTCCCTAGGAAGCCAGAAAACAGAATTCCATGTGGATTATTTATTTTTTACTCTTTGTGTTGCTATGTGGCTTTACACTATTGCAACCCAAGGACCTTTTCAATCGATCACAATCTTGCTAATGAAAGAAATGAAACCTGGCCAAGCAGTTCCAGAGGGAGCTTTCAGAAACAGGGCCAAAAAGAGCAGGCAGGAAAACCACAACTCCTGCCTGGAGAATCCAGTCCTCCTCCTGAAGCAGTTGATGCTTCCCCAGTCCATAGGTCACAGGGTAGGAAAGAAATGAGACAGAATTTCACTTAAGCTATTTTGCATCTGCTTTCGGGGGTTATTTCTAGAGAAGAGTGTAGGAAGAAGTAAGTCTGGTGACAAAATTGTGGAGTCCTCAGCACAGGAAGGAGCTGGAGCTGTTGGAGCGAGTCCAGAGGAGGCAACAGAAATGATCTGAGGGCTGGAGCACCTCCTGTAGGAGGAGAGGATGAGAGAGTTGGGGTTGTTCAGCCTGGAGAGGAGGAAGATCTGGGGAGACCTTAGAGCAGCCTCCCAGGACTGAAAGGGGCTCCAGGAAAGCTGGGGAGGGGCTCTTGATCAGGGAGTGCAGGGACAGGATGAGGGGAAGGGTTTTGAGCTGAAAGAGGGGAGATTGGGATGAGATCTTAGGGAGAAATGTTTTGCTGTGAGAGTGGGGAGGCCCTGGCCCAGGTTGCCCAGAGCAGTGGTGGCTGCCCCATCCCTGGAGGTGTTCAAGGCCAGGTTGGATGGGGCTTGGAGCCCCTGATCCAGTGGGAGGTGTCCCTGCCCATGGCAGGGATTGGAACTGGGTGGGCTTTGAGGTCCCTTCCAACCCAAACCATTCTGTGATGCTGTGCAAATGTAAGCTGAAGCTATGACACCAAAAATGCCAGAGCTCCTGGCTTTCAAGAAACAGGAAACCCAGCCTGAACCCATCACCCTGCAGCTCTGAAATACAAAACATTCTCCTTATGGATCACTATTTCCTTTCCTCATTTTAAAGCAACTCTAGGAAGAAAAAGCAGCATCGAAATGGCAACTGCCCCAAAGTGCTTCCTTCTACAAGAACCATCTGGGATGCAGAGGGAGAAGCAGCATTGGAAGGAACAGCATGGATGATCTACTGACATTTTTAGCCCAGCACTCAGCTCAGAGCAGGATTTGGACAAAGCAAGTCCCACAGCTGGAGGTGGTTGGCAGCTCTGGGACCCTGAGGAATCCCCAGTGCCAAAGGAGCTGAACTGGGGTTAAAAACAGTAGGAGGTTTACTGGGAAATGCTCCCCTGAGCAGACTGGTCCTTTGTGGGTGGTTTGGCAGCAGGACAGGCATAAACCATGGGCAGTGAATGCCCACAAGAGCCAGAGCAGCTGGAAAACACAGGTAAATGTGTCAGGAGAGGTGTCAGACCAGGGATTGCGAGCAGGAAGGAGGAAACTGGGCAAAGAAGGATAAAAAAGGCCTGTCTTAATCCAAGATTGCTCAGTTGGAGCTTTCAGCACATACCAAATGTGATCCTAGAGCCAGCTTTCTGCAGAGGGATGGGGTGAGGCATTAGATTTGCTTGCAGGTTGATGGGTTTACTGGGAGAGCACGACCAGTTTGCTCACATCCATCCCCTGCACACACAGAACCTGAAACCTATTGCTGGTGAAAGAAACAACCATGCTATAGCTGGAAACAACACTTCAAACCTTGGCCCAGGCTGCCCAGGGCAGTGGTGGAGTCTCCATCCCTGGAGGTGTTTAAAGAACACTTGAGGTGACACTTCAGGACATGGTTTAGGACACGGTGGGGCTGGGCTGAAGGTTGGATTGGACGAGCTTAGAGGCCTTTTCCAAGCTTAATGATTTTGATTCTCGTGCTGACTGTCCACATCTCCTCCTGCAGAGCCCATCCAACGCTACAACTGACGCTGCCCTGGGTCTTCAGGCACAGTGAGGATCAACCAAATCCCCAGCCTGCTCAAGGAAATGCTTGGCATTTCAAATATTTACACAGAAGGAGAATCTGATCTCAAGGAATGAAGCAGAAGGGTTTTTTTTTTCTACCTGAAGGCCTCCAGTGTCATCTGACAATTTGCATTTCTGAACAAGGCCCCCAGTGTTTGAAGAAACACGCTTGGGTCTCACACAAAGCTCTCCTCTTACTTGTAGACGTTGGTGTTGTATTTCCTCTCGCTGGGAAAGCCAAACATGCCACAGACAACTCGGGAATTCTTCACGGTCCAGTGCTTGTCACAGATCTGCTTCCAGGTGCCCCCATCCTTCACCTCCACGTAACCCTCCGTCACCGGCACCCGCTTGCGGTACGTGGCCAGGATGGGACGGATCCTTATGTCCTCCACCTGGATGTTCATGTTCTGAAAGCAGGAGAGAAAGAGGAACGCTGTTGGCTTGTGAGGAAACTTGGTCGAATCATTTTGAGGTGGGGAACAAAGCAGTTCTGCTCAGGGTTAAGGCTGAACAGAGGGAGGCAGGAGGGAAAAGCTCCTTAGGAAAAAGGGACAGAGGGAGGTAAATAAACCTTTGCACCTCAAGGAATTCCATCCTCTATCCAAAAGAGGATGTTTCTGAAGAAGAGGAGGCTCAGGGGAGACCTCATTGCTCTCTACAACTGCCTAAAAGGAGGTTGCAGTGGGGCAGGGGTTGGTCTCTTCTCTCAGGTGACCAGGGACAGAACTAGAGGGCAGGGACTCAAGCTTGGTCAGGGAAAGGTTAGACTTGATGTGAGGAAAAAGTTCTTCCCTGAAAGGGTGATTGGTCATTGGAATGGGCTGCCCAGGGAGGGGGTGGAGTCACCGACCCTGGAGGGGTTTAGGGGGAGACTGGATGAGGCACTGAGTGCCATGGTTTAGATGATGGGTTGGTGCTGGTGTTGGGTTATAGGTTGGACTCGATGATCTCAGAGGTCCTTTCCAACCTTAGGATACTGTGATTTATTTTTTTAAAAAAGGCATTGTTTAGCAAAGGGCTACGGAACAAAACTCTTTTGGCACTTAAATTGATTGAAGGGTTTGTTGCAGCAGCCCAGTGACCTCAGTTTAATCTCAGCTGCTATGGAAGTGAATTTGAGCTCAGCTTTGCTTGGGCCACCTTAATGCAGGGAAGGACAGGGAGCTGCTGAGCATCCCTTCCCCACCCAGCCCAGGCAGGAATTGGGATGCTGATGTGCTGACACCAGCATTTCACAGCTTCCCCAAGCTGGGCTCCTCTTCCAGCTGAAGCTTCCTTGAGACAGCAAATGAGTCAAGAAGGTTGAATGGATTTCACATCTGGAGCCTACGTGAGAACAAACAAACCTTGCAGGGACCCAAGCCCAAAGCAAAGCCTGGCTGGAAAATACCCACAGTGGCACGAAATTACGAAAGAGCTACTGAAAATGTTAGAACTTGCTACCAGGAGACCTTTCCTTGTCCAAAAATGTGCAAACCCACGTGGTTCTGCTAAGGGTTACATCAGAGCTGAGGAATCCTCCCCTCCCCTTGCTCAAATTCAATCACTTGGAAAAGAGAAATGCCCAGAGCTTTAAAGAGGCACCGGTCTCTGCTTACCAAGCAGAGCAACCCACAGGTGCTGGAGTGAAGGAGATGACAGCAGGACATGCAGAGTCCTGCACATTCCACGTGGCTCATCCATCCTCCAGATGCTTCACTGACACTGATGCAGCGACCAGACCATGGGAAAGGGAAACCAACCACAGAGAAAGAGTCTGTTGGGGCAAGGAAAGGGGCAGCATCTCCTCTTCATCCACAGCTCTGCCTGCACTACCTTAGACACACCTAAAGCCTTTTTTCCCCCATTTTTTCTTTCTTCTCACAATTTTTTTTAATTATTATGCATGAGGACAGGCTGAGAGAGTTGGGGTTGTTCAGTCTGGGGAAGAGAAGGCTCCAGGGAGACCTCAGAGCAGCCTCCCAGGACTGAAAGGGGCTCCAGGAAAGCTGGGGAGGGGCTCTTGATCAGGGAGGGCAGGGATGGGATGAGAGGGGATGAAAGAGGGGAGATTGAGATGAGATCTTGGGGAAAAATGTTTTGCTGTGAGGGTGAAGAGGCCCTGGCCCAGGTTTCCCAGAGCAGTGGTGGCTGCCCCATCCCTGGAGGTGTTCAAGGCCAGGTTGGATGGGGCTTGGAGCCCCCTGATCCAGTGGGAGGTGTCCCTGTCCATGGCAGGGGGTGTGGAACTGGATGGGCTTTGAGGTTCCAGCCCTCAGTTCATCTCTGTGGCCTCCTCTGGACTTACTCCAACAGCTCCAGGTCCTTCCAGTGCTCAGGACTCCAGAACTGGACCCAGGGCTCCAGGTGGGGTCTCACCAGAGCGGAGGAGAGGGGCAGAATCCCCTCCCTTTCCCTGCTGGTCCCTCTGCTTTGGATGCAGCCCAGGACAGGGTTGGCTCTCTGGGCTGCGAGAACAAGGTCTACAAGTGTTTTTAATAAAAGCCTATTAAAAGGATTAATCCAAGGGACACAGAGCCAAAGCTTAAACTTGCCCTGGAAAAGCACATGAAAAGACACAAACTAAGGAGGAAATTGGCATTGACAGCTGAGAAGGTGGCTCAGACAGCCCAAGTGAGTGCTGCTGTCTCTGACTGCAGGATTTACCCACCCTATATAAAGCCCTAAGTACGTCTGCTACACGTGGTTACATCAGCATCAGCCCAACTGCACATTAAAACAACTGAAATGGAACATTTTCCCTGGCCAGACCTGATATCAGCAACGTCCTAAAGTCCACCCACGGTTTTCACTGGACAGCCACTTCCATTTCACTTGAATTTAGAGAGTCTGGAAGGCACAGCTGGTCCTCAGCACAAGAGAGAGGAGGAACGTTCAGAACAAAGTGTGATTTCACATCCAGGATGGATGATGAAGATGCCTGTGTTTTGTGAGGAGAAGCAGTTGGGAGCCCCATTTCAACCACAGAGTGCTATTCCACATTGTCCCTGCTCACTGCAGAGGGGCTGGATTAGGACCTTCATGGTCCTTTCCATCACAAACCATTTTATGATCCTGGAGCCCCAGAGCTGGATCCCAACCTCGTGTGGCATCTGCAACCCAGTCTAGGACAGGAGACACCTGCATTTCCTTCCTCCAGGCTGTGCACTTGGGGACATCTTTTCTACTGATTGATGGGACTGGGTTGTCCTGCCTGGTCCTTTTTACGGAAGTGACAAGAAAACAGTGCAAACTTGACCACCTTGATCTTAGACTTCAACAAACCCTGCCAGAGCCAGAGTGATTCCAGGCACTGCAATTCCAGAGGTCCCACAACTCATCTCTCTCCCCCCAGAGATGCTGACATAGACACAAAACGAAATCCTGCCCTGACCCGGGACTCTGTTTTAGTGAATCCAACTCTTTTGTCCTGATTTTTTGCTTCTATTTGCCAAGGAAGAGGAAAAAAAGAGCAAACTAAGCAAGAAATAAGCCATCATTTCATTCCCTGGAGGGCGTTTCCATCTCAGATAGCAACAGCAGACCTGCACAAAATGACATTTTCATGATCTGCCTGAGAGCAAAACCAATCCCCATCCCTTCCCCTCTCTGGGAGAGGGGGTTTTGAGCAGAGAATAATTGATGCAGTGACTCAAGGGTTTGCTCTGAGCCTGAACAAACACTAGAACTCCTGAGAAAGGATCCAGATCTGAGCTTTATATCAGAAGATTAAAGGATAAAGGATCAAAATAAGGTTTCTCAAGGAGAAAGGACCGTCAAGAGCTTCCTCCTGATAACTCTTCACAGGTTTGAATGGTTTCCTTTCTTTGCAGGGGTTTTGTTGCACTGAGAGTGTTCAATAATGCAAATAAAGGGACCTTTAATGTTTTATCTTCCAACACCAACGCGTGGAGCAGCTGGGCTGATGGTGAAAACAGATTCCACCTAAAAATGTGAAGCAAACAATGCTTAATAGCTAAAACAGACTTCTGAAATCACCCTCTCTGCACTCTGGGTACTCATGGAGGCAAACACTGACAGAGAACTGTGATATCAACAGGGAAATGTCATCTCTGAAAGCTTTACTGATTCTCACATCAGTGAATGATTCTCATATCACTGAAGGCACGAGGCAGATCCAGTAAATCCTCTGAAGGATATCTGGAATCACAGGGCATGGATCTGCAACCAACTTGGAAGCAGAATGCACACCTGCCAAGCTCCCACCAGGAATCAACCATAAAATAGAGCCTTCAACAAGATTGCAGGAGCCAAACAACTCTTTACTGCCTCTAGGAAATGCAACTGCACCCCATGTTATAGGGAAGAAAATAAAGAGTTGAGTCCTGAAACCAATGGGAAAGGGTTTGTTCAGTCCAAGGCTGAGGAAGACAAAGCAGGGAGGGAGAAAACCATGCACAAAGCCACAGCTCCCTCAATAAACAGGGAAAAATGCTGCTGGGGATCTCTACCAACAAAGAGATCAAGCCCAGAAAGAGTTAACTCTCATGGCTCTGCAGGACAGTCCTCCCCTTCTCAATGAGCTTTGCACAATTTCCACCTCTTTAGGCCAACAGCTGTGCAGATTTATGTGCCAGCCCTTTCCCTTGGTTTATTTAATCCCCTAAACTCCTAGAATTCAGCTACCAAACCTGGATCCCCAGCCTCTCCTTTGCTTATGAAACAATCCCACCCACACATGGGATCCTGATCCAGTGGGAGGTGTCTCTGCCCAGGGTAGGGGGTTGGAACTGGATGGGCTTTGACGTCCTTTCCAACCCAAACCATTCTCTGATCCTGTATCTCTTCCTTGATTCCACACTGGCTTCCACATCCTCAAGCCACTTGACTGCACAGAGTGAGTTAAAATCAGACCAAAGCTAAAACAACTCTGTGGGCTGAGATTGAAGAGATCCTGCTTGGTTCTGTCAAGGATTTGTGGGATTTCAGCCACAAAACCCTCCTTTCCCACCTCCTTCTCCACGTTACCTCCAGCCTCTCCCTCTTCCTGCTCCATTCTGGAAAGGGAAGATGGTGCTGAGCCCATCTCACCTGCTCTGGATCCCAAAACCTCTGCAGGAAGGTCTTCACATCTCTATTTGCCCAAGGCAAAGATGTGATTTGGTGGGGACTTCCAGCACGAGCACAATACAAATGAGTACAAAAATGAGACAAAGAAGGGTCAAACTATTCCAGTTTGGGCCACGTTCCCCTCCAACCCTTTTCTTCCTTCTCCAAGAGCCACATCCAAGCCCTGCACTGCTGCTCCTCTTCAGCCCTGGGCACAAAAGCCCAACCACAAGCCAACACGTTGCTCTCCACCATGAAACCCATGAATCTCAGCTTCAGAACATCGGGGCCTGCCCAGAGACAGTGAAAAGAAAAGGGGTTGTTTTTTGAGCTTTCACTAAAGGATTCCTGGCTCGGAAAGATTTCACAGGAGCCTCAGCTGCTTTTGTTTCCATTCTCTGAACCAAATGCTTCCCCACGGCTTCGGATCCGATTGCAAAAACCGACCCAACTTTCAGAAGGTTTTCTTTCCCCCCTCTGCCATCTGGTTTGTGCTGACAGAACAATTCTGCCTGTGTCCTTCTCCACTGCCCCCAGAGCTCAGCCCTTCCCTTTCTCCCTGCTGCAGCCCCGAGGATGCTCAGGGATGGATACAGGGAGGAGATCTGGTTCCTAGAAACACATCACAAGGGATGCCGTGAAGCAAGAGAGAGGAGGTGTTCGACACCATCTCTGGCAGCTGCAGGGACACCAGGTGACCACAGGAACACAGAGTGCAAAGGTGCAGCTCTCCCCCTAAATCCTTGATTTAACAAAGGCAAAGAGTCTCTGGGCTGTCTCTGTCTCGTCCACAATCATTGTCCTCCTCCTTTAATCTGCTCAGATTGCTCTTTCCTTCCTTGACCCTGACCTATCCCACTGCCCCTTAGATGCAAAAGCCTATTCACATCATCATTTTTCACTCATAAAAAAGCTCCAGGAACTCTTGGCTTCCAAACACCACAACTTTAAAGCCCCAACCTGGACAAGAAATGAACTGATTTTGTTTTTTCAATTAAAAACATCACTCAAAATCTCTCCATATAGACTTCCTTCACCTCAGAGGCATCTCCTGTATTTAAACCCTTCTCTTACTTCCACTGAAGTCTCAGTTACCAAGTCCTTTCCTCTGAAGACAATTCTTGAAAAGTCTCTCTTCACATACATAGGGTGGAATCTGTTTGGATTTAAACATCTGGAGCTGCATCTCTGAGTCACTAAGGAGGTCCCAGCTGTTAAATAAACACAGTGGAAGAGATGCTGCAGGACACAGCAGGGGACACAAATCCCCTGGGAACATCCTGCTGTATTGGACCACAAGCACTTTTTGTTCTGGGGTTGTGCAGTACAAAAGGGGAAGGGATGAGAGGGCAATTCAGGATTTTAGGGTCCAGGAGCAAAAGCAGGGCAGATTATAAATGACAAAAGCAGAGGCCTTTGCTAAGCCTCGTGGTTGCCAATGCAAAGCAGCCTGATGAGAAAAAGAGGCAGGCACTGAAGAAAAGAAACACTGGTGAGGAAAGCAAGAGGGAGAAGGCAGGAGCACTGAACCCTGGAGAGACTTTGGCACCCGTGGGAGGCTCAGCTTGGGATGAGGATGCTGATCTGTTTTGTGTGCATCATGGTCCAAGGATTTCTTGATGGGGAAATCGTTTAAATTCTCCATTTCCTTCCCACTGAGCTATTTTGAAGACAATCCAAATCAGATGCTGTAAGTTAGCAGAATTTATTACCTGACCTCCAACCTCAACACAGAACAAGATCGTGCTTGTTCATCACGAGAGCCCACCTGGAGTCCTGTGTCCAGTTCTGGAATCCCCAAAAGAAGGAGGATATGGAACTGTTGGAAAAGGTCCAGAGGACTCTAACTCCTGCTCCTGCACAGGACACTCCCAACACTCACCCTGAGGGTCTGAGGGCGTTGGCCAAACGCTTCTGAAATATTGTCAGGCTGTGACTGCTTCCCTGGGGAGCTGTTCCAGGGCTCCACCACCCTCTGGGGCAAGAACTTTTTCCTGATGTTCAAACTAACCCTCCCCTGCAGTTCCCTGGGGTCCTGTCATTGGTCACCAGAGAGAAGAGCTCAGTGCCTCCTCCTCCTCCCCTTGTGAAGGAGCTGCAGAGCACGATGAGGTCTCCCCTCAGTCTCCTCTCCTCCACCACTGACTAGACTGAGTGACTTCAGCCTCTCCTCACACAGCTTCCCCTCTAAATGCTTCACCAATTCTGTGTCCTCCTCCTCCTTCTCATACTGTGGTACCCAAAACTGCACCCAACATCCAAGGTGGAAGAAACATCATCAATGACTCTTCCCTCCTCCTGTCTTCCAGTTAGCAGCAGCTCATCCCACAGGAGTGTTTGGCCTCACCCAGAGCCCAATTTAACCAAAATCTCCCAAGCAGAACTTCGCAAGGCTCTTACCTACCAGTAATGAAACTTTTGGATGTATTTCAACCCAATTTTAACCTGGTATAACCAAAGCCTTTGACCCACCAGGCTTTGAAGTGAGGTTTTTTTATACTTTTTATCCACCCAAAAGGGAAAATGAGGACAGAAATAGCAGCACAGCTTGGTATGTGTAGCTGGACCTTGTCTGCCCACCGTCTGGTCCAAGCCATGGTCTGGTCAGGTACCAGATCTATTTGTGAACCAGTAACGGCTGCAGAAATTCAATATATTTAGAGCATGTCCTATTTGAAGCTTCTGTGTGTGGACACAGAGGAAGAAGGTGGACACCAAATATTTTCTTAAGGATGTTTTGGGGAATAGGTTAAAAAAAAATACCTCTATTGCATTTATTTAAGAAATATATTAAGAGTTGGAGCTGGTTACTGTGGTCTTAAAATTGCCGGTCCGCCAGTCGCAGGTGGGCTCGAGATGTGCTTGGACAACACAAAGTGGCTACAGGCATTGTTGGAAACAGCAGGACGGGCATTCCCTGCTCATGGCTTTGTGAACACCCATTAAATCATTTTGATTTCAGAGCTTCTGGCATCCTGCAAAGACTTTGGGAAAACATTTGAGACTGTGCACACATTGAAACTGCGGAGTCTGGCACCGCGAGAAGGAACCGTAAAGCAGGTCCCAGGCTGCCCACCCGACCTTGTGAACTGCAGGATGAGGAACGACTGCAATTCTGCATCAGTTTTATCCTGATCTTTGCACCTTTTCCCATCACACCTCAGTGGAAGGAGTGCAGCTCAGGGCAGGCTGGATGCACAGACTCAGCCCTCGGCTCTTTTCCTCCTCTCAGCTGGGCTTTTTCTCAGCTCCTAGACCTGATCCTTCCCCTTGCTGCCCCTGCTCCACGTGCACAACAATTAAGGTTGGAAAAGACCTTTAAAATATGTGCTTATGTGGGGCAAAGAGACAAATCAGAGCTCAGTGTGCTCAGACATCTTTGGCTAAAGCAGCGAATTCCGCTTGTTATCTTGTACAAAGCTGGAATCAGTGTAGTTCAGCAATTTAGAGTCTGTCCCTCTCAAATTCCACCCGAGGCAGCACTTTGGGCTCCCAGATGGGCTTAAAGGCAATGTAGAATCTTAGAATGGTTTGGGTTGGAAGGGACCTCAAAGCCCATCCAGTTCCCCCCCCTGACATGGGCAGGGACACCTCCCACTGGATCAGGGGGGCTCAAAGCCCCATCCAACCTGGCCTTGAACACCTCCAGGGATGGGGCAGCCACCACTGCTCTGGGCAACCTGGGCCAGGGCCTCCCCACCCTCACAGCAAAACATTTCTCCCTAAGATCTCATCTCAATCTCCCCTCTTTCAGCCTCAAACCCTTCCCCCTCATCCTATCCCTGCACTCCCAGATCAGGAGCCCTTCCCCAGCTTTCTTGTAGGCTCCAAATGATTAAACTTTTCCTTTCAATTCCCAAGACACAGCTTCCCATGTCCCTGCCACAGTGCCATGCCTACAAGGGTTACCACCATGAACAAAGTGGGTCAAGTGCTCTGCCATCATGGTCAGACCCGACTGTGGAACTGGAGCACTGGAAGAGCTGCCCAGGGAGGTGGTGGAGTCGCCATCCCTGGAGGTGTTTAAAAGATGGGTGGATGAGTTTCTCAGGGACATGGTTTAATAAGGGGACAGGTACAGCTGGACTTGATCTCAGAGGTCTTTACCAACCAGATTCCATGATTCCACTAACATGAATCCAAACACATCAATCAGAGCTCTTACTCCAGGCCGTGGCTAAAAAAGAAGGAACGCACGCAAAAGTAAACACAACAGTGTCATTTTAACAACAGCTTTGGCCCCATCACACTGGAGGCACAAACACCTTCGTGGAGGATTGAAACAAGCAGGATCAGCACCAGTTTTGAGTTCCCAACCATGCACAGGACAACGGGCGCGTTCACAAGCAATTACTGGGTTAAGCCATGCTCAGCCACACACGTGCAGCGCTTCCAAGAGCAGCTATTGCCTTATTTTAGACATCTGCACCATGAGCAGCACTTCCAGAGCTGGGGTTTGCAGGAAGAGAGGGAGGATGTGGTACCAGCAGGATATGGAGCTGATTTTCCCCTTTAAATGCTCCCGAGAAGCACAACTAACAACAAAGTCAGACCCCAAGCCCTGCTCTCTCCATTAATAAGAAACCATCTGCGTGTTTCACCTACGCACTTTAAAGAGGAGAGGGAAAATCATCACACGTCAGCACTGAGCAAACACTGCTCTCCTCTCTTTGAAAAGGTGAGTGTCCAGGCAGCAGCCCATGACAGGGCTGTCCTGCCACGAACATTCATCACCCTCCAAGAAAGAATCCTTTGAACGAGTCCCAAGGCTCAACGCTGTGGAAAATCTCAAGCAGACAACGATGGGAGTTTCTCTGCCCTTTAACAAGGGGTTGATGGCTTTCAGAGCTGCCTCAGCTTTGGTCCTGTTAGGAGAGTTAACCTGTTCCTGCCCATCTCCCATCTTCTTATCACAGATCGTAGAATGGTTTAAGAAACCACTATTGATTGGAACCTCCTGTTGTTTGGGTGCTCTTTGAAACCAAATTGCCAGATCCAGTTTCCAGACTGCAATTACCATTTCTCTCAGCCAAAAGCATGCCCATATGCACCTGGGCACACACCTGTACCTGCATATATACATTATATTTAAAAGAAACAGCAGGTCCCTCAGAACTCACTTCCAAAATGAGCAAAAATCAATAGGTGTCACCTCCAAAATTCAGGTTGTGTTTTCCCAAGAGCAGCTGAAAGTGAAAAACCCAACAATCACAGAACGGTTTGGGTGGGAAGGGACCTCAAAGCCCATCCAGTTCCAGCCCCTGCCATAAGCAGGGACACCTCTCACTGGATCAGGGGGCTCCAAGCCCCATCCAGCCTGGCCTTGAACACCTCCAGGGATGGGGCAGCCACCACTGCTCTGGGAAGCCTCGACCAGGGCCTCCCCACCCACACAGCAAAACATTTCTCCCCAAGATCTCATCTCAATCTCCTTGCACTGAAAAGTTTCACTTCAGGCACTGCCCCTTCCCAACAGGGCAAGGAACAGAAAGGCTCAGCGACAGGAAAAGATATGATGTAACCCTCAAAATAGGAGCTGTGATGGGAAAAGATCTGTCAGAGCACACGCATTTATAAGCCAAGTGGTTTATGGTGATGGAAAATTTCATCCTATACACTTATCTATGGCATTTCCAAGTTGGGAAATGGGGATCTGTAGGTTGTCCAATACAAATAAATGCTGCTCGAGAGCTATCATGTCGGTGTTAAACGAGTGTGAACTCTTTGCCTGTCAGATCTGAGGAAGCAAAGCCAGGTTTGGGCAAATGTCAATTTGCACAGCCCCTCCGAGCTGGAACCTTGTCAAAATGAAGTCAGATGTTGTCTTATACCTACTGGCTTTCCACATTAAATCTTCACAGCACTTGGCAGCCTGAGTGAAGTTAGAACTAAAGGGTCTTTAAGGCTCTAGATGATGGATTTTAGATGCTCTGTCTTGTCCCTGGCAGTGGAGATGCAGAGAGCTCCCTATTACAGCACAGGAAATCCACGTGCTGATGGGTTGAGGAGGTTGCCCAGAGCGTGTAATTCCCTAAATGCTTCCAATAGGAAAGCAGAACAAAGCTGCTGCTCCTACCCCACCTCATCTTACGCCCAGATGCGTGAACGTGCACTCAAGTCAGCGCTCGCTCCCATTAATCCACTGGTTGTAAAAACACCACTTGGCAAACAGTCAGATCCGTTTGGGAATCATTAGAGTTGTTACTAAACAGTGTGGGAAAGCAGCCCTGGAAGGTGCAACTGAATACAGAAGCTCTGTGCATCATCTTAAACCAGGCTTATTTTGAGTAAAGCCTGGTTTTAAAAGCAACTTTAGGGCAAATTGAAACATCTTTAACTAGAAATCATTGGAAAAACATCTTCCATGGCTGGGGGGGTGGAACTGGATGATCTTTAAGGTCCTTTCCAACCCAAACCATTCTGTGATTCTATGAAATCTCAGTGGGACTGGTCTGGTTTAGTTCCCAGTGCAATAATCAGAGGCAGTGGGACTGGTGGAGAGACCTGACCACAGCATTCCCGCTCAGCAGAAAATTCCACACCCCTCAAGCCCCCCAATCTCATTCCAAAGAGACAACATCACTTGGGCAGGATTTGGGCTGCAGAATAAAGAACACAGCAGCTCAGAAAGCGATGATGTTCCCCCAGATGAATGCGAGGTATGAAGTGCAGAGTCCCCAGGGACGTTGGAGAGGGCAAAGCCTTTCGACTTGCGTTCGCACAAGGCTTTTGACCTCCCTGTTTCGGAGCTTATGACCCGATGAGTAACCCTGCTCATCATCTTTGACTCCAGCTATGTCAGCCCAGCTGCTAAGGAGATAAAGATTAAGAGGATGAAAGCTGAGAGAGGGGGGAAAGGGCTTAAATATTTGTCAGCTAGCTGGGACTGAAAAGGACTTCCACAATGGCATCTTAAAAATGTATAGCACATCAACTTTAGCCTCTGTCCTGCTGCAAAGGATCCCTTCAGCTGCCTGTGATCTCATAGGGACGTGAGAAAAGCCAGCTTGGTTTCACAGAGTAGAAGAAACAGTGCAGTACTGAGTTGTTTATAAAATTCAGGCAGCCACAGGGAGGGGAGAAGCCCAGAATCACACAGAGACACGCAGAGCCAAGGGTGACAGCATCACTGCCCAGAAAAGGCCACCTTATCTTCTTCAACCAAGACAAAGCCAGAGGGGCATCCAGGCTGACAGCTCTCAGTTTAGTGCTGGTACTTAAAAATAAAGCTATTTTTCTACTTTACTTCCCCCCTTCACGAGTTCAATGTCTTTAGTCAGCAGTGCCCCTCAGCAATCGCTGAGAGTGCTGTCACTTCTCACTCCAGTGGATGCTTTCATCCATCCTTTGCTCCCAGGAAGCCACCAGGACATGGGGAATGTGACTTCTCTTTCCCCTGTTTCTCCCCAGTGATCTTGTTGATGACTCAGGCTCCTGCTTCACTCTCATGATTCATTTCACTTATCATATGTGAAGCTCAAGCACCCACACAAGTCAGCCCTCAACTACCCAACGTGTTCAACTCATCAGTCAAACTCCAGTGCCGAGCTCATGGAAAAGCAGAGCCCTCCAAAGCTTTTATGATTAATATCTGAAGCATCCCAGAGTGAAGTGACCTCTGTCTAGACTAAAGCATCTTTTCTTCTAGGCCTCCGTTTTGAGGATTCACTGTGGCTTCGGGGAAGGAGACGCCTGCCAAAGCCATCACTGGTGTTCCATGATCTCACCTCATTCCACGAGCAACAACTGCACCATTGATGGAGTTGGGATCCCTCTGGGAAGCTCCCTTTCCCTCCTTAGCCAAGTGAAGCGAGGTCAAGGCGAGAAAGGGGATTTCACCTCTCATATCCTGTATCTGCACCCTTGCACCTTCCATGAAAGAGCTGAATGCTGCCTGCTCACCCATGCAGTGTTTCTTCTAAAGCCTCAGCAGGGCAATGAAAGGTTTGACTGAGCACATTATCCTCCCTTGTCAAGTCTGCTGCACTGCATTAACCTCCAATGGAAAAACCTGCTTGAAGAAAATGCCAGGAGACCCTTTCTATGAAGTAACCGCCGGAATATTTTGTTCTAAAGTGAGAAACAAGGTTGTCTCCATTTTTTCACATTATGAACAAAGCCAAGATTCAGCCATGGAAACTGCACTGTGATTTACAACACATCCTGCATTCCCTGCCTGCATCAAATCAGATTTAACTGTGGTTGCTCGATAGGTTCTTCCAATCAATTTTGTCCACGGGCGACCGTGGAATTCAGATATTGAAAGAGCAGAGCATCCGAAACAAGGGAGGTGTTAGCTGAGTCACCACAAATACTTTCCAACCTGAAAAGCTGAAGGAAAAGACACACATTTTTTTCCTTTGACTAGCTCAGCCCAGCTTCTTTCCAGCATTCCTCCAGCTCCTTATTCTGCAGAAATCTAACAATTCCACCAGAAGGTGATTCAGGCGCTTTGTTTCTGTCATCTCCCCATGAGTCTCACCCAGACACAACCCCAAACCTCTCTGCCAGTGACCAGCCCACGTTTTCCTCTCCAATCCCTTCCAGCACTTTCAGTACTAATCCTCTGTTCCTGCAAACATTTCCATACAGTTACCACAGTATCACAGTGTCATAAGGTTGGAAAGGACCTCTGAGATCATCAAGTCCAACCTATAACCAACACTAACACCAACACCACCCCATCATCTAAACCATGGCACTCAGTGCCTCATCCAATCTCCCCTTAAACCCCTCCAGGGTTGGTGACTCCACCCCCTCCCTGGGCAGCCCATTCCAGTGACCAATCACCCTTTTTAGGGAAGAACTTTTTCCTCACATCAAGTCTAACCTTTCCCTGACCAAGCTTGAGTCCCTGCCCTCTAGTTCTGTCCCTGGTCACCTGAGAGAAGAGACCAACCCCTGCCCCACTGCAACCTCCTTTTAGGGAGTTGTAGAGAGCAATGAGGTCTCCCCTGAGCCTCCTCTTCTCCAGACTAAACAGCCCCAGCTCCCTCAGTCACTCCTCGTAGGGCTTGTGCTCCAGCCCCTTCCCCATCTTCCTTGCCCTCCTCTGGACACATTCCAGTATCCTGATATCTTTCCCAAACTGGGGGGCCCAGAACTGGACACAGTATTCAAGGGGAGGCCTGACCAGTGCCCAGTACAGGGGGACGATAACTCCTCTGCTCCTGCTCCCCACACTATTCCTGATGCAGCCCAGGATGCCATTGGCCTTCTTGGCCACCTGGGCACACTGCTGGCTCATGGGGAGCTTCCTGGCCACCAGCACTCCCAGGTCCCTTTCTGCCTGACTCCTCTCCAGCCACTCTGTCCCCAGTCTGGAGCTCTGCATGGGATTGTTGTGTCCAAAATGAAGTACCCAATATTTGGACTAATTAAACATCATCCCATTAGACTCTGCCCATTACGACGCTCTGAAGAGCTGAAATCATCAAGGAGCACCATCAAGAGCTTGCTTTAACCACAGCGTGCAGCTGGGATAACCTGGAATGCGGAGGAGCAGACAACCCCCTGCCCACAGAAGGCTCTCCAGCACCAACTTGCCATTTTAAGCAGGTTTACCTCTATTTGGTTAAGCAACGAGTTGTCAAATTTGAAGCCAGGGATTCTCTTTTCACTGCAAACCACTCCCACGTCCTCGGTGTGTTTGCAGTCAGTGACGCCCCAGCCGTTGGACGTGCACGCTGCCAGGGTGGTCTCCTTGCCAGTGCAGTGGACATTGTCCATCCAGATCTTCCCTGGAAGGGAAAGCAAACAGAACTGAGACTCACAAAGAGGGTAAATCGAGATCGTAGGGAAAGCAAATAAGGCTGATTTGCTCTTACTATGCCAGGGGAAGAGAAGGACCCAGAGGGATCTGGACAGGCTGGGTCGATGCCCAAGGCCAGGCCAAGTGCCAGGTCTTGCAGTTGGGTCACACCAACCCCATGCAATGTTCCAGGCTTGAGGAAGAGTGGCTGGAAAGCTGCCCAGTGGAGAAGGACCTGGGGGTGTTGGTTGACAGTGGCTGAACGTGAGCCAGCAGTGGCCCAGGTGGCCCAGAAGGCCCCCAGCATCCTGGCTGGGATCAGCCATGGGGTGGCAGAAGGAGCTGGGAAGGGATTGTCCCCCTGGATTTGGTGATGGTGAAGGTGCACCTTGAATCCTGGGGTCAGTTTTGGGCCCCTCACTGCAAGAAGGACATTGAGGGGCTGGAGAGCATCCAGAGAAGAGAACGGAGCTGGGGAAGGGCTGGAGAACAAGGGTTGTGGGAGCAGCTGAGGACCCTGGGTCTGTTTAGCCTGGAGAAGAGGAGGCTGAGGGGAGACCTCATCGCTCTGTGCAGCTCCTGGAGAGGAGGTTGTGGTGAGGTGAGGTGGGTGCTGGGCTCTGCTCCCAAGTAACCAGTGATGGGATGAGAGGAAATGGCCTCAAGTTGCATCAAGGGAGGTTTAGATTGGATATTAGGAAATAATTATTTATTGAAAGAGTGGTGAAGCCTTGGCCCAGGCTGCCCAGGGCAGTGGTGGAGTCTCCATCCCTGGAGGAGTTCAAAGAAGGTGCAGATGTGGCTCTTTGGGACAGGGTTCAGCAGGCTCCGTGGGGCTGGGCTGATGGTTGGGCTGGATGAGCTTAGAGGTCCTTTCCAACTTTCATGATTCTGTGATTCCATGTTTACTGCTAAAATAAACTTGCATAAAAGAGCTAATGGGAAAAAAAAAAAGCTCTGCCCCACAGTTTTCCCCTTTCCTTATCTGCATGGTAATAAAAAATTACCCCCAGCCTGAAGCAGATCTCCACCACTGCCCTGCTCATGGTGATAACCAACCTCCTCTGATGACAACCACTTCAGAGCACGCAGTGTCACCGGGTCCCCTCCATTTGGCTGATTAGCCCCTGCCCTCTAATCACACTCACTAAATCATCTGTATTTAGGCTTCACTTTACATCATCTCTCATTTCTCAAATGCTCATTAAATCGCTTGGAAGCAGCACAAAGTTTGATCAAATGCCCCAACTTTTTAAAAGTAGATTTTTTGCAAGAGCTTTATCAAACCAATTCTGATTGGGACCTCCTGTTGTTTGTTGTTGTTGTTTGAAACCAAATTGCCAGATCCAGTTTCCAGACTGGATTACCACTTCCCTCAGCCAAAAGCGTGCCCGTATGCACCTGGGCACACACCTGTACCTGCATATATATATATATATATATCATATCTCAAAAAAATCAGGTCCCTCAAAACTCACTTCTAAGGTGAGCAGACACCTCAATAGGTGTCACCTCCAAAATTCAGGTTGTGTTTTCCCAAGAGTAGCTGAAAGCAAAAACCCAACAATTACAGAATGGTTTGGGATGGAAGGGACCTCAAAGCCCAGCCAGTTCCAGCCAGGGACACCTCCCACGGGATCAGGAGGCTCCAAGCCCCATCCAGCCTAGCCTTGAACACCTCCAGGGATGGGGCAGCCACCACTGCTCTGGGCAACCTGGGCCAGGGCCTCCCCACCCTCACAGCAAAACATTTCTCCCCAAGATCTCATCTCAATCTCCCCTTTTTCAGCTCAAAACCCTTCCTCCTCATCCTCTCCCTGCGCTCCCTGATTAAGAGCCCCTCCCCAGCTTTCCTGGAGCCCCTTTCAGTCCTGGGAGGCTGCTCTAAGGTCTCCCCAGAGCCTTCTCTTCTCCAGGCTGAACAACCCCAACTCTCTCAGCCTGTCAACAACATCATCTTTCCAAAGTGCTCATTTTCCCTTTGGAAATGTGCCGTGCACACAGTGCTCCCCTGCAATTTGTCCCCTAAATTGTAGAGAGCAAGGGCCAAGAAGCAATTCCCACATAGGTTTGGGTACCAAACGCTTTGGTTGTCTGAAGAGTAACACATTTGTTGGACAGAAGGGACTGCCTGACCTTCAGAGCTGCTCGGAGAGTCTAGAGCTGCTTCCTTTGGCTATCCCAGCAGCCTTGAGAGGCCCAGACTATGGATGTGCCAAACAGGAGGGCAGGAAGGGCTCCTGCAAAGCCTGGCTCTGTGGTTTGAGGTCGGGCTTTCTGCATCAGGATATACCCAGTGCTATTTTATTAGGTTTTGTAGGCACGGTGGTGTTGGGCTGACAGTTGGACTCGATGATCTTAGAGGTCTTTTCCAACCTTAACGATTCCATTCTGGCGTGCAGAGAACGTTCTCATTAAATCACGTGGCAATCAGTTCCTGGTTTGTTTTCAGATGTCACGGCCTCTTCACAGCTCGGAAGTCTCCTGCTCTACCCCCAGGAGCCAAAATCCACAGCTTGGGACAACATTGGAAGTTTTACATCTGAGTCAAGTCGCTGTTAAGAGTCTGGTTGCTCTTTTACAGGCAAGTTTATAGGGGTGAGGAGACACACGGCAGGGTTATCCCTGCTGCAGTGGAATTCATCTCTCTGGGGGTGACAACAGTGCTCTGGGCCCCAGTGTTTGCAGAGAACATCCTCTGTAGGTCAACATTTAACTAAGAGCACGTAATGCAGTAATTAAATCCTTTGAGTTAAAGAATCATAGAATGGTTTGGGTTGGAAGGGACACCAAAGCCCATCCAGTTCCAATAAACCCTGCCATGGGCAGGGACACCTCCCGCTGGATCAGGGGGCTCCAAGACCCATCCAACCTGGCCTTGAACACCTCCAGGAATGGGGCAGCCACCACTACTCTGGGCAACCTGGGCCTGTGTCTCACCACCCTCATCGTGAAGAATTCCTTCCTCATGTCTCATCTAAACCTTCCCCTTTCTAATTTAAAGCCGTTCCCCCTCATCCTATCACTCCAGACCCTTGGAAAAAGTCCTTCTCCAGCACTCTCATGGGCCTCCCCCTCCGGAAGGGGGAAGGAGGGTTTCTCTTTGTCTCCCCCCTTCCAGTTTAAAGCTGTTAAATATCACCCAGTTCCCCTTTTTCCCCTTTTCCCTGCTGGAGAGCCTTCCACCCTTATCCACCACCAGCTGCTCCCAAGCATCCCCTGCCAGAGTTTACAAACCATGATCCGGTCGTTCAGCTCTTTATCTCATCGTTCTTTGACTTGTTTTGGTCAAAACAAGCAAATACCTATTATTTTAAGTGTTTAATCTCATGGCACCCTGATTTAAAGAAGCACTGATTCACCAGGAAGCCATTTCAGCTACATTTGCAGGATGAGGGAGGGGATTCTGCCCCTCGGCTCTGCTCTGGTGAAGCCACACCTGGAGCCCTGTGTCCAGCTCTGGAGCCATCAGCACAGGAAAGACAGGGACCTGCCTGAGTGAGCCCAGAGGAGGCCATAAAAATGGTTAGAGGAAAGGAACACCTTTCCTGTGAGGGACAATTGGAGTGGTTCAGCCTGGAGAAGGCTCCAGGGAGACCTTAGAGCAGCCTCTCAGTACTGAGAGGGGCTCCAGGAACGATGGGGACAAACTTTCTAGCAGGATCCATTGCCAAAGGACAAGAGGTAATGATTTTAAACTAAAAAAGGGTAGATTCAGACCAGAGATAGGGAAGAAATATTTTAAAATGAGGGTAGTGAGGCACTGGAACAGGCTGGAGAGAGGTGGTGGATGCCCCATCCCTGAAAACATTCCAGGTCAGGTTGGATGGGGCTCTGAGAATTCTGATCTGGTTGCAGACGTTCCCGCTCTCTGCAGGGGGACTGGACGGGCTTTAAGGGACCCTTCCAACCCAAACCTCTCTGAGATTCCATGAATTACCACTACCTCTTAAATTCCATGGACAGGCCAAGGATTACTGGAGGCTGAAGAGAGAGCAAGACACCGAGGTCCCTTCCAACCCAAGCTGTTCCATGGTTCTAGGAGTTCCCTTACCTTCTCCTTTTCCATACTTGGAGCTCGGTAGCCAAGACACCGCCTCCACGTAGCCCAGCTCCCTGCAGACCACGTGTGCAGCATGGATGGAGAAGTCATCGTCGCACACCGTGCCCCACTCGCCGCTGTAAAACACCTCCACTCGGCCTTCGTTGTGTTTCCTCTTCTGCCCCGCGAGGCGCAGCTGGATCTTGGGAACATCCGCCGGCCTCGGGGGTGCCTGGTACACTTGGGGAGGTGGCTCAGGGTAACCAGGGAGGGAGGGCCAGTGTTCATACTGGGCGAGGCCCGGCGGGCTCAGGGAGATGAAGAACAGCGTGATGAAACAGTGGTTATGGGTGAAAGCCAGGAATGGTTCCATTTCCAGTGCTCACAGTTCTCAGAGCCAAGCCCTCTGCTCGCAGGGTCAGTGCAGGTAGGAACAGAGTTGGCTGGCCTGAAAGGAAAGGAAAGTTCAAGTAAAGCTTGACATGGCCTTTACCTCTCTTGCTTCAGCCGTGGAGGAGACCATGAGCAACACCACCTGTAATAATCAAAGTCAAGCAAGTTGTTTCTTGTGGAGTAGAACAAACTGAAAAAGAAGCACAAAGGCTTCCACAGGGCTGCTCTCCTCCAGCAGAAAGTAAATTTCCCAAAGTAAATGCAGCTGACAAGGCAAGACACATGTGTGCTGCAAAGACAGAAGGCTCCTGAGTCAAGGGACACCAGTAGAGCCAGACACACCTGACTGCAGCACCTACCAGCACCGACTTCAAAAGAAACGTTTCTCGTGGATGCTCAAGATGGTTTTTAGCCCAGAAGATGAACTTGGGCAGAGCAAGTGTGAACAATATAAAAAAAATCCAAGTAACCTCCTTGGATCGTAACAGAGAGGTGTCCAAGGGCAGGTTGGATGGGGCTTGGAGCCCCCTGATCCAGTGGGAGGTGTCCCTGCCCATGGCAGGGGGTGGAACTGGATGGGCTTTGAGGTTCCTTCCAATCCAAACCATTCCATGATTCTATGAACACCAACATATGTGGGTTATAAGTAAAAACACTGAAGGGGGAGGGTCTAACACTGAGCCCAGCAGAAGCACAAGCCTTGTGGTCTTCAGAAAAATCTGGTTTCCAGATTTAATCTTCTTTAAACACGTGCTTTGGCTCACTTCATTCTGTGTGGCTGTTGTTTCTTGCTACTGCATAAATTCTATTTTAAAAGCCTCAGCAAATACCAATCAAAACCTAAGCTGGACTGGAACAACATCTCTCCAAAAACTAAGATGAGGGGTCCGACTGAAAGCTACAGAATCACATTTCTAAGGAAGTCCTCAGGGCTTTCCCACGCACACAAGAACACAGTGCTGGGACTTTGGAAGCATCTGGATGGCTTCTCTGTGCATGAAGCAGCCACATGAAGGATACTTGAGAAGGCAAAGGCAGATAACACGTGGTGAGCAGCCTTGCAGTCAAGTCCTGAAGGACCTCAAGCTCTCCAAAGATCAGAAGTCACAGCGGCGTAATTAACAAAACTTGCCAGCTTCCCCTCGAGGTCACAGTTCTGGTTTAGGATACTCCAAGAAAGCTCAATATTAAACTAAATAAAGATATTTTACAGGAGAAAAATATTGAGAAACAGTGCATAACCAGCACGTCTCCCTCTTGTGCCAAGAGCAATAATGACCAGTGGTCAGCTCTGCACTCAGGTTCACAGGGGTCTTTGGTGATTTGAGGCCAAGGAAGAGCTAAAAGCTCTGCAAATCCAGTTTCCAGGACTGCTTTCTGTTCAAGCCAAAGCCCTCGAGTCATTTTACTGGAGGATTTCAGCCAAAAGACACAACAATTTGGGGAAAACCATTGGGAGGCAGGAGGTGACGTTACCAGACAAGAGCACTGCTCCCTGAAGGGTTCATTAACGAAGCAGCCAGAGCGCTGTGAGATGCCAGAGCCCCTCACAAAGGAGATCTCATGGTCCATGAGCAGCTGGGGGGGACCACAACAGACTTCCAGGCTACTTTAATTGATACCAAGGTCAATCAGGGAGGTATTATTTTGATTGTAGTAAACACAGTTGGTGTGATTTTCACTCCTGGCAAAGCCTCACTGAGTCAGGAGCCTCAAGGCTCCAAAAGGCAGCTGCAGGTGGGTTGGATTTTGCTCCCCAAAAGCTTAGAGACCTTGGACTCAGGTGAGACTAAGAAATGAAGAGGTCCTGGTAAGGGAGGAGAAGGTTGCCTGAGAGCCCCCTGCTCTGAAAGAGGTGAGGGTGATGGGCCAAAAGGAATTTTAACCAGGCTGTACGAACACAATCCCAAACCCTCCCTAAGGAGAACGACTCAGGGCACACACATTTGGTGCTCAGGTCACAGGGAATTGAATCCCAGCCATCAGGATCCTACAAGGATCAGGATGGGGTCCTTGAGCGCCACAAGGAATGTGTTTCTAGACATCCTTCTAATCCCATTCCACCTGCAGAAGCGAATCCCAGAGGAATTCTCCACAAGCTCAGACCAGCAGCAGCAACCCTACGTGGTTCAGGAGACAGCACTGCAGTGTGTGCTGGCGACCACAGCCAGCTTTTCCTCCAGGTCGTGTTACCACCCGCTCCAAAACAGTTCCACATTCAACCATCAGGAGACAAAGCTCTCACAGTGTTTGCAGCGCCCCAAAAATAAAACCTTCCACACCCAGAGGTCTTGTTTATAGAGGTGCTGAAGAGAAACTATTCAGACCGAGTCACGACATCAGGAAGAGCAGAATCCAGTGGAATGTGAAAGCAGGCGGATTTCAGTCTTTCCACACAGCCCAGGTACAACCAGGGAGACTTCAGGAGCCCAGGGAAGGCTCCCAACACTCAGAAGGGCTCTCAGCTTTGTCTCCTGTCAAGGTTGGTCAAGGGAGGGAGCAGGGAGGTTTGAGCATCTTGTGCTGGAGGCATCTTTCCAGATCATCTGGGTCAGAGAAGGGGCACAAGAACCAGGACTGCTCCGTAGGATTGAAAAAGCAGCATGGAAAGACTTAGAGCACTTCTTTCACTCCACAGCACAAGAGCCACACAAGTCCTGGGTTTCTCCTTTCCTTCACTACAAGACATTGGTTGTACCAACACCAGAACTGTCACTGCTCTTCAACGAGAGCACTGACAATTCAGGAAGACACTTAAGAGCATTTAAAGACACGAAGAGGACCAGACAGAAGCCAACTGCACACACATCTATGGTGGCATCATTATAAGCCATTTTAATAAGGTAAATATTGAGGTAACCCCCTCCTCTGCTGCAGTGACCAAGACCTGGACACATTCCTTCTCCAAGCAAGCTGCACACGCTGACCTCCCTAAGAGCAAACCTGGGCTTACATTTGCAGGATGTTTCTAGTTTGTGCTGGTTATTCCCTTTATTGCAGGGCTCATTCCTCCCCTCACACCCTCTCTTTAATAGCCTCCAGATTTATTAATGACATCATCCTAAAAGTGTATATATATATATATATATATAGAGGTCTTCTCATTCAACAGAAGCCAAGACAGAACATTAAAAACCTATTGAATAAAGTCAGTGGAGAAGCCAGGAAACTGCTCCAGGTCTCCTGGCTCTCCATCTGGTATTTCAGGCCATAAGACAATTCTCCACCACCGTATTAACAAGTAATTTAAGGCTTTAGGGCACGATCCTGCTGCTGACTCAGCCCTTTCCAGGACTCCGGGCTCAAGTCTTGAAGGGAGCAGATGGACACAGGTTTACAAGGAAATGTGCAACAGCTTCATTTCAAAATAATATCGAGCTTTTATTTCTTCAGAGGCTTCACCAGGTGGAACCAATAGGCCATTCATCTCCCCAGATCAAAAGCTTGCTCCTACCAGCAAGGATCCCTTTTTAATTTCAACCAAACCATCCAAACAATAGATCAGCCCAGACAAAAAAAACCAAAGCAACACCAGCTTTCCTGCTCCCATCCTTACCCAGACAACAAAAGGGAACTCTGGAGTGGTTGATTTGAGTCCTCTGTGACTGGAGATCCAGCAACGCTCCATTTGGCTTGGCATCCACCAGCAGGAAGAGCCAATTAGCGCTCCGACCACCACTGCCACGTCTGGGGCTCTGCCAGGAGCACCAACCAGTTGGGATTCAGCCACTTGAGACGGTCCCGCCTGAATCCTACGCCCTGCATTTCCACTTCCATGCCCCGTTGCCCAAAGCGCATTCCTCGAGCACACCCGCAGCAGGCACAGGGCAGGAACAGCATTCCCCAACTCCCACGGGAGCAATTCTCCACCCAGAGCAGGGCCAATTCCCACTGGGCCCCTCTCCAGTGCTGTGGAAGTGAGCAGAAACACCACCACTCGCATAGCTGGGAGCTCAGACACATTCACAGAGTGGTTTGGGTTGGAAGGGATCTCAAAGCCCATCCATTCCCCTCCCCACCCCCCCAGGCCATGGGCAGGGACACCTCCCACTGGATCAGGATGCTCCACCTGGGGGTGGTTTCCAACATCATCCTGTGCTTAGAAACTAAGATCACCCCAAGATCACCCGGCACACGACACTGAAGGTGAAGTCTCTCTCTATATGCGTTGCTATCACAGGAGTTGAGGTTAACATTTCATTTTGTGTTTTCTAACTGCTCCCTAGCTCCCAGCCAAGGGAATTCCACCACTGGGGGTGGTTCAATGGAGGTGAAATTAAACTGGCAAGTAAGAACCCAAGCAATTATTGTCAACTCTTATTCAGCACTTCAATTCCATCTTTATGAGTTGATTATGGAGATGCTAAATAGGTTTCCTATTATGCTCCCAGACAGCTAAACTAGGACCTTTCTCTATGGTCTTCTAAACTTGGTCTTTTTTTTTAACCCATATATAGTAACATCTGTTTAAATTTAACAACCAAAATCAAGCTAAAAGAAGGATTTAAGAATCAGAACTCAACCTGGGCTTGGTTCAGCACAGAGAGAAACATCCCATGGTTTCTGTGCTACAACTTCTCAGGTGGAAACCACTGCATATCCCAGAGTCTTCCTGAAAACTGCTGTGGTTGCTGCCTGATTAAAGCAAGTTGCTGGTGGGCTGAGAGCTGCTTTTGCAATCCCAGGCAATGACAGCAGCAAAGTTTCCTAACGAGGGACAGAATTGTTTTGTCCCTTTCTGCCAATGGGAAACATCTGCGCTGCAACCTTTTCTTCTAAAAGAGCCCAATTATTCAGAGAGGAGAATTCAAACGGCTGCTGGAGTTGAGCTGGTAACGTTTACCCAATGCTGATGGCATGTGCTGCAGCTTTGTGCTCTAAATCATGGAATATCATCCCAAAATATGTGTTGCTTGGAGTAGATAAATTGCAACACATCTTTTTTTTACTTCATCTGCGCATAAGCAAGGAGCCAAAACCTTTCACTTGGTCACAACATCTTTGCAAAATGACACTGAATATCTGTGTCATCCCACCCCTGCCAAGTGATGCCTCAGGGGACAGGAATTAGAAGAAACATCTCCCTTCTTCCCAGCCTGTTATGTCTAAACATCAAACTTCACAACAAACTGATGGGAGGGAAAGAAAAAGACGCTCAGAGAGCAAAGGGAAGAAGCAAAAGCGAACTTGCAGCCCTGAAAGATTAGAAATGCTTAAATTAATCCATCAGCCCTTTGATTTCTGGCAATAATGCCACAGCTCTGGCTCGCAGGCTTGGCAGGAGCACGATTACCTTGGTTTAGTGGTGGGTTGGGTTGGGGAACACCTCTGTCTTGTCGTGCTTCATGAAGTTCTTTCTTGGGGGCTGAGCTCGCGGCCGTCCGAGTGGTCCCCTCTGCTGCTGGAAAATATCCTGCAGCCAGAGAAATCCGCTGCAAAAAGCTGCTGCTTCCTGGCACAATTTCACTAGACTTAGCGGAGCAAACCCCTCCCAAGAGCCAGCCCCTTCGGCCTCGGCTCCTGCGGGTGATATCATGGGCTTGTCTTGTAACCTGAGCAGAACCGCGGGGCAACCGAGTAGAGGGGGGGGAAACGCAGCCAGACTTGGAAGGATGGAGGTGGATTAGGAGCAGGAATGCTCTCTCAGGACGTTCCCAGAGAAGGAACACTCAGAATCCCAGCGTTAAATAACAACACTGCGCAGTCAAAGTGGGTTTTAAGCACCTCGATTCGATTCGGAGCCTCACAGCCCTCCACAAATACAGGGCAGGGATTTATAGCATCTTCAGGTGTGTGGGGTTTGCAAGGTGCCATCTCCTCGGGGATCACCTACCTTAACCCTTCAGCATCCAGCAGCTGCTTTTCCAGCTGCTCAATTTGCTTCAAGCTGGAAACTCCAGCAGCTCAAATCAACACCTAGATCTGCACCTAGATCTCCACGCTCTGTGATGTCCTCAGCACTAACCAGATACTGAAAACCTCATTAAAAACCAACAGACCAATCAAGAAACCCCGACCTCAGTGCGTCAGAGATTCAGAGCATCTCTGGTGGGAACAGCTACCAGTGCAATAGCAACACTGGTGTGAGCTGGTTGGAACAGCTCTATCAACAAGGAGTAGCTAAATCCATTGGAAATTATTCTGAGGCAACTGTAAACGTTGCCAATCTTTGCAGCTAGAAGGGGGTTTGTGATTTTAAACCTGTCCTTTTATTCCACTTAGGCTTTCAGTACATCATAACAACTCTATTTGCTTCTATTCTCTGTGCCCATGAAAATAAGAAAACGGTGCCTTTCAAATCTCTGTCACAGAGAAGACCTGGAAATTTTTGTCTCCTGATCCAATTTTAAAAAGTAACACATTCTGAAGTGTCAGCATTTCCCCCAAAATGGATTTTTTTTCTCACCAGCTTAGACACTGAGTGTTTAGAATCATAGAATCACTTGGTTGGGAAGACCTTTGAGATTGAGTCCAATCGTACCTCTCCACTACTAAACCATCCCTGAGCACCTCATCTGCCCATCTTTTGAACCCTCCAGAGATGGGGACTCCACCACTGCCCTGGGCAGCCTGGGCCAAGGCTTCACCACTCTTTCATTAAAGACATTTTTCCCAATATCCAATCTAAACCTCCCGTGACACAACTTGAGGCCATTTCCTCTCATCCCATCACTGGTTACTGGGGAGCAGAGCCCAGCACCCACCTCACCACAATCTCCCTTCTGGGAGCTGCACAGAGCGATGAGGTCTCCCCTCAGCCTCCTCTTCTCCAGGGTAAACAGCCCCAGGGCCCTCAGCTGCTCCCACAACCCTTGTTCTCCAGACCCTTCCCCAGCTCTGTTCCCTTCTCTGGATGCTCTCCAGCCCCTCAATGTCCTTCTTGCAGTGAGGGGCCCAAAACTGAACCCAGGATTCAAGGTGCACCTTCACCATCACCAAATCCAGGGGGACAATCCCTTCCCAGCTCCTTCTGCCACCCCATGGCTGATCCCAGCCAGGATGCTGGGGGCCTTCTGGGCCACTCCTGCCTCACGTTTACCCACTGTTGACCAACACCCCCAGGTCCTTTTCCACTGGGCAGCTTTCCAGCCACTCTTCTTCCTAGGGAAGCCAGCAAAGGTGGTCAGCAGCATCAGTTTTGCATGCTGGTCCACAACGTCCTAATTCTCCTGTACCAGGAACGCTCACAAAAGAGGAGGAAAGCCGCAAATCACTATTAACATCATGGCTATCAGAAGAGCACCACCTGGTGGGGTCAAGCCTGGTGGGACACACCTTGCTCATCCTCAGGGACATCAGGGGAAAAACGTGTCACAGCAGGAGCTCCAGAGAGCAGAACTATTCCAGACTGGCAGGAAGCTGGAAGTGGTTTGGCCAGAGGAAGGAATGTGTGAGTGTCTGCTGAGCAGGGCATGGAGAAGGATGACAGCCTGCCCGAGGAATGCTCGCCGAGTGCCCGGGTCGGGTAAGGATACAGGCAACAAATGCCATGCAGGCTTCCAGCTGATGGAAGAGCTTGCTGGTTGCATAAAGTGAAACGTTCAGAGGGAATTCAGCAAAGCTCTTCAAGGCAACACGTTGGATTCATGGAATTTGCTGCCCCCTTCGTATCGCAGCTGGGTAAGAGCGGGAGAAAAGCACCTACCAAGAGAAGGACTTGGAAAATTCAAAATGATGTAGTCTACAGGAAAAAAAAAATGCTGCTCAAACTGGATTTGGATCATCTGCTCATGGAAATCAGATGCCAAAACCACTTGGACCAGGTGATAGTCACGACAGACCAAGGAAGCCACTTGCCAGGCCCACCAGCCATCCTGTCACCTCTCAACCTGCTTATCGGTCACCTCATCGCTCTTTGGGCTCTGTGGTGTTTGCTGCCCTTAACCAGGTGGGAAATAAAGCTCTACCACCCCGTATCTCATCTTCTCTAGCAGTAATCTTTCAGCTTCTTCCAGCAAAAGGGTAAAGATGGACCCTTGTGGGCAGGCATTGATCTTCTGCTTCCAGTGACCCCACCCATAAGGGATATTTTCACCTGGACAAGTACCAGCTACAGCTGAACCTCTCTCATCCACGCACACCTCCATGATTTCAGGTCCACATCCCTCGTGTTTCCTTCTCCATCTGCCCCCAGGCCACACCTTGCCATATGGACAAGTGAAGACTGGGTTTGACCAAGTAGCCACAGTCATGGTCCATGCTCCTAAAAATGAGGTACGCACTATTAGGCTCTATAATCTCTCTTCTCCAATTTTGAGTTCTTTCAAAAAGGGAAGGCTCATTGCCTCCCCAAACCTTGTGTTTTCACCCAGTAGACTCTCTGGAGCCCGCAGGTCAACTTGACCTTTCAAATTCACGGAGCAGATACGGTAAAGCTCCATAAAAGGTTGCTGTGCACAGAGATAATTTAGGTGATACGTAAAGAACCGAAGGACTCGACTGCTCTGCGAGCGTCGTACCGACACGTGGCAATTTTCACACCAATTGGCTCCAGTGGAAAGTTCCAATGTGTAATTGGAGAGCTCAGATCCCTGCTTTTAAGCTCACAGGATGCTTAACAAGCACTAGTGGTTCCAGAGAAGTAGGTCTATGCTGCCCTTAAAAAAAAAGGCATAAACCAATTTATGTGTTTAATCCCTACTGGAACTTCTCTACAGGAGTTTGGTAATGACTGAACTGACCTCCCAGATGCTATTTTACAGTTGAAAGGACTGCACCCTCACGTTGCTTCTCTTCAGGGAGGAACCCTTGCATGACACAGCTCTCTTGCAGCCAGCAAAGCTGGAAAAATGAGATTCATTTCCCATAAGAAATAGCTTTGATTGGTTGGGTCAGAAGAGACCTCAAACCCATCCAGTTCCACCCCCCAGCCATGGACAGGGACACCTCCCACTGGATCAGGGGGCTCCAAGCCCCATCCAACCTGGCCTTGAACACCTCCAGGGATGGGGCAGCCACAGCTTCTCTGGGCAACCTGGGCCAGGGCCTCCCCACCCTCACAGCAAAACATTTCCTCTTAAGATCTCATCTAGCATAGACCTTAATTCAAAATTAATATCTAATCTAACTTCCAAGACCATGGAAAGCATCTGGAGTTTAGGGAAGCCCAGCCACCACATTTGTGTGTTCAGCACAATTGTGCATCACTTGGTCTGCGTGCTGGGTGCTTCCTTTTGAAGATCAAGGCTCTAAAAAAGTATCTCCAGCCACACAAATCACCCATCAGCTACGAAGACCCCGCTAACCTCAGTCCCAAGCAACTTCCCACCACCTCTTACTACCAAGCCAAGCTGGAAAAGCCATTGTCATCCTTTAAATAAAGGGAGGATGACCTGAAAAATAACTGTCAGGACCAGGTTCCCTGAACACTACACACACACACAGAGGTTGGTGCCCATGGAGAGGGACACAGCAAGTCCTCACGAGGTTCATTTTGGCTTTCAATGAGCTTCATGCATTATTTAGTAGCAACAATGGCAGAAACAATGGGATAAGAAAGAACAAGGTGCCCCCGATCAGGGGCCACTCTCAACTGTCCCCTTGCTAAGTGCTGGAGAAGAGAAAACCCTTTTGTTGCCACAGGGCTCACTCCACAGGGATGGTGTTCCTGGTGGAGCCACATGCCTCCTCCCTTCCTCTTCATCACATCCTGCCTTTCATAGAACAGTTTGGGTTGGAAGGGACCTCAAGCCAATCCAGTCCCACCCCCTGCCATGGGCAGGGACACCTCCCACTGGATCAGGGGGCTCCAAGCCCCATCCAACCTGGCCTTGAACACCTCCAGGGATGGGGCAGCCACCACTGCTCTGGGCAACCAGGGCCTCCCCACCCTCACAGCAAAACATTTTTCCCCCCAAGATCTCATCTCAATCTCCCCTCCTTCAGCTCAAAAACCTTCCCCCTCCTCCCATCCCTCCCTCCCCAGGGTGGGGAGGCCCAGGTTGCCCAGAGCAGTGGTGGCTGCCCCATCCCTGGAGGTGTTCAAGGCCAGGCTGGGTGGGGCTTTGAGCCCCCTGATCCAGTGGGAGGTGTCCCTGCCCATGGCAGGGGGGTGGAACTGGCTTTGAGGTCCCTTCCAACCCAAACCATTCCATGATTTGATGATTTTCTCTCCTTTTCTCTCTTTTTGGCTTTCTCTCAAGCACTGAGAACGTTGCTAAAATCAAAATGCTGCAGGATCAAAAAGGAAATTCTACCTTAGGTCTTAAACATTCCTCAACATTTTTATGTTTTTATCATCTTCATAAGGTTTTTATTGGCCTTTTTCTCTCCTTGCTGCATTTGAGACATTATCTTTGCTAGGAGATGCTTGGCATCTGTCTGGATTTTGCCAAGCCACATGCTGACACTTCCTCTCCACATTATCACCACTGTCAGCCCCTGAACAAAGGGGCTTCGTTATCTAAGCCTGCAATTAGAGGCTCTGCTCTCTCAGCAGCAGGAAATTCAGGCTCTGTCACAATCAGCAGTGTCAGTTTTCTGATAATTCTCATCAGAAAACGAGTGCAACAAGGCTGTGCCACAGCTCCAACATCAGAAGAGAGAGAGGTGTTTTATCTCAGGTTTGCTCAGATGATGCTCAGAGAATGCAAAATAAATTCCCAGCTGGTGAAGTGCTCAGATTTGTCAGGTACCAAAAAATATCCTTTACAAAAGGGATAACCTGTTGATAGGTCTGCACATTCCTTTAAAAACCCTGCTCAAAATTCCCCCACATGCCCAGTTAATTCCCCCAGCTGCACCACAGACACTGGACAGAAGGAGCAGGGAGTTCTGCACCTCAATTTAGCTGCAGCTCAGCAGATCAAGCCTCAGTTTCCCATGAGTCCAAGGCAAATGCTGGCACACCAAAAAGCCAAACCAATTCAAAACTGCATTTTTAGATGAATAAACTGCACCTTCAGCAGGACAAAAACACTGCAATAAGGAAAACCAGTTTTCCAGCATATTCACATCCCCTAGAACAGAAGGAAGTTCTGCCAGTTGGATACAAAGAGTGAGAACAGAAGCAACACCATGCAATGAAATACCCATTCACCAAGAGTTCATAGAAATCCCACTTTTAATCATGGACAAATTGACTTTCAAGTAAAATTAACAGTTTTAAATAAAATATAAATTAACAAATCTGAGCACTCAAACCCAAAAATAAAAGAGACACTGTGCATGTTTACTCTAGAAGAAACAAAAGCCAAGGCCTATTCCAGTTCTCTTAACCTTTCTGGAGCTTCAGGGAGATCTCTGCATGATTATGAACCAGAAATAAAGGGTTAAGAAGCAGTGACTGTTGCCACTAGGAGGATAAAGCTTCCAGGACAAAAAGGGGGAACTGACACAAGGAAACAAAACAGATTTAAGCAGTTTTGTGGAAGCACAGCACAGGGTGCAATAGATTTTTTTTTCCTCTATCACAGTACTTATTCCAGCCTATAAAATCAGGTCAGGTTGTTTTCTTACTGCTTTTGAAAACCCTGCACTTCCTCTTCTTTGACTGAGGAGACTCAGAATTGAGAAGTCAAAAGGTATTGATCCTGGAATCTGGAAAGGAAAATAAACCCAGCCCTCATTCATCCCATCTAACAGCATTTCACAACCTCACCCAGCGGATGAGAACTCACTCATTCTCTTACCATACACAGCTTAAGCTGCTGCTACTCATTTCTTGAGGAGCCTTTGTTTGTCCCATTACACACAAAAGTGCAATATTCAAAAAAAAATCATTTTTGGCAAATATTGTCTAATGAGACTAAGCCAAGTTGCCCCATTTGCCCATGTTTCCAAAACCCAGCTGCTTTACACACTCCAGGCAAATCTGCTTCTTCAATGGTTGAAAGGGACCAAAAAAAAAGGAGGAACCCTGAGGTAAAAATGGCTTTTTGTGTAGCAAGTCAAATAAAAGCTCTCCATCACAGCATCTCATCAGGGTCCTGTGATCTTCTGTGGTGGGAGATCTTCCTCAATCCACAGGGAAGTGGACGAGCTGCTGTGCAACATCCGCCTGTGGATTCTTCTGAGCCTCAGCAGGTAAAGCAGGATGGAGAGCAGCACGATCAGAAAACAGGCAAAAAACAAATAGTGATTGTAAACAAAGGAGAAGCTCCTCCAGTGGGAGTGATTGCCACGGAAGTTTTCTTGCTGGATGTCTCTGAAAAAAATCAAAGGGGTGACATCAGTCACAAAGCAAACTTGGCCTCCAA
Organism: Tapera naevia; assembly: GCA_033556795.1. Lineage (NCBI taxonomy): Eukaryota > Metazoa > Chordata > Aves > Cuculiformes > Neomorphidae > Tapera > Tapera naevia. Next base: position 386,176 of record JAUMJJ010000117.1, read on the forward strand.
ACTCTCTTAACAGAGGAGAGGAGGGCAAAGGAGCTGCAGCCCAGGGGTTCTGGGAGCAGCTGAGGGACCTGGGGCTGTTCAGGCTGGACAAGAGGGGGCTGAAGGGAGACCTCATCACTCTCTACAGCCATAGGGAGGCAGGTGGTGGTCTCTTCTCCCAAGTGACAAGTGATAGGATGAGAGAAAACAGCCTCAAGTTGCACCAGGGGAGGTTTAGATTGGATATTGGGAAAAATTTATTTATTGAAAGAGTGGTGAAGCCTTGGCCCAGGTTTCCAGGGCAGTGGTGGAGCCTCCATCCCTGCAGGAGTTCAAAGAACGTGTGGCTGTGACATTTTGGGACATGGTTCAGCAGGCACCATGGGGTTGGGCTGCTGGTTGGACTGAATAAGCTTAGGATTCTTTTCCAACCTTAATGATGCCACGATTCTAGGAAATATATTTGAGCAGAATGCTCTTTATAAAGCATTAATTGAGCTACCTGGAACAGGTACCAAGGTTATACACAATGCTCTAGAAGCAGCATCTTGTCTCCCCCTACCTGTCAGCTGCTTTGCCATCACCATCCCTGTTCCCTTCACACAACTCCCAAACCTTCCACCCAAACGCTACTTCAAGACATTTGAGAAAACAACTGGTACCTTAAAGGTAGAAACCGTGTTCTGTAAAGGATGGCTCCCAAAGTCCATTGCACCTCTTTGTCATAAACCTGGAGGGCTGTTTTCAAATTGTTGTAGCTCACAGGAAAAGAGAAGCCACTGTGAAACACTTCGTACATCCAGGCTGACTTAAAACATTGGTACCTGCAGGAAGAGAAGCACAAAGTGAGTCCCGGAGGCCAGGGGAGCACATTTAGACACGTAATTATCAGTACTTTTGGAAGGCTGATGCAATATTTAAGATTATATTCACACTTTCAATGATTTCATTAAATTGACCATTTGGACAGGACTTCCTCCTGGCAACCCTGCATGAATGAACTTGCTGTGCAAACACAAACACTTACTTCAACCTGTGGAGATCAGCATGTGATGCATAAAGACCACGGTCAAAACGTTCCCGTAGGACAGACCACTTAGTGGCACAATAATCCTTCAAGGGGGAAAAAAAAAAGAAAGACTTCAATATTGCTTCTGCTTTGAGAAGAAAATCCCTCTGGATAAGATACTGGATGCCAGAAAACTCAAAAAACCCACTTGCCTTGCACTGTTAGTAAGTCAGACCACAAATTTCACTGTATTTTCCACAAAACTTTGATCCATATTTAGTGGTAAAATTAATGCACTTCAACTCTTCAATCATGTACTTGGGGATGAAAAATAGACAGCAAATATTTAGGGTATAGAGAAAGCAGGTCATATTGTGGAAGGAAGGACATGGATCTGAGGGATCAAGTCCTGAGGGGGCCAAGGACATGATCCAAGGGCTGGAGCACCTCCTGTACGAGGACAGGCTGAGAGAGTTGGGGTTGTTCAGCCTGGAGAGGAGAAGGCTCTGGGGAGACCTCAGAGCAGCCTCCCAGGACTGAAAGGGGCTCCAGGAAAGCTGGGGAGGGGCTCTTGATCAGGGAGTGCAGGGACAGGATGAGGGGGAAGGGTTTTCAGCTGAAAGAGGGGAGATTGAGATGGGACCTTAAGCAGAAATGTTTTGCTGTGAGGGTGGGGAGGCCCTGGCCCAGGTTGCCCAGAGCAGTGGTGGCTGCCCCATCCCTGGAGGTGTTCAAGGCCAGGTTGGATGGGGCTTGGAGCCCCCTGAGCCAGTGGGAGGTGTCCCTGCCCATGGCAGGGGGTGGAACTGGATGGGCTTTGAGGTTCCTTCCAAACCAACCCATTCCATGACTATTCTTCTACTTCTTGCTGTAGCCTGACTTTAAACTGTCTCAACAGATCGATCCCTGTTAGGACTTTACACCTGAGAATCTGGTACAAAACATACAAAGCAAGATGAAAAGGGATTCTTTACTAAAAAGATGCAAGAAGTGGAAGCAGCCTGGATGTCCCCATTACCAAGAGTCCTGCTGGACCCTGACTACCACGAGTCCTGTTCCCTCTCCGGTCAGTTTTACTCTTGTGTCTTAAAACAAATATTCTAAAAGAAAACCAAGGGGGAAAAGAGGAGCCCTGTGACAGTTCACTGCAGGGTAAAAGGACTCTGGATCTTTAAAAGTAGATTTTTGTCACAAGAATTTCAGAACAAAGTGCTTCTGGGGAGAAGCTGCTTTGAACTAGAAAAAGTTTAACCTCCAGAACACTTTACCTTTGCGGCTTTAATAAATTTTGCAGCATTGTAATCTCCTCCCATGCGTAAAACGTCCTCGGTGCAGTAGTAGAACTCTGAGAAACCATAAAATTCACTGTTCTGGAAGTGCACAGCAGGCTGATAGACACCATTAAGAGAGGTCTGTGTTTCATTAGTCTTATTCATCAACGGCTGAATAATTTCACGACACAGATTGAAATCTCCCGTTCCCCGCAGATACATTTTCTGGCCGTTCTGCTGGATCTCATCCTGAGCATCCAGGGGCAGGCAAGGATCTAAGTAGGGCGAATCAGAAGTCATTCCAGTCTGCTTGCCCAGCAGTCTGTGTGAAAGAGCAAGCAGAGTGACAACTGCACATCAGAAACAGCATCAAAACAAAGCATCCTCACGGAAAGAGACTTCAGCATCGCACGCAGCACGCTACGGAAATGAAGCTTTACCAGGATGCTTTATTAAATCGATTCAAGTGAGGGGGTGCTGAGCCTCCTGATGCACAGAATCTGTACCCCCAAGCAACCACAGCCACTGACCTGTTTTTGAGTGCTGTAGTGGTGAACAAACTGTCTTCGTATCTCTGGCGCGCTGCGTTTCCTCCGTAGCCAAGGAATGTCGCAACGTAGACTCTGTACACGTGCTCAGTTTGATGAGCATCACAGCCCAAGTTGAATTCTGCAAGTAAGTTCTTGGCCACTTCCTCCTGGGGGAACACAAGCACTGAGATTAGGTCTAAAGAATATGAACCAGAGCACAGAGATGAGTTCTTCACACAAGATGCCCTTGACATCTTTAAACTTCACTCCTTACTCATCTATTTTGCTTTTCACAGGTCTGTGTTACCTTCTCCTTCATGGGGAGAGCAAAGCACATGGGTTGCAAAGGCCTGAGGAGCTGGTATGCTCCACCACCCTTTGGGGGAAGAACCTGCTCCTCATGTCCAACCTAACCCTCTCCTGCCATTCCCTTGGGTCCAGAGGGAGGAGCTCAACACCTGCTCCTCCTCCTCCCCATGTGAAGAAGCTGCAGAGCAGGATGAGGTCTCCCTTCCATCTCCTCTTCTCCAGGCTGAACAGACCCACTGACACACTAAGCACTGGGTAAAGAAACCTCAGGGGAATTGGCTGTGTCAGAGGATGCCAAAGTCTTTTTTCCTACCAAGAACTATGTGCTGTGGCTACTAATCCCAATGCCACCACTTCTGATCACAGTATCACAGTATCACAGTATCATAAGGTTGGAAAGGACCTCTGAGATCATCAAGTCCAACCTATAACCCAACACTAACACCAACCATCATCTAGACCATGGCACTCAGTGCCTCATCCAGTCTCCCTTTAAACACCTCCAGGGTAGGTGACTCCACCCCCTCCCTGGGCAGCCCATTCCAATGGCCAATCACCCTTTCAGTGAAGAATTTTTTCCTCACATCAAGTCTAAACTTTCCCTGACGAAGCTTAAGTTCATGCCCTCTGGTTCTGCCACTGGTCACCTGAGAGAAGAGACCAACCCCTGCCCGACTACAACCTCCTTTTAGGTAGTTGTAGAGAGCAATGAGGTCTCCCCTGAGCCTCCTCTTCTCCAGGCTAAACAGCCCCAACTCCCTCAGTCTCTCCTCGTAGGGCTTGTGCTCCAGCCCCCTCACCATCTTCGTTGCCCTCCTCTGAACACATTCCAGTATCCTGACATCTTTCCCATACTGAGGGGCCCAGAACTGGACACAATATTCAAGGTGAGGCCTGACCAGTGCCGAGTACAGGGGGACAATAACTTCTCTGGTCCTGCTTACTACACTATTCCTGATGCAGGCCAGGATCCCATTAGCCTTCTTGGCCACCTGGGCACACTGCTGGCTCATGTTGAGCTTCCTGGCCACCAGCACTCCCAGGTCCCTTTCTGCCTGACTCCTCTCCAGCCACTCTGTCCCCAGTCTGTAGCTCTGCATGGGATTGTTGTGTCCAAAATGAAGTACCCGACATTTGGACTCATTAAACATCATCCCATTAGAATCAGCCCAGCTCTCCAATCTGTCCAGGTCCCTCTGTATGGCCATCCTACCCTCTAACAGATCAACCCTTCCTCCCAGCTTGGTATCATCTGCAAATTTGCTGATGATGGACTCAATCCCCTCATCCAAATCGTCAATAAAGATATTAAACAGGACGGGACCCAATACCGAGCCCTGGGGGACACCACTGGTGACCGGCCGCCAACTGGATGAAACACCATTCACCATCACTCTTTGGGCTCGGCCATCCAGCCAATTCCTAACCCAGCACAAAGTGCTCCCATCTAGGCCACGAGCTGCCAGCTTCCCTAGGAGTCTACTGTGGATCGTGTCCCCTCACTGCTGGTTGCCAGGCTAGGTGGATTTATGGTCTGTCCAGAGCTGTCCTTCACTGCCAATCTGCAGCTGAAGCTTTTCAGGAGGCCAGTCAGTCCCTCAGCTCTCCTCACACCCTTGGTGAAGCTTTTCAAACACTTAGAGATGTGCAGCAGAAGCACTTCAAGCAGAACGTGCACATGACATTGCACAGCTTCCAGCTGATGGCAATGAAAAGCAGCACTGGCACTGCAAGTGTCAGACACTTGTTTGACTCTCTTGTCATTCTCTGTCTGGGAACCTCGACAGGCTCCAAAATACCTATTTTATAGCAGTTTATGTTACAATAGTCACCACCAGCTGCCTCCAACTTATTTCCAATCACAGTATCATCAGGTTAGAAAGGACCTCTGAGATCATAAGTCCAACCTAGAACCCAACACTAACACCAACCATCATCTAAACCATGGCACTCAGTGCCTCATCCAGTCTCCCCTTAAACCCCTCCAGGGTTGGTGACTCCACCCCCTCCCTGGGCAGCCCATTCCAATGGCCAATCACCCTTCCAGGGAAGAACTTTTTCCTCACATCGAGTCTAAACTTTCCCTGACCAAGCTTGAGTCCCTGCCCTCAATCCATATCTGAGGGAATCTGCTCTGAATCTGAAACCAAAAGCTGTGTTTAACAGCCCAGACTATTTGTTACAGCCTCTGTCTGAAAAGCAGTGCAGTTATTAAAACATGTAATAATGAAACCCCACCATTTCACATAAATAAATAACAGTGGATCAAGAATAAAAACACAGGCCTTCTATGCTGTTCTTACTGTAGATAATCTCTCAATTAATGGGAAATTAAGTTAATAGGAGTTAATGGTGAGGGTGGGGAGGCCCTGGCCCAGGTTGCCCAGAGCAGTGGTGGCTGCCCCATCCCTGGAGGTGTTCAGGGCCAGGTTGGATGGGGCTTGGAGCCCCCTGATCCAGTGGGAGGTGTCCCTGCCCGTGGCAAAGGGTTGGAACTGGAATGATCTTTCAACCCAAACCATTCCATGATTCTAGGATTAATGAACTTCAAAAAGTCAGGAATTGCTTTAGAACTCAGTGGGTTGATGTCAGAGCAATTTATGTACCACTTCAGACTTGTAACTAGAGAAATTTGCCTCCTACAAGAGATGAACTGTGCTGAGGATGTAGGTGATATTTAAACAAAAGCAGTACAGCTACCCTCATGTTTTCTTAATTCCATTTCTACCAACCCAACCCAAAGGCAAAAGTCATAAATCATGCAAGTTCTTATATAAAAACCACACAACTTTTGTTTCTGAACTCCAGAACAGTCTCTTAATTATAATTTTGAAGTTAAACATAAATACATGCACACACACAAAGAACATACATCCACTCAAAAATTAGTGCTAAGTTATACTAATTGAGGTAAGGTTTCTGATGAACAAAACAGAAATGAATTGCTTAGCTGATGAAGGACTTGTATTTGCCATCTCCTCGTGCCTTGCTTTTGGAATGGGATGTAATGAAGAACAGGACTCAAACCAAAGAAAACAAAAAATGACGAATATGAGTTAAAACAAATGAAAAGAAGGAAGTTGCACAGATAATAACCTGCTGTGAAGAGGCAAAGCTTACAGTTTTAGGGACTTCATATGCTATCTGGGTCGAGACTCCGCCCATGTCCAGAATACCCACTGTCCTCTTACGAAAGATGGTCTCTTTGTTTTCACTGCCCGGCACGTGCACCTCCACAATTGCCTCATCCTCTGTGCACAAGGAGAAGGCAGTGAGAAACAGAAGTGGGGTGGGCATAAAGCAGCATAAAAACTAATAAATAATAAAGTTCACCTCTTTATTAGCAATGCAGATGATTGAAGCTTCACATATGAATGAAACCAACACCACACGCACCATTCACGAATCTCTCTCTCTAAACCCACACCATCAACAGAGGAAGCATGGGAAGGTAATTAAGACCTTCTTAAAATCCAATTCCCAATTAAGATACTTACCATCATCTGTGTGTTCAAATCTTCCAAGAACAAAGTTGATGCCAATCCATGCATACACTCCTACATGCAGAAGAAAACAGATTTCAGGACTATCGGGTACAAAGCATCTTAAAAACAAAGAGGGATGTTTTTGCATGTTATTAAGATACATCACTGCTCATATTTTATTATATAAAATACTTAAACATTCCTGACAAGTTATTCAACTCCTCCCATCAAGGCTATGATAAAAATCCTAATTCACAGAACCACTGAATCTTTCAGGTTGGAAACGACCTTTAAGATCGAGTCTAAGTGTAAACTCAACACTGCCAACGCCACCACTAAACCACATCCTTAAACACCACATCCAGATGGCTTTGAAATCCCTCCAGGAACAGGGATTCCTCTGCTTCCTTGAGCAGCCCCTTTCCAGGGCCTGACAACCCCTTTCCAAGTGCCTGACAACCCCTTTCCACCGCCTGATGTGTAAAGTCCAGACAAAGTACACATTAGCTTTTAGAATCAAAACATCACTCCTTCAGAAACCCTTCTTCCCTGCAAAGTTTCTTCCATTAAGAACATTGTGTCTTATCCTCACCCCTCCCTCCCCAAAGCCAGAGACAATGGACTGGAATTCCTGCTAAACACAGAGAAGCGATGTTCACTGCTAATTAGAACACATTTAGACAAGATCACAGATTATCATCTCCACGTTCCATATGTTGCTGCTGAGGAACAAGGTCTCTCAACTGAATCACATTTTAATAAAGCAACCAAAGAAATCATCCAAGTTGTCCTGTGAAAGTAATAAACACCTCAAAGCTTATTTTCCTAAAGATTATTTAACCTACCTTCCTGTTTCCCTGAAATAACCTCTGCGTGCGAGTCCGAAAAGAGAAAATCAAAGTGCACAGGGATATCGGTGAGCAGATCTTCAAGTATTGCCTTCTGCTGGCTGCAAAATTACATTTTGAAGTGTTAAAAACAGTCAGGCACACCAGGATGGCAATAGAAAATGCTAAAAATCCAACAGCCCACCACCTTTCTGGCAGAATCCTCATGCCTGCGGTACACAGAATATAAAGAGGAGTCTCTTTGTGTTTCGCACGCGGCACGTGTTCGGCAGCAAAGCTCAGGAGTGGAGAAATGTAATCACTGACCTTTTCAGGAGAGCTGGCAAACTCTGAAATGCCTATGGGAAGAGATAAATATGAAAGGGAACCAGCTCAAGGTTGAGTATTTGGAAATACACAACACACAGAGGAGAAACAAACAGCCCCAAAGCCAAACCTGGAAAATCAACTAAAGAAAGAAGGAAATAAGAATGAAGACAGCACTGAATCATTCTCCAAACATTAAACAAACTGTTAGGAAATAACCTATTTATATACATGGTTCAAATAGCTTTATGGGAAGTTATTTATTCACTAAACAAACAGAATCAAGTTATGTGACAACTGAACCAGCAATTGTCCTTGCCACGGAGAAATCTCCCCCTCCTGCTCTCCAGTGTCGTGTTTCAAGCTTTAAATCTGAGCAAAAGCTCTCTGCAAACAAAACCCAAAGAAACCTGAGGCAGGGCCATGCTGACAACTTGTGGTGCAAATGTCCTTCACCCAGACACCTGAAATACAGAGTTGGAAAAAACAAAGGACAGGCAACTACCTAGAAAAATCACACCTACAACGAATTTCTTTCCGGTACCTGGTTTAATCTTCATGACCACTGGTTTCCTGTTCTTGTCTCTCATCTGTTTGATGTCCAACAGATCGTGTGGGTTACCATTGTGCCTTGGCCAACAATACACAAAGATCCTTGAGCCACTGCTGCCACAGTCCACAACGATTCCATAGTTCAGATTGGGGTTGTTTGTATCCGTGGCTTCAGTGTCAGTTACTCTCGCAAGATATCTAGAGGAAAACCAAGCATTGACACTTGGCAATTCAGTTCCAGATGGAAGTTTTTCTCAACATCACACTCTAGCCAGGACAACAGTTTCCATCATAATAATCACATAGTATTCACTACTGTGCTGTTGCTGAAATAAAAATGACATCCAGAAGAATCAAATTCCCAAAACAAATAGCAAGAGCAATTTCCAAATTTATTACACAATATTTTGGTGCCTACACTAAAGCTGGGAAGGAGTTCTTTGTCAGGGAGTGCAGGAATACGATGAGGGGAAAGGGTTTTGAGCTGAAAGAGGAGAGATTTAGATAAGATCTTGGGGAGAAATGTTTTGCTGTGAGGGTGGGCAGGCCCTGGCCCAGGTTGCCCAGAGCAGTGGTGGCTGCCCCATCCCTGGAGGTGTTCAAGGATGGGGCTTGGAGCCCCCTGATCCACTGGAAGGTGTCTCCGCTCTGGACAAACTCTAAGGTCCTTTCCAACCCAAACCATTCTATAATTTTTTGCACTACACTTTTACAGAGCTGCTACAGATACAGAAAATATTAGAAAAGCTGAACTACTCATAAATTAAAATCAACTTAGATAAGGAAAGTTTCATTAAAAATAGCAGGAAGATTCACTCATACATTCTCCCCCACTGCTGTATTTTATAGACACAACCTGTTTTCTCTTTCACATCAAAATTACACTTAAAGCCTCTCCATAAAAGCTTTTTCAGGTCTCACCTGTGGAATCTCTTGTCCCTGTATGCACGCCCATACTTATTGCGGATGACCACCAGGGAGTAGTAAAGCAGAGAGACAGCAGCAGCAAGTACTCCTATCACAACAATCTGTCTCAAAGTGGTGTTGAGGATACGTGGACATCCCACCGGAGAGATGCTGAAGTGCCAAGAAGCAGGAAGCAAACACGAGATGCTGATCCTAAAATTCAGAGAAGATAATTGGCCCAGGTTGCCCAGAGCAGTGGTGGCTGCCCCATCCCTGGAGGTGTTCAAGGCCAGGTTGGATGGGGCTTGGAGCCCCCTGATCCAGTTGAACGTGTTCAGAGGGTTGGAACTGGATGGGCTTTGAGGTCCCTTCCAGCCAAAACCATCCTAGGATTCTCTGATTCTATATTCTGCTTTAGAAATAGACTTTATTACCAAGAAGCACCACAGTGCCTTCTGAAAGAAGCCAAGGGCAAATAGATTCTTCATAAACTTTTCAATTCGCTCTGCTCACGCTCTGTCTTAAGAAAAGCCAAGACTCCGTTCCCACCTCTAAGTTCATCATTAACCACAGATTCACTATTCAATTCCCTGTCTTTCACTCAAGACCTAAAAACTTACCGTGACAGTTCCTTTGGGACCCTTACCTCCCCATTTTGGGATATGGCCAGCAGAGAGAAAGACCAACCGATGTTCGAACATCAGCCGGTCACCTCGGGCTGACAAGGCACATCAACCCTTCTCAAAGCCATGGCTCTTCTGGTCCTGAATTAAAAAAAGAATACATAGATGATCCTCTGGGCAGCACTAGGAAAAGCACTGCCAGCAGGTGGAGGGAGGTGATCCCTCCCCTCTGCTAAGCATCACTTAGGGCACATATGTGGTACTGGATCCAGTTTGGGGCTCCCCAGGTCAAGAAATATGGAGTGAGCCCAGTGTGGGGCCATGAACACAGTGAAGACACTGAAGGAGGATGAGAGGCTGAGAAAGCCAGAACTGTTTTACATGGAGAGGAGAGTCCCATGAATGCCTATCAATATCCAACTGGAAAATGTAAAGAAAGCATGCAGACTCTTCTCTCAACGGTGCCCAGTCACGAGGCATAAACCAAAACAAACAGAATTCTATCTGAACATAAGAAAAAGCAGTGAGGGTCCTGGGACAAGGGAATGGGTTGCTGGGAGAGGTTATGTAGTCTCTATCCTCAAAGCCTGACTGGACACAGTCCTGAGCAACCAGCTCTGGATGACCCTGCCTGAAACACAGCTGTTCACCACCCTACCCGTTACCAAGTCTTGTAATTAATACAGTTTTTAGTTTTCAGAATGCTTAAGGAGATATGAGAAAGTAAGGCACGGCCAGCGGCGCATCTGCTACACGAGGTCCTTACAAACAGAGTATCTTCAGTTCTGCCATCACCTGCAAAGTCAGGCCCCAAAATGCAAACACTCCAGGCATAATAAATCATCAGCAACCTATGGGTTGTAAAAATAATGTGGACACTTCATTACAGTGCTGCACTGTCATTCCAGTCCCACTGCCCTTCCACAGCCGGCTGAACATGAGCCAGCAGTGGCCCAGGTGGCCAAGAAGGCCACCAGTATCCTGGCTTGGATCAGCCCTGGTGCTGCCAGCAGTATGGAAGGGATCAACCCCCTGGACACAGCACTAAGTGAGGCTGCACCTCAAATACTGGGTGCAGTTTTGGGCCCCTCATTCCAAGACCCTGAGGGGCTGTAATGAGTCCAGAGAAGGGAATGGAGCTGGGGAAGGGGCAGGAGCCCAGAGGGTCTGTTATGCCTAGAGAAAGGGGGGCTGAGGGAAAACCTCATTGCTCTCTGCAGCTCCCAGAAAGGGGGTCGTGGTGAGGTGGGTGTTGGTCTCCTCTCCCAAGTAACAAGCAACGGGAAACAGCCTCAAGTTGTGCCAGGGGAGGTTTAGATTGGATATTAGGAAAAACTTCTTCAGTTGAAGAGTAGTGAAGCACTGGCACCGGCTGCCCAGGGCAGTGCTGGAGTCTCCATCCCTGCAGCATTCCAAGAACGTGGCACTTTAGGACATGGCTTAGCAGGAACGGTGGGGTTGGGCTGACAGTTGGACTGCATGAGCTTAGCGGGCCTCAACGATTCAATGAAAAGCACCTGCCCGGGGTTCCACGCAGGGAGGGGCAGGACCCGGAGTCAGGCCCGGCAGGACAAGGCCCGGCGCCCCTCACCTCCGCAGCAGCAACCCCCACAGCGGCTGGGCCTGTCCCGGGAGCCCAGAACCGTCCCCCCCCCCCCACCCCGGCGAGACCCTCCTCGCTGTCACCGGTACCGGTTCCCCCTCGCCCCGCGCAGCCCCCACCGCTCTCACCTCCCGGCCCGCCGCCCGCTCGCCGCGCCACTTCCGGGTCCTGTCGCCGGAAGTGACGCACACACGCACGCAGCGTGGCGGCGTGCGCAGAGGGGGCGTGGGCGGCTTTATTGGGAGCGGGGGCGTGCGCAGAGGGGGCGTGGCCACGGGAAAGGCGGGGCGCGGTTGAGGGAGGGCAGTGGGCGTGGTCAGACCTGGGGGAGTGGCCAATGGTAGCGGTGTGCCTTCGGGTGGGGGGCGTGGCCAAGGCAGACGGGGCGTGGTCACGGCAGAGGCGATGTTATCGCGGAAGGGGGCGTGTCCATAGGCGTGGTTATGATTGGGGGCGTGTCCGTGGGGGCGTGTCCGTGGGGGCGTGGTCATGGGGGCGTGGCCATGGGGGGCGATGGGTCAGTGCTGGCTGTGCCAGCCGGGCATCCTCTTGCTGGTGTCACAGAGAATTGTAAACACCAAAGCGGCACAAACCCACCTAAAACCACATCTTTCAACAGAAATGTGCAGATATAAAAGTGTAAATATTGCATCCTGGGCTGCATCAGGAATAGTGTGGGGAGCAGGACCAGAGGAGTTATCGTCCCCCTGTACTGGGCACTGGTCAGGCCTCACCTTGAATACTGTGTCCAGTTCTGGGCCCCCCAGTTTGGGAAAGATGTCAGGATACTGGAGAGTGTCCAGAGGAGGGCAACGAAGATGGTGAAGGGTCTGGAGCACAAGCCCTACGAGGAGTGACTGAGGGAGCTGGGGCTGTTTAGTCTGAAGAGAGGAGGTTTCAGGGGAGACCTCATTGCTCTCTACAACTCCCTAAAAGGAGGTTGTAGTGGGGCAGGTGTTGGTCTCTTCTCTCAGGTGACCAGGGACAGAACTGGAGGGCAGGGACTCAAGCTTGGTCAGGGAAAGTTTAGACTTGATGTGAGGAAAAAGTTCTTCCCTGAAAGGGTGATTGGTCACTGGAATGGGCTGCCCAGGGAGGGGGTGGAGTCAACGACCCTGGAGGTGTTTAAGGGGAGACTGGATGAGGGACTGAGTGCCATGGTTTAGATGATGGGTTGGTGCTGGTGTTGGGTTATAGGTTGGACTCGATGATCTCAGAGGTCCTTTCCAACCTGATGATACTGTGATACTGTGAAATGCAGAGCCCTGGGGTGTCTGATGGAGCTGGAGTCAGCGTGAGGGCTCAGAGCAGGGAGCAGAGCTCTGCCCAGAGAAGGGTGCTGAGCTTGTCCCATGGGGTGAGTCCTTTCAGGGCTTCCCTGTGTTTGCTCAGCACAGTGGATGTTCAACCAGTGGGCTGGTGGGACCCATCCTGGCATTGCACAGGCTCCACCAGCCACGCAGCTAAAAGCTCATTCAATCTTCATTCCCCCCAAAAGCAGTTGCTGCAGCTCAGGATTCGGGGGAGAACGGCTGCAGGGCAACTGGTTCCCGATGCTGCCGTCACCTCCAGAGATGAAAGCACAAGCAGGAGCATGTCCAAACGGAAAAGGAAAGGCAAAAAGAAGCCAGTGCTGCCACCAAATCACAAAAGCTACCCTAGGATTGGTTTTGCTGAGGGCTGAACGTGGTTTCTGCATCACAAATGAGCCTTTGACCAGGGTTGAGTGTTAGGAAAATTGAAAAAGAAGCTGAAATTGAGAGCTGCCAATAAAACCGTCGCTGCCAGAGCCTGCAGGCAGCACAAAATAGAAGGCCAGGAGGAATGTGCAAGTTGTTTTTGTGCATGTTAATTCTGGCCAGATGGACGCTCTTTGCAGTGGCAGAGAAAATATCAGTTGTTTGTGAATATATTTCATTTCACTGTTCACAGCACCATCAGTGGGAGGGAAAGCTTCCCCCCTGGCTCCTGCTCATGCCAGTGAGACGAGCTGGGATTCTGGCTCGGGTGCTTGGATGAGGAGAGCTCCCAGTGTTTTGCACGGTAGGAGGGTTTCCTCCAAGCACCAAAGGAAGATGAATGTGGTGTTCAGACTGCCTGAGAATGAGAAGGACCAGCTGCTCTCACGTACAGTGGGGAGATGGCATCTCTGAGCCCTTGTACCTGCTACAGAAATACATCATGGAATGGGTTGGGTTGGAAAGGGACATCAAAGCCCATCCAGTTCCACCCCCCTGCCATGGGCAGGGACACCTCCCACTGGATCAGGGGGCTCCGAGCCCCACCCAGCCTGGTCTTGAACACCTCCAGGGATGGGGCAGCCACCACTGCTCTGGGCAACCTGGGCCAGGGCCTCCCCACCCTCACAGCAAAACATTTCTCCCCAAGATCTCATCTCAATCTCTGCTCTTGCAGCTGAAAACCCTTCCCCCTCGTCCTATCCCTGCCCTCCCTGATCAAGAGCCCCTCCCCAGCTTTCCTGGAGCCCCTTTCAGTCCTGGGAGGCTGCTCTAGGTCTCCCCAGAGCCTTCTCCTCTCCAGACTGAACAACCCCAACTCTCCCAGCCTTTCCTCGTACAGGAGGTGCTCCAGCCCTCGGATCATCTCCGTGGCCTCCTCTGGACTCCCTCCAACAGCTCCAGGTCCTTCCTGTGCTCAGGATCTCCAGAACTGGACACAGGGCTCCAGGTGAGGATAAAGCCACAGTGGTAAAACCATTTGGCCCTCCTGGAGAGAGCAGCTTGGTTCAGACCCAGCACCGCAGAGGTCGCAATGTGAGCCGAGGGTATTTGGGCATCGCCCATTTCCAATGGAGAATCCACCTCTACAACCCTCACAGATGGACCACAACACCCTGAGCAAGGTGTGAGCAGGGTGCCTGGCCCCTATCTCGTCGCCCACCCCGCCGCACCCCTCCACGTATCAGCTCGTGGGGAGCACCAGGGTGAGCAGATACTGGAGCAGCTGGGGGCGCGCGGCGGCTGTTGTTGCTGATCAAGGGGGAGCAGCCCAGCTTTCTGGCTGCTGGGGTACAAAGGGGGATGTGGAGGAGGAGGCAAGAGTGACCTCTGGACCCCAGCTGGACTTTTCTTCTTGGATTTTTAAGTTTATTTATTAAATCACCCCTCTTCCCATTTCAAAGCATCCCCTGAGCCAGTGGGAGGTGTCCCTGCCCATAACGGGGGGGGTGGAACTGATGGGCTTTGAGGTCCCTTCCCACCCAACCCATTCCATGGTTCTGTCAACAGGAGTGCAAAGCAAATCAGAGAGAGCTGAGCCCTGATGATGCAGTGGGGTTTGTTCCTACACTAAACCAGCCCAAATCTGAAAACTCAACTGTGCAGCTTGGCCAAAAGCCAGCACGATTTAACTTTTACGCAACCTCAGAGGTGAAGGAGATGTGGATCAAGGAATTTGGCCTGTGGGTTCTGTTTCAGAGCTCACATAATCTGACCTAATTTACCATTACTTCGCTCAATGGATTAATGGAACAGGGAGAGGCCGATGCCCAATGTGTATAATTAAGCCTCCTGTGTTACTTCCTGACTGAACTTTTTTCAACTTGCCTTTCTGGTTTTGAAGCCCCAGGGAAACAATGGGAAAGGTGCAGCACATGCTGCTGGTGCTCTGGGGACTGACTGGGGGGCACTGGGCAGAGGAGGCTGGAAGGTTCCAGGGGGTTTACTGCCTTTGGACATGGATCTCCTCTTTTACTGGGCTTTGTTTCTAGCACTCAGCACAAGCAGAACCAGAAAGGATGGAGACAACCTGGCTCTCGTTCAGGGCCTGTGTTTAAAGCTGAGGATCATAGAATCACAGAATGGTTTGGGTTGGAAGGGACCTCAAAGCCCATCCAGTTCCACCCCAGCCATGGGCAGGGACACCTCCACTGGATCAGGGGGCTCCAAGCCCCATCCAACCTGGTCTTGAACACCTCCAGGGATGGGGCAGCCACCACTGCTCTGGGCAGCCTGGGCCAGGGCCTCCCCACCCTCACAGCACAATATTTCTCCCCAAGATCTCATCTCAATCTCCCCTCTTTCAGATGAAAACCCTTCCCCCTCATCCTGTCCCCTGCACTCTCTGATCAAAAAACCCCTCCCCAGCTTTCCTGGGAGCCCCTTTCAGTCCTGGGAGGCTGCTCTGAGGTCTCCCCAGAGGCCTTCTCCTCTCCATGCTGAACAACCCCAACTCTCTCTGCCTGTCCTCATACAGGAGGTTGTCCAGCCCTTGGATCATCTCCGTGGCCTCCTCTGGACTTGCTCCTTCAGGTCCTTCCTGTGCTCAGGACTCCAGAACTGGACCCAGGGCTCCAGGTGGGGTCTCACCAGAGCGGAGGAGAGGGGCAGAATCCCCTCCCTCACCCTGTTGGCCACGTTTCCTTGGATGCTGCCCAGGATGCATTTGGCTTTCTGGGCTGCAAGTGGACATGGCTGGCTCACGCTGAGCTTCTTACCCACCCATACCCCCGAATCCTGCTCCTCAGGGCTGCTCCCAGTCTCTTCACCCCCCCAGCCTTTATCAATTCTGATGGTTGCCCTGGCCCTCACTGGCATCAAGTAGACCGTGGTTGATCTGTTATCTATAAACCTATTATTCACACACTGGCTATGAAACAAATACCTTGGTAATCTGGAGCACTGCTCTGGTGAGTCGAGGCACAAAGAGATGTTCCGAGTTTGTTCCAGTGCAGGGATTAATGTTCTTGATTTTCCAGTACTGATCTCCCTACCGGTATCTCAACGTGCTCAGCAAAGGCTTAAACCCTGACACTGATTCTCATATTAAGTGGGTCAATTCACCCTGAAGACAAAACAACACCGCTCGCTTGGGTTTATGGTGTTCTCTAAGATAAAGATAAAAAGAGAACTGGAACACATCAGGTTTCCTGGCAGCTCATGGATTCCCACAGCCACCTCTTCCCTGGAGTATCACACAGCGTGCCTGGGTGGGGGAAAACCCTGGTTGATGTCAGGGAGAGCCTTTCTACCAGGGCATCTTTTAGACATTAGGAAGAAATTTTAGACATCAGGAAGCAATTCTTCACCATGAGGGTGGGGAGGCCCTGGCCCAGGTTGCCCAGAGCAGTGGTGGCTGCCCCATCCCTGGAGGTGTTCAAGACCAGGTTGGATGGGGCTTGGAGCCCCCTGATCCTGAGGGAGGTGTCCCTGCCCATGGCAGGGGGGTGGAACTGGCTGGGCTTTGAGGTCCATTCCAATCTAAACCATTCCATGATTCTATTATTCTATGACTCTATGATTCCTCTTCTGAAGTGACACTTCACACCATGCCATTAATGGATACCTTTTCCCTTCCAGAATTAAAAATTACAGTTCCCTGCTGCTGAACCCCTAAAATTAAAATAAATGCCCCTTAATTTGCTGCTCTGTGGCCTCACCCTGTTGGCAATGAAGCAGCATTCCTGCTTCTCACCCCTCATTCATCACCCACGGCTCTGCACCGCTGCTCACAGCCTCGTGATGGTGGCAGCAGGTTGTGAAGAGGATAAAACCCACCCCAACCCAAGGTGTTGCTCAGCTGTTAGAGAACTTGTAGAGGCAGAAAGTGAAAAAAAATGATGTATATGCCACTGGATCTCTTAGATAAGGCACAATTACTGCCGTTCTTAGAAGGTGTCCACCTCCCAGTAGGACACTCCCACCTTATCGGGGTGGGTGCAGCTGTGGTGTCCTGCACCTCCTGCCCAGCCAGGGGTTGTGATAAGCAAAACTGGGTCCTCCTAATCAGCTGTGAGGTGCCAGGCAGATGGATTGGAGGCTGAAGGCGCTTTGGGCAAGGAACTTCTGAGAGGCAGGAGCCTTTCCCTTCATTTTGCAGGTTTTTCTCGTGTGTTGCTGCATTTCTCACTCTGGAGTGTTCCATTTCTGCTGTTGGAAAGCTGTCCCACAGCACAGAGGCCACACGAAGAAGGTTACGTACAAGCCAGGGTCTGATTCGTGGGTGGATTTCGTGGCTCGCAGTGACGCAAGGCGCGTGCAGATTGCGGCCATGTATTTCGCATCGACTTGTCCGGCTGTAAAAGAGCGTTGGCCTCACGGCCTGCAGCCAAACGGTGCTTTTCATGGTGCTCAAAGCTTTGTCCTTCACTGCTTCTCTGCTCTGATGGAGTCTGGAGCTCATGGAGCACCTTAGGGCCCACCAAGCAGTGGTTTTGCCCCGGGTGGCAGCAAGGGAATCATTGCACAGGACCGAGTTGTTTCAAAGGAAGGGTTTGTAAATCGAGTTGAGTTCACTTTGCTGATGACTCTTACTTTCCACGCCAGGCAGGGTTGGCAGGAAACCATCCAAGAGACACAAGCTGTTCCTTTTCCTGCGTGACATGACAAAACCACAAGCCAGACCGGACTCCCTGCCCCACTTTCCCTCCACAAATGATGAGCAATTTTTGTCCTTTCTTTATGAGAACAGGGAAAATCCTTAGTCTGAGCTTCTCTGCCTTGGCATCTCTAACTGTTCTTTGGCATTGGAACAGGTTGCCCAGGGAGGTGGTGGAGTCACCATCCCTAGATGAGTTTCTTAGGGAGATGGTTTAGTAAGGAGACAGGTACAGTTGGACTCGATGATCTCTGAGGTCTTTTCCAACCAGATGATTCTATTCTATTCTATTCTATTCTATTCTATTCTATTCTATTCTATTCTATTCTATTCTATTCTATTCTATTCTATTCTATTCTATTCTATTCTAATCTAATCTCCACTATATCTCTATATGGCCACTGATATGGGTGTGGAGCCTGGAGCAGGAGCAGAAATGATTCCTGATGTCAGTGTCCCCAGGGTTAAAATACAACCTGGGCGTCCCCTGGAAGCAGCACCATATTCCAGACTGATTCATAGTATTTCTTATCAGGGAGCAAGTCCTAAGTTTGTAGGGGAGAGGGCTCATTAAGGTGAGTGACACCGTAATTTCCACACCCTCCTCTGCCCCACCAACAGCACTGGGAGGAGATTGGCTGCTGTTGAGTGTTGTTTGTGGAGTAGAAAACCTAGACAAGCTACGAGGAACAATATTGGAAAGGATTCCCCTTCCAGTTTTCATTCAGGCATTTCCTTCAATCATAAAATCATGGAATGGGTTGGGTTGGAAGGGACCTCAAAGCCTACCCAGTTCCATCCCCCCTGCCATGGGCAGGGACATCTCAAGGCTCCAAGCCCCATCCAACCTGGCCTTGAACACCTCCAGGGATGGGGCAAGCCACCACTGCTCTGGGCAACCTGGGCCTCCCCACCCTCATGGTGAAGAATTGCTTCTTAAGATCTCATCTAAATCTTCCTTCTTTCAGTTTAAAGTCATTCCCCCTCATCCTGTCACTCAAAGCTCTTGTAAATAGTCCCTCCCCAGCTTTCCTGGAGCCCCTTTCAGTCCTGGGAGGCTGCTCTAAGGTCCCCCTGGAGCATTCTCTTCTCCAGGCTGAACAACCCCAACTCTCTCAGCCTCTCCTCCTGTGGGAGGTCCTCCAGCCCTTGGATCATCTCCGTGCAATGGTTAACCTTGATTCCAGCACACTCGACACAAGGGCACCTTCCCAGCAAGGTCAAATTCCAAATTATCCTTCAAAGTGGAACAAAACAAAAATCAGGGCTGTTCCCAGAGTTCTGGGCAACCAAGCTTTTGCCTCCATCTCTTTTGAGTCTGTCAACTGTAATCGGTTTGGGCTGATTTAATGGTGGAACATTGTTCAAAAAACAGGGAAAACAGGAGCTTTTGGGGGTTTGGGGGCATGGGATGAGCTCATTCCTGCTCCAGAGGGGCAGGATTAACGGCTCTGTGGTGAGAGGTGGTGGTCACTGAGGATCCTCCTTCCCAAAAAGCCTTCGCAGGGAAGGGCAGAAAGTTCTCCCTAAGCCTTTCCATGTGATTTTCCTCACTAGGGTTACATGCTTGCACGAGGGCACATGCTTGCACGAGGGTCACACTCGCTTGCACGAGGGGCCACACACTTGCATGAGGGCACATGCTTGCATGAGGGTTGCACTAGCATGAGGGTCACACACTTGCACAAGGGCACGTGCTTGCACGAGGGCCGTTGCTCGCTTGCACAAGGCTCACATGCTTTCACGAGGGGGCACTTGCTTGCACAAGAGTCAC
This sequence comes from Tapera naevia, assembly GCA_033556795.1. Taxonomy (NCBI): domain Eukaryota; kingdom Metazoa; phylum Chordata; class Aves; order Cuculiformes; family Neomorphidae; genus Tapera; species Tapera naevia. Next base: position 405,707 of record JAUMJJ010000117.1, read on the forward strand.
GCTTGCACGAGGGTCACGCTTGCATGAGGGTCACGCTTGCATGAGGGTTGCACTCGCTTGCATGAGGGTCACACACTTGCACGAGGGACACCCACTTGCACGAGGGGGTGCTCGCTTGCACGAGAGTCATGCTTGCACGAGGGTCACACACTTGCACAAAGGTCACACACTTGCACGAGGGGGTGCTCGCTTGCACGAGAGTCATGCTTGCATGAGGGTCACACGCTTGCACAAAGGTCACACGCTTGCACGAGGGTTTGCTCACTTGCACAAGGGTCACACACTTGCACAAAGGTCACACGCTTGCACGAGGGTCACACGCTTTCACTAGGGGGGCGTTCGCTTGCACGAGGGCCACACGCTTGCACGAGGGGGTGCTCGCTTGCACGAGAGTCACGCTTGCACGAGGGTCACACGCTTGCACGAGGCTCACACGCTTACACGAGGGGGTGCTCGCTTGCACAAGGGTCACACGCTTGCACGAGGGTCAGACGCTTGCACGAGGGTCGCTCGCTTGCACGAGGGTCACACGCTTGCACGGGCAGCGCTGCCACCCCCGCACTCCGCGCGCCCCACGGCCGTCCCGCCCCCTCTCTCCGGCACAGCCAATCACTCCCCCATCTCCACCGCCTCTCCTCGCTATTCGCCCACGACCCTGCCAATCAACTACGCCGTGCCGCGCCCCCTCCCCAGAGGCCCACAGGGGCGGGCGTGCGGCGCCTCTTCTTCCTACTGGCGGGCGCGGGGCGGGGGGGGCGGGGCGATCGGCGGCCGCCTCGCCTCTCTATTGGCTGAAGCGGGAGGGGCGGGGCGCTCCGGTTGGTTTGCAGGGAGGAGCGGGGGGGGGGGATGGCGCCTGGCTATTGCGGATGGAGGGATGGGCGTGGCTAGCGGCGGGGCCTCCGCCAAGCTATTGGCTGAAGTGCAGAGGGGCGGGGCGAACGGCGGGCACCTCGCGTCGCTATTGGCTAAGGCGCGGAGGGGCGTGGCGGGAAGCGGCTTTAAAGTGCGGGCGGGGCACCGGGAGCCCCCGGTCTTCCCCCCCCCCCGCCCGGTGCCTCGCGCCGCGATGGAGCTGAGCTGCGGAGTCGGGGGCGGTGCGGCGGCACCCCCGGGGCCCGGGCCCCCCGCTGCAGCCCCCGTGGAGAGCGAGGAGTACGAGAGCCTGCCCAGCGGCGCCTCGCTCGGCACGCACATGGTGGCCGGGGCGGTGGCGGGCGTCATGGAGCACACGGTCATGTACCCGGTGGACTCGGTCAAGGTGCGGGAGGAGAGCAAAGCGGTACCGGGGATGTGCGGGGGCGGGGGGGGCTCTGTGTGTGTGTGTACAACCGGTAACGGGCGTGCAACCGGTAACGGGGTGCGACTGGTACGCGGGTGTGTAAGCGGTGTTGGGGGTGTGCGGGATGTGGGTGCAACCGGTACCCGGGGTGCAAACGTTACCGGGGAGTGGGTGCAGTCGGTGGTCAAGGATGCAACCGGTACCGGCAGCGTGCGGGGGCTGTGGGCAACTGGCACCGGTGCTTTCGGTGCAACCGGTACCAGGGGATGTGCGGGATGTGTGTGCAACCGGGGGTTGCAAGCGTTACCGGGGAGTGAGTGCAGTCGGTGGTCAAGGGTGCAACCGGTACCCGGAGTGCAACCGGTACCGGGGAGTGAGTGCAGTCGGTGGTCAAGGGTGCAACCGGTACCCGGAGTGCAACCGGTACCGGGGAGTGAGTGCAGTCGGTGGTCAAGGGTGCAACCGGTACCCGGAGTGCAACCGGTACCGGGGAGTGAGTGCAGTCGGTGGTCAAGGGTGCAACCGGTACCCGGAGTGCAACCGGTACCGGGGAGTGAGTGCAGTCGGTGGTCAAGGGTGCAACCGGTACCCGGAGTGCAACCGGTACCCGGGGTGCAAGCGTTACCGGGGAGTGAGTGCAGTCGGTGGTCAAGGGTGCAACCGGTACCGGGAGTGCAACCGGTACCCGGGGTGCAAGCGTTACCGGGGAGTGAGTGCAGTCGGTGGTCAAGGGTGCAACCGGTACCGGCAGCGTGCGGGGGCTGTGGGCAACTGGCACCGGTGCTGGCGGTGCAACCGGTACCAGGGGATGTGAGGGAGGTGCGTGCAGCCGGTCCCCGGGGGTGCATGGGCAACCGGTATCGGGGATGTGCAGGGTGTATGTGAAACCGGTATTAGGGGGTGTGCGGGCAGTCGGTACCGGGGTGTGTGTGTGCAACCGGTACCAAGAGCACAACCGGTACCGGGGGTGCGGGGCTGGGCTGGCACGAGTGGGGCAGCACGCGTTGGGGGGCTTGAGGGGGTGGGTGGGTGAGGGGTGTCGGGGTGCAAGCAGGAGTTAAGTGTGCAAGGGGTGTCCGGATGCAAGTGGGGGAAAGTGTGTAGGGAATGTTGGGGTGCAAGAGGAAGGGGAGTTGGAGGGGGTGTCAAGTGCAAGCTGGGAGCACAAAGAGTGGGGTACGAGGGGTGCTGGGGTGGAAGCAAGGGGAAGGTGTAGCCAGGGTGTCATGGTGCAAGTGTGCAAGGTGTTGGGGTGCAAGGGGTGTTGGGGTGCAAGCAGGGGGTGCAAGGGGTGTTGGGGTGCAAGGAGGGGGTGAGGGTGCAAGGGGTGTTGGGGTGCAAGCAGGGGGTGAGGGTGCAAGGGGTGTTGGGGTGCTCTCAGCTTGGGGAATGTTGCTCGGGGAGCAGAGTTGTACCAGGCTGTTGAGGGATGCAAGGAGGTGCTGGGGTGTGGATGGTCCCCAAGGTGTCACCTCCAACGACTCCGATGGCAGCTGGAGCTTTGGTCCCACCCTGGACCTGTCCCGGGGCAGCCCCTGCATCCTCAGCCCTGGTGAGCTTTGCGCAACCTGCGGTGCAAAGGTGTGTGCTGGGCCTTGCTGCAGCAAGCAAAGTCCTCATGCTGCACCCTGGGGTAGGAGATGCCACAAGTGCCCTCCTGCTGTGGGGCTGGGACCCTCCTTGGGCAGCTTTTCCCTCTTGGAATGTTGGAATCCCAACTGGGATAGGATGGTCTGTCTGTCTGCACGCCAGGATGGCTGCAAGTGGTGTGAACTTCACCTTTGACCTCCTTACCCCATGGCAGTGGTGGCTTTGTGAGGATTAGGGTTTATAGAGAGGCTTGTGGCTTCAGATGTCCCAGTGATGGTTGGGGTTTGATGCAGATGAGGTGCTGAAGACTAATGTAGGAGTTAGGCCAGGGGTTACGCACGAGGGAAGACTTCACAGCATCATCAGCGTGGTAGGAAGCATCACAAAAGGTATTTCCTCCTCCTGCCCTGCCAGCGTGCAGCTCTGGTGGCTTAAAAAGAGATAAAATAAGGCTGGGAAAAGCCATAAAACAGAGAAAATAAGGTCAGAAAAAGCCAAACTCCCTCACTATTGATGGTGCTGAGAGATCCTCCATGGTCTGGTTGTGAAAGACTGCAAGCAGATGCTCTAATTTCTCCTCTTTTCCATGCAGGACTCCCTGAAAGTAGAGAGAGGAGAGGAAATGCCTTTGCTTTGAGGCACTGGAGGGCTCGCTGTGATAAGCCCTCAAAGGCAATATTCCAGGCTTTTTTGCTCTTGTTTTCCCTCTGGGTCTGTGCCTGCTGGCCCTGGCGTGTAGGTCTGGGCTGCTCTGCGAGGTCTGTGCCCACCCCGAGTGGTTCCTTTTCCAAACAAGCCCAGTGGTTTCTGCCAAGTCACGGTCGGAGCAGCTCGTGTCGTCACTCTGGACTTTATGGTGTTATTTAAGAGGGCATTTCCTCTGCGGGGGAAAAAGGGAGAGGGAGAAAACGAAAGTTGTGCTTGGTTTCCCGGAGCTGGGAGGTGCTTTGTAGGAAGGTAAAAGTGCTGAGCTCACAGAGCTGTGAATTCCCAGCTTGCTCCCTGTGCTAGGAGAGAGCCAGGATGATGCCTTGTGCTGGGAATAATCCCAGTGGAGGTGTTTGGAAGCAGAAAAAATACTCTGGCTGGTGGCTGGCTGTGGGGAAACTGCAGAGCAAGGCTGATGTTGGGGTTGGGGTTGTTCAGCCTGGAGAAGAGAAGGCTCTGGGGAGACTTTAGAGCAACCTTCCAGGACTGAAAGGGGCTCCAGGAAAGCTGGGGAGGGGCTCTTGATCGGAGAGTGCAAGGACAGGATGAGGGGAAATGGTTTTGAGCTGAAAGATGTCCCTTCCAAACACAAGCATTCCATGATTCTATGAAATCTCCTGCTCCTCTGATGGGCACTTGCTGTTGGTCCATGCCTATTCTCTCCATCTGATAAGGGAGAAGGTGAGAAGTGACCCCAAAAGGCCTTTTTTTGTAATGAGAGTAACCAAACACTAATTAAGCTTGTCAGAGCAGCTGTTTTTAATTTACAATGGGAAATGTGTCACTCTCCTCCTACAGAAAAGCAGCAAAGCTCCTTCCTTAGTGTCACTTTCTGGATAATGATTGCTGGGATCTGTCACGGCCGAGCAGAACCTGTGGAGGAGGCAGGAGGTTGTGGATGTTTGCAGAAGGAGGCATTTCGGGCACCTGGGTAGGCTGTGCTGTAGGAGAAATGTTTTGGATGCAGCAAATAATTTCCTTTCAAAGAGAAACTGAAAACGTTTGGATTTAGGGGATTGTACAATTGCACAATTTCTGAGCTTGCTGAGGTCAGGGTAGGACAGGCTGTGGTGCTGTTGTCCTGTTGAGGTGAGTCAAGGCAAGCAGCTGAAACAGTGCCCTGTAGACCTCAGGAATGTGGAGGTGCTGTTGGTGTGAGGCAAGATGTGCTGGGATGTGATGAAGGATGTAAAATAGTGATGCACGTGCCCATCATCCCTCCTACAGCACCTGGCTGTGATTGCCCTGCTGGAACCTAAAGTGTTGAGTTGTATGGCCAGTATTGTGCTGTGGTGTTGCTGTTTCAGAGGGGAAATCACAGAACCATGGAAGGGTTTGGGAAGAGACATCAAAGCCCACCCAGTTCTACCCCCTGCAACGGGCAGGAACACCTCCCACTGGATCAGGGGGCTCCAAGCCCCATCCAACCTGGCCTTGAACACCTCCAGGCATGGGGCAGCCACCCTGGGGCTTCTCTGGGCAACCTGGGCCAGGGCCTCCCCACCCTCATGGTGAAGAATTTCTTCCTGATGTCTCATCTAAATCTTTCTCTTTCCAATTTAGTCATTCCCCCTCATCCTATCACTACTTGCCCATTTATTAATGCATTACAGGTTGTGTTTTACCAACTGAAGCTGCATCTGGAGGCTTGTGATGATGATTTGCTTGGTGTCTTTTCCTTCCCATTGTTTTCCTTCTAATGGTAAAGACCTTGCAGCTTCTACTACATGTTGAGTTGTGTCTTGCCCACTGCTGTGAACTGAAGGGTTTTAGCTTTGAGCTGATGGTGTTTCTCATAGTGCTTAGGCTCATTTTGCTTTGTAGCTGCTGAAAGCACAGCTGTCCTGGTGAACCTGATCAGTCTCCAGTTTAGAGATCAGAATGTCAAGGTTTTGTTGCTGAGAACTCCCCTGGAGCCTCCTCCCTCCTCTTAAGTCATTGGGTGGCTTTTTACCTGGTTTGCCAGGGCAGGGAAAGGAGCTGCCTTGAGGATGTGAAGAGCAGCTCTTGTCCTCACCTGGGAACTTGTTGCTGAGGTGAGACAGCTCAGTGAGAAACTGGAGATGGAGGTCTTGAACCTCCCTTCCTTGCAGCAGGTGGCCCTTGCACTAATGACCAAGTCCTTGCTCCAGCCCTGTCCACACTGCAGTCCTTGAAAACCTGAACCACTCCTAACCATGCAACAGGACATCTGTAAGTTGGCTTTGCTGTGGCTGTGCATGGATCCTCATGGATGTAGATCCTGTAACGTAGTGGGAAATCCTGGGGTGAAGGGTAGGAGAAACATCTAGACTCCTGGAATCACTGAGGTTGGAGAAGACCTCTAAGCACATCCAGTCTAACCTCCAGCCCAGCCCCACTGTGCCTGCTAAACCATGTCCTGAAGTGCCATGGCCACAGGTTCTTTGGCCCCCTCCAGGGATAGAGGCTCCACCACTGTCCTGGGCAGCCTGGGCCAAGGCTTCACCACTCTCTCAGTAAAGAAGTTCTTCCTGATATTGAACCTAAACCTCCCCTGGTGCAACTTGAAGCTATTTCCTGTCATCTCATCACTTCTTACTTGGGAGAAGAGCCCAGCACCCACCTCACCACAACCTCCTTTCCGGGAGGTGCACAGAGCACTGAGGTCTCCCCTCAGCCTTCTCCAGGCTAAACAGCCCCAGGTCCCTCAGCCACTCTTGGAACCCCTGTTCTCCAGCCCCATCCCCAGCTCCATTCCCTCCTCTGGATGTGCTCCAGCCCTTCAATGTCCTTCTTGGAGTGAGGGGCCCAAAACTGAACCCAGCATTCCAGATGTGGCCTCATCAGTGCCAAACCCAGCACCAACCTGCATCTGTGATGCTGGAGAAGGGAGTAGAAAGGAAAGGAGGACAAGGACAATGGAGTTTGGGAGTGATGGACCAGGTGGTTTGCTGGCCAGAGCTTGGACAGTCAGCTGCGGGTGGCCTGCCTCGTGCAAGCAGACTTTGGAACTTCTCTGCTTGTACCCAGGGTGTTGAAAGCACACAAGTATGAAGATGTCAGATGAGCTCCTCTGAGCTGTTTTACTGTGGTTTATTTACACTTTGGGGTTCTAGATGCTTGGGTTTGGTGGTGGGAGGTTCTGCATCCTCCCTGGTCTGGGGGAGCAGTTGATCCTGCTTAAGCTGATAACGTTGGGATGATGGAAGGTCACAGCTAACCTGTTTGACCCCACACTCCCCTCCTGTGGGGCTTTCAGACATGGTGGGTACCACACCAGGTATGTTGCTTGGCTGGGGATGTGCTTGAGCTGCAAACAGCCCAGCACAACAAAACTAGAGGGGATTCAGAGCTTGGGTGTTGCGATAGCGAAGGGTTCTCTGGCCAGCAGGGTCCAACCAAGTGGCTGCTTATTTCCTGGTAGAAGCATATTGTGCTCTCCACCGACGTGGTTGTCCATCACATGAATGTGCAGCTGAACTTTGTGAAAGCATGCCCTGTTCAGACAAAAAACCCTCACAAAAGCAAATTACATCTGAGCTTGTTTGTACAGCGGTGTCAAACCGGTGACCCTTTGCGAGAGCACACGAAACCAGAGAGCAGCCTCTTGTTAGCAAAACAATTCTAGATAGAAAATGACCCCAGACTACTCCTGGCAGCAGAAAGAAGGGGTGGGAAGGCTGGAACCAGCATCTGCTGCTCCACAAACTGCAGGTAACCTGGTGCACCTGAAGCTGTGACTTTGGGTGTTGTTTCTCGTGCTCCGAGACTACCAGGATGCTTGTGGTTGTTGATGCACTTTGTGGCCCTTATGCAATGAGGATTAATCTTAAGTAGGTGGAGAAGTATTTTTTGGCTGGTGAACAGGGAGGTGAGGCTCCTGGAGGAGGTTCCTGGCTTTGGTTTGGTGGCAGGAGCTGGAGGGGAGGTAAGGACTGCATAGCTGGTAGCAAATCATCACTGTTCACACCACAGTAAACTTAACATGGGTGAAATGGAGCTGAACCTGTTTCCAGCTCTCTGCCTGTTGTAGCAGCTGCGTAGGAGAGCCTGGTTTTGGTGACTCTTTGGGCTGTTTGTCGTGTTTGTGTCCAGAGCTTTAATGAAAGGTGTAAACTTGTGGACCTGGAGGGGATGGTGGTGATATGAAACACAGGGTGTGTGGATCGAGTGGGTACAAAACACTTACTGCTCACTCTGGGTGTGGTGTGAGCCTTAGAACCCCTCTAGAGTGGCTCAGCTGATAAATACTCATTTTTATTCTTGTTTATCCCTTCTCGTGTGATTCTCAGTCAGGGTGGAGATACTTGGATTGAGGGGGGAGGCTCTGCCCCTCTGCTCTGGTGAGACCCCACCTGGAATCCTGTGTCCAGCTCTGGAATTCCCAACAGAGGAAGGATATGGAGCTGTTGGAGAGAGTCCAGAGGAGGCCACGGAGATGATCCAAGGGCTGGAGAGCCTCCTGTAGGAGGACAGGCTGAGAGAGTTGGGGTTGTTCAGCCTGGAGAAGAGAAGGCTCTGGGGAGACCTTAGAGCAGCCTCCCAGGGGTGAAAGGGGCTCCAGGAAAGCTGGGGAGGGGCTTTTCACAAGGGCCTGGAGTGACAGGATGAGGGAGGAATGGATTTAAATTGGAAGGGGGAAGGTTTAGATTGGATATTAGGGAGAAATTCTTCATGATAAGGGTGGGGAGGCCCTGGCCCAGGTTGCCCAGAGCAGTGGTGGCTGCCCCATCCCTAGAGGTGTTCAAGACCAGGTTGGATGGGGCTTGGAGCCCCCTGGTCCAGTGGGAGGTGTCCCTGCCCATGGCAGGGGTTGGAACTGGATGGGCTTTGAGGTCCTTCCAACCCAACCCATTCCAGGATTGCCTTTCTGATGAGGTGACGCTGCTGCGTGTTTAAATTATTCCTGCTTCGAAGGCCTCCCAGCCGTGGAGTGGGGTGAGATTGAATCTCCTGGGGTCAGGTCTGCAGGCTGAAGGAGGGCCTTCAAGTTGGAACTAGCAGAGTGAGGTAACAACAAGCCCCAAAGCCCAGCTGGATGTGAGCAGCTTGGCAGCGCGGGGTCACGCTGAGTCACGCTGCCGGCGAAGCGGCTGCTGGGAGGTTCTCTGGGGCATCGCAAAATCCAGCCCCTCCTGAGGAGCATCCGTGGGACAGGGAGGTGCAGAGACCCATGGAGGGGTTTCAAGACCCTAAGACTCAGCAGGGGCTGAAAGCTGTTTAAAGCCTGGTTTTCAATTCCAAGATAATTCAAGGCTTTTGCTGTCTTTACAGGATGTGTTTTGGGGGACTTTGGGTTTATTTCCAGTGCTGTTCATAGGTTATGATGGATTTAGTGCTCTGGAACAGGGATTTGGTTGGGGCCACCAAATCCCCCAGTGAAGGGTGATGCCTTGTCATGGCTGATGCTTAAGTCTGAAATCCAGCTTGCTGCTGCCTTCAGTCACTTTGCAAATGGAATTCCTGGGCACTTATTCTTAGAATATTTACTACAAATGCAATAATTTGTTTGGCTCAGCCTCAGGTGTTGCTTTGCTGCTTTCATAGCTTGGTTTTATTATAGGGTTATGGGATGGTTTGGGTTGGAAAGGACCTCAAAGATCACCCAGTTCCAACCCCTGCCATGGGCAGGGACACCTCCCACTGGATCAGGGGGCTCCAAGCCCCATCCAGCCTGGCCTTGAACACCTCCAGGGATGGGGCAGCCACCACTGCTCTGGGCAACCTGGGCCAGGGCCTCCCCACCCTCACAGCAAAACATTTCTCCCCAAGATCTCATCTCTGTCTCCCCTCTTTCAGCTCAAAACCCTTCTCCCTCATCCTATCTCTGCACTCCTTGATCAAGACCCCCTCCCCAGCTTTCCTGGAGCCCCTTTCAGCCCTGGGAGGCTGCTCTAAGGTCTCCCCAGAGCCTTCTCCTCTCCAGACTGAACAACCCCAACTCTCTCACACTCTTATACTGGGTTAAAGTCCAGAATTCAGCTCTAATCTCTTTGCTGATTTCAGAAAGTGCACGTGAATGGGGGCTTTTTCATTTGCTGGTAACTGGACTGGTTTAAGGACTCGAAGGTCCAACCCTGAAACACTTTTATTGGCTTAACCTTCCCTGAAAGCTGAGCTGTAGTATTACCTGCTGGCTAATTGCTCAAGTAAACTGATAAGCTCCAAGGGAAGTGTGGAGGTGGCACAGACAGTCCTTGCTTCTCCAAGGGCCCTTGAATCTCTGCCAGGGACTGAGCTGCTCGTGTGGCTTTGCCTGGGTGGGGCAGCACTGGTGTCTTGTGGTGCCAAACTGGGGGAAGCTTTGTTCTGGAGAGCTGGGGAGGGGCTCTTGATCATGGGGTGCAGGACAGGATGAGGGGGAAGGGTTTTGAGCTGCAAGAGAGGAGGTTGAGATGAGATCTTGGGGAGAAATGTTTTGCTGTGAGGGTGGGGAGGCCCTGGCCCAGGTTGCCCAGAGCAGTGGTGGCTGCCCCATCCCTGGAGGTGTTCAAGGCCAGGTTGGATGGGGCTTGGAGCCCCCTGATCCAGTGGGAGGTGTCTCTCACAGCAACTGGCTGGGTTTTGAGGTCCCTTCCAGACCATTCCATGATCCTAATATGGGTGTTGCTGCTCACGGAGGGGGGAGAAGCATCCTTCCTGTCAAACCTGAATGACCTCTTTACTGCAATTCTCAAGCTTCTCCTTGAAAGAGCATTGGTTTTATGGAGCCTGCTGAAGGTTACTAAACACCACTGTGGCTGTGCCCTTTCCCAGGAGCCTTCTCTGTGTTTTGAGGCTGCAAACCAAACCCTTCATCCCTACAGACTTGTTTTGGTGTGATGGGTGTATCAACCTTGTTGCAGACCAGTGGGACTTGTGGGCTGCTCAGCAGGAGAAGCCAGAGCTCTCTGCATCTTGATGCTTTAGATTGGCTTGGTCTTGACATGGTTGTAGAGGTTTAAGCCCTACCTTTGTCTCTCCCATCGATGGTGGGAGGTGGCTCTGAGGTCTACACCCTACAAACACCCATTGCAGGTTGGAGTCATCATTGCAAGGGCTTTGAGTGTTGCTGCTGTGATGGCATCAGCCTGGAATAAGCCAAAAGCAGTTGTTTTTTTTTTTCCCCATGGTGCATAATTGAGTTTAATGGGATGCTTTGGATGCCCAGAAGCTTTGGCAGCCTTCAAAACTTTATGAAAGAAGAGCCCATCGAGGACTATTGAGCAAATGTGCAGATGAGACCTTCTGGCTCAGGACATTGGTGGCTGCAGGGCACCAGGAGCTGGAAGGGAAGACAGCAAAGGGTGGCTCTGTGCTCTCCAGGCTGCTGGGAGACAGCCACCCACTGGGTTGTCATCTTCTCCATGCAGGAGAATGAGGTGACCTTCCCCTGTCTCACCTTCTGAGGGGGGAAATGACTGCAGGAACCCCTTTTTCTCAGCTTGCCCTTCTAGGAAATGCATTTCCCAATCGAGCAGGTTAACCCAGCACACCAAGTGTCAAAAGCAGCTGAGCAACGGCTGGAGAAACAAGCTGGGGCAGAGACAGGAGTGTTGAAAGCAAGGGGCAATTAAAAACCTAACTGTATTTCTTCACTGGAGCCTTTTGAACAGCTTGGTTAGCTTAATTCCCTGGACTTGCCTGGCAGGAACAAGGGCAGAGGTTACAATTCCCTTTGTCTGAGCAGCCTCGTAATGTTTTGGTGTTGCAATGGGAGAGTGGAGTTAATCTTGCTCTGTCTGGCAGGTGAAGTGTGGATAAATGGTGTTGTGGCCCAGGCAGGGAATAAATTATTGACCCCTCTAAACAATCTTGTAGACATTAGGAAGAAGTTCTTCACGATGAGAGCGGGGAGGCCCTGGCAGAGGTCGTCCAAGGGGAGTTGAGGTGTTCAAGGCCAGGTTGGATGGGGCTTTGAGCACCCTGATCCAGTGGGAGGTGTCTGGTTGGAACTGGTTGGGCTTTGAGGTCCTGTCCAACTCAAACCATTCTTTAACTCTACGGCTTGTGCTTGTTGCATTAAAGATGGGTAACTGAGGCCTCTCCCTTCGTGTGCTTTGTTGCAGACAAGGATGCAGAGCTTGCAGCCGGACCCCAAAGCCCAGTACAGGAGCGTGTACGAAGCTCTGAAGAAGATTGTCCTTACAGAGGGTATCTGGAGGCCTTTACGTGGGATTAATGTCACCATGCTGGGGGCTGGCCCTGCCCACGCAATGTACTTTGCCTGCTATGAGAAAATGAAAAAGTCTCTAAGTGATACTATCCAGCACGGAGGAAACAGCCACTTGGCCAATGGTATTTTGGGGGCTTTCTGCATCAGGAATAAAAAGCTTGCAGTTAACAGCCTGTCCCTTGCTTGCTTTGCAACGCTGAGCCTGGCATCCTTCGCTGTGCTCTGCTCCTGGAAGATCTGCTGTAGGCAACCTGTGGTTAGACCCAAGCTGTAAATCCCTCTCTGGGAAGGATGCAAATGTAACCCCAGTTTTTTGCAGGTCTTGGCACCCACTTTGGGAGAGCTGGAGAGGCAGGGGGGGAGTCAAAAGTGGTACCTGCCCTCTAGTTGAGTGCTTCATGCTGGTCACCAGCTCCTCTGAAACCTGTGCTTTGGCTACCACTTGGTAGATCTCTCTTCCAGAAGGTCTTGAGCTGGTGTTGGAGGTCTTTGCTGCAGTAGCATCTTGCCAAGGATTCAGAGGTGTGATAGGACGTGGAGAGAGGCTCTGAAGGAGCTTCTCCTGGAGTGTTTGTTTCAAGTAGGCTCTTCTGTTCCCTGGGGGAAGCTAGAGAAGCTCCTTATGTACCCACCAAGCAAGGGGTTGGGTGTCCTACCCTCAGCACTGAGAAGCTGCATGTCTTGCATGGGGCAAGGCAGCTGTGCTCGTGGCTTCCTGTCCACATCTGGTGTGCTCTGTGCCACCCAGAAGATCACAGGTGGCTGGGCTGGCCGTGGGCCAGCAGTGGAGAGTCCTTCCTGACCTGAAAGCCCTGATGGAAATGCTTTAACGTGCTCCAAGGCCCTGCTCTAATCTTCTGTGCTGCATCTTTCATCTCAAATTGTTCCAGCACAAGTAGTCAGTGCATGGTACAGGAGGTATTCAGGTGCTGTCACAGGCTGCTGCTTCTGGATTTGTTTGAAGGCATCATCTAAACCTCTTGAGGTTTGCAGTACAGGTCGTTCCACGTTGTCTCCAAGGGAGATGCACTTCGTCCTCTGTGTGTTCATGAGCTTTGCTAAAGACTTTGCTTTTAGGTGCAGCAATACAGGGGAAGGGTGAGAGAATTGGGGTTGTTCAGCCTGGAGAGGAGAAGGCTCTGGGGAGACCTTAGAGAACCCTCCCAGGACTGAAGGGGGCTCCAGGAAAGCTGGGGAGGGGCTCTTGACCAGGGAGTGCAGGGAGAGGATGAGGGGGAAGGGTTTTGAGCTGAAAGAGGGGAGATTGAGGTGAGATCTTGGGGAGAAATATTTTGCTGTGAGTGGGGTGGGGAGGTCCTGGCCCAGGTTGCCCAGAGCAGTGGTGGCTGCCCCATCCCTGGAGGTGTTCAAGGCCAGGTTGGATGGGGCTTGGAGCCCCCTGATCCAGTGGGAGGTGTCCCTGCCCATGGCAAGGGGGTGGAACTGGATGGGCTTTGAGGTCCCTTCCAACCCAAACCATCCCATGATTCTATGGGTGCTGAAAAACCTTCTGAGTGAGCCACCAGGGACGTTACAAAAGGGCTTGTGCAGAAGATTTCTGCCTGGTCCTTGTTGTGATGTGACAGTGGGAATCTGCCACGGCAGTCTCTTGGCTCAGCCAGCTCCGTTGAGGGCGTGTGGTATCTTTCTGCCTTGCTGCTTTGTGCTGCTGGTGCTCCCTGGGTTTGCCTTTCAAGTAGCTACAGGCTCTCAGCACCAGCAAGGCTGAATTGCTGTGTTAATGAGAAATGACCAAAAGTCATCTGAGCAAGAGAGAATTTGAGATGGAAACCTACATCAAAGGAGAAGGTGTGGCTCGAGAGGCCCATCCTGCTGCAGAATCATTAACGGTTGGCTGGATGCTTGCAGAGTCTGTGCAATTAGTGTTTAAAATTAGATGGAATAAATGGATGAAAATGGGTAATTAGGGATGTGCTGAGCTGGGTCTAAACATTGCTCATGTCTCAGTCCAGCACAGGCTGAGTGAAGCTGGTGGTGTCTTGTGTAGGCAAAGCCTTGTGAGATGCTGTAGGGATTAGCAAAGGTGATGGCTGTGATCCTGGGAGCGGATTCTGGTTTCAATCAAGCTGCTCTGGCTGGGTTTTCCTTGTACTGGGAATGATCTGTTGCTGGGTGCTTCCTTGGGCTTGCAGCAGGTACCTGGTGGCATGCAAGGCTGCCTTGCACCATCGCTGGTGGCATCACCTGAGCAAACCCCTTGGCTTCTGAATCTTCCTCGCTGAAGGATGCTCTTGTGCCTTGCAGGTATAGCTGGGAGCGTGGCCACGCTGCTCCACGACGCGGTGATGAATCCTGCTGAAGGTAATGCCCTGTGCTCTTGGGAAGTGCAGCCTCTCCTTAGCTTGGGAAGACACCCAGGGCACCCAGATCCTTCTCAGCACTTGGAGGCCTTTCCTTTAGTGCCTCTGCCTGGCTTTTAATGAGCTCCAACAGACCGTGTAAAGGGAAACCAGGAAAACATTTCTCCCCAAGATCTCATCTCAATCTCCCCTCTTTCAGCTCAAAACCCTTCCCCCTCATCCTCTCCCTGATCCAGAGCCCCTCCCCAGCTTTCCTGGAGCCCCTTTCAGTCCTGGGAGGCTGCTCTAAGCCTCTCTTGTCAGTGGAAGTTGTTCCATTTGTTTTCTCAAGTGCTGTACAGTCTTTTAAAAGGAGACTTTTAAAGAAAATGTAGATTTAATCACCCTCTGTCCTCTTGGCATGTCAGTGTTTCTGCACAGCAGCTCTGCCTCCTCACAGATGCACCAGGGGGTCCTTACCTGAGGTCTTGGTGCCTTTCTAGCTAGAACTTAAGGTTCCATAAATAAGTTTGAGGAGCACATTAGCCTGTGGAAGTGGAGAGCTGTCAAACTGGGGCTGAGCCCTGACCTGCTTCCCTCACTGCTCGAGTTGAGCTTGTTGGGGGGCACAGGACAGGGTGGGGGAAGCAGAGGATTTATAAAAGTCTTTTGATGAGCACCTGTAGATGAGAACCTCATCCTTACTGTGCCTGCTAAGAGTTGGGACTTGGAAGAAGGGGTTGAGTCTGGGGGACTGGGTTGATGGAACAGGGTTGGGACTGGGTGGGTGGAATGGGGTTGGGACTGGGGGGACTGGGTGGGTGGAAGGGGGTTGGGTCTGGAGGACTGGGTTGGTGGAACAGGGTTGGGACTGGGTGGGTGGAAGGGGGTTGGGACTGGGGGGACTGGGGTGGGTGGAAGGGGGTTGGGACTGGGGGGACTGGGGTGGGTGGAAGGGGGTGGGGACTGGGGGGACTGGGGTGGGTGGAAGGGGGTGGGGACTGGGGGGACTGGGGTGGGTGGAAGGGGGTGGGGACTGGGGGGACTGGGGTGGGTGGAACGGGGTGGAGACTGGGGGGACTGGGGTGGGTGGAACGGGGTGGAGACTGGGGGGACTGGGGTCAGGGTTGGTGGAACGGGGTTGGGTCTGGGTGGTGGAATTGGGTGGGGTCTGGGGTCGGTGGAACGGGGTTGGGTCTGGGTGGTGGAATTGGGTGGGGTCTGGGGTCGGTGGAACGGGGTTGGGTCTGGGTGTTGCAATGGAGGTTGGGTCTGGGGGACTGGGTGGGTGGAACGGGGTTGGGTGTGGGGGTCGGTGGAACGGGGTTGGGTCTGGGTGTTGCAATGGAGGTTGGGTCTGGGGTCGGTGGAACGGGGTTGGGTGTGGGTGTTGCAATGGCCAGGAAAGCTGTGCTTTGTGCAATGAGTCTTTCTCTCCGTGCCTGGTGCTGCCTGCCCTGCTGCCCCTCGCGGTGGCCGTCGCCTGGCCCAGTGGTGAAGCAGCGGATGCAGATGTTCAACTCCCCCTACAAGTCCGTCCTGGCGTGTGTAAGGACAGTGCAGAAGACAGAGGGCTTCGGTGCCTTCTACCGCAGCTACACCACCCAACTCACCATGAACATCCCCTTCCAAGCCATCCACTTCATCACCTACGAGTTCATGCAGGAGCAGATCAACCCCCGCCGCGACTACAACCCTCGGTCCCACATCGTCTCCGGTGCCGTCGCGGGGGCTGTGGCCGCCGCCGCCACCACTCCTCTGGATGTCTGCAAGACCCTGCTCAACACCCAGGAGAACACGGCCTTGAGCTCTGTGAACATCAGTGGGCACCTCTCGGGCATGCTCAACGCCTTCAAGACTGTCTACCAGCTGGGGGGCGTCGCGGGGTATTTCCGAGGGGTGCAGGCGCGCGTCATCTACCAGATGCCTTCAACGGCCATTGCGTGGTCGGTGTATGAGTTCTTCAAGTACTTTCTCACAAAGCACAAGCTGGAGAGAAGAACATCCTTGTGAAGGACTTGGAATGGCAGCCTCCGTGTCCCCTCTGCACATACCTGCAAGCATCTCCGCTCAGGAACGTTCCAGGTTCCTGGTGGATCCACACCTGGCATCCACTTCTCCCTCCCTGGGGAAGGAGGGATGGAAGTGGTCCTCGACATCTTCCCCTCCTTGCTGAAACGAGGAAGAGGTTGATAAAGACTTTATAATAATATATATATTTAATAACTTTATTTTGGAGAAGTGAAATTGCTAACTGCTATTTTCTGGATAAGTGTGAAGATGGGGTTTGCTCCTCACCAAAAAGCTTGGGTTGTACAACCTAGGCTGGGGTTTTTTTTTCTTACAACAAAAGTGAAATATCCTGTCAAACCTTACTTTTTATATAATTGTGAAACAGATGGATAATGTTTATCCTTTATTTTTCTATGTAGGCATTTGGGTTGTTTTAAATGCTGTAACAGCCAGATGCAAAGCTGTTTTAAAAGGGCTCAATTCTTCCATCCTGTGTAAGGAAGATGCAAAACCATTTATTTTTATAGCCAGATTGGCTTTAATTCCACACAGCATTTAACCCCCAGGCAGTGGCCCGGATTCCCACGTGGGTATTGAGGTACTTGGTAGCCCCTTGAGACTTGATGGGATGGGGAGGAGAAGGAATGAGGATGCCACTTGAGGCAGGTGGAGGACCCCAAAATACCTGATCATGTTGTGGGGGCTGAGGGGGAACCTCAATTCCATTTTTTTACAAAGAGACTCTTAAAGGTAGATTTTTGAAGAACAGTATTTTTGTTGCAAACACTTCTTTTTTTTTTAAAGGTACATTTTTATGGTGTGTGACAGCTGAACAACCTTCATCCTCTAATTTATTCATACTTCTTTTTCTCTGAGGTCACCCACAGGGGTGACCACTCACACCTCGATGGCTGGAGGGGTGGAAGCTGGTGGGAACTGCAGCTTCTGTTTACACTTTGGCTACTGGGTCGCAAGGGTCCCATCCTGACAGCACCAAACCAGCCTTGGGAAAGCCTGACCTGCTGCTTGTTGCTGTTGGGGGAGTGAAAAACCACCCTAGAGAGATTCCTCCTGCTGTGGCTTTGGTTTTGCTGCTGGAGGATGCTGAGCTTTGGGGTGGCCAGCAGAGCTGTGCCTGCTTGGGAAGGATGACAACCTTCCTCCATGCCCCCCTCCTCCTGGGAATGGCTCTTCCAAACCAAAATACATCCTTTATCCAGTTGCTTGGGCGATGAGCAGTCAGTGAGAGGGTTTTAGGAGCCTGGATGTGTAAATATAAGTTACAGGACACCACGTGGCAGCTCCCCATCCTCTGTGGAGGTTGTCCTGCCAGCAGCAGCTGATGCCTGGAGCTGGCACCATCTCCTTACTGCTGGGACAGCATGTGGAGATGTGCCTTCAGCTTGCTGTCAGCACTGGGAGGTCTGTGGGACAGCTGCAGTGCAAGTTTGTAGGCTGAGATGTGTCCCTGGAGATGTCCCATCAGCCAAGGACGTTGTTGTAGGATGACACTAAGCAGAGCCAATCCTTTCGCTCCGTTATTTGGAGAAGGTAAATCAAAGAGCACCTCTCTGGGTGGTGCTGTGTGTGCCTTGTGTAAATTGTACCACTGATTGATAGTGAAATGAGCTTCTTGATGCCTTTTTGTCACTTATACTGAATGAATCACTGTGTCAAATGCACCCCCTGTGTCTTAAAAGTGTCCAGATTGGAAGCTCGAGGCCACTGGTCTCAGTGGTGCAGCTGGAGAAAACCCTCAGCACTCTCTGAATCCTCAAGGCTGGAGGTCTTGGAGCTGAGTTAGCCTTGGGTGTCTTTATCCTCTTGACTTTAGAAACTGGGGAGTCACCAATGGGAACCAGAACTGCACAAAATATTTCCATTAGAGATGGGCAAGAAACACTTAGATGAAAATTTTGGGGTCACTTTGCTGTTAAAAGAGGCAACGAGGAGGGAGACAGCTTTCAATGTGACTTCAGTAGCAAAGTGTCACTCTTGGCAAGTGGTCCCTGCTGCCTCCTCCTCCTCTTCTGGTTGCTTAGCTTTAATATTTCTGACTTTGCCTTGGCTCTTGTGGGAGAACTTGGCTCTTGTGAGGAGTTGGGACATGAAGGATGGACTTGTCCAGAGGGCAGAGCTCAGGTATGTGGACCACTTGGAAAGGTGGCTGTGGTTTTGGCCAGGAGGTTGCATCCAATTTTGGTTGCTAGCCAGAAAAATGGGCCTTGAGTGTTAAGCACACAATTATGAACAAGGGTTTCTTGGACACTTGCTGTGCCTTGA
This sequence comes from Tapera naevia, assembly GCA_033556795.1. Classification (NCBI taxonomy): domain Eukaryota; kingdom Metazoa; phylum Chordata; class Aves; order Cuculiformes; family Neomorphidae; genus Tapera; species Tapera naevia. The sequence goes on from JAUMJJ010000117.1 coordinate 423,999, forward strand.
GCTGAGAGTGGCTGAGGAGCACTTCTGTGTTGATAGACCTCTTCATGGATTACCCCAGCTATCCAATAAAGCCAACCTTTCCCATTCTGCAGCTGGGAATGTGCCCCATTGGTCCAATAATTGCCCGAATCTCACGTTTTAAGATGTTCCCTTGCTCTGATGCTGGATCCCCAGGTTTGAAAGCCCCTTCACCAAAGCTCCTTATCTCCTCTAGGCTTGCATTTGCAAGTTCTGCTGCGAGGCTGAAGTTTTATTTTAACCTGGGATGTGAAACACATCCTGCTGCTCTGTCTGCGACGAACGCACATTTATTTAAGGGGAGGCTGAGGACCTTTTTGTCCCCAGTTCTGTGTTTTGTTTTCGCCTGCCTTGGAGTGATGTGTTTCCTTCTATGTATATTTAACAATGCAGGAGTTCATTTGTGAAATGCTGCTACAGTTGTATCACTGGAGCTCGAGGAAATTAAAATGCTCTTGATTTTTGGCCTTTTAGCCTCGTGCTTGTGGTTTCCCTTAGCTGTGTGGTTGGGCATGGAGCTCCAGCTGGGGCTGAGCAGCAGGAGGGTGTGGAGGGCTCTGGGAAGGCTGATTTCTGATGGAGTGGTGCCTTCTAGTGTTCCTTTGAACACTTGGCAAGCTCAGCACTTCACCTTCTGAGTCAGATAAAGCCCTTTGTCATCATGCTGGAGGAAGAAAATACTTCTGGGAGGGGTTTTACAGCCTGGCAGGAGCTGACAGCTCTATTATGGGTTTGTGCTCCTCTAGGAGCCGCTGAAGAGTTTTGAAATGTTCTCCTCTTGGCAATGAATTGGCTGTGGAGGTTTGTAAAGCAAACTCGTGCAGCGTGGCTTGTTCAGCAGCAAAGCAAATTCCCAAATGGGAGTTTAAATTCTTCCCACCTGGAAGAAAGTGCATGGGGTGAAGGCCCTTCGGGGCTGAGGTTTCGGTAATAGTTGCTGTGTAATTTGAAGGGGAAGAAAGCCCAGAAGGTATTGAGCTGCTTTAGATCTTGTCTTCTCCTTCAGTAAAAAGGAAAATATGAGTTATAATTGGTGGGGTTTCTGCACAGCAGTGGAGCTGAGGGAGGAATCATAGCATGGTTTGTCTTGGAAGGGACCTCAAAGCCCAGCCAGTTCCAGGGAGGGACAACTCCCACTGGATCAGAGGGCTCAAAGCCCCATCCACTGCTACAGGTGGAATGGATTTTGGTGTCTTCCCAGTGCAGCAATGAAGAGATCCATCTAAAATCCTAAAGATTATCATTTTTGGGATTGCAACCAGGTTGTTGGTGCTGCCCCAGCCCCTCCTGGGCTGGCAAAGAGCAGCTCAGCTGGGAATAATAATAATTACAGGGTTTAGCAGCAAATACCCGCCTGGGAGTCAACGCTGGCTGCAGGGGGAAGCAGCAGCAAGGTGTCCTTGGTCCACCCCAAAGGAAAAAGGACTTTCCTTTTGTCACCTATTCTCTTTTCCTTGTTGTTTTACTGTCAGTGAACAATCAAGGAGGTGCAGTAGACCTGAGCTGCCTCGCCTGGCTGATGAGCTGCAGAGACAAGATGAAAAGAGAAAGTGCTATTTCTGCTCAGCAAAGCATTTTTTTTTTCATGGGTTTATGTATCTGTTTGCATTGTAGAGTAAATATTTACACCCCCACACAACCCCTTCCCTCTGTGTTAGTAAACATGTGAGTAGTCCTGAAAAGTGAGGCGTGGAACATGCTTCATGTACCTCTGAATACTCAGTCCTGGGTTGTAGGAATATAGGATTCCAGGGAAGCTCTAGTAATTCCCTAATAGATAAGAAATGTCCCTGATCTATGTCTGCTCAGAAAGGGATTTTGGTGCTCAGGTGATCTGTGGTAAGAGGGGATGTGAATTATGTGGTTCACCTGGCAGCTAAATTGCTGCTAGCACCTATCCCTGCCCATCCACATCTTCTGCATTAATGCCACCACCTGGGCCAGGGCCTCCCCACCCTCACAGCAAAACATTTCATCCCGAGATCTCATCTCAATCTCCCCTCTTTCAGCTGAAAACCCTTCCCCCTCATCCTGTCCCTGCACTCCCTGATCAAGAGCCCCTTTCAGTCCTGGGAGGCTGCTCTAAGGTCTCCTCGGAGCCTTCTCTCCAGGCTGAACAACTCCAACTCTCTCATCCTGTCCTTGTACAGGAGGTTCTCCAGCCCTTGGATCATCTCCGTGGCCTCCTCTGCACCTGTTCCAACAGCTCCAGGTCCTTCCTGTGCTGAGGACTCCAGAACTGGACAAGGGCTTCAGGTGAGGTCTCACCAGGGCAGAATCCCCTCCTTCTCCCTGCTGGTCCCACTGCTTTGGATGCAGCCCAGGACATGGTTTGTATTTCTGGGCTGTGAGCACAATTTGCAGGCTCAAGCTGAGCTTCTCATCCATCCACACCCTCAAGGGCTTAGGGCTGCTCTCTCTCTTTGGCATGAGACACTCGATGAGAGGTGTGAGGTGCTGATGTCCCCATCTCCCTCTGGGCTGGCCGGTGTTTTGCCCTCGGAATGCATCCAGTTTCCTAATTGGCACTGATAGTTTCCTTGGAAGCAATGCAGGTTATGTGTAAATATCTTTTCAGGGTATTTTTTTACTGCATCTTATTTATCCAGCAGACCAAAGCAACTCCTTAAACCCACAGGATTTCCTGCAGTGAATTTTCATAGGGCAGTGGGTGCTCAGTTCTATTGGTGCTTTGGTCATATATTGAGCTCTTGGGTTGGTACAAACACGTCAATTTCCTCCTACTGTGCTTTCCATGTTTTATAAACCTCCCAACTGATATTTTTCCTTGGTGTAAAGAGAGCAGGAGAGGGGGAGAAAATTAAATAGGAATTGTAGTATTGTAGAATCATGGAATGGTTTGGATTGGAAGGGACCTCAAAGCCCATCCAGTTCCAATGCATGGGCAGGGACACCTCCCACTGGATCAGGGGGCTCCAAGCCCCATCCAACCTGGTCTTGAACACCTCCAGGGATGGGACAGCCACCACTGCTCTGGACAACCTGTGCTGTATCCCAGAGAGGGAGCGGGTGGAAGGAGAAATAGCAACCGAGGGCTTTCCCAGAGGGTGGGAAGTGCATCCTGAGCATCAGTTGGAAGATGCTACAGCAAGAATCCTCCCCGGAATGCGTGAATGATGGTGATGGCCACATCACTGAGACACTGGGGATGCCATCCAAGGGGACCTTCTGGCAGAGACACCTGTGACAGTGGTGGCTGCAAGGTCTACGTGCCCCGTGGGGTGCAGGTGCTCCCCCCTGCGCCGCCAGAGCCCCAGCACTGGGATTTGTATTGAAGTCGTTTGATTAATCCAGGATCTTGGCTGTGTTTGCTCACCGCGTATGATTATTATCTAGTTTGCCCCATTCTTTGTTTCTCTTCAAATATTGCTTCTGCTTTGAAGGGTAATGAACACAAAGGCAAATATCACACCTTTTCCCTCTTGAAATGTCATTAAGCTGCGTGTTTGCCTTGGATGACAAGATGCAGCCCAAGGAGTGGAAGGTTTTCCGGCCACACCTTCACCCGCTGTCTTATTCTGCCACAACTGTCTACAAAGGGAATAAACCCATTTCTATTTATCCATGAGATTTAATTCCTTTCAAAAGGCAAGAGATCAGTTTGTAGAACAGGTAAGAGTTTTCCGCCGGGCTCAGCAGGTGGAAATCTCTCGTGGAGCATTGCAGGGTGGCTGTGGATGTCATCCCAGCCCTAAATAATGCCATTTTTGGGGGGGCTGTGAGCATTTTACTCCTGGAATTAAGGAGATCCCACAATATAGAATCATAGAACAGTTTGGGTTGAAAGGGACCTTAAAGCCCACCCAATTCCAACCCCCCTGCTGTTGGCAGGGACACCTCCCACTGGCTTAGGGGGCTCCAAGCCCCATCCAACCTGGCCTTGAACACCTCCAGGGATGGGTGCTTAATTAAGCTGAATCCTGACTCTTGAATTGAGATGGGAAACAACCTGAATCCTCCAGGATTTGGTACCTCTTCATGTTTGTGTCATGAAATTCAATATGTTTCTAGGGTATAGGGATCTGAGCTGATTTTATAAGGATGCTCAGGGCTTCCTGGGGACCTGCTGCAGGACCAGTGCAGGATTGGAGCTGTCTTGTAGGTTGGTCTCTATTCCCTATTTTTTAAAAAGGAGAAGGATGATGTGGAAGTACAATTTTGAGAGGAGAGAGTTGATGCAGGTGGCTGTTTACTGTGGAACAGGGTGGATATCCAGACCAAAAGCACTGGTATTTGGGAAAAACTGGGTTTCATCATGGAAACTTCACAACCTTCATCCCCCCACCTCGTACGTGACGATACCCAGCAGCAAACAAATCCCACAGCCACTGGCAGAGCTCCCAGTCACCTCAGAACTTGTAGTCTAGAAAAAGGATTAATGTTATCTAGCTGGTACAAAGGGAGCCCACGTTCTTCTTGCTTCAGACCCAGCTGAGGGGGGGAAAACATCTGCACACGTTCGAGGGGAACATCCGGCATTCGCTCCCTCCTCCGACAGCCCCAGCCCTGCACCCAGAGAGCTTCACCCTGGCCGAGTGGTGCAGCCGTTGGGGTGATGTTTGTAAAGCATTTGGAGATCCTTCTGCAGGGAAAGTGACTCTGGGTGCACCCCAACCTTGCTCTCTCCTGTGTAAATCCTGCAAATCTCCAACCCAGAAGCGCGGGCGCTGCCATCCCCCATGAGAAAGTGGCTCCAAATGAATAATTGCTTTGCTAGAGCCCGACAAGAGAGTTTTCCCAGTTAACCCAGCCATTTATTCTCAGGGGAGTGGTGAGGAGCCCTGGGTGCCCCCACCCAAGCTCTGTTTGCAGAGGGACTTGTGCTAATCCCTCTGCTTTCCGGCGTGGCGCGAGCGGGACCCGTTGTGCTGCCGGGGCATCCGGTGGAAAAGTACCATGAGAAGCTCTTCTGAAGAGCTTCTATAGAACCATGGAATGGGTTGGGTTGGGAGGGACCTCAAAGCCCATCCACTTCCACCCCCTGCCATGGCAGGGACACCTCCCACTGGATCAGGGGGCTCCAAGTCCCATCCTTGAACACCTCCAGGGATGGAGCAGCCACCACTTCCCTGGGCAACCTGGGCCAGGGCCTCCCCACCCTCATGGTGAAGAGTTTCTTCCTAATGTCCAACCTGAATCTTCCCCCTTCCAATTTAAAGCCATTCCCCTTCATCCTATCCCTGCCTTCCCTGATCAAGAGCCCCTCCCCAGCTTTCCTGGAGCCCCTTTCAGTCCTGGAAGGCTGCTCTAAGGCTTCTCTTCTCCAGGCTTAACAACCCCAACTCTCTCAGCCTGTCCTTGTCCAGGAGGTGCGCCAGGCCTTGGATCATCTCCGTGGCCTCCTCTGGACTTGCCACAACAGTTCCATATCCTTCTTCTGTTGGGGATTCCAGAACTGGGCACAGGGTTTCCCCAGAGCAGAGGGGCAGAATCCCCTCCCTTGCCATGCTTTTTGGATGCAGCCCAGGTTACCGTTGGCCTTCTGGGCTGTGAGCAGACATTGCTGGATGCCCTTGTGTTCAGCTCCTCTTGGTCACACAGGCTCTTCAGGACAGGGTCCCTCTCTCCTCCTTTGCACTCTCACTGCTGAGAGCCCTGGTCCAGCCTTGCCAGGCTCTGGTGGTGCAAATTCTTAGACAAAGTGGATGTAAAATTAAACCATGTTGGAAACCGAATTCCTCTTAAAAGCTGGGAATATCACCTTGGGATGCTGAGGCTCTACGGGGCTGTGCTCAGCCAAGGAGTCACTGGCTTTGCTCCAAGATTATTTCACCTCAAGTCTGAAAAAAACCCCTGCTTTTCTGCCAATCTGGTTGCCCCAAAAGGCTCTGGATGGACAGAAAACTTAGGAAGACCACGCACGGCTGATATCTCTGGGAAACCTATTCCTGGTACTGGCAAAAAAAAAAGCTCAAAATGGGAGCAGGATTGGGCAAACCCAACAGCTGCAGCGCTGTGAGCAGCCCTGCTGGCTCTGCAGAGATCTCCCCACCCCGTGCTCCAGCCGCTGGGAATGTCCCATCGCAGCCGGAGCCTCCCGAACGTCCTTGCTCTCCGAGCGGTGGGAAAGGTGAACTCCCCCGTGCAGGGAGCTGGAGGCAGAGCCCAGATGCTGCAGCCCTGTTCTGATCCTCTCTGCCCTCAGGAAGGGCGTTCCCTGGGGGGGACTGGGATGAGGCTGTGGTGAGGTGAGCACAGGTGACAGATGTAGTGTCCTTCTTACCCCCCACTTCCCTATTTTGGGCTTTCAAAGCACAAAACAAGAACCCCAGAGCCCATCTGCTCAGACACCCAGTACCTGGCTCCAAAATCCTTTTTATTAGCCCTGTTTCCTTTTTTTGTCCAAGCCTGGAGCATCTCAACACGAACCCATCCATATATGCTTCGCTCCTGACTCCTTTTCCTGTAAAAATACTTGTCTTATCTCATGATTTTCCTTTCTGCGAGTGAGCTGCCATAAATTACCACAGGCAGACGGCTTTGGAAGCACTTCCAGGGCTGTTTGCTGTGGATTCCTCTCTGCCTCTGACTGCTCTTAATAAATAGTGCCCAGACCATAACAGAAGAAAGAGGAGGAATGTGCCTGGGATTTTTGTGAGAGGCAGCAAGAGAGTTTCCCATGGGAAAACCAATCCACAAAGCTCTGCTTTGCCACATCTCAGAATCGTTCAGTTTGGAAAAGACCTTGAAGATCATCAAGTCCAACTTGCCCCCAATTTATCCATCAAGTCCTCCCTTTTCTTTCCTCATCGTGGTGAAAATCTGCCTTGATGACTGTGCCACACAGCTTCTCCTATGCTTCCCTGCACCCCCCTTTTGGAACTGCCAGGATGGCTCAAGGTGGGAGGGAGCACCAGGTGATCCAGCACCAAGAAATGGGTGGTGGGACTCCCTGCAGGGTGGCTCTGCCTGGGTTAGAAAGAGGTGGTAGAATCAAGGAATGGTTTGGATTGGAAGGGACCTCAAAACCCATCCAGTTCCACCCCCCTGCCATGGGCAGGGACACCTCTCACTGGATCAGGGGGCTCCAAGCCCCATCCAACCTGGCCTTGAACACCTCCAGGGATGGGGCAGCCACCACTGCTCTGGGCAACCTGGGCCACCCTCACAGCAAAGCATTTCTCCCCAAGATCTCATCTCAATCTCCCCTCTTTCAGATGAAACCCCTTCCCCCTCATCCCATCCCTGCCCTCCCTGATCAAGAGCCCCTCCCCAGCTTTCCTGGAGCCCCTTTCAGTCCTGGGAGTGTTTCTGTGGATGACAAAAGCATCCACAATAACAACAATAAATACTGAAAATCCTCAAGGGTTTTTTTAAGAGCTCTAAACCCTTGTGCTTTATAATTTAGGTTGCCTCTCTCCTTGAGAAGCATCCACACTCCCCAAAAGACCAATCCTAGTGCTTGTTTGCTCCATGTTTTTCTGCACTTCCCTCCAAAGCATCCTTGTAATTACTGGGTACCAAGACTGGGGGGGAGGGAGTAGGAAACACCAGTCTGATGCAGCCTTGTGCTTGGGGTGTCCTTGCATTTCCCATCCCCTCTTTAGCTCTGTGTAGTGAGCTTGTTCCCACTGCTCTGCTTTGCAAATGTTGTGTAGGTCAAGCTGAAGATTTTTCTTGGCTCCAACCCTGGGAGTCCTTGCCAAGAATGTGGTTTATTGCATGCAAATGTTAGTCAACAGTTACATTATCCAAAGGCAGCCTTTTTTTTCCTTCTTTTTTTATTTTTATTCATTTTTTTTTAGCTTGAAATGAATGATTTGGCACAAACAAGTGTAAATGTTATGTCAGCATTAGACACCAGTTAATCTTGATGGATGTGTTAGCGGCGGAGCGTGACACTAATTGACAGACATTAAATGATGCTTTCTCTTCCTACTTGTGTCCAAACAGGAGTTCTGCTTCGTTAAGGCTGATTAAAACTCCACATCTCCGTAGTTAGGGTGGGATTTTTTTCTTTCTGTGCTAATCAAGGGGTCATTAATCACTGGGAAAGCCTGTGGTGTCGTTTCCCTTGTTGTGATTAATGCTTTAACACTCTCGGATGGTTTGGTTGTCCAAACGGTGCAGCCCCTCTTTTTTTGTCCTCATAGTTTGTGCTTGAAAGAATAAAAGGGAAAACCAACTGGAAGTCTCTTCCCTGTCCATAAAGAAACCTCTTGGGGGTTGCAGAGAAAAGGGTTGGGAGGAGAGGAGGGAGGGAGGGAGCGGAGGTGATTCTCCATGGCAGAGGCTGTGAAGGAGCTGGAGCTGCTGCCTTCATCCCTGCCTCCCACCAGCACCAATGTCAGACCCAGAATCTGCTTTGGCAGATGCCCACGCTGCAAACCCCCTGCACTTTGCTGCAAACTTTAGTGTGAAAGAGGTTTTTGGTCTTGGTTAGGAACAAGGCAGGTCCTGGAAGAAAGACCAGGCTGCCAGCAGGATTAGTGCACTGGGAGGAGACCTGACTTCCAACCCTGGCTGCTGGGGTTGGACAATGACCACTCATGGACAGGAGCTGTTGTTCCTCTCCATAAAATCTCAGGTGGAGCCTGGTTGAGCTGCATCTGCCTGAGGATTTGGCTGTTGAGCACCCAGCATCAGTCTCCTAAGGCAACAGCAGCTCCTCCAAGACCTCATTTTGCCCCCTTGATGCCAGCTTTGGCTTTTGGGTTTGTTCTTTTTTTTTTTTTATTTAAAGCTACTGAAATACAAAATTAAGCTGGGGGTAATGGTATTTCAGCTCAATTTCTGTGCAGGAAAAGTTGTGCTGCCAACAGCAGAGGCAAGGGAGTGCATGTTTGGGCAGGCTGGCACCCAAGGTCGGTCCCTCTCCACCCCTGGACGAGGGGGAAGCTTTCACACCAACAGCTCCCAGGATGAATTCTTCCTCTTAAGCTCCTCCAGACCCCAGTGCCGCCCCTGACGTGTTTGCAGGACTGGAAGGCAGGGACAGAAATAAAAACTGGGACAGGTGCTTGCAGTTCAAAACTCTGGAGGGCACTGGGATTGTGCTTAAATTGTAAGATTATGGTTAATTTGGGGGTGATAAAAGAAATCCTTCACTATATAGGATCTTGCTTTTGGGAAATTGTCACCTGTTTTGTGTGTGTCGGGCAGCAAATGGGGTTGGAGGGAGCTCAGTGGTGCTCTGAACCTGGCTGGATGAGTGATGGAGCAGCTTTAGGTGCTGAGCACCAAGAACTGGTGCTGAATGATGATTTCAGCACCTCCAAAACCTGCCACAATCTGTTGCCCAAAACTCCCTATAATATTTCTCACAATTCCTGTGAGAAGCTGGTGCTGGTGGGACATCTGTGAGCACCTGGATGGGGCTTTGAGCCCCCTGATCCAGTGAGAGCTGTTCCTGCCCATGGCAGGGGGGGTAAAACTGGATGGGATTTGATGTCCTTCCCAACCCTGACTGTTCTATGATTTTGTGGCACAAACAGGTAATAAGAGAAAAGGCAGACCCAGGGTAAAAAAACCACAGAGGTAGCTTGCTTTTAATAAAGAATCTGCACTCTTTATTCAAAAAGACAATGCACATCAGGTAAAACAGTATCAAAAAACATGTACAAAAATAGTGACCTTTACACCAGCAAAGTTAAGTATGAGCAGTTGGGTGTTGAAGCCAACAAAGGTATTTTACTGGTTGAAAACTGTCCACAGGGAGAAAGAAGTAGCTGATAGAAAGAAACATCCAAGAAGTTGAGTTTTTCTCATTTTCAGTTTATATCTAACGTTCCCAGCCCAATTCTGCCCTTCCCAGCAGAAAGTGCCCATCCCTGGTGCTCTTCTGCTGTCTGTGCAAAGGACACACCATGGCCCCTGCTCTGGGATGCTCAGAGCTGCTAAACCAGTGCATTTAGTGCAAATGTAGTGTCTTTACATCGATTTTGGCAGCATCCTTCCAACCCAAACCCTTCTGTGATGCCAAGGGACTGAGTGTGGGCCAGGATTTCAGCAGGACCTCCTCTCCCTGGGGATGAGAGCCCTGCGGGGGCTCGGCTTTGAGACCATAAGGGCTCTTTTGTTTGGCTGCGAAGCAGCAGATAAGCAAAGTGCAAAGTGGACCAGGAGCAGGGCTTGGGTTTGAAACACATTGCAACAAGTGGAGAGGAGGTGACCTTCCCACCAGAGCTGTGGGAGAAGGGCCTTGGGGGATGTGCAGCATTGGAGAGCAGGAGCTGGAAGAAAAATGTTATCTCCAGATATTAGAGGCTATTTCCAGACAATTAGAAAGGCTCCTTGTCCTCCAACATTGCTTTGATAGCAAAAGGAACTGAATATCCCAGCCACAAAGGGGTTCAGTTTGCATGTTCTTCCCTCCCCATCCTCCCTTCCCCTGAGCTTTTCTTTATCCAGGTACCCCAGCAGCACCGTCTGGGACCTTGCAAGGTCTGGATCTGCTGGAAAGCCTAAAGATCAGTTTCCAAACAATCTTATTAACAGAGACAGCTCTAAGTGGTTTCTTATCAGTATCTGATTGCCTCATTTCCCCGCTGCAGGAGGGAGCTGGACCACTGCAGTTTTTATTTCTCTTTCAAAAAGAACAGGCACCACGGGAACATTTCTGAAGGGAAAGAAACCTCCGTGTATTTTTGTTTCAAATGATTCAATTTCTTCCAGCAAGGCTCTGTTGATTTACAGGAGTTGAGAAACAGGACTTGAGATGTTTCCCCTCTTGGAAATCTCATTTATCTCTACACTTTCCCCTATGGACTTAGTGACAACTGAAGTTTTGAGTGTGATTAGTTATAAAAGAAACAGATCTGTGTTATTTTGCCAGTGAAAATAGTTGTCATCTCACTAAAAACCACTTAAAAAGTATCACCCCCTCATTGCCCTGATGCCCCAGAGCTGGGAATTGGGCTGATTTCACTTGCAGAGAGGGAGTTTGCTGCTTTGAAACTTGATGGCAGCGTCGGAACTCCAAGATGTTGCTGTTTTAAATAGCTGATACGGGAACGTTCAAGCAGTGTCAACACCCGGATATGCAAAACTCATCTGTCATTGCCCTATTGTCCGTGTTCCCAAGGCTTTCTCGTTTGCCTTCTCAAGGCTCTTAAGGCACCGGTCGCGGCAATTGGCGTCGGGGCCGTCAAAGAGCAAAGGGAGGGGGCTGAGGAGGGGGGATTAAGCTGGCACAGCTCCATCCCAGCCAGAGCAGCCACCTGAGCTCACTCCTGGCAAACCAGGCTCTGAGCCCCTTGATCCAGTGGGAGGTGTCCCTGCCCGTGGCAGAGGGTTGGAACTGGATGGGCTTTGAGGTCCCTTTCAACCCAAACCATTCCGTGATTCCATAAAACCCAGTCCCCAGCTACAGCTCCGTGGCTGTCGGGCACTTAGGTTGTCATTGCTCATGGCAGAAAGGGATTTAATTCTCCCCAAAAACCTGTTTTCCCACTTGGAGGATGTTGTCCTACCTCATGGGGTGCAGAAATTATAGGTGGGGTCTCAAAGTCCCCTCTGGAACCAATCGCAGTGATGGGATCAATAGCAGAAATGCAATTTTTTGGTGGTTAAGCTTAATTTTGAGCTCATGCAATGTTTGGTGGCCCCAGGGGCTGAGCTGGGGTTGTGTCAGTGCCAGCACACGATGCTCAGTTTGCTTTTTGAGTGCTTGAGCTCAGCAATGGGCAAAGTGGTCTCTGCTTCCAGGGCTGGACCATAGAATCATAGAATGGTTTGAATCACAAGGAACCATGAAAGTTGTCCAATTCAACCCCCCTGCAGTGAGCAGGGACATCGGGACAGCTTCAACCAGATCAGGTTGCTCAGAGCCCCATCCATCCTGACCCCAAGCACCTCCAGGGACGGGGCATCGACCACCTCTTTGGGCAACCACCCCTTTCTACTCCCAAAAGTTGTTTTAGGGCTGCAGATCAGCCCCAGAGCAGTGCTATCAAGAGTGCTGAGTTACACACTTTTAAAACATTTGGGTTTTTTTCCCCTTTTTCATTATTTTCTTACTCTCAGCAACACGAGAGGCTTTGTTGGACAACTGGAAGATGCTGATGGTTTCTGTGAATGCAGTTTCCTTCTCCGAATCAACACTAGAAAGAGCGACGAGTGTTTAAAAAAAAAAAAGACATTTTAAGAGAAAACAATGCTTTCTGCTAAAAAAGCTGTTACCACCAGGTGGGGTTCCAGCCCTTCAGGTAGTAGAGGCAAGGCAGGTACTGCCAGCCACCCCGCAGTGCCAACAGTGATGCTCCAGGGAGCTCAGCCCCCTTCTGCCCCACCACCCGCGTGTCCAGTCTGCTGAATTCCGAGGCGACCTGTTTCCTCTTGGTTTTGTACCTCCTGTTCTGGAACCAGATTTTCACCTGGGTCTCGGTGAGGTGCAGGTTTTTGGCCAGGTGAGCTCGCTCCGGGGCCGAGAGGTATTTTTGGTGGCTGAATTTCCTCTCCAGTTCGAGGACTTGGGTGTGGGAGAAGGCTGCCCGCGAGCGCTTCGCCTGCCTGGGGGGACGCTGGGCGATGGGCAGGGGGGCACAGTCTGACAGGTAGGACTCCACCGTGGCATCTGCAGGAGGAAAGAGCTGAGGATTATCCACCTGGAAACAGCCTAAATCCCTTGTTTAACTTAAATCCATTTATTTACACAGTTAGTTCCTTTTTATGCATAAAAATAGGACTTCTTTTTATCCTTTAGTCATTTCTTAGTGTATTTCCTTAAGGTATGAACATAAGGCTTCATTCCCAGCTTATGTGAATCACAGTCATCCCACCTGTATCCTAGGAGTTGCACTGATTTGCACTTTCTGGGATGATTCTCGTAACAATCAGCCTGGTGGCTGATTCTGAACTTGCTTTTATGTAGAACCTTCTTTTAGAAGAACTGAATTTAAAGCCAAAATTCCCCTGGCAAGGGCTCTGTTAGCAAGCAAGAACTGGTGACTAGAGAGTTCCAGATTGCTTTGAGGGCTGTTGCAGCTCAGCCCAGGACTGTTTGGGCAAGGAATGGCTGAGACCTCTCTGACACCGGTCAAAAGAATTTGATTCCGCAGTGAAATGTTGTTCCCTGCCAAGGATTTAGTGGTTGTGTGGTGTTAAGAGGTGCTGGGAGTGTTGTGTCAAGAGGAGCAGGGCTGTTGTTAATAAAGCACCTGATGTGCAGTGGTACAGGCAGGAGGACCCTGAGAAATCATAGAATTGCTTGGTTGGAAAAGACCTTTGGGATGCTCGAGTCCAACCATCCCTGTCCACTACTAAAGCAGGTCCCTGAGCACCTCATCCACCCATCTTTTAAACACCTCCAGGGATGGGGACTCCACCACCTCCCTGGGCAGATACCCCAGTGCCTGAGAATCCTTTTGGTGAAGAAGTTTTTCCTGATGTCTAATCTGAACCTCCTCAAGGCTAGGTTTGTGGGAAAGCTGAGCCCTGCTGCAAACAGCACAAATCCAACCCAAGAGCTTTCTAAAATACCCCCAGAGCAGAGGCACCGAGGAGCTGAGCTGCGACGGCATCACCACACTGGTGAGGGGCACAGACTGCTGCTCTGATCCAGCAGCCCTAAGGTGCCCTTGCTGGGGACCTTCTGTGTTATAAGGGAATTCTATTTCCAAAAGTATTGCAGAAATGCAGGGGGAGTGGAACTGGGTGGGCTTTAAGGTCCCTTCCAACCCAAACCATTCTATGAAATCCATCGACCTGGTTGTTTTTTTTTAAATGGCATTTTAGGCAAACCCAGCCCTTTGAGTTATTTGAAGTACCTGGCAAAGGGTTTGCACACAGCTGCTGGTTCTTTTACTTCCCCACTGCTAAAGCACAGATCCCCCCTGGGATTTAAAGCCTGGGTTATTTGTCTCTGAGCAGTTTGGGGCAGCCAGGTTGGGATCCTGCCCCTTGGTTGATGTTGCTGAGCCACCCCCAGCCAGCAGGCTCAGCCAGGACCTTCCAGCCCCTTACCTGCATTTTCCTCCTGGGGTGTCCCTCGGGTTTGGGATGCTCCTGGGGAATGAGGACTCCTGGGGGAGTCCCCAGGGGCCGAGCTGCTCTCTGATGTCACTGCCGCCTTCTCCGCATCCTCTGGTCTTCCAAACTCTCCGCTCTTGCCCTGCTCTGCCCGTGGTCCCTGCTCTGCCCCATCCCAGAGGATGTCTTGGATAAGGAAGGATGCCCGGGGCCTGGAGGAGACAGCCATGGTCTTCTGGGCTGCCGTCGGGGTGCGGCTCAGCCCTGCTGGGGTGCTGCTGGGTGCTCTCTGCCTCCTTGCAGGGAGCACCCCAGCACTCATCCTCCTCTTCCTCTCCCTGCCCAGAAGCACGCTGGCTTCCCACCCTCCCAGCTCTGCATTTATAAGGCAAGAGCCAAGCCTCTCGGGCCTGATTGGAGATCCTCGGCAGGAGTTTACGCCCTTGGGTCGTTTCTTGGCTCCTGGGGGTTTTCTGCCTGCCTTGCTTCACCCTCTTGCTCAGGACACCCTTCCTCACGGATGCGTGGGATCACAGCCAGACCTCAGCCTCCTCCTTTGTCCCTCTGTTGCTCCTTTGCTGGCAAATCACCCCTGAGCTTTTATGCCTGAGATTTCACCCTTTTTGTGGTCCAAATTCTCCCAGGGTGAGGGTTTTGGTGAGAGGAGGAGGGTCCTTGGAGGGATGCTCTGCAAGGGGGCACCTGCACCTCCAAGCCCAGAGAGTCGATGCTCTGCTTGCTCCTACCTATGGAAATTATTGATGTCCCAGGGTAATCCCTAGAGCTCTTTGTGACAATGCTGGGTTTAGGGGGAAAAAGTGAAAAAAAATAAAAAGGTTGGGTTTTTTTGTGTATTTTGAGGGATTTGAGTTTTTTTTCCCCAAACATTTCGCTTTGATGCATTTTCAGTTTGTAAAAAATCAGGGGGAAATGTGAAAGGCATTTTTGTCAGCTTTGCAAATGAAATGAGATCTTTAAAATGAAAGTTAAAGTATAACAGGCAAGGAGATTGGCTCTGGAGGCAAATGTTTGCACAGAAAGGGCTGAGAAAATTCAAGCCCAACTCTCAGACTAATTCCTCCACCAGCTGTGGAATGGAGCAGCATTTATTTAAGAAGCCTCAGTGCCTTTATCCCCCATCCTGCAAAGCCCTGTGTTCAAAGGCACCCAAAAATGAGCAAAACCTTCCTGGTTCCAAGAAAAAACAGGACTCGAGCTCTCTGCTATAACAGATCATTTCTTTTTGAGTATCCACTTTGTATTTGTAGATGCTCTTCTAGAGTTTCTGTTTGGAAAACTGCTCCCTGCTCACCACACAAACAGCTCAGAACCTCCACTCCCCCCACAGATGATTAAAAAATCACCTTGCCCCATGATCAGGCAAAGCAATCTGATGGGGAAGCCCCTATTGGGAGAAGGATTTGGCTCTGGGGATGCTGGTGAGGAGCATCCCAGGGATCTAAATATCCATATGGTTATATCTATGTCTATATATCTATATATAAATCTAGATATGTCTATATACACTCTATATACAGTGACTCCCTATAGCCCTCCTCTCTGCAAACTCCTTTTTGCTGTTGGAATAATGCAGCATTGATCCCCTCTTCTGTTCCTAAAGCCTTCTCTCAAACCCAGCCCCTCTTCTCAGGCCAAAAAGCCCAGGCATGTTTGTTTTTAACCTTAAAAAGGGAAACAATAGATTTCCTTGAGATCCCCTGAGGACTTTGTTGATTTTCTAGGAGGGTGTTTGGTTACAGCAGCCCCAAGCCCAGAGCAGGTTGGGCAGACGTGCCCCAAACTGTGTTTTTAACCTGCCCTTCTCACTCATTCTTTAACCTACTGATGCTCCTGGCTTGGAAAACATTCCCCATCTTCACTGTATGCTTGGAAAACTTCAGTAGCTTCAATAATTCAGCCTTATTAACCTCCTACAGTCTGAGAAAGGGAACTTGGAAGGATTTATGAAGCAATTGCCCCATCCCTGGAGGTGTTCAAGGTCAGGTTGGCTGGGGCTTGGAGCCCCCTGATCCAGTTGGAGGTGTCCCTGCCCATGGCAAGGGGGTGAAACTGGATGGGTTTTGAGGTCCCTTCCAACCCAAACCATTCCATGGTTCTATGAATTGGAGCCAATGAGTGTTGTTGGAGCCCTGGCCAAGCCGCTGGCCCTCTAACCCCACCCTTTGGTAGCACCTTCCTTCTTTGATTTCTGTGTTGATTTGGGGGGGTTTCATGTTGATTTGCCTCATTTGATTGCCGAACCTCAAAGGAAACAATAAATCACAGACTCATAGAACTGTTTGTGTTGGATCCCAAATCCCAGTGGTGTTAAAGACTTGCAGGTGAGTCCACGTGGTGGGGATGCTGCTGTGTGCTGGGGCTTTCCCTGATGCTGGCAGCATTTCCCAGTGCAAGGACCCTTTTGAATCCCTTGGCTGTTCCAAACTCAGGACAGAAAGGTGAGACTCAGCTGATTTTTGAGAGATACCTCCGAGTGAGCGTGGATGGGTGAAGGGGAGGAGAAGGGGAAGCACCCAGCTCAGATCTCACCTTGCCCAGTCATTTCCAGGGGCTCAGCAGAGCTGCAAAGCCTGGGAGTGGTGGGAAGTCGAGGAAGGTATCTCACCCAGAGGGTTTTTCTGGTTTGATTTAGCTGTCAGGGATGTCCCATTTGGGAAGTGAGGGGACACCGGAGTGATGGGGCTGAGTGGGATCAGAGATAAAAGCTTAATTGCCTCCTGCAAGTCTCGTTTCTCCAAATGCTGGGAGGATAAGAAGCTGTCAGGAACGTTGCAGGGATGGGGATTTTCCCCTGTCCTGTGTGGTGGGAGTTGCATGTGGATTGGTGCCTGGATTTATCACTTGGCATGGAAAATCTCTCTTAGATCAATGTTTTGCAACCAGCACTGACCTTTGGGTGTTTTTTCCCCCTCCCTGATAGAAGTAAAGCCTTCACTGGGGGCCATGGGCAGCCTGATGAGTGGGTCAGTCTAACGAAGGCTCATTGGGTTAATTCTGTAAGTGGGAGGCTGTGGGTTCATGATTCTTGTTCAGGATGTGGCTCTGCTCCCCTTTGATCTGCCCTGGGACATTCAGCTCTCCTGCATTTCATAAATAAATGGTTTAGCAGGCACAGAGGGGTTGGGCTGATGGTTGGACTGGATGATCTTAGAAGCCTTTTCCAACCTTAAAAACCCTATGATCTATAAAACACACATTTTCCCCAATTTGTTTTTTATTTGCAAATAATAACAATAAAGACAGAGGTGAACCCTGTGCTGGGAAGATATTAAGAACACAAATCAGAAATACATCTCAAAAGATGAGAGGAACTCAAAGCATTAAATAGTGTTCATAAAAAGTGAATGCACAAGTGATGCACACAGACAAGTGATGCACACAGACCCTGTTTGCCAGTTGTCCTTAGGAAGAAAGGCAGTGATCATTGCTCTTGGTGGCTTTGCACTGATATCCTGGAGGAGGAAACCCTCTGGGAGAAGGAAGGACCAGATTCTGAAATATTTGCTTTTAAATAAATAAATGCCCTCAGTCCTTGTGTCCCTGAAGTCCCAGTGCTGGGGTGGCAGTGTCCCCATCTCTCCTGACCTGTCTTTGCAGAAACAGGGAGGGGAAGGATGCTCCGGAGTCCTCCCACTGTCCAGACTGGCAGAAACCCTCTGGATTCATCTCCCATCCCAACCAAGTCTGGGCTCTGGAGTGGAGGGGGCTTTCTTCAGTGCTTTTCAGGTGATCCTAAGCTTCTTGGCCATCTACCAAGCCCTGATCCCTGCTTGCACCGTGGCTTGCAAGCAGGTGGGTGGGTGCTGAGCAGCACTGGCCATGCCCAAGCTCATGTTCATGGTGGGGCTGCCGGGGGTGGCATTGGGGGGCAACCCAGCAAACCCCCCCCCATAGCTGGCACTGTATGGGGTGTTGCCATAGGCACTGTGGTAGGAGCTATAGGAGTAAGGGCTGGTGGTGATGCTGTACAGGGCTGGATAAGACTGGGAACCCCCAAGGCAGGGTTTGCCATCCCTGACCAGCACAGGCACTGCCACCCTCCGTGGTGGCAATGGGTGGGCAGCCAGCTCCAGGGATTTATCCTGCCTCTGCCTCTTGCATTTGTACCTCCTGTTCTGGAACCAGATTTTCACCTGTGTGGAGGTGAGTTTGAGGGTGCTGGCGAGGTGCTCTCTTTCTGGAGCAGAGAGGTATTTCTGCTGCTTGAATCGCCGCTCCAGTTCAAACACCTGAGCTTGGGAGAACAGAACTCGGGGTTTCCTCCGCTGTCGCTGCTTGGGGTGGTGGCAAAGGTCAGCTTTCCTCTCGTCTGCCTCAAAAGGATGGGCAAGCAAACATTTTCCTGTGGCAAGAAAAACCCAAATCAAAAAGTCAGCCTGGAGAAGAGAAGGCTTTGGGGGAACCTTAGAGCAGCCTCCCAGGACTGAAAGGGGCTCCAGAAAAGCTGGGGAGGGGCACTTGATCAGGGAGTGCAGGGACAGGATGAAGGGGAAGGGTTTTCAGGAATAGGATGAGGAGGCACAGGTTGCCCAGAGAAGCAGTGGCTGCCCCATCCCTGGAGGTGTTCAAGGCCAGGTTGGATGAGGCTTGGAGCCACCTGATCCAGTGGGAGATGTCCCTGCCCATGGTAGGAGGCGGAACTCGATGAGCTTTGAGGTCCCTCCCAATCCAAACCATTCCATGATTCAAAAGGAGACCCAAGCGTGTGTTTATGAAGGAGGGATCAAATTGGGAAAAAGATGAAGGAGGGCTGATGGCTGAAAAATTTAACATCAGCTTTTATGGGGTCTTTAATGGGTATTCAAGAGAACTCCCTTTTTATGGGTGGGATCAGAAGCCTGACTGTTATGGGAATTTTGGGTAATGCTTCATTTCAGCCCCTCCTGGTGATGCTGAGGGTGCTGCAGGGCACAGGAGAGCAGGGAATGCTGCAGGTTCGAGCACCCCAAACCTCAAATCCCTTTCCCCATCCTCCTAATCTGGAGGGATGGAAGCGATTGCAGTCAGACTCTGGCAGGATTTACCTCCAGCACCTGTGGGAAGGAAAACCCCACAGCTCTCTGAATTTAAACAAAAACGAAGGGAGTGAGGACAAAGGTGGAAAAAATGTTATATCTGAGAGAAGATGCTAAGAATTTGGTTCTGGTTTTAGATTTTAATGGGTTTCTGTGTTGCAGGTGGGCCAGGAAGGGGTCATTGCTGCCATCATTCCAGGCAGGTGGGATGTGCTCTGGTACCTTGGCAGCTCAGGGAATATGAGGGGGGAGTGTGAAAGGAAATGGGGTGCTGGAGGGTTCCATTTGCAGGGATGGAGAAGGCAGTGAGTTCTCCTCGGGCTCGTCTAACCCTCCTTGGGCTCCTCTCGCTCTCCCCATCTCCCCTTGCTCCCTCCATCTCTCTGGCTCGGTATCCCAGTGCCACCCAGTGCTCGGGCTGTGGACTTACTGGATTCCCTGTTTTTCTGCTCTGCAGCCACCGGGCATTGGGGAAACAGGAGCAAAAGAAACTTTTTAGTCCCGAGGAGAAGTGAAATCGGGTTTGAATCCCACCCCGGCAGCCGTTCTGGAGTCGCTCCGCATCCCCGGTACCGGTCGTGTCTTGGCGCTGCCGTCCCCGTCCCACCGGGGAAAATTTACAGAGCATCGAATTGGGGGGTTGTGACATCGAAAACTGTGGAAAATTGTGCTTTTCGGCAGAAAAATACCCAGCTACGCCCATCCCCTCCCTCGAGCCGGTCCGTTTCCCCGAGGGCAGCCGGAGGGATGGGGACGCACGGGCCGGGATGAGGCGATGCAGGATGCGGGATGCGGGATGCAGGATGCTCCGGGACTTACCGGACTGCTCCAAAAATGTCCCAAACAGCCTAAAAAAGCAAACCCTGGGGCGGTGGGGAAGTGGGAAAAGGAAGAAACTCGCCATCACCCGCTGCGGGGAACATTGGGATCGCGGTTGGAGGGTGCGAGGATGCAACGAGAGGCTTCGTTGCCCTCGGTTTTCCAGCCTGGGGAAACGAAAGCGGCTCTGGGGTCCCCCCCCCTCTCCGGCTCCACGGGGTCCCCCCCCAGTTCCGTGAATCACTTACGCGGTGGCACTGGCTCGTCCTCCCCTCCGGGGCTGCGGGGACCGGGGGGACCACTGGCAGCTCCCGGCCGCTCCAGGTTGAGGATGTCCTTCACCGAGAAGGGGGTGGGCAGCATCTTCCAGGGATGGGGTGGGGGGACACAGGGAGCTGTGCTCTCCGGGACCCTCTCCCCGGCTCTGACCCCCTCTGACCACCGCTGGCCAGGCACCACCCCCGGCCCCCGGGGTGGGGAGGGGTCCCTGGGGGTTTGGGGGGGCAAGAGAAGGCGGGTCGGTGCCCGGGGGGGCTCTCACTGCAGCCCGGGATGCTCTGGCTCCCCATGCGCTCAGCTCCCGGGGAAGGAGCCAAACCCCTTCCCCTCTCTATTTCCAAAACAAGAGGAAGTGAAAAGGGGTGGGGGATTTGGGCTAAGCTGCAATAAAACAAATCGACTCGATTTGAGCTCCATTAAGGTCACATTAGCGAGTGGCTTTGGGAGATAAGGGTTGATAAGAGGCAGAGACCACCTAGCTCCTGCAAGGCAGGGAGGGGGGATGCTGCAAGATCCCCCACCAACAAGAACTGGCCCCCAACAGCAGCTCTGAGCTCCTGTTGCCTCCCAGTCTGTCCCAGTGCTGCACTGGTGGGTGAGCACCGAGCTGGCAGACCCCCCCACTGAGGGCACAGAGTGGGGCTGGGGTCACCCCACATTGGGGAGCAGGACCATGTGCTGGCTGCCCTGTGGAGCAGTGGGAAGCCCCACCGGCCGTGGGGTGATGCTGGGCCTTATCTGGGCCCAGTGACTGGCTATTTCAATTAAAATTCCTTGCTGGCCTCAGGGGCTGGTGTTTGCTGATAGCCCTGACAGAGCAGAGCCAGTTTTTGTCTGGGTTGGGTCAGTATCTCTTGCACCACTGAAATAGCCAAACCAGCCTGTTAGGGGAGGCTGAATAAATAAACCACCCAAACGCAGGCAAGGAAGTGAGGGGCTGGAAGAGGAGGGAAAAATAAATACAGTGGCTTGGGGAGAAAAGTGCTCACAGGTCTCTCCTCATTTCATAATGCATGGATTAATTCCCAGCTCTTTATGTGTTCATGTCCATGGGACATCCCTGCATATGGTGCTTTATTTTCTGGTGTAGAGTAGGAATTATGAGTGAACACATCATGGGAAACACTGCCCACCTTCCCTGGGAAGGTTTTGCAGCGGGTGGTGATGCCTTTGCATCCTTTGCTCTCTCAGCATCTGCTAAATCCCTTCAGTGGGGGTAAAACTCGTGCTCTGCTCAAGATGTTTCTTTTGAGTTGCCCTCCTAAAGAGCACTCACTCTCCTCTGGGATGGTTTCAAGTTGTGCCATCCCTTACTGAAGGCCTCATCCTGCTCTCTTTATGCTTGATAGGAGTGTCAACTTTTTAAGGATGACTTTTACACACTGAAAGGGTACCTGGAGGTATTTTATTTGGGATTTTTGGGGGCTATTACACTTGCTTCCCACACCTCAAGGTTTCCAATCCCTATCAAGACTGACACCACACCTTATTTAATCGCAGTCCCTTGGACTGGAGCATCCTGCCCTTACCTGCCACCACATCCCTTGGCTGTGGTCCCCATGGATGAAGTGAGCTCCTACAAACCCATCCTCCCTCCCAGCCACTCACAAAACCCGGTTGGATTCATTGCCACGTCTAAATGGCTTGTTTGGGACTGGAAACACCCCAAGGAGAGAGCAAACAGGCAGTAACATTACACCTTGGCTTGTTGATGGTGGGAGGCAGCCGGCGCCAAGGTAAAATGCTTGGCTGGGATCGAGATGAGCAGGAAGGAATTGGAATGAGTTGCTTTATCCCCCCCTAATGACTCGGTGCTGCCGAGATTGATGGAAGGGATGGAGTTTGGCGGAGAAATGAGGCACTGGGTGGGTCGAGTTGGGGTAGAGTGGAGGAAAACAGAGCTTAACACAGGGCAGGTGGGCAGGGTTAGTGCCCTGTGACACCGTGGGGCTGCACTGCCTGCTCCCCATCCCTCTCCGTGTGCCCCTGTGGGTTGCATCCAGCTCTCCCTTCCTTGCAGAGCAGCAACAGTGTCTGATGCATCCACTCACCTCGCCAAAGCCTCCTGCTGAGCCTTCCCAGTCCCTTCCCCGTGCCCAAGAGCCTTCCCGGTGCCGCAGACATCGGCACCCAGGAGGGCTCAGCCCCTTCCCCTGGTGCTGGGGGTGGACCATGGCTCTGGGCCAATGCATTTTGGCAGTGAGAGGCCACTGGGGGATTTCTGAGAAGGAGACTGAGAGGATCAATCACAAGTGACCATAAATCAGGGGCTTCTTTTGGACTGGCAAGTTAATTTTATTGCAGTTCTCCAGGGACATTACTCCTCTTTCTAACTAGGTTAGGTGAAATCAAGAGAAAGCTGCTTCCAGCCACCATCAAGTGTTTAAACAGGAGGATTTCTATGGCAGCAGCTCCCAAAGTATCTGATTTCTGGCAGTTATCACTGGGATGCATCAGGATCCCAATGCGATGTCGGGGGAGCATCCGAGCGCCTGGAAATCCAACTCTGCCTGCTGGGAGTGTGGTGGGACAGCCAAGGCCCTCCAAGGCCCTCCTGTCCCTGCCACAGGATTTTGGTTCTAAAGTGCTCAGAGAGAGGGAATAATGGGAATAATAGGAATATAATGGGAATAAAGGGAATAATGAGTGAGGTGGGGGGTTTCAGGCACAGTGCACGTGTGTAGACATCTCTAAGGGGTGTGGGAATGCTTTGATGCCTCTGAAACTGAACATAAAAGGGTTTTCTGCATCCTCTTCTTTTTTTTTCCCAGCTGCTTTCTGTCCTTCTCCATCAGTGAAATGAAGCAAAAAGCAGAGAAGATGGAGATGATGGCAGAGAGTGAGCGGGTAAGGGAAAGGAGAGTCCCTCGCCAAGACCTTCTGATAAATATTTTGGGGGGTGGGGGGGAAGTGGAAAAAGGTGCTTCTTTCCACAATCCATAGGATAAAAATAACTTTGAAACTTTGGCAAGTTTTCACAGAAGACTCACTTTCTGCCTGACTCCAGAATGAAGGCCACGTCCCTGCTGTGCTGGCAGAGGCAGGCAGGGTGCAAGGACATCCTGACTCGAAGAGCAGGCAGTAGGGGTGCAAGGCAGGAATGCCAAAATTGGGACAGGCTGTCACCTCCTGCCTTCTGTTTATCTCCTTTATTTGCCTATTTTCACCATCTTTTACCCTTTTGAGACAAACCAGGGCTTCAAGGCCAGGTTGGATGGGGCTTGGAGCACCCTGATCCAGTGGGAGTTGTCCCTGCCCATGGCAGGGGATTGGAACTGGATGGGCTTTGAGGTCCCTTCCAACCTAAACCATTCCATGATTCTCTGATTCCCAGGCTTTCTGCTCCACTCCTGGCTACTCTGTTGGGCTGGGGTTTACAACCACTTTTCTACCTATTATTTCTGGATTCTTGGGGACCTGTTGGAATCAAGGGGATGAGATGAAGAAAGGGCTCCTCAGCCGCTGCCGCAGCGATGTCTGTGAGCTGGGAGAGCTTTTCTGTGCCAGAAGGAGTTTGGGACTGACTTAAAACCAAACCCTGTAGCACAGCCCTGGCCCAAATCATTAGACAGCAGTGCCCTCTGCTTGGACACTGAAGATGTGCAGCTTTGTTTCTCTAAACTTCATAGCTGAGCACTGAAAAGCAGGCAAAACCCATCAGCTGTGCTCCTTCACCCACTGTGATAAAGGGGAGTGGGACAGTGGGGGGCACAGGGAAGGAATTGCTGAGGTTTGGGTTTTGCTGCGTCACACCCTGGAGATAAAAATACCAGTCAGTGTTAAAAGTGCTCTCAGCATCTTTTAAGCAGGGGAGTTATTTTTAAAAGGGCTTATTTTGGTGAAACTTTATGAATAATTCAGTGTCCCCCAGTGCTGGCAGATGGAGGGAATTTAAACTCATAAAATTACATTCTGGGTACTTGTCTGACACTTTGGCTGAGGAGACAGCTGGAGGGAGCATCCTTCATCAAACCATCCCAGCTACCTGCTCCTTCCCCCAGAGACTCCTCTGCAGAGAGTCATGGAATGGTTTGGGTTGGAAGGGACATCAAAGCCCATCCAGTTCCAATTAGAGACACCTCCTGCTGGATCAGGGCCTCCAAGCCCCATCCTTGAACACCTCCAGGGATGGGGCAGCCACCACTGCTCTGGGCAACCTGTGCTGGTGCCTCCCCATTCTTTCCATGATGAAGAGTGCAATCCCCTGGTTTACAGGAGGCAGAGATTTTTCTGTATTTGTGAGTGTCAGGACGCTGATGCAGAAGCTGTGCTGGGGTGATGGTTGGGGTCAGTTGCAGCACCTGGGCTGAAGGTGCTGAGCAAGAGCAGAGCCTCCCTGTGAAGCTTTTGCAGCTGCTGGGCTGTCCCTCCCCAGCATTTGGGCCTTGCAGTGTCAGGTTTCTGGTTGCACTCAAAGGTCTTTTTCAACCTAAACAATGTTGTGATTCTCTACCTGAACATTTTGTCCAGACCCTTCCTGCTTGTATCCTCTTTCCCTGTGAAAATGGGTCTGGAAGCAGCTGGGGTGCAGCTTTTCCCTGTCTTCCTCTGCTGCTGGTGTTGCCTGGGTGGCTGTAGAGAGGATGAGCAAGGAGAAGAATTGCCTCATCTTTGGGATTTCTAGGATTTAGCCAAATTCCCAGGGACACTTTCAATGCAGGAGGTGGCAGTGGGAGTGAGGAGAGGGCAGGAGGCACCTGGCTGCTGCTGGAGAGGAGAGGATGGGTGCAGACAGGCCAAGTGGGTGCTGCAGAGTGGTGGGGCCATGGAGCCAGCAGCCTTTGGTCAGCAGATGGCACAAGAGCCGTGGCTGAGCGCCTTGGGGAGGGAGAAGAGCAGCTGGGAAAGTAATTGGAAGGGAAAAAAATTAAACACATCACCTTGCTGAGCAGTAAAGGGAGCACAGGAGACACCACAGAGGACCAACACTGGTCCTCCTAACCAGTTCCCAGTGAGTCCCAGCAAAACTCAGGCTATCACCTGTCCCCTCAGCACCTCTCTTAGGGCTGGAGCATCCCAATCTCATCCTCAGGTTTCCCACAGCTGCATCCTTCTGCTTCACAAGGCTGTGGAGATCCTGGCTGGGTTATTCAGGATGGAGCCAAGGGGTTGTTGAGCCCCAGAGGAGCAAGGGGCTGAGGGGGCTTTTGAGCACGGTGGAATCCAGCAAAAGCCTGGCTGTGGCAAGGAAATTAAGGGTGAGACGTGTGGGAAATGTGTGGTGTGTTTGGGATGCAAATGCTCCTTGGAGACGGGGAAGTTGGTTTGTGCCTCTTCGATCCTCAGGGTGCAAAGTGGCATCTGGAATGCTCTGCAGAGCGTGCCCTCCCCTGCCTTCCAGGGATGCAATTGGGGTGTAAAACCTTCCATTGCCCCCAGGGCTGTGTGGAGAGGTGTTGGGACAATTCCCATCAGCTGCAGTGTGTGGGATAAGGGGAAAAACTGAGCTCTGATATCCCCCAGCCTCCCAATTCCACCTCCTTGAACCCCAAACCCATCCTCACTTCCAGGGATCTGGTTCATCAGGTACAGTTGGACTCCATGAGCTTAAAGGCCTTTTCCAACCAAGCTGTTCTACAATTCTAAAAAAAAAAGGGTTCCTATTCACCCTTCTCCACACATCCCCATCACAAATCTCCCCAATGGGTTGCAAAGACCAAGCCCTGTGTGAGTGTTCCTTATTGCTGGCTCTGACAGCCTGGGTTAAGTGGGCGGACAGGGCCTGGCAAACGGGTTTGCTTTCTGCTTTGGAACAAACTGCGAGGCTCCCCACATCTGTCAGGGTTTGTGTTTTGTTTTGTTTTGCTTTGCTTTTTAATGGGAGGCATTTATTTAGACTGAAGAAAGAGCCCTTGGAGACCGGGCCAAAAAAGCGTAACTTAAAATATCTGGACTAAATAAGCTCCTAAAATAAGGAGAATTGCTTAATTTCTTGCTCTCTGATGTCACCCGTGGATGTCACACGCTGAAATCCCAGGCATGCTAATGCTTAAATAAAACACAGCCTCAAATAATTCACAGGGCAGGGGGAAATGCATCCTGCGTTATCAGCTATTACATGTCATAGATTTCCTATTTGTCAATCTACCCACCCTTAAAATACATAAACTGGCTGTGAGCAACTTCCTGAGCTGGAGAGAAATACGTGCTGAAGCAGTTGGAGGTCAACCCGAGCAGCCCGTTTGTGGTGTCCTCCTTGGAATTTATTTATTTAATAGTAATAATTAAAAATATCATGATTAATGGTGGGGCCATGGGCTCTCAGGGTGAGCTGTGTGATTTTCCGCTTTCAATTAAGAGGCTGCCAAAAGGAAGAGCCTCCTTCAAACCACAAGTGAGTGAATTGTGAGTGTGGAGAGTTAGAAACTCATCCGTGGGACTTGGAGAGTCAGAGATTCCTGAGAGCCCATAGAAGCATGGAATGGCTTGAAAGGGACCTCAAAGCCCATCCAGTTCCAATCCCAGACACCTCCCACTGGATCAGGAGGCTCCAAGCCCCATCCAGCCTGGCCTTGAACACCTCCAGGGATGGGGCAGCCACCACTGCTCTGGGCAACCTGGGCCAGGGCCTCCCCACCCTCACAGCAAAACATTTCTCCCTAAGATCTCATCTCAATCTCCCCTCTTTCAGCTGAAAACCCTTCCCCCTCACCCTGTCCCTGCACTCCCTGCTCAAGAGCCCCTCCCCAGCTTTCCTGGAGCCCCTTTCAGTCCTGGGAGGCTGCTCTAAGGTCTCCCCAGAGCCTTCTCTTCTCCAGGCTGAACAACCCCAACTCTCTCAGCCTGTCCTCATACAGGAGGTGCTCCAGCCCTTGGATCATCTCTGTGGCCTCCTCTGGACTCACTCCAACAGTTCCAGGTCCTTCCAGTGCTCAGGACTCCAGAACTGGACCCAGGGCTCCAGGTGGGGTCTCACCAGAGCAGAGCAGAGGGGCAGAATCCCCTCCCTCCCCTGTTGGTCCCACTCTTTGGGTGCAGCCCAGGACATGGGTGGTTTCTGGGCTGTGAGCACACGTTGCCCACTCATGTGGAGCTTCTCATCCCCCAACACCCCAAGTCCTTCTCCTCAGGTTTGCTCTCAATTTGTACCTGGGATTGCCCTGACCCAGGTGTGGGGGTACCAGTCCCCTTTTGGTGCAGACAGCCCCGAGCAGCGTGTTGCAGGATCCCACACTGTGTTGCAGGGTTTTATTTGCAGACCAAGAGCTGCACAGCTAAGGTTTCACTCCATTATTAACAGGGAGATGAAGTTACCCAGCAGAGGAGCAGGGATGCTGCAAGGGACCACACAGCTCCTGCCAGGGTACCTGGGGAGCGTGGGCAGCATCCCCATCCTGCCCCTGGCACTGGGGAGCTGCTGCCTCTGCCCATTCACCTCGGCCTCCGACACAGCATCCAGATGTGGTGACCAACAGCTGCAGCTGGATTCTACAGCCCCGAGTTTCACAATATTTATTTTTGCCTTTCATGGGTTTCTCTGGTTCTCGTTGCCCTCAGGAGCCGAAGAACAGCCCGGGAGCTGGCGCTGGCTGGAGGAAAGACCCAGATCTGGTGTTATTTCCCTTGGTGCCATTAAAACAGCTGGCAGGCTTGGCAACAGGACACCAGCCCACGCCACCAACCTGTCCCAAAGCTCGTGGCTGTGCCTCTCACGTGGTTCCACTGCAGAGCTGGGGGGTGTCTGTGTGAGGAAGAGCCTGGCAAAACCCTGCTGACCCACAGGAATGGATTTTTAGGTGCCAGTTTAGGCATTTTCCTGTGTTTTTCTTGAAACCAGCTCTGCCAATGCCTTCCTTTTGGAGAGGTCTCTGCTCTAAGGTGGTCCAGCATGGCAACAGGGGGGGTCAATACACCCCTTACCAGCTCTGCCAACTGCTGCTGCCGTCTTTTTGGGATGGAGCAGTGTCCCCTGGCCAATGTCATAGAACCATGGGATGGTTTGGGTTGGAAGGGACCTCAGATCCCATCCAGTTCCACCTCCCTGCCATGGGCAGGGACACCTCCCATTGGATCAGGGGGCTCCAAGCCCCATCCAACCTGGCCTTCAATACCTACAGGGATGGCACGACCTGGGCCAGGGCCTCTCCACTCTCATCATGAAGAATTTCTTCCTAATGTCCAATCTAAATCTTCCCCCTTCCAATTTAAAGCTGCTGCTCCTCATCCTGTCACTCCAGACCCTTGGAAAAAGCTCCTCCCCAGCTTTCTTGGAGCCCCTTTCAGTCCTGGGAGGCTGCTCTAAGTTCTCCCCAGAGCCTTCTTTTCTCCAGGCTGAACAAGCCCAACTCTCTCAGCCTGTCCCCAGAGCAGAGGTGCTCCAGCCCTCAAATTAAGGGAGAACTGCTTTTAAGCAAGAAGGGCAAGAAAAAGGGACCCTTCAAGACCAACAAATCTCCTGGGTGTGGGTGCATGCAGGCTCGAGGGGTGCAAAAGAAGAGGAGGGTTTGGCTTGGCTCACTTAAAAGGCTTTTAAAAATACAACCAAGTTTCTTTACAGTATTTAAAAGCTTCTTTAAAGAGCAGCTGCCTCCTATTAATACTACTTGGGCTGATAATCTTTGCTGGGATCTATCTTTAGAGAGCTGCCAGCATAAATGGGAGCTGGAGGTGCAGCTCTGGAGGTGACGTCAGGCTGAGCGCCGGCTCCGGGGGTGGCCACACCAGCTGAAAACACATCGGAGCCTCCCTGGAGGAGGAGAGTGAGGAGGAAAGCAAATAATACCCCCGGCTTTTTTGGGTGGGTTTGGAGAAATCAAGCTGTTGTTTGCACATTTGCTCCAAAATGCAGCTTTTTGTGGCACTCAAGAGGAGTTTGTGGGGAGCAGTTGGACACGGCTGAGCTCTCTGGCTGGGATGGGGACGCTGATCGGTGCTGCTCCAACTGGGAAGTGATCTAAACCCATCCTGGGGGAAAGTGTGCAGAGCAGCTTGGGTTTTTTTTTCCTGCCACCCTGTGCAATCCCAGTAGCAGCACTGGAAGACATGAGGTTGTGTCCCAAATCACCCTCTTCTCTGCCTTGAAACCAGTCTGGAGTGGAGATGATTCCCTGTTTTCAGGTGCCATCCTTTGACGCAAGCGTGGCTTCAAAGGGGACCCTGAATAATCCTGCTCTTGGCGTCAGCGCCACGGGGGGAAGAGGGTGAGCGGGATCAAAACTCTTTGACTTGCTTTTGTTTCCTTTGCTTTCTTAATCGCTTCCTGACAGCCCTGGTGCAGCATGAGAAACCCTTTGGAGTGATGCTGTGCAAGGGCTGACGCAGCTTTCAGCCCCTTCCCAGCAGAGGGGCCTTTTGCTGTGATGACTGAATCCCAGCCTTCTTGAGATTTCACTAATAATTATCTTAAAATCAAATTCTAGCTGAGCTGGAAACCCAAAATGCCTCGCCAGAGGAGCCCATCTCCATGTTTTCTTTCCTGTCGTTGCTTAAACCAATTCCATCCTTAATTTTGCTTGGTTAGACTTGTTCCAGGGCAAACAGGACTTTTTTTTTTGGAGCTCAGCTGGGTGTTGCGATGTTGAAGGTGGCAGTGAGCTGGGAAAGTTGGCTCACTTCTCTTAAAGCACTTGGGGGCAATTAACGTGGCTAATTAAGTCATGACTGCCCCATCCCTGGAGCTGTTCAAGGTTGGATGGGGCTTTGAGCCCCCCCCTGAGCCAGTGGGAGGTGTCCCTGCCCGTGGCAGGGGGGTGGAACTGGGTGATCTTTGAGGTCCCTTCCAACCTAAACCACTTCATGATTCTGTGTTTCTATAATTCTAATCATTTACCCAGCATGTGAGAAATTTATTACTGCATTAAAACAGGCTCAGTAAGGAGCTGCCATCTGCGTGATGAGCAGCCAGAGCACATCAGGTCTCTCTGAGCACACGTGTAATTTGGAAAACCCACTGTATTATTCAGCCATTCGTATCGTGTCCATCCTCTGGATGTCAGGGGATGCTGAAAAAACTAACATCTTGCCAGAGCCCGGCCACCCTGAGCGATGTGTGCTGGTCCTGCTGGCCTTTCAGTCTGTGTCTGCTTAGGAAATTGCTGGAAATTCAGATTACAAGCACAATTTTTCCCCCTATATGGTAAATGATGATTTTTTCTCGTAGATTGAATACCAGAGCGGGGGGTTATTTCCTTCTCTGATGGCAGAGGAAACCCTGAGCTGCACAAAATTGAGTAGGAGCTCACAAAGCTGAGCTGAGCCCCAACGTGTGCAGGATTTCCACGCTGTGAACGTGACATTTTTTTCTTTAGCTGTGCTTGGATGTGAAATTTGGGAGATGTCACAGCCATCTGGTCCTGGCAACCCAATCGCACGTAAACTGGGCCCGTGGGTGGTGGCTGGAGAAGGGCTGGGGTTTGGGTTGGGGTTGGCCCAGCTGGTGTCGATCTGCTTTTGCAACCTTGCTTAATACCCACGAGCTGAAAAGCAGGGCTTGGTCAGAATGTCCTGAACAGCCCCAAAATGAGAGACTGGGAAAATCTCTGGTGCTTGTGGAAAATTCCTCTGGATGCTGATCTTTCCCGGAGCACCGAGGGGGCCTCGAAGCTTCAAGCGAGTGACTAATGAAGGGGTGAGCATCAGGCTCAGTGAACTCCAAATACACCCCTAGGAAGAGTAAAGCTGCACAATGCTGGGAGCAGAGCAAAACACCTTCCCACACCAGAGGAAAAACCAATATTGTCCTTCTGGTAATCTCATTTTTTTCAGCCAGAATGTACCACTCCCCATCCTTAAGGGAAGTTTGCTGCCTGACCTGGGAATCCAGCTCCGGGGCTGGTGCATCTCCCCAGGGGGGGCTGCATGGGTGGATCTGCCTGGAGCCCTTTCCTCTGATGCAGTGAAAAAAACATCTGCCCTCTGCAGCTCCATCAATCAAAGCTTGAAGGGTGTCAGCAGGGCTGGGGTGTCCGTCCCTGTCAACACTCGCGTGAGTGACGAGGAGGAAAACGCTCGTGCGTCGTTGGGACCCTCTTGACTCATCCACGGCAGCTCCACCTAAGCAGTCATGAACTTCCTCACGAGCCTCCTCCTTCCTTCTTCCTGAGGACGGGGTGGTTGCCCAAAGGAAGGAAAGATTTACCTTGGGCAGGAAAGATTCCGCATGGCAGGAGCGCGTCCTGCTCAGCCAGGATGTTGTGGGTGAAGGAGAAGGTGGTTGGGGCAGGGAGCTGAGCGATGCCGGTGCATGGGAGCAGTGGAATGGGCAGATGTGATGATAAGAAAACATCTGCATTCCTCTCTTATTGTTCAAATCAATGTAATTATTTAAATCTTCGTGCTCAGGGCTCCTCTAGAGTCGACCCAGTGGGTGCTGTGCTCTTCTCTGTGCTGTAGGAATGAAGGAAAAGATCAAAAAGGGTCTTTTTTCAGATAATTAACCACGAATGTGAACTCCAGTCCCACAGTCGGACACCTCATTCTCATGAAAATCATGGCCAGAGAATAAAAGTGATTCTAAGAAACACATGTGAAACAGTTAAGCAAACAACAGCTTGGAGAAAGAATTTTTGTAAGTCCTGAAAAAGCTTCTAGGATTAATTATCAGCACTGTAACAAAAATAAATAGTGGGACTCTTTCTGCTGCTTTGGACTCTCTGAATTCCCCAGTTGAGAGCAAAATCCTGCTCGGGTTTTGGTCTGACTGGCTGGAGATGGCTGATGATTTTATAGAGCCCTGTTGATTACTCCAAGCCAAACAGCACATCGAGAGAAGAGCAGGGATTTTGTTTTCACAGCCCAAAAATGCTCCAAGGCTGCAGATGAAAAATAACCCTGAAGGAAATTCAAAGGAACCAACTGGCATTTTCTCCCAGCTTGAAAATACAGGGAATGCAGTTTCCATTAAATGATTTTTTTTTCTCTTTCAATAACCATTAAGTCCAGTTTGGATTCGTGTGCCTGGACCCACAGCATCCGTCCCAGCTACAGGGGGAAGTGGGAAGGCACAGTTAGCCACCTGATCCTCCTTCGTAGCCAGAGTCTGGGCTATCCTGGCATTTCAGTCTGCTTAGAAGTAAAAGCCAAAGAGGAAAAAAAAAATAGAATAAAACCCCATCCATGTGAAAATAATTACCTTTCCCCCCAAGAGCCCATACAGGTTTTACTAGTTTTTCCAGCTGTTGCTTGGAATAAAAACTCCCGTGGCTCTCGCAGGTATTTTTCTGCCTAAGGTTCTCCAGCCTCAACACAGAATCCTCTCCATCACCCAGATAAGGTGGGGTTAAAAGAAAAATTACCTGATGTTATCTCTAATGCCTAAATTGTTTTTTTTCTTTTGAGGAGGAACAACCCCATCTTTGGAAATACAGCTTTGAGTACTGAAAATGAAGACTTATCTCCTTGGAAAATGCTGATTTATTGCAAGAAAGTCATGTTGGTTGCTTATGCTGTAGAACAATATCGTCCAAAAGCTTTCCATAGAAGCTGAGTATCCCTCTCTCTGGTCAGACCTTGGAAAGAGGGGTTTCAAGTGGTGTTTCCCCCCAAAAAATAAAAAAAAAAATCCCTCATTAGTGTAATTTTTGGCCAGGAGCAGTTGAGGGATCTTGGGCTATTTACCCTGGAGAAGAGGAGGCTGAGGGGAGACCTCATTGTTCTCTGCAGCTCCCAGAAAGGAGGTTGTGGTGAGGTGGGCACTGGGCTCTTCTCCCAGGTGATAGGATGAGATGAAATGGCCTCAAGTTGCACCAGGGCAGGTTTAGATGGGATATTGGGGAAAATTTCTTCACTGAAAGGGTTTTCAAGCACTGGAAAGGGAGGTGGTTGAGTCTCCATCCCCGGAGGGGTTTTAAAGGCTGGCAGATGAGGCGCTCAGGGATCTGGTTTAGGAGTGGACAGGGACGGTTGGACTCAATCTCAAAGGTCTTTTCCAACCAACCAATTCCATGATTCTATGAAATACAAGAAAACCCCAATTGCATTTGCACGGCTCGGTGTTGGGCAACACTGAGAGCCCCGTTTTACGACAAAAAATCCACCTCCATTCCCATTTCTTCTGCCTTTTCCTTTTCCATCTCACCCATCAAACCTCACCCGATGGGAACGACCACCGCGGAGTCAATTTGTTTGCCCTTTGATTATATTTTTAGCCTCCGACTTCACAGTTTGTTTTTATACCTCTTTCAGATTCCCGGTTGTACAGGCTGAATCACGATGGCAAAGACAATGTCTTATTATCTTGTGGAAGGGCTTTTTTGTTGTTGTTGTTTCTTTAGGCTTTTTATTTTTCTGAATTGACGGGAGGCAGGAAGTGAAGTCCATTCCCAAATTTCACTCCCAGAGCCATCTGAAGTGCCAAAGATCACACTCCTCCTCGCCTGCTCCCCCTCTTTCTCTCTCTCCCTGCTTGCTCAGAACAGCAAAGCAAAGCAGGAAGGGTGAGGACTGGGAAAATCTGAAATTATTTTTCCCCTTGTTTTGTAATGAAACTTTAAAAAAAAGGACAAGACAAGAACATCAGTCAATCACGTTCTCTGGGCCTCAGCCAAATCAAATTAACTCCTGCTCTGTTTGATAGCCAGGGCTTTAATGCACTCCAAACTCCGTGGCCGTCATCGAGCTGAGATTGCCTTTTCTAAGAGCTGTTTTCTACACAGCCTTTCCACCGTGGTGGCTGTTTTGATCAGATTCCCTGAAATCAAACCCCTGGTGATTGGCACCAGTCTGAACAGGTCATTGTTCTTCTAACCTTTGAGAAGTTCTCGCAGTTCAGAAACACCAGTGCAGCTGGGGCCACCAGGTAAAAAAATTCCCGTGAAATATCCAATAATAATAACAACAACAGCAACAACAACAATAATGTTATCATCATCATCAGCAGCAGCAGCATTGAATCACAGAATCATGGAATGGTTTACGTTGAAAGGGACCTCAAAGCCCATCCAATTCCAATTACCATGGACAGGGACACCTCCCACTGGATTGGGGGCTTCAAGTCCCATCCAACCTGGCCTTGAACACCTCCAGGGATGGGGCAGCCACCACTGCTCTGGGCAACCTGGACCAGGGCCTCCTCAGTTCAGATGGTGACAAACCTGCTGTTGATCTTGACACCACTTTGGGAGGGTCTTCCTGTTCCTGGCTCCAGGTGAGGGTCACTGTTCCAGTGGGAGCTGAGCTCATACAGCAGAGAAAGGCTCAAAGGGCACTCACACACATCATCCAGAACACTCAGCTATCCAGGGAATTTGTTTAGGGAAGGGGGCTGGAACTGGATAGGCTTTGATGTCCATTCCAACCCAAACCATTTCATGATTCTCTGAATTAACAGCAGAAACCAAGAGCTCAAGGAAGATCCAGTTTGCTTGGCACTGTGGCCCTTGCAGCAACACTAAATAAGTGTCATTTGGCTCCTCAGCGCTCAGCATTGTGACCAACAGATCCTTTTTTTTTTGGTGAAGAATGATAAATTCTAATTTTGACAAATTACTATGAAATTCCTTTATAATCAAAAGTTAAATTCAACCAAAGACGAATTTTGATAGTCCCTTTTCAAAATAATTTCTACATTGGACAAAATAAGAAGGAAGAGTTTTTTTTAAAAATCCAATTATATTCTTAATATTTATTCTTTGGTTCTCTTGGACAAGTCTTACTCTAAAGTGATGAGGGAAGTAGTTGTTTTAAACTTTACAGTGGCTTTTGGAGCAATAACTCTGAATTAGTCTGCCACTTTTCCTCTGATGAGTATTAAACTTGTTTTGATCTCCCACTGGAAATTAGAGATTTCCTGAATGAGGTGTAAATGCACATTTACATCCACATCAAAGCCAAAATCAAGGTATTTTCTTTTTCCTGCAGTGCCGTTATGGATTCAGTCATTAAGAAATGTTTCTGTCTTGATTTTGTTATCAGGCTGAATAAGATATAATCGACAAGGTCAAAGAGAACCATGACAAGACTTTATGAGCACTGGGATTTACAGTTGCTCCTGGCCATCAAGGGGCCCAGGAATGGAGGTTTTGGTCACACCAAACACATCCAGAGAAGAAGACTTTGGGAACTGAACCCCTCACCTCACCCACATTGCAGCACCTGGACCCACACTGCAGCATCCCCAACAGCCCAAAGTGATGATGCCCAAAGGTGAGTGCAACAACGTTCTTGTTGATAGGACCATAACCAGCAGGTGCAGCGAGGTTCAAAGAAAGAGTCAGACACTAAGAACCCTTAAATTTGACATTTTATTTCATTGCAGAAGAAAATCCAACATAGGCCTCATTATGTTATGCATCTTTAATTATAAAAATAAGCAAAGAAAATAACTTGCATCTTTCTCATTACTATGATATGTTTCAAATAACCTTTATATGAACACACTGAGCTTTAAAAATGTAATTTAAACAATAAATAATGACATATACCAGATATGCTCACTGTTTATTCCAGTACTCAGCAATAAAAACAAAAACAAAACAAAACAAAAAAACCCAAACTCTCTCCCCCTCCTAAGTATCTTTAAATTATAAATACATAATGCAAATTTATAATGGCACAAAACATCTAAAGTGCAAACAAATCACAATGAGAATCATGCAAACATTTCTAGAGAAGCCCCTCCCCGCCCCCAAGAGAAACCATTTTGCAATGAAGATTAAAAAAAATAAAGCATTAGAGATTAAATAAAACGTGAAATAACTGGACTTGATATTGAGACTCATTCCCCATCGCTCTCGGGGAACTCTCTTGCCTAAGCCAAACCACCTAAAACCAGGCAACCTTCTCAGCTGATGGGAAGAGCCCAACCCATCTCCATCTCCCCCTCCTCTGGTTTTAGATGTCCAGCTTTGGTGAGAGGGCAAAAGTTAAGCAAGGTGAACGCCCCAGGCCTTTGGATTTTATGGATGTGTTCTTGTGGCTTCCTCACTGCTTCGTCAGAGGGGGAAAAAAGTGATTTATTAAAGCAGCTCGAAAATCTTGTGGTGTAGTTGAGGTTCTCTCCACCACGGAGCACCCAAAAGCAGTGCTGGTGCAGACAGGCAGCGCTTTGGTTTGCACAGGTGATGGTTACCCCTGAAACCAGCACAAATTATCAGGGGGAATCATTTTCCCAGTTAGCTTCCCACCCATACGAAGGGAACAACAAGTTTAAATTCCTACTGGAAAGAGAAAATTCATTATAACCTGAAAAGGCATAGTTTGGGATATTCTAATCCAAAGATGATCAAAATCAACTTTATAAACCTTCTCTGGGGTTTCAAAGCAGTGGATGCACAAAGCAACAGAGGAGCTGCTCCATCTCCATGAAAAAGGGTGGCTGCTCAGTGAGCCCATGGGGACACCTTGGGTACCCAACCCGAGGGCTGCTCCGCACAACCCCCAGCAGGGCTGGGGCAGCTCCAATGTGTCCAACCAAGCGGTTGCTGGACGCTGCCTCAAGCCAGGTGAAGACCTTTCTCTCACTGTTCCCCCAGATAACAACCTCTACTTGATGCACAAACCCTCTTTTAGTCCCCCCTGTCTCCTAAGGGTGAGCTGGAGGGCGGAGAGTCGTGCACCCTCAACTCCTGGGATCAGTCTCCGAGCGTCAGTCAAACCTTTTAGGGGCATCCAAGGGGCCTTTGGTTTTCACCTTGCAAAACACCTTTGTGTTGGACTCCACAGACCTGACTGTGATTTAAGAACGAGCAATATTGCATCTTGCTTGCCCTGGACGGCACGATTCAGAGTATTAAAACTAAGAACATAACAACCCTCTACCATCAGCAACATTTTTTTTGCTGCTTACAATTTTACGACAGCACTTTTGGGCTACATTTAATGAAGACAGCAATATTAGAAATGCTGCCACTGCATCTGGTTTCAATATATTAGCAGCAAGTTATTGTTTAAAGGCTTTGTGGTTTTAAAAAAAAAAGAAAATAAGAAGAGTTATATTGCTTTAGGTTTGGAAAAGAAAAAAAATAGATCCCTCCTTTATTAGCTCTCTAAGTAGTTGAGCAAGAGGCATCCACTCTGCAGATGGGCTCTAACGGGGTAGATCTGGAGCGTGGAACTGGCCTTGTTGATCACATGCCATGATGTGGCTTTTTTTTTGGCTCGTTGAAGCCAGGCTGGGCTACTGTGCAGAGCGTGGCTACCGGCACGGGCCGCGCCGCGCCGCTCCTCTTCCCAGAGGCTGCCCGAGAGGTGGACAGGAGGAAAGGCAGGGCTGAGAGCCTTCACACGTGGGGCCTCTTAAAGGCAGGCACATCACTTGTGAGAAATTAAGGGTTTGTTTTCCCTGCCTTTCCCCAAAAATCAGTTTTCTAGAGGAAGTTTTACCCTGTGGCAGCTGGGAGATCCCAAAGCAACTCTTTGCCAGCCATCTGATAGCTCTGCCTTGGGTGAACCACACCTCCCGGCAGCGCTGTGGAGATGGGCCTGGCCAGCCTGAACTCTTATATTAAAATTCCAACTATGAGAATCATAGAATCATGGAATGGTTTGGGTTGGGAGGGACCTCAAAGCCCATCCAATTCCCACCTCCTGCCATGAGCAGGGACACCTCCCCCTGGATCAGTTTGCTCAAAGCCCCATCCAACCTGGTTTTGAACACTTCAAAGAAGAGAGGCTTGTTTCTGGCCCTGCTTTAATAACTTCTATCTTAAACATTGTCTCTCTTCCGTTATAGAAAGGCCACAGAGTAGAATGTGAACTCTTGAATATGACAGAGATACTATTTCCAGGAAAAAAAAACGGAATAGCTAACTTACAAAACTAAGTTTATGCAATAAAGTTATTATATTCTGCTCCTTTCAAGCAGACTTCCGTGGAATTTATGTACAGTACATGACAGATTTTTTAAAACTATTTATACCACAGTTAGAGCAAGACCTTTAATACTCTAGTCTTAAGACAGGGTTTGTTTTTGTTAGATTTCTTTTAAAGCTTTAGACAATTAAATACAGTACATAGATGTTAGCTTTTAAATACAATGCAAGGTTATGCAACCTTCTGACTGGCTTTGACCATAGACTGGCACCTCTTTTCATCGTTTCCGTAGTACAAAACGTTCCTTTCCTGATTTGGTGTGTATCGAGGGGGGAAGTTTTACTTCATTTTGCACTGTGGTGCCAGCTCATGGTAACCAGACTCATCCACAGCTTGGGGAGTTTGGTAAATCAATGGGGTTAACGGAGCTGTGTCGGAAGGATTAGGACTGCATGACACTAAGAGACCAGGAATATGACATTCATATTCGTCCATGGCCAGCACAGATTCATAACACGAATTCCATTGACATCATTAGGATGTGCAACAGTTTTTAGTGCATCTATCATCGCCTACCAGCTTAGTACAAGAGAGAATGACTTCTCCTTGGTGCCAAATCTTCAGACTTCAACGGTGTCGGCGCTACAGTGGGTTTGGTGTCTGAAGGCCTGACTACTGTATGGTTATATTTAAGACTAAGATCGTTTGGGGTATCATTTTTTGTGGGGAAGAAAAGAGATGGAGACATTTTGACGGCGGGAAAGCTGAGACACTGAACACAGACCCATGCAAAAGTGTTTGTTCGAGAGGAATAGAAAATATTAATGCCTAAATCTAAAACCGGTTCCTAGTTGTTATTAAAACTAGCTACAGTACACTTGGTTTGGGTGCATTACTCTTCTAGAAGAGAGACTTCAGCTTTGGTAGTGCTTAGCATCCCTTACACACCCACTTGGTCTCCCCCCCCACCCCCGGCCCCGCGGCGTTATGCGCCTTCAGCAGAGCTGCGCTTCGCGTG
This sequence comes from Tapera naevia, assembly GCA_033556795.1. NCBI lineage: Eukaryota > Metazoa > Chordata > Aves > Cuculiformes > Neomorphidae > Tapera > Tapera naevia. Next base: position 462,786 of record JAUMJJ010000117.1, read on the forward strand.
GGCCGGGCCGGAGCCCTCACCTCGGAGGTTCCTGAAGTAGAGTTTTAGCTTCTGGGGCTCGGTGATCCGTCTCCTGGTGAAGTCGGCGCGCGGGTGGCCTTGGGCGCAGTGGTCTGTCTGCAGCAGGTGGAAGAGGCTCGCCATGTTGGGCCCAATCTTCTCCATCAAGCTGTCCTTGATGGTGCTGACAGTCTCTTCGTCACACTCCAACAAGCTTCTCACCAGCTTGTTGTAATACCTGCACGAGAGGAACCATCTGTTATTCCAAGGCACGTCCCAGCAAGATGAAAGAAACAAGGTGAGACCAATCCAAGAGATAAAAACCATGAGAATCAGAATTTTTAAGTCATTTGGGGTGTGTTTGAAAGAGATTTTTTGGCAGCGCACCATGTGCATATTCTCACACAAATACCCAGGCCCTGGAGATGCTCTGCCCATGATATAGGAAAGGAACACAACCCATCCAACTTCTAATTCAGTCATCCTGAACAAGGCTGAAGGGCAAGGCCATAAGAATTGAGTGGTTATGGTGTTACACTGGTGGGTTGGGAAGAAGGGGAGAGCAAAGAGCTAACTCAATGCAGGAATTGGCTTAAGCGAGTGCTTTACTCTCTGCTAAACAACCCGAGTTGCTAGAGATTTATGAAGAGAAATAATGGCATAGAATCATAAAATGGTTTGGGTTGGAAGAGGCCTTAGAGATCATCAAGTTCCACCTCCTGGGTGTGGGCAGGGACACCTCCCACTGGATCAGGGGGCTCCAAGCCCCATCCAACCTGGACTTGAACACCTCCAGGGATGGGGCAGCCACCACCACTTTGGGCAACCTGGGCCAGGGCCTCCCCACCCTCACAGCAAAATATTTCTCCCCAAGATCACATCTCAATCTCCCCTTTTTCAGCTGAAAACCCTTCCCCCTCATCTTCTCCCTGCACTCCCTGATCAAGAGCCCCTCCCTAGCTTTCCTGGAGCCCCTTTCAGTACTGGAAGTACTGTATATTCCTAACAGACAGATACTGCCCATCAGAGGTAGGACACCAACATGACCCTTCCCAGGAATGCATCCATCCCTGTGGCACCATTCCCCTTCATCCCTCTCCTTTCCCCTCTGTGCATAGACTTCAGGAGTGGGAGAAGCAGGCTCAGTCCAAGTCAGAGCCTGGCAGATCCGTGTATTCCCTGGGGACAGATCTTTAGGACATACAAAGAGCTGTCACTTCCAACAAACTGAGCGTGCATTAAACCACAAGTGAGGACCTCCTCTCCAGCCTGCTCCTGCCTCTTCTCCTTCCAGCAGCGTTCCTTGCTCAAGGAGGGAGCCAGGAAATCGTGCTGAGCTGTTTCCCCAGCGCTGCTGGAGCTGAGCAGAGAACAGTGCTCGAAGGAACCATCCTCCACGGGGCTAAGGCAGAGCCAGAGCACCCCTGGCTCAGGCAGGGAGAGCAGAGCTGGCAAGTGGGACCTCACTGCAGAACAAAACATCTTCTTAGGGAGAGAAAGTTGGGAAGGGAGGATCAGTCCAGTGTTTGCTGGGCTACTTCTGCCTGAAAGGACAACGGGAAACTTATTTTAAGCCTTTAAGGTCACCGTGACATTTTTCCAGAGGAGCAGAGAAGAGAATAACCTGCAGGTGGAGGAGGGGAAGGAAGAGGGAAATGAGAGTTCACATTTAAAGTCCTTTCCTAACTCTCTGCTCTGGCCTTTAGAGCAGCCAGGGGAGGTCAGGTGAGGTTAAAGATTCTGCTGCACTTGAAGTACAAAAGGGCCAGGCTTTGGCACGGTGGAGCAGAGCCCAAGCACAGCTCCACAGTGCTCATATTAAGGCCTGAAGCGTGCACAGCAGTTGATGCTGAACACATCTGTGCCAGCCAAGCATCCAGCATCCAGCCCCGGTGTGGGACGTGAGGAACGGATCCCACCTTCCTCTGCTGCACTGCCTGCGCCTCCTTCAGACAAACACACGGTGGTTTCCATGGCTGGAGCTGCAATCAAACAGCTTGTTGGTGCCTTTCGGTAGTTAAAGTGCAAGCAAAGGCAACAAGGCTTTCCTCTCCTCCTGCTCCTGCCATGAGATTAAATCACAGGAAGATGCTATGACCTTTAACTACTTCCTCTCAGCGTCCCAGGCCAAGTGGCACATTCTTATTCTGTGGCTATGTTGGGACAGGGGCTGGGAAAGCAGGATGCTTCAGGAGACTTCAGTGTAAACTATTAGCTGGGAAATCCTGCTGCTTTTGTTACTCAACATGTCACAATATCCTTTGGCTTCCACAAGGGTTGGAGGCTGTGGGGGAGGAGTTCCCTTCACCCTGGGAGATGGTGGCTCCGGTTCAGGCTCGGTTCTCCGGAGAGGAACATCTCCAGCACATATAACACTGCTGCTGCTCTCACTGCATCCACCCTCACCTGCATGTCCACAAGTCCCACCTTCACCCTGGTGCCCCTACAACCCAACCAAGGGTTGGTTAACTCTACTATTCCTTGTATTAAGCTGAGCTGCTCCTCCAGATCATACAACAGTCATCCCACAGTGCTGCCTGCTCCTCATCCCAGCACGTGGGAGAATGCTGAAGTAAACCTCTTCCAAATCTTCTTGGGGGGAAGAGGGGAAAGACAGAGATAATATTCACCTTCCCACAAGTATGAATTTCTGGATATAATATCTACAATAGTTTCCTAGAATAAATTTATGCTATTACATCTATAATATCACTCGTGTCCCTGTCCTAGGACACGTCTGGAGGTTTAAGATGCTCCTAGATCAAGTCAAACAGCCAACCCCAGAGGAGCTGTAGCATCCTCCGCAGCCAGCCAACACGTTAAATCGCAGCTTGGTCTATTTGCACTCAAATTCTAGAGCATATTTACTCAAACCGTTCAAAAGGATCCCTTTTATCCCCATCACAAGACTCAGCACTGATTGTTCCAGGATTTAGAGGAAGAAATCCCTGCCCTTGCAGCATGACTGCGCAGACTGCAGCAGCTCCCTGAAGCCTCTCTCTGTCCCTTGTCCTTGGAGGATGAGGACAGGGCAGTTCCATGCTCAGATAAAGGCACGGGAGAGCAGTGTGAAGGGCCCATTTCTGCAGGCAGCCTTGGCTGTCATGAAGGAACAGGGGTGAAGATGACTGTAAAAGAGACCACCAAGAACACTGCACTGTCCCTAAAAATGTGAACTACGGGATCACGGCAAAATAAGGTCATAGAGGACCCTGTTTGCTGGCTCCCTTTAAGCTCTCCTGGTTCCCTTTAAGCTCTCCTGGTTCTTCATGATGAGTCAAGACCTCATTTGAGGGATGCATTAAACCCCAAATTAAGGGTGGGTGCAGTCTGAGGAAGTGAATGAAGCTGCAATAGGTTGAGAAGCTCTTAAGCGCTCACCATGCCAGAGATGCTCTATTAATCAAACTGGTTTGGTATTAAAAGCTCCATGTACCATGATGCTCCATTCAAACTCAAATAACTAATATTTAAACAAATTGCAGACTTGGAAGTAACGTATGAGGACTTTTCCAACCAGATGATTCTATGTTTCGATGATTCTATGGTTTGATGAATCTATGATTCTATGTCTGATTAATGTTATGATTCTCCCGTAGAGATATTTATCAGTATATTTACCAAAAAAGAGAATCAGAAGAATGTTGGTAAAACTTCACAAGGGTTTGAAAAGACAGAGAACATTAAGCATTATGAAGGTTTGTGAGAAAGTCAACTTGGTCCCTCTCATTTCTCTCTCTGCGCTCCACGTTTGTGCATTTGGTGCACTTGAGTTGAGGAAAGCTCCACGTACCGGTTTGAGAACTGATTTGGAAGCTGGACGACCTCCGTGATTGCTTCAGGATTGCGCTTGGCGATGCCACACATGTCCAGTTTGCTGTAGCACTCCTCCTGCACTTCGGAGATCATTCTTTGGAAAGTGGAGCACCTCCGGATGGCGAGGAACACCTTGGACGTGACCCCGTTTGCGATGCATTTCAAGCTTTCTTTCACAAAAGCTTTTCCCTGCAAACGGAAGCAAAACTTTACATTGCAACAGATTTCATAGGGAGGGATGTATTAACAGATACTCCACTGGGCTGGCTGCTGTTAATTACCCTTGCTGGTTGACAGGAAGCTCAACATGAGCCAGCAGTGTGTCCAGGTGGCCAAGAAGGCCAATGGCATCCTGGGCTGCATCAGGAATAGTGTGGGGAGCAGGACCAGAGGAGTTATTGTCCCCCTGTACTGGGCACTGGTCAGGCCTCACCTTGAATATTGTGTCCAGTTCTGGGCCCCTCAGTTTGGGAAAGATGTCAGGATGCTGGAGAGTGTCCAGAGGAGGGCAACAAAGATGGGGAAGGGGCTGGAGCACAAGCCCTACGAGGAGCGACTGAGGGAGTTGGGGCTGTTTAGTCTGGAGAAGAGGAGGCTCAGGGGAGACCTCATTGCTCTCTACAACTCCCTAAAAGGAGGTTGTAGTGGGGCAGGGGTTGGTCTCTTCTCTCAGGTGACCAGGGACAGAACTGGAGGGCAGGGACTCAAGCTTGGTCAGGGAAAGTTTAGACTTGATGTGAGGAAAAAGTTCTTCCCTGGAAGGGTGATTGGTCATTGGAATGAGCTGCCCAGGGAGGGGGTGGAGTCACCGACCCTGGGGGTGTTTAAGGGGAGACTGGATGAGGCACTGAGTGCCATGGTTTAGATGATGGGCTGGTGTTAGTGTTGGTGTTAGTGTTGGGTTATAGGTTGGACTTGATCATCTCAGAGGTCCTTTCCAACCTGATGATACTGTGATACTGTGTGAATTATAGACCTGCTGGAGGTCCCTTACCGAGCACAGCAGGGACTTGGACCCTAAACACTTGCAATTATTGCACAGTTACATTCCCAGCAGTTTAAATTGGGATGCACACAGCCCGTGGAGAACAGGGAGCTCCTGTTCCCATAAGATTGAGGCAATGGAAGACTTTACATGAACAGAACGAGCAGTGCCAGCACCAGAATGGGCCAGTTCTGCCCTCCGGGAGGGGACTGCTCGCTGCATACCAGCGGCTGAATTCATCTGGTTCACCAGCCTTCGAGATGCTTGAAGAGCTTTTAAGTTCATCCCTGGGGGGAAGGGGGTGGTGGTGGAGTGTGTGTGCACATTTTGGGAAGGAAGAATGAAGGAAAAGGGCCCTTGGCAGAGCCAGAGCTCTCTAATATTATCCTATTTGTTCTGCCGCGAGTGACTGCAGCTCCAGAGAGGCTGATCTGGCCATGCATTCCCAAGCCTGAAGACTTCCAATTCAAATCCCAGCCCTGTGCCAGGTCACACAGTCAGACTGACTTTGTTAGAAGAACGTTTCTATTTCCTCCTGAAGAGGAAACTTCACTCTCTGCCCCACGCAACGCTCCTTGCCAACTCCTCACACACAGCACACTGTGTGTGGAAAATGTATTGGAGAAAACAGCCCTGAAGGGTGTGTTTGTGGCCAAAACCCCAGATCACAGAATTACCTGAGTTGGAAAAGACCCATAAGGATCATCGAGTCCAACTCCTGTCCCTACCCAAGATGCTCCCAACATTCACCCCGTGTGGCTGAGGGTGTTGGCCAAATGCTTCTGGAATATTGTCAGGCTGTGACTGCTTCCCTGGGAGCTGTTCCAGTGCTCCACCACCCTCTGGGGGAAGAACCTTCTCCTAATGTCCAACCTAACCTTCCCCTGGGACATCTTCCTGCCGTTCCCTTGAGTCCTGTCATAGGTTGGCAAGAGAGAAGAGATCAGAGTAGCTGAGCAGCAGGAAGGGCTGCAAGAATGGAAGGGTTAAGCCTGCACAAACCCCATCTCCATGAGGACAGGGAGATTAAGGAAAAGCAATGCCTTTAAGCACGTGCTTTGGTGTCACAGGACTTGGAAGAGCACTTGATCGAATCGGGGCATGAAAAGGGAGCTCTAACAGCGAGGTATGAATTCTCATCCCCTTTACACCTGTACTGTACCTGAGTGTCAAATTTAGCAGCACTGTAGAGGAAGGATTTGCAGATGTCATACATGCCATCCGTGTCACACGTGGAGTTCTCCAGGCAGGCGAAGGCTCCGCAGCCCACCTGGAGGGCACTGTTCAGGCAGCGAACCACCTCGGCTGCGGAGAGAGGCACAGCACAACGTTACAGCTGCACTGCTCCCCCATGCCACAGAGCTCTTCTCCAGAGCAAAGGCAAATCATGCTCCACTGCAGCCAAGCTGTAGCTTTATCACTTCTTGGGAGAGGTGATAGAAACCAAAGGCACTGCCACAGGGAGTTATTAACTGAAGTCATGGAGTCACGGAATGGTTTGTGTTGGAAGGGACCTCAAAGCCCAGCCAGTTCCACCCCCTTGCCATGGGCAGGGACACCTCCCATTGGATCAGGGGGCTCAAAGCCAGCCTTGAGATCACCAGCAAACCAAGGAATACAAACTGCAACTGCAGAAACCCTCAATCCATTGCATATGGATTAAAAGAAAGGCAACGTGATGGATGGAGACTTTAGAGGTCCATCCCAACCTAATTCTGACTGCATGCATTTAGAGCTTTATTCAGAGCTCCTCTAAAGAAGGACATGCAATGAAGAGCACTGGGTGGTGAGTTTTTCTCCACCCTCTTAGCCCACAGGGAGATCAGAGCAGCTTGGCAACATCTGGCTCCCAAACCCCATTTGAAACTGAGACCCAAGTGATGGCAATTTGCTATCAGTTGGCATGAAATTGGTACTCATGGCCAGAAAGCACTGGCTTTGCCACCACTGGAGGTATCTGGGCTTTTTTAAAAATCATAAAGTATCTAGAAATAAGATCATAGTTTGCATGTCAACTGTCAGAACTACAAAGGACTTGGATGAGCAGCTTGGTGCTTAACACCAACCTGGTGCCCAGCAGCCTGCAAGCACAGCCAAGAAAGGTCAAATTGCTGAAGATTCACAGAGAGAAGGCACATTTGGGCAGAGAAAGTTAAGGTAATGGAGCTGACCATGTATAATTCAAATTGTTGAGGCAGTAGTTGGTCTGAGCAGGAGGGTATCCATGTCATCCCATCTCTTTCAGTGCAGATACTATGCATTTTAACAATGAATCAGCAGTATTGCCACATGATTGCCCTGAAATTAGTAGGGATTAACCTTTTTTGGTTAAGCTGAACATCTGTCCCCTTATGTGTCTGCACAAGGCATATTCATTACTTTTGCAGATCAGGTTACAAGACATTCTTTAGGAAGAAATGCAAACCCAGTGTCTCCCATCGAGATCCTAGGTGTGGGAAAAGTGAGGATTTGCATTTAGAGGAACAGAGCACACCTTATTAGGAGATAAATTGTAGTCTAAAGACATATCTATATAACCAGAAGGAAAAGAAAATATTAATAAAATCACCCAATTAACCCCTTCTGCTTACGTGCCCGAAGGGAGAAATATTTGGTAAGATCATCCTCTCCCCAGCTCATAACCTCGTCCAAGTCATTTCCAGCATTATGTTTCCACAGGTTCAAATGATAACTTTGCTTTCAGCAGACTTAGGATGCATTAAGCTTTTATTGTTTTAGGCACGGTGCAATAGTGAGCCCCTATGTTTCTATAGCAACCAAATACAAAAGGAAATTGAGCAAACACCCTAGGATAATGCTGCAGAGCCTTGCAGATCTAAAATAAGACATCTGCTAATGAGCTCCAAATTAGAGCCTTAATATCTTTTCACTAGACTAGAAGACAGATTTTTTAATTCCCATTGTTCAAGACAATGTGTCCAACTTATCTCAGCATCTATGGTGCACCAAGTGGAGACGTCCATTGTAAAAGCAAGTTTGCTAAATGTCACAATCATATTTTTACGGTGCTGTCTGACTTGATAGCAATCAGGATTTGAAAAGAAAACGCTAGCAGGGGACAGTTTCTAGGTTACTGCATTCTTCAAAGTCACATATCTCTTTCTCCCCCCCTTCTTTGAACAGGCAGATGTTTGGCAGAACAATGGTTCAGTCAGATTTCCACGGATTTTTTTTATCAACTTCTGAAAAAGCAAGGAATTTAACACCAAAGTATGACTGCAATTGGAGAAGGGAGAAGGATACATGCAAGCAGGGTTGGGGGGTGGAAAAAGTACATGGAACTCATTTATAGGAGATGGAGGGAGAAGGAGAGAGAATGGATTGCATCCTGCAAGAAGCAGATCACACACCAGTCCCCTGCCCCAGCTCCTGAAAGGAGAAGGTTTCTTCTCCACCTCTGCACCAACATCCTCCTGAATCAGGCTCTTAAATTCATATTTGATCCTACCAACTGCTAAGTTCATACACAAAAAAAAAAAAAAAGGAAAAAAAGAGAAAAAAAAAAGGGAGAAAAAAAGAATAATCAGCAGTAAGAGATCTGAAACAGTTCAAGACATCAGGGCTCAGGCTCCAAGCCCTCCTTGCTGGCTGTTACCTGAGTTCTGGGCTGCGACCCTGGGTTTCCTGGGGCTCACAGAGTCATTCTGTTCAGCTTCATAGGATGCGGATGCACTGATCACCAGCAGCAGGAGAAAACCAGACTTTAGGAGCATTCTCTGACAAGTTTCCGCTAAGTGTGGTTTTTTTGGGGTGGGTTTTTTTTTTTTTTTTGGTCTATGTGTGCCTCTCTCTCTCTCTCTCTCTCCTCTTCCACTTCGGCTCGAGCAAAGATGTGGATCTGGATATGCGCTCCCAGGGAGAGAGAAAGGAGTCTGCAAAGGCTTAAGGAGGTGCTGCAGCCTGGGTTCTGCCTGGCCCCTCTGGCTCCTGGCTCGCTGGGGGACCAGGAGCAGCGCTGAGGGCTTTTATAGCCGCCCTTATCGGTCCCCCCGCGGGCTGCCGAGCCAATCGGGAGACGCTGGGCAGAGCCAATGGCAGAGTGGACTCATTCAAGCCCCAGAAAAACTGCAACTTCACAGGAAGAATATTTTCCAGCCAATTAAAAGTACCTGCCAAACAACAATCACCCAAAAGTTAATCTTTGGGAAAGGGAGGAGGGAGAAGGAGGAGGTGGGGTGGGGGGGACGGGGGCTTCCTATGGATAATTGAGCTTGAGGAAATGACAGAGCAGCCCTAAATCTTCCCCCACCCCCCTAAAAATCACCTGCCCTTTAAGAAAAGATGCTTTCCCACCCGTTTAGCAGTTACAGCAGCTTGGAAGAAGGGCTGGGGCATTGTTTGCAGGGCAGATTCAATGGGTGCTGGTGCGTGGTGGGTGGGTTTTGCCCCCCAGAAAGGCAGGGGGGGACACACAGGACGTACCTGCGTGCGTGCGGATGGGAGGCATCGCCTCTCGCCTGCCAAAGCACGTGTGTGTGCTGCTTGAACCCGGGTACAAACACCCCACACCTCACGTAGGCACATGCAAATACCCTCTTGGGTGCTAAAAACCTCCCTCCTCACACACCGCGTTCCTTATCTCCCCCTCACTTGCACAATTACATTAATAAAATCACACGTTCATACCTCAGGCTTCAGGGGAATCTTGCTTTTACTGCTCAAGAAACGATGTTTTTTTGTAGGTGTTCAGTGGTTTTCCTCTCCCCCCTCTCCCCTCCCAAATTCAATCCTGCTTTTCAGATTTCATAACGGGAGGAGGCACCCTAATGCTTGATTTAATCTTCATTTTAATAGGCACATAATGAGGATTAACACACTAGGGAACTGATTATCCTGTATACCAGAGACAATTTAAGGCTCTGAGTATTTAAGGGATGAAAGTATCAGCATTAAGCCTTCGAGCTGAAAGGAAATGGGGAAGGTGCATGGAGAAGGAAGATTTATAGATAAAAAGTTACAAGTTCCTGCAGCTTAGAATAAGTCTAAGGATTTAGATATTGGATATCACTGATCTGAGGCGAGATAGCTTATTTTGGATCGTGAGCGTGTTTGATCCTTGCTCAGCTCACCCCATAATCTTTTCCATTGAAGGAAAAATACTCTCATTTGTGATGCCAGGCAAGGAAATGCAGCTTGAATAGATTCATAGATCTGTCCACATACAAAGCTTGCATGGATGAACCCATTCTACCAATCTCAGTTAAGTGGAGGTGCACAAACCCCTCATCCTGTGGGCATTCATTCTGGTTTATGGGTGGCTAAATTGAAAAGTCAATAAGGAAGCAATTTAAAGAGAACCAGAAGTAGCCTCTTCCTTAGAGGAGCTCCAGAAGCAGTGCCTGCTGCTTTACCTCATCCCTGTCTTTTTTTTTTTTTTGCATAGGTTTGACAGCTCAGGCTGTGACAATGGTTCCCTTGCCCCATCCCTGGAGCTCCAATCGCTTCCCTGACAGCTCAGCCCGGGCTGCGCAGCCCCGTGCGGTGTCAGCTTCGATTGGAATAGGAACAGGAGCGAGGTTGTGCCTCCTGCCTTGGGGTCAAAATAACAGCTGTGCCAGATGTTCCAAGAACAGTCAAAAAGCACTGAAGAAAAAGAAGGGTTTCGGGTTTCGTCTCCGTTCTGTGACGCTGAGCCAATTTCATTAAAGGAGGGGAAAAAAAAGCAGCAGCCCTGCAAAAGAGCTGTGGTTTCTCTACTTAATCGGACCAGTCCAGTTTGCAAGTGAGAATAATCCCATGGGGTTTGATTCTGATTAAATCAAAAGCAACCCTGGCATTGACTTCAATGAGGGGTGAATCACTGTTCTATCTAAGTTCTATTTGGGGTGGAAGCATTGCATTTTCCACAAAATTGAATTTCAAACTCAAAACCCAATCTCTCCGCCCCTTCCTCGCCAAAGGTGAACATTCCTACTTGTCTTTTTTAATGTTTCAATCTGAACTGAAGTCGTTTGCAAACCAAAACAGGTTGTCCTGGCCCTCCAAGCACGTATACATCCTGGTTGGAGTCCAAATGTGGGGAAAAATCAGTAGCAAGAAGTTCCTATAGATAATAAAATTCTCCCAACATGTTTTCTATTCTTTCTCATATCATAATTTCAGGGTTGATTTACTTCTTTAGGGACATATTTAGCACTTGTACCTGCTGCATATATTTAAAGCAACCAGTCTTAATTATGAATAGCAACAATAGGAGAGGAAGATGAGGTTGAGTTTGGGAACGGGCATCACAATACAGTCTGATATGTTGGATCAGGACACAAGGCCAGGTTGGATGGGGCTTGGAGCCCCCTGATCCAGTGGGAGGTGTCCTTGCCGGTGGCAGGGGGTGGAACTGGATGGGCTTTGAGGTCCCTTCCAACCCAAACCATTCCATGGTTCTATGATAGGGAACCTGTGAACATTATAACATCAGAAAAACCTTATCAAGTCTCCTAAAAGATCTTATGACAGCAGCACCTTTATTACTGCTTTAACAAACTGGGAAAAATGAATCCAGGAGGAAAGGATCCACACTGAGTTCCTGTCAAATTTGGCAGGAGACTTGTACAACAGACATTTGAGTCCTTTGGTACTAGAGTATATTTGCATTAGTTATTTTGCACACTGAAGGCAAGAAGAACTGCAAAATTCCAGTAACTTCCATTCCGCAATGCCTGGATGATGGCAGAGGAGCCTGGCTCCTCTCTTGGACTCAATTTTTAAAGGGAAAAAGAAGCAAGCAGTGCAGGAGTCACTAGATTTTTCAAAGATCAGTGGTTTGCCCATTCCAGGGTCACGTCTCCAAGACCACTGCTAGAAGGACACAAGAACACCCATTATGGGATAAGGTTTTCCCTAAAATTCTCCCTTCCTCATGTTCTCAGTTAAGAGCTGGCCTGGACTCTAGAGATTTCAGCAGAAGACAGAAAAATCCCCCAAAAAATAAAAACCCCAAAGAAATTCCACTATTTGATACTCCAGGCTTGGCATAACCTGCTGGAAGAATTCTCTCCCTAGCTTCCCTACAGGTTAAATGCTGCCCTGAAGTAGAAGGATTTGTTTCCTGGCTGATCCACATAAAGGAAAAATGAAAGACACTGGTAGTCCTGAGCAAAGCATCCCTCTTCTTTCCATTTCTATTGGGGAGATCCTATTAAATTGAGAAGCTCCTACTATAGTAGCACTGCCACTGTGTTCAAAGGTGGTAGGAAGTTTGTCCAGGCCCAAGAAGAAACAGAGGGGAAAAGAAAAGAAGAAACAGAGGTGAGAAGAAAAGAAGAAACAGAGGGGAAAAGAAGAAACAGAGGGGAAGAGAAAAGAAGAAATAGAAGGGAAAAGAAAAGAAGAAACAGAGGTGAGAAGAAAAGAAGAAATAGAGGTGAAACGAAAAAAAATGCAGGTGAAAAGTAAGGAAGAAATATGTGTAAAATGAAAATCAAAGAAGTAATACCAATGAAAAGTAAAGAAGAAATAGTGGATATCCCTGATATCCAAACCTGATATCCCCTAGTTTTGTGTTCAGCTGCTCCCTGGCTGGAAGCCCTCGGAGGGCAGCAGCCCCCCCACCATTGTGTAATTCGATCCCTGCCCACCTTTCGGGCCCCCCCTTTCCCCAGCACAGGACCCCCCCATTCGCTGGGCTCCGGAGGGACGTGAGCAACTGCATCACCTCAGGACTTAGCAACGCTCCGCTGGGTCGGCCCTGCACGTCTGCTCCTTCCAAGCAACCCAACCTCCTCTTACGCCGCCTCTCGCCGCGGCGACACTTCGGCACACACGTCCACAGCCACCCCACCCCTTCCTCGCGGCTCGCCCAGCTGAGACACTGCTCTTAGCTCTGTGAACAGGACACAAGTCTTGTGAGGAGCAGCTGAGGGACCTGGGGTTGTTTAGCCTGGAGAAGAGGAGGCTGAGGGGAGACCTCATCGCTCTCCGCAGCTCCCAGAAAAGAGCTTGTGGTGAGGTGGGTGTTGGGTTCTTCTCCCAAGTGATAGGACAAGGAGAAATGGCGTCAAGTTGCACCACGGAAGGTTTAGATTGGGTATTAGGAAAAATTCCTTTTCTGGAAGAGTGGTGAAGCCTTGGCCCAGGCTGCCCAGAGCAGTGGTGGAGTCTCCATCCCTGGAGGGGTTCAAAGGACGTGTAGAGGTGGCACTTTGGACCCAGTTCAGCAAGCACCATGGGGTTGGGCTGATGGTTGGACTGGATGAGCTTAGGGTTCTTTTCCAACATCAACCATTCCACGACTCTATTGTAAATGCTGGCTGGAAAGGGCCCACCATGGACCGGCATCGTGGGTCAGCTTGCACAAAGCAAGCCTCATGTCCTGCAAGGGGCAGAGCACGATTCCTCCTCGGGACACCTTTAAAGGGAAACGCTCTGTGTGTTGCAAGGCTCCAGCCTGTGCTGTCTCGAGGCCTTGAGAGCTCGCCAGCTGCCTGTGCACATCTCACCAGACCAGCTCCTCAGCAGGTGTACATTAGTATAACCGCCGAGCTCAATCTTGGCCCTCCATCTACGCCATTATCCCGATGCGTCACTACACGCTGTCTGGTTGCAATTCCCCATCGGAGAGTTATAAACCAGGAGTAGCTTCAATTACCCTGACAGTAGGAAAAGCAAAGCAAGGGAGAGGCTAAGCAGAACCTTTTAATTTGCTTAGCCCAAATGAATAACCCCGGCTGCACCGGTGCAAGCGATGTCAGAACTTGTTCCAAGAGGCACGAGACAATTGAAGAGCGTCTGCCTCAACAAAGCCACTTGGACCTCTCTACAGGTTTTGGCCTTCGCTCCATAAACCTGGCAACAACAAAACACTGATCAAAACCTTCTCATTAAACAAAGGGATTTAAATCTCTGGTTTATATGCAAAAAGTCAAAATGGGTCTAATTGCATCGTTGTCGCTGTGCGTTTAAGGCACGATTGTTTAATGCTCAATATAAGGTTGTCTTCTACTGTCTTTGAGTTAATTGGAAACAGAAACGAAGGCAAGTTAAAGGTCTTCTCATATTACCCTGCTACATGATTTATTCACTTCGTACAATTTGATTTTTTAATAAAAGTAATTATGTATTTTAGTACATTTCTGCTGGGATTGTTCTGTATCTTGTAAATGCAAGGCATGATGAAAAGTGATTACTAATAATAACCCGGTATTACGTGTAATCCTATGCTCTAAATCCTGACTGCCTATTTCAATGGGATTTTGATTAAAACCAAATGTGCATCGCATCTCAGATACATAAAGAACTTTCAGCACTCAATTCCTGGTACCTCAGCCTGATTCAGGCAGTGCAAATACTCCTCTGTGGATGGTGAAACAGTCCTTTAAAGGCATCACTGTGGCAGCCTGACAGCTTTACTCCGCTTTAACCAAACACGGCTATCGCTGGCTTGGACTGGATTTGTACCTGAAAAACAGAGTCAGAGGGGTTTTAATCCTCCCATTCAGCAGGTAGAGGTGCCAGACCCAGTCCCAGCCCTACAGTGGAGCCCAGAGGGGTTACAGGAGCAGGACTTGGCCCATGGGGGTGAGGACGTTGTGTTTACACAGGGCAATGTGCTTCGGCAGGTTACCCCACAGGATGGTGGTGAGTAAAGTGTTCTGGAGGATGCACACGGAGACAGAACGCCAGGGTTTGCACACAGTGACAGAACTCTTCACCTGGAGTAAAAGCTGTGAGATGCTAAAACAAAGAGAGGAAGGAAGCCCCCCAAGATTTTAGAGCAGTGGGACACCCATCTTCCAGGAGGACACCCTACTTTCCAGGAGGAGCTCACCACGCGGTTGATCCAAAATCACAGAATGGTTTGAGTTGGAAGGGACCTCAAAGCCCATCCAGTTTCAACCCCCCTGCCATGAGCAGGGGCACCTTCCACTGGATCAGGGGGCTCCAAGCCCCATCCAACCTGGCCTTGAACACCTCCAGGGAGGGAGCAGCCACACATTCCCTAGATAATCTGTGTCAGTGTCTCCACACTCTCATAGCAAAGAATTTGTCTCTGACATCCCTAATTTTGACTGCAGCAAGAGTTAAGCCCAAACACGATTTGGAGGGGTGGGTAGGATCTTTACTCAGGGACTCCCCCATCACCCCAGGACTCCCACCACAACCATTTTTTTGCCACAGAGACAGTCTCCTCCCCCCCCTGCACACTTGGAATATTTCCCTCCCCCTGCTCCAGAGCCTGATGACACCAGCAAATATCTAAATAGTTTCTTGCAAAGGCTTGCCTTAACCAGAAAGAGGATCTCTCATTAAAGCAGAAAATTAAACACTTCAGAACAAAGATATCGGCACATTAATATGGAGATTCTGCCTCCCCCCCCCCCAACTTTTCATCAAAATGCATTAGCCCTTCATGTGCAATTTGCATTGGAAAGCGTAGGAGCCACATAGCATTAACAGCTGTGAAATTGGTGTCATTCTTAAAGGTTAAAATAAACCCAGCTATTCTCTAAAGCTGCCAAGCATTTCTTTGCAAGATCTATGGCCAGAGCCTTCATGAATCATGAATTTGCTTTTTTTTTCTATGTGTGTGCTGTGGAAGGAGCCTTGGGAAGATCTTTTCCCTGTTTAGAGGCAGGGAAGAGCATTCCCTGCTCAGGCTCTTGCAAGGGTGACCTCAGCAATAGGTGGGAAATAATGCAAGCAGGAATCAGCAAGCAAAATACATCTCAATTTGCACAGCAGCTCTTTAAAGAAAATAAAGGGAATGGTATGGCAGCCTCCTCACTCTTCTCTTGAAACTCTTCTAGCCAATAGTTACTGGAATTTGTTTTGCAAGAGTGTAATTTTGTATTTTTCTTTTTATTACCGTAACAAGTCGCAGAGTCTAAAGTTGGTTCATTAAATATTCTGGTTTCCGCACTGACAAGAACATTTAACGTGAGAATCATTCTTTCCCTGTGATTTTTCAGAAGCTGCAAAGATTATTCTCATGGAAAAACCATTAGTGGCCAAGGGCAATAATACAATGCTGTGTTAGATAAGGGGAGCGAAGTGAGTAGAGTGTGATTCAAAACATATAGAGGCAAATGGGAAAGCTCTCCTGGGGTTTACGGCCTCTGGTCTCCGTTGAGTCGCAGCCGATGCAACCCCAGAACTGCAGAGCCTGAAGGTCTCTTGAAATCATTGTTTCTCCTGTCAAAGCACAGGCCACTGGGTGCTTCTTGTCCCATCCCCATCCCGAAATACCCATATCACACAGTATCACAGCATCAGAAGGTTGGAAAGGACCTCTGAGATCATCGAGTCCAACCTATAACCCAACACCAACACCAACCCATCATCTAAACCATGGCACTCAGTGCCTCATCCAGTTTCCCCTTAAACACCTCCAGGGTCGGTGACTCCACCCCCTCCCTGGGCAGCCCATTCCAATGACCAATCACCCTTCCAGGGAAGAACTTTTTCCTAACATCAAGTCTAAACTTCCCCTGACCAAGCTTGAGTCCCTGCCCTCCAGTTCTGTCCCTGGTCACCTGAGAGAAGAGACCAACCCCTGCCCCACTACAACCTCCTTTTAGGGAGTTGTAGAGAGCAATGAGGTCTCCCCTGAGCCTCCTCTTCTTCAGACTAAACAGCCCCAGCTCCCTCAGTCGCTCCTCGTAGGGCTTGTGCTCCAGCCCCTTCCCCATCTTCGTTGCCCTCCTCTGGACACTCTCCAGCATCCTGACATCTTTCCCAAACTGGGGGGCCCAGAACTGGACACAGTATTCAAGGTGAGGCCTGACCAGTGCCGAGTACAGGGGGACGATAACTCCTCTGGTCCTGCTTCCCACACTATTCCTGATGCAGCCCAGGATGCCATTGGCCTTCTTGGCCACCTGGGCACACTGCTGGCTCATGGGGAGCTTCCTGGCCACCAGCACTCCCAGGTCCCTTTCTGCCTGACTCCTCTCCAGCCACTCTGTCCCCAGTCTGGAGCTCTGCATGGGATTGTTGTGTCCAAAATGAAGTACCTGACATTTGGACTCATTAAACATCATCCCATTGGAATCAACCCAGCTCTCCAGTCTGTCCAGGTCCCTCTGTAGGGCCATCCTACCCTCTAGCAGATCAACCCTTCCTCCCAGCTTGGTATCATCTGCAAACTTGCTGATGATGGACTCAATCCCCTCAGTACCTGTTTGTCACGGTAGAAACAGACCCAGGGGATTGTTAGAAGAAGAAAACCAGGGAGATTGTCCAGGTTTTCTCTGAGGTTCTACAGCCACTCTGCTCCTTTTAGGGGTCCTGGTAAAGAACACTGGCTCAGTGATGAGTCATGGAATGGTTTGGGTTGGAAGAGACCTTAAAGCCCATCCAATTCCAACCTCCTGCCATGGGCAGGGACACCTTCCACTAGATTAGGTTGCTTATAAAATGGTCTGAGAAGAAAAGATATCCCCCATTCCCCCACCCACCATGAATTTAACACAATGATTGTGCTTCACTGCCCTTGGAAATGTCATGATTCAGTATTTATTACACTAACTGGAGGGAAAGGCAGTTCCATGCATCACTTTCCTCTCCGAGGGAGTAACTGTGCTGCTCTCCCTGCCCTTCTCACCCCTACCAAGTCCTTTTTGGCCCTGCAAAGCCACAGGAGTGTCCAGAGCCAGGGCTGAGCATAGCGTTTCTTCCAGTTCAGTTGGGAGGTTAAATCCAAGAGGAAACAGGCCTCCAACAGCCTGTTCCCACCCTTGCTCTGCCCACCACCCTCCACGGCACGTGGTGTCCTCCCCATCTGCTGCCTTGGATGTCAAACCCCGAGCGCTGCTGAACAAGAAGGGCTGGGGAAGAGTTGCGTGGATTGTCTGGCTGAAGTTCCTTGCGGGTTGGCCCCCACGGGAGAGGATGATGAACTCACCAGTGGGCAGAGGGCAAGGCTGGGGTTTGTAGAGTCAGCATCTCCAGTCCTCTCCTCTGTGCCTTCCTCAGCAGGTTCAGCTCGAGCAGCGCTTCTCCTCGCGGCACCTCACACCTCCTGCTGCAAACGAGCAGGAAAAAGAAGCAGCGAGCTCAGAATAATATATTGTCGTTTCCAGGCTGATTACTTCCCCCCCCCCCCCCCCCACTTCTTTCTCCCCTCACCCTCTTTTTTTTTTTGATCAATCCTGAACTTAAAATACAAGCCCTTTTCCTCTTCTATAAATATCTGACAGCTGCTCCAAGCTTTCTCGCTAACACGGGAACCGGCAGAACAGTGAAGAACCTGTTCTTTTAGCTTAGTCAGAAGACCTGCTTTGGCCCATTTATTAGGAAAAGAGGCAGGAGAAAGTGTTATCAAAGCATTTGGCCCAGTGAGGTCTAGGGACACGAGTGAAAGAAAGAAACTGGGATCTAGGGAATGGACTAAAATAAAGGGAGAAGGAGAACGGACACCAGGGGTGGCAACAAAGGAACTGATCTGAGGCTGTCCCCTTCCTTCATGGAGGCTTTATGTATTTGCCATGGGATCACAGAATGATTTCGATAAGAAGAGATAAAGCCCATCCAGTTTCACCCCCTGCCATGGGCAGGGACACCTCCCACTGGATCAGGGGGCTCCAAGCCCCATCCAACCTGGCCTTGAACACCTCCAGGGATGGGGCAGCCACCACTGCTCTGGGAAACCTGGGCCTGGCTCTCACCACCCTCACAGGAAAACATTTCTCCCCAAGATCTCATCTCAATCTCCCCTCTTTCAGCTCAAAACCCTTCCCCCTCATCGTATCCCTGCACTCCCTGATCAAGAGCCCCTCCCCAGCTTTCCTGCAGCCCCTTTCAATCCTGGGAAGCTGCTCTAAGGTCTCCCTGAAAGTTTCTCCTCTTCTCCAGGCTGTACAACTGCAATGCTCCCAGCCTGTCCTCGTACAGGAAGTGCTCCAGCCCTTGGATCATCTCTGTTGCCTCCTCTAGACTCTCTCCAACAGCTCCATGTCCTTCATGTGTGAGGACTCCAGAACTGAGTGCAGGGCTCCAGGTGAAAGCTGAGTTTCCTAAGAGGGAAATATGCAATGATACAGAAGAGACAGAGTCATAGAATGGTTTCGGTTGGAAGGGACCTTTGTAGGTCATCTAGTCTAGTGAGCAGGAACACCTTCAACTCGATCAGGTTGCTCCAGTGTCCACATTTTTAAAACAAGGTTTTGCTTCTTTCATACCATTCTCTAAATGTGAGAGGAGAGTAGATTCTAAAGAGCAGAGTTTCAAACATCCGCATCACGTCAAGGCAAAGCGTTGAGTTTCAGGGAGCCTGCAAAGGTGAAGGGAGAAGAGGTGGGATAATGATCAGGTAGAATCACAGCATCCACAACCTCGATCGCTTTTCATCAGCTCCTTCTGAGCCAGTTATGGGAAAACAGAGACATCACTAAACAGCACAATCAGTTTTCACAGAAGATAACAGCCTGGCCGGCAGCGTGTTATCTTCTGAGGGAACAATCCCTTTGTAGTCCTAAATTAAGATTTGTCTTCCAGATTGCGGTTGCATCAGATGGAAACTCAAACCAGAGCAGCCACAAATTGATTGTCTTTTCTAATTGTCACTTATCTGGTGCACAGCCATATGAATAAGCATCTTAAAGGCCTTATGTGAACTGGGAATTTGCCCCGGTTCAGGCCAGCCCAGTGAAAGATTTGGCTGGAGATTTCTAGCTTACATCTCCCAGCACAACTTCTTTGCCCATTGCAAACAAACACCAAAGGTCTTTTTCTGGGAAACTCCGTTGTTTCAGCTCACAGTTTTAACTTTAAATAGCATCTTTTATCCCCATGAAATAGTTGGGAATCTGGTACAGAGACTTTAAGACCTGATCCGCCAGGAGACGGCCAATATGAAGACACTACCATCTCAGCTAGGTCATAAATCAAAACTCAGGACTTTGGTCCTGCTCTGCCTGTGCTAAGCCAGTCAGGATAATGTCCACAGTCCTCATTTTAAGATAAGCAGATTTAATCTTGCATGTTTTTCATCCAAACGTTCAAGTCTGGGCTCTACATGAAACAAAAATCCACCACAAATTAAAAAAAAAAAATCAGTCTCTAAAACAAAACCAAAAAAACCCCTCCAAACCACGAAGATAACTAAAACTCAGTGAAGTTTATGAAGCCTGCTATGGTTTTCAAACCCATCCTTAGTAGTTTTAGCCCAATTTAATGAGGTGACATTTCCACAACTACACTGTGTATGAAGGGTCTGGGCACTTTTCTGACTGTTTTAATTCTCTGAGCACCTCCAGCTGCATTTGATGGGGGCATAAACGCCACAGGCTCCTCACCAGGGAGCAGGTAGAAAGGACAGTTGGTAGAAGACAACCTGAAACCACTCAAACCCTACAGCATCTGACCACCCTCACTGGACACCAGAGGGGGGAAGCAGGGGGAAGGGAGATGTCAGATGCCCCAGTTGTGGGAAAAGCTTCGATCACGATTAACAATTGCCCACAAGACACAAATCTGTGGGAAACCAGGCTTTGTTAATCCCTGTGCTCAAGGAAATACTTATTCCTACCCTGAGGAAGGGGCCCTTTTCCTGCCAGCTGCCTTCCCACTGCAGGGACCCGGGTGCGTTGTCTCCAGCCACCGCTGGACCTCCGGATGCACCATGGTAGCATCCAACCACCACACTGATCTCTCATTTAAGATCTAAATATCAAAGACCTGGCTGGACAAGCTACACAAGTAATTTGAAGCTTAATCTCTTGTGATATTTAAGACAAAGCCTGGGAAAAACGTAAACCAACCTGCGCTACTCAGAAAGATGGGCAGGAGGGCTGGGTACATTCTACCATCATTTTTATCCTCAGCCTTCTACATTTTGGCTGATTTTATAGAATCAGAGAACATCCTGAGTTGGAAGGGACCCACAAGGATCACTGAATCCAGCTCCTGTCCCTGCACAGGACACTCCCAACTTCACATAGTGTGGCTAAGCGGGTTGCCCAGACACTTCTGGAATATTGTCAGGCCTTGACTGCTTCCGCGGGGAGCTGTTCCAGTGCTCCACCACCCTCTGGGTGAAGAACCGTTTCCTAATGTCCAACCTAATCCTCCCCTGGCATCCTCCTGCCATTTGGGAATTCCCACCCTTCTCCTAAGTATGCCCTGTCCTCCACTACTGTAACCAAGCTTTCAATCCAGTTGACAGGGCTTTGAGATCTCAGATGTTGCTGATTGCCACAGCCAGGGAACTCTCAGTGGATCTACAGGACAACCTGTCTGGTGTCCAGTCCACCCTAGATCAAGACAGAAGCTCCACTATGACTTCTGTAATAGCTACCAAATCACTAATCCAAAGAATTTACCAAAGCTTTGGAAAGCAATCTTACATCAGGAAGGTCCTCAGTTCTCAACTGAGGTTGTCTCTTCTTATGGAGAACTTCTTAGGGTTCGACTTGATGATCTTGGAGGTCTCTTCCAACCCAGATGATTCTATGATTCTATGATTCTGTGATCTGCAGGTGTTACTTCAAGGGATTTCAGAGCTACACTGAAAGCCTCCTGCTTACCAGACATGGTTCATTAGAGAGCAAGAGGCCTGGAATGACAAGTTGAAATTGCTTAGGCCTTTTCCAAAGATCACAGATAAGAAGTATGGTCTCCCTTGGAAATGTTTCCATGGATTCGGGGTAGCAAAGACCTCCTAAAGCTGCAAGAGGAAGGTTAACTAATTACCAGCACTTAATAACTGGCTAAAAGAGGCATGGGTGCAACAATGCAATCCGAGAGCCCATGTCAAAGCAGTTCAATTTCTTTCTCTGGGGCATTTATGCTTTTGGGGCTCCTCCTGGAGAAACAGTGGAGCCCAAAGTAGTGAACAATAGTGGGGGGAGGTAGGGAAATCAAGGCAGGAAGCTTTGGAGAATGCTCTCGGTTCTAAAAATAGGCTGGAGTTTTGGCTATTTTAGTGTACAATGCCACCAGGCAGCCAGCTCACACAGCAAAATCTGCAAACTCATTCCCTTCACACCAGCTCCGCGCCTCAGCAGGGCTTCCGGGAATAAAAGTGCAAATTTGGGCAAGGATGCAAAGAATGCAGGGTTGCTCAGCTACTCTGGTTATGAGAAGCAACGAAAGGTCCCAACAGAGGCACTGAAGCTAAATATATAGAGAGAACCTTAGAATAGCCTGCTCTGAAAGCCCACCCCGAGCTCTCTGAAAGCCCCTCTGGCTTCGGCAGGCTCTGGGTCGTGCCCTGTCCATACCGAAGGGCTCGTTAAATTGGGTTTGCAATAGCCCTTTTCCATCAGAGCTGCCCAAAAGGAGGGCAACGCCTCGAAGAACCCACTGACTTTGCAGAGGCTACAAGAATAAAATCACAATTTGGAACCGAAATCGCAACTGTGATGGAGAGCAGAGCTATTTAGGGATTAGATTAACACAGGGACTTTAGGAAGCATCAGCTGTACGGCCGCTGCGAGTGAATCAGCAGCTTGGTAGCCTGGGGACCAACTGTTAATTGAAAAAGGAGGGAGGGGGGAAGAAAGGCTGGAGTTTCATACCTAATGGTTAAATACATTTCAGTCGCTGGTCCAAACTGCTCCAAGGATTTCCAGCCTTGTGCCTGCCCTCCCATTCCTCCTCCCCCCAGCCTTTTAGCCTCGGCTTCTTCATTAAAAAAGCTGAATAGAGCTGCACTTGTTACACGTTTCTGCCTCAGCATCCAAGCAGCCCTGCTCCCTTCTCAAATTTATCCACAGGGTCTTTACCTGCATCTCAAAATTCTCATCTTGGGGTGGGTGGAGTGGATCTCTGTGACCCAGCAGCAGTGAAACACATCTGAACCCTTATGGATACCTTGAACCATGGGATATTCAATATCTGAAGGAGGCCTAGAAGAAAGCTGAGGAGGGACTTTTTACAAAGGCAAGTAGTGATAGGATGAGGGGGAATGGCTTTAAATTGGAAGGGGGAAGAAATAGATTAGATCTTGGGAAGAAATTCTTCATGATGAAAGTGGTGACACTGGCCCAGGTTGCCCAGAGCAGTGGTGGCTGCCCCATCCTTGGAAGTGTTCAAGGTCAGGTTGGTTGGGGCTTGGAGCCCCCTGATCCAGTGTGAGGTGTCTGGAGTTAGAACTGGATGGGCTTTGAGGTCCCTTCTAACCCAGACCATTCTGTGATTCTATACCCAGGCACAGGACATCTATTAAGTATCAGAAAGCAATTAACATATTAAAGTTGTAAATTATAAATTAAGTTTTTCAGCTCACTTAAGGTTAGACACAAGAAGCAGCAGAACAGGCTCTGAACTTCTGGACAAGCGATGCCTTGCATAAAGTTTTTCTTGCAATATATTCTGGAGCTGCCTGAGGTCTCTGTGGGTGATATTAGAGCCCCAGACAGTTGTCTGACAAATTCCTGGTAAACAAAGAAGACAAAGCTGGAACTCAAGCTATGCACAAGTCTATTTATGTTTGTTAGTTGCAAGTTATTTCTTTAGGAAACGTTTCCTGCTTAAAAAACTTACAGATTTTCAGTTCAACGGGCCTCTGACAAAATGCTCAAGTACTTCTACTTGGAAAAACCAACTGGTACTTCCCAGGTTGTGACAGTCAGACTCAACCTTTCTCGTATACGAGGTTTAAAATGCATCTTCAGGAGATTTTATCTTCTACAGCTTCTGTTTTTGTTTTCCTTTTTGTTTTCAATGCAAGAGGCCTAACCAGGAATTTCTGCACTGAATGTTTCCAGGGAATCGAAAGCGTTGATAGAATGGTTTAGTTTGGAAGGGACCTCAAAGCCCATCCAGTCCCACCCCCTGCCATGGGCAGGGACACCTCCCACTGGATCAGGGGGCTCCAAGCCCCATCCAACCTGGCCTTGAACACCTCCAGGGATGGGGCAGCCACCACTGCTCTGGGCAACCTGGGCCAGGGCCTCCCCACCCTTATCATGAAGAATTTCTTCCTAATGTCCTATCTAAATCTTCCCCCTTCCAATTTAAAGCTGTTACCTCTCGTTCTGTCCCTCCATGCCTTTGGAAGAAGCTCCTCCCCAGTTTTCCTGGAGTCCCTTTCAGTCCTGGGAGGCTGCTCTAAGGTCTCCCCAGAGCCTTCTCCAGGCTGAACAACCCCAACTCTCTTAGCCTGTTCTCGTACAGGAGGTTCTCCAGCCCTCAGATAATCTTTGTGGCCTCCTCTGGAGTCGCTCCAACAGCTCCATGTCCTTCCTGTGCTGAGGACTCCCAACTTTCAGCACCATAGAGTTAACCTCCCCAACCACAACCCATTTCCATTTAAGTTATGATATAAACACACAACAACAGACCACAGCTACTTAAACCTGCACGAGCCATGGGATATGGCAGGCACATACAATCAAATTTAATTTTACCCTATTTACTGTCATGTGTTGATGCAGTTTCCCTTTTTTTATTTCTAAGAGGATACACACACGTGCAAGGGACAAGTTAATCTTAACCACCCAGTGAAAAATCAACAAGCAATAAACAAGCTTGCACGTTTTTTCCCTCCAACACCCAATTTACTTCATTAATGATGTCTCACAACCTTGTATTCAAGGGAAGCCTTCATTTTACAGACTGGAAAGTGATGCCCAGATTTAATGGAAACAAGAGGAGGACCCAGGCAGCCTGGTATCTGAGTGTTCACCATTAGACCAAAACCCTCTCCTAGAGGCATGAACAGAACCCCAGAGCCCCATTCTCAGGCACTCCTATTTAATCACTGCATCCCATTTCCTCCCAAAGTAGGAACAGCTCTGTGGAATCCCAACTTCTGGTCTCCTTGGCCCCTTGCCCTCATGACATTGGTCCTCATTGCTCTGTGAAATGCCCTTATCAATTCCTAAATCATCATCTGGGACAACAAAGCTATTTGCCTTTGCATCCTCGAGTGCATAAGATGCAACCCCTCCCACGTGCACTTTTGTTCCAAGCCAGACAATACCTGGGAGGAGAGACAGCTCTTTACCCTCCCACCCAGAGTGTTTCTGTGGTCCCTGCTTCCTCACAACGTAACGGGGTGAAAGGAGCAGGGAGACAGCTCTGCCTCCTCTCTCAAAGGCTCGACAACTCTTGTGTCAGCAGTGTTGTGGTGAACCACATACCACTGCTTCAGTTCAAAGCATCTTTTCCCCCCAGGAGGAAAGGCCAGCAACAGCCCAAATTGAAACCACACACTTGATAGCTAGAACTCTAATCAGCTGCATTGGAATGGAGCATGAATTGCCTCATGAAAAAGAAGAGAATCCTAGAGAAAGCCAACAGGACTCCTTCCTTGAAGACCCAGTTCAGCAGGTAGTTCTGTGCCTGCTTAGCTTTATTAGCAGCTGTGAACAAACCACTTCCCAAGGGCCAGGCTTGCAGCACAGCACAGAAGATCCTGTTTTCTACCACTTGTGGGGTCCTGAGTGTCCAGGTCCTTTGATAGGAGGCATCTACAGTAGGAGAGATCTCTCCACTCAGGGCTGCAGGTGTTCTCCCTCTTGGGTAGGGCGGGTTTGGGCAGTTGGACCACTGAGCACTGCACGTGCAGCACGGTCACGTGGAGGCTTTGTCACCACCTCAGTTCAAGAAAGTTTTGAAGTAAAGCACAAAATCCCTTTCTGTTTTTATCTCAAGTTTTAGAGAAACAGAACCATAGAACGGTTTGGGTTGGAAGGGACATTTACAGCTCATCCAGTCCAAGGCCCCTGCAGTGGGCAGGAACATCTTCAACCAGATCAGGTTGCTCAGAGCCCCATGAAGCTGTCCTTGAATGTTTCCAGGGATGAGGCCTCCACCACTTCTCTGGGCAACCTGGGTCAGGGCCTCCCCACCCTCACAGCAAAACATTTCTCCCTGAGATCTCATCTCAATCTCCCCTCTTTCAACTCAAAACCCTTCCCCCTCATCCTGTCCCTGCACTCCCTGATCAAGAGCCCCTCCCCAGCTTTCCTGGAGCCTTTTCAGTCCTGGGAGGCTGCTCTAAGGTATCTTCAGAGCCTTCTCCTCTCCAGACTCAACAACCCCAACTCTCTCAGCCTGTCAATGTGCCAATAGAGGACAAACCACAGGTGGCACACAATGAAATCTGAGAAATTACTTCTGGTTTATGGGCTATTTCGTAATGGAGCCAAGTGATGTGGATAAACTACACAACATATTGCCCTCTCCCCTTCCAACAAAGCAGGGCTGGAGCTGAACACCCCATTCTCTTGGAGGTTGGCAGAGCAGCAACCTGTGCACATATCCTTCAGGCAGGAGCAAGAGGGGCTTGGAGGAGCCGAGTGGTGATAGGGGAGGTGGAAACACACCAGCTGTGAATTTGAATGGAGCTGCTTTGCAAGAGAGCAGAAAGCTGCTGCTATATTTGGCGAGTCCCTGAGAGATTTCGCTGGGAAGGAGCATCTGTTTCATTTGATGCAGTGCCCATCACCCCCTCAAAGACAGCATCTTGCAACCAGCCACCACAGAGGGCAGTACAAAAGGGGACAACCTGTCGCCAGGCTGAGGGAGGTGTCTGGGAACACCTCTAGGAGCAGGAGGATGCTCTTGGCAAGATGAGGAGGCTCGTGTTTGTGTCACTACAAACCCTCTTGCACCGACTTGAGCTGGAGGGATCACTGCAAGACAAAACAAGGAGCTACATCACACCAGGCAGGGTGGAAAACACTGAACTGTGACTTGGACTTCACCTGGACAAAGCTGTGACCTAACAGCAGAACCTGTTTTTCCATGAGCTTCGTGCTGTGATGAACGTGAGCGATATCATCCCCTGCTCTACCCATTTCATCTTGGGGCAGATCCAAGGTGCTAAGTGTCTTTAAATTACAGTAGAGAAGAAAGGAGCAAGCAACCACCTACGGAAACGTGATAGGTGTAAACCAACCAGCCAGGGCACGACGTGCTGCCAGCAGAGCAGCACACGTACCATCTGCACCCACGAGTCTCCCTCTCCTGAGGCCACAGGTTTCTTCACAGCTAGCCCACAGGAAAGCTGGGGAGGGGCCCTTGAGCAGGGAGTGCAGAGAAAGGATGAAGGGAATGGTTTGCAGCTGAGAGAGGGGAGATCGAGATGAGATCTTGGGGAGAAATGTTTTGCTGTGAGGGTGGGGAGGCCCTGGCCCAGGTTGCTCAGAGCAGTGGTGGCTGCCCCATCCCTGGAGGTGTTGAAAGCCAGGCTGGATGGGGCTTGGATCCCCCAATCCAGTGGCAGGTGTCCCTGCCCATGGCAGGGGTTTGGAACTGGCTGAGTTTAAGGTCCCTTCCAACCCAAACTGTTCCATGATTCTTTCCAGTCACCATGTTTTTTTTCAAAATCCATCTCAAATAGCAATGCAGAACTCAGGCAAGACACCAAATTTTTGAAGCATCCAAATTTTAGACTGTTTCCACACAGCTTCTGTACATCCAATACTTGTTACAGTCACAGGGCCATTCCTTTCAGCATAAACCCTCCGTTACACCACAAAACTAAGTATTATGAAGAAAACTCAGTCTGAATTGTGCCACCAACACCTGGAAGTCTGGGAGGACAATCTGAGGCTATCACACAATTCACAAAGACACAGGGAGAGCCATGGGTGTAGAAAGGCTATGGCTCTAAACACCTACAGGTTGAAGATCCAACATCACGGCGCTCATCATGGCACGAGCAACACCCACACCCTCATAGTGGCTTGGAGTCCCATGCTCTTCCAGAAATGTGACTCCACAGGGGATGGGGGTGAGAGCGAGCCGATTCCTCCCAATAGATGGCAGCAATGCATGGAGACTCAAGCACTTCTCCAACCACAGGCACAGGTGAGCACCCGGGAACTGCGCGCGGGCTGCGTCGGGGGAAGTGAACAGCACCCATGCACCCTGGGTGCCAGCATCCAGGACCACCCTGCCTTCCCTCCTTTGCTGCTGCTGCTGCTTCATTATTCGTGTGCTTGAATGCAAGCAGCTTCCTCCCCTCAACCCTCCCCGATTCGCTCCTCGGTCACTTTTGTTTGCGGGCGCAGGCTGTTAAAATACCGAATGAGGAAGAGGCCGTCGCAGCGAGCACAAGCACTAGATGTACTCTGAAAATAGCCCATGTCAATGGAGCTGGGGTTTTGTTCCTAAGTGTCCCTAATCGAACTCTTTGTGACTTTAATCACGCTTTTGGCAGCGGCGTAAGAAACAAGGAATGAATCGAGTTATTGTATTCCCTGGATTTTACTCCGCTATTGTGGGGTGCGACCCCAGCGAAAGCGGCGACTCCACTTCTTCCCCTGGGTTCATTCCTCCCAAGCACAGCCAAAAGGGCTATTTGTTGGGTTTTTGGTTTGTTTTTTTTTACTTTAGAAAGAGCAGTTTCGCTAACGCTACGCGGTACATAATGGTTTTTAAGAAGCACAGCTCAAACTCTTCCAGCCCTGCAGAAGGAGCAGGGGTGGGAGCAGAAAGGGAAAACGGGAAGGGTTCAGCCTTGTTGGGAGCCGGGAACCAGGGGAAGAAAAAGCAACAAGAAGTTGCTTCACAAATACAGGCTTCCTACTTTGTTAACACATTTAAGTAATGTTAATTGCAGTGCACTGCAGTATAAAGAGCCATTTGTAATTGATTAATCTGTGTTTGCCATTTTCTAATTAAAGAGAAAAGAAACCCTAATTATTCTGCTCTGTACCAGGCAGCGGAACAGTCATTATGGAATAAGCAATTTTCCTTCCTCAGACACTGGGTTCCCCTATTCTCCCACGTTACATAAACCCCTCGCCACTCAACGCTCCCCGCAGCTTCTCAGGCACTCCCAGCACTGCCAGAACACTGGGAGGGGATTGTGAGCTTCAGTTCAAGCTCAAACCTCTTGAAGGATGACTCTGTGATGTCTTCCTGGCCCTCCATCCCCGTGGAAAATAAAAATGGGGAGAAAGACGGAATTTTGGGAGCCAGTCCCATCACTAAACCTGGTGGTGGCAGATTAGAAAGAAAGAAGGTGGCTGTTGGGAACAAAAATGCAAGCCCTAACAGAGGTGTGTATGAGGTGGAAAGAGGTGGCACCAAACCTGAGCTGCTTTGTCCTGTATCACTTGAACAGCAGACAAAGATAGAGAAGAGCATTTGCTGTCATAGAATCACAGAATCATAGAATCATGGAAAGGTTTAGGTCAGAAGGGACCTCAAAACCCATCCAGTTCCAACCCCCAGGGGGCTCCAAGCCCCATCCAACCTGGCCTTAAACACCTCCAGGGATAGGGCAGCCACAGCTTCTCTGGGCAACCTGGGCCAGGGCCTCCCCACCCTCACAGCAAAACATTTCTGCCTGAGATCTCACCTCGAACTCCCCTCTTTCAGCTCAACACAATTCCCCCTCATCCTCTCCCTGCCCTCCCTGCTCAAGAGCCCCTCCCCAGCTTTCGTGTAGGTTGCCCTCAGGGTGCAAACCACAACCTGCTGTCCAGGAGCTGTTGTAGCTCCTGAAATTCTCTTGAGAAAGAAAAAAAGCCCAGCCTGACGCCAGCTGCCACTGCTGACCCCTGTAAATTGTTCCATGTCCTCTCCCATTCTCTCCTCCACACCCCAAACTGCCACAACATCTCCCCTTACTTGGGGAGGGCAATCTGTGGTCAAAGAGGAGCAGAAAAAGTGAAAAGCCTCCAAGAGCTTTGGAAAGGCTGGGTGTCTGCTCACTCTGGAAAGTTGACACGTACAATAAAGTTGGGCAAGACAAATCCAGAGCCAGATAAATTTATTCAGTGACAGGGAGGCTAACTGATGGAGAAAGCTGCAAGGAAAACAGGCTCCCCTTTTCCTGGCTTAAATGAGGCAGGATGGAACATGTTCTCTTTAATTTAGAAGACGTGCTGGTAATGCTGTTCCTGCTGATAAATCAAATGCCACTGCCTGCCTGGAGAAACAGGGGACACCACAGGACACTAATCCATTACAATCACCCACCTGGCACACAAGATGCAGCCACCTCGAGCTGATCTCCAGAAACTATTAAGCTGCACCACTTTGCACTTAAAGTGAGGACTCGGGGTAGGTGATGCCCAGGTGGCCCAGAAGGCCCCCAGCATCCTGGTTGGGATCAGCCATGGGGTGGCAGAAGGAACAGGGAAGGGATCATCCCCTGGGCTTGGTGCTGGTGAGACCACACCTTGAATCCTGGGTTCAGTTCTGGGCCCCTCGCTCCAAGAAGGACCTTGAGGGACTGGAGCAAAGGGAATGGAACTGGGGAAGGGTCTGGAGGACAGGGGTTCTGGGAAAAAATGAGGGACCTGGGGCTGAGAAGAGAAGGCTGAGGGGAGACCTCATTGCTCTGCAGCTCCTGGAGAGGAGGTTGTGGTGAGGTGGGTGTTGGGCTCTCCTCCCAAGTAATGAGGATTAAGACCAGAAGAACTGGCCTCAAGTTGGCCTCTCCACCAGGGGAGGTTTAAATTGGATATGAGGAAACATGTCTTTCCTGAAAGAGTGGTGAAGCCTTGGCCCAGGCTGCCCAGGGCAGTGGTGGAGTCTCCATCCCTGGAGGGCTTCAAAGAATGTGTAGAGGTGACGCTTCAAGACATGGTTTAGCAGGCACAGTGGGGTTGGGCTGACGGTTGGACTGAGTGAGCTTAAAGGTCTTTTCCAACCTTAACAATTCTATGACACTCCATGATTCAACTCAAGTGCCCAGCAGAGCATTTCTAGCTCTCGTTTCTGCAAAGGAACAGTTGTGAAAAGCAGCTGAGAGAGGATGAGGCTCGTCCCACGCAACCCAACGCAGAGCAGAGCTGGGAGCTCTTGCTGCAGAGGTAACTGTGGGGTTGGAACATAACTTTTTCACTTCTCACGGTTTAAAAAAAGCTTTAGAGAGAAAAAAATCTTTCAAAATTAGACAGTGGGGCTCATTATTCCAAGATATTGTTGAAGACACGTAGGAGGATTTTTAAAAAGAGCTTAGACATGAATAAAGATAAAGAATATGCAGGTTTAAGCCAGGCAAGGGTTTAAAAGAGAACATAAACCCATCATGGTTCAATTTGAGACCCATTTTTAATAATTAGGGGTTGAGAGGAGCATTATTTTCTGCCACATGTGAATGTCCTCCTCCTTGCTAGCACATCCCAGCTGGCAGAAGAAAGTCTCTCATGGAATGATGATTCCCAGCCTCAGAGCTGGGATACAAATACTTACAATGCACAAACACAACTGAAGTGGCAGAACGGGAGGGTTTTAAAGTAAAGCCCTTTCAGGGCAGATGAATAAAATACGGTGAGACTAAGTTTCTAAGATCCTAAAAAAATGAAGCTTTAGAGATCCCAGAGGTTCAGGATGACAGGGATGGAAAGAGCACAGCCTGAATCCTTGTTTTTCCTGTTCTGCTGCAGCAGAGGCCCCAGCTAATGGCAGGGATCTGCTGCTCTAGGTGCTGCACAACCCCCAGGACACTGCCAAGAGAATTATTTTGGGATTTACTATGCAACAAAGTCACACGAGCAAGGAAATATCCTTCCAAGTCACAAGTGTCCAATTCACGCAACGAAAGACTGAAGATCCAGTTCCCCACAGCCATCCATGTGTATTTAATTTTAAGCATGAGTACTCCTTTAAATCACAGCCTTGAAGGAACCACTCGTGCTTAAAATGAAGCACGCACGAGAATGGTTGCAGGGTCAGGGCTGGAAGATCTTCTCCCTGATTCCACCTGCCAGGGGACAGTCCCTTTCACATTGCCATTTTCCCCACTTCCAGCTGCACTCCACGATTCCTGGCCCTGTGTTTGGTACGGGGTTTTAAGGACATGCTGGTCCTTACTCTGGAGCCTTGAGAGGTTTCTTTTACAAAATTAGTCCATTATCAGAACCCTCCTGAAGAAACAAAACCATAAAATTGGAAATGCAGAAAGATTTTAGCCAAATACAGCATTTACCTTTCTTATCCAGTGCAAAGGATGCTCAAATGTGCAGCACTTTCTTCCTCTCCATCAGCTGGATCTGTCTGTGTTGGGCATAGATGAGGATGGAGCAAGACACTGGTTAATGGGTGAGGTATTAGGTGGGGAATTAAGAGACACATGGCCTGTTTCTAACTCTTCTGCACAACCCTGGGCCACTTATCTCATTTGTTGTGCCTCTGATTTCCTTTCCTTTATCAATATTGTTTATTCCCAGTTTAAGCTCTTCAAGAGACAAATATATTACAGCAGTTCTTATAGCTCCCAGCTGGGCTCAGGGCTAAATTACACCAAATCCCAACCAAGGCAGCAATCAACAGATACTCTGGGGCCCAAAGGGCCCTTCACAACAAGGCAGCCAAACGAAGACCCTAAACAACATCTTCTGGAACCCATCTTTTTCTTTCTGTGAATGAAACCATTCAGTGCCACAAGCACACAGTAAATCAGATGCATCTGAAAACCTCACACAGAGCCTTGCACACCACTAAAACCCACCCCAAAGAGGTACTTTTGAGGGTTACTCTCTTCTTCAGAACAAAAAAGGAGAAGAGAAACAATAAAAAATAGCAGACTTAGCACCTAGAAGGAACACAAGCCCATAAGAACCAGGTGACAACAAGCTCCCCTAACAAAAACACCCTTGGTCCCTTTCCCAGCTCAATTTAAAGGGCCAGAGGGCAGGTGAACCAGGAACTGTAACTCAGGGTCAAGTTTTCTCTCTGTTGTATAAATAAAGATAAAGATAATACAAAATACTGAACCTGGTAGAACTTCCATTGCACCTCGTGGGACCGTCAATTACTGTTTTGCCCACAGAGTACAACAGAAGTTCAAGTATGATAACAAATCTCATTATTGAAGGTGGAAGACTTCATAACAACAAGGTATGTTGGTAAAAAAGACCCCTGAGATGATTTCTTCCATGATGCTTGTTTTATTAATTAGGTAAAAGCACTCATCAAGTGCTCTGGTCTGCTGAGACACCGCATCGATCCTGGAGTTGGAGTTATTTATTGACCATGCCACAGCTTGGGCTCAGCAAACTCCTGGACATCTGTCAGTCTTGCCTAGGTGGACACACCCTCCTGGCTTTCTACTGGAAGTCGTGCTTCAACCTCTGGGCAAAATACAACCTCTGGGCAAACATTTTTAGAAGTGAAACAGATTGCCTTCAGGTGTCACGTGAGAGTCAGGTGTGTTGGGATGCGTGATGGAAATTCATCCTTGTTCTGTGCCTGGTTTGTTCTTTGCTTACTACAGGAGAATCTTTGCCTGTCCTTGGTTTATCCCCATGCCAAAAATAAGAGGATGCAGGAATAAAGGGGGAAAAATAACACAACTGATGTCTTTTTAATGATTTGGAGAAAGAGCGAAGCTGTTGAAATCCTCCCATTGTTAATCAGATGATTCACCCTTTATCCAACATTATATTGAATTTCAGGAGGATTTTCTCATACCTGGAGTTTATGTTCAATTTGATGACCTCACAGTCCTCCCAAGGGGCTGTACACCCCAGGTTAGAGCAGTGGCAGCAGTTGCTCTCAGCAGGATCTGTCCGTGACTCTATTTCATCCCCTGAAATGTCACCAGAACACAGTTCTCCACAGAGGAAACTAAAGTGAAGGAAACCACCAAGAATTTGGCTTCACATTATCACCCAAATCACTAGTAAATTATCCACTTTGTTTTAAGAAAAGAGTACTTGGAGCAAAGAGAGACAAGGAAGTTCATCCAAACCTCTTGATCTATATCCCCTTTGGGCACAAGGAAAATATGTTCTGGCTTTCTATTCCTGTATAGATTGTAGGTAATGAAAGCTTCAAGCTCACCAACCCTCCACAGTGTTTGGCTTGAGCCAGCATAGATACTATCTGGGGCTTTTGGAAAAAAATTAAGAGTTGGAAGATGTCTGCAGGTCTGACACAATTATTTATGGGCCTTCAGTGAATGTTGGCCGGAAAAAGAACCAAGAATGGGAACCAAAGGGAAAAACAAGACAATGGAGCTCAACAAGCTTCTTGTTGCTAATATAAAGGGGCTTCTGAAAACCCACAGGTGTCCACAGGATTGGCTGCAAGACCATAGCAGGAGCTGACATCTAGAAACAGAGACAAGGCCAAAATCTGACCAAATGGGAAGATCTTAAGCCAAGAAATAAAGTCATCGGTCAGTTGGTCACATTTGGAGAAGAGTTGCTTGAGGCAGTCTGGCCTGAAGCCCTGAGTGTGTGTGTGAGTACAGTCCTCCCTCGACTTAAAATTTGCAGATGCTTGATAGCCTGAAATGGTAGAAAGGGGTTTATCATTCATATAACTGATAACAGCAGTTCTACAGTAGTCTTCTGAACTGCAAAAGAAAAGCAGGGGAGAAGATGAGTGCTGGCAGCTGGAGGGAGGGTATTCTGCCCCTCTGCTCTGCTCTGGTGAGATCCCACCTGGAGCCCTGTGTCCAGTTCTGGAGTCCTGAGCACTGGAAGGGCCTGGAGCTGAAGGAGCGAGTCCAGAGGAGGCCATGGAGATGATCCAAGGGCTGGAGAACCTCCTGTATGAGGACAGGCTGAGACAGTTGGGGTTGTTCAGCCTGGAGAGGAGAAGGCTCTGGGGAGACCTTAGAGCAGTCTCCCAGGACTGAAAGGGGCTCCAGGAAAGCTGGGGAGGGGCTCTTGATCAGGGAGTGCAGGGACAGGACGAGGGGGTTTTTGAGATGAAAAAGGGGAAACTGAGATGAGATCTTGGGAAGAAATTCTTCATGATGAAGGCGGTGACACTGGCCCAGGTTGCCCAGAGCAGTGGTGGCTGCCCCATCCCTGGACGTGTTCAAGGCCAGGTTGGATGGGGCTTGGAGCCCCCTGATCCAGTGGGAGGTGTCCCTGCCCATAGCAGGGGGTGGAACTGGATGTACTTTGAGGTCCCTTCCAACCCAACCCAGAGTATGGTTCTATGATAGTTATCCCTGATTTGGTGCAATCAGAGGTTTGGCCAAGCCAACACTACCTTTGTTAAATCCCAATCCCCAAAGTGCAGTGCAGAGAGCTTGAGCAATGACAGTGCCCAGCAGCAGCTTCACCCAAAGCAGGGCAGAAAGTGGACACAAACAGCCTTGTCTTCTTCTTCATCCCAGAGACACATCTACCCATGGAGAGAGTGGAACCCCAAAGAAGAGAAGGGACCTTCCCGTGGTCTCACAGCAGATTGGTGCTGGAGGAACAACTCAAAAAGTCAGATTTATGGCCTCTGCTCCAGCAGCCCTTTGGTGACTCCTTGTTGAGTCCCAGACAAACCTGTTCTGAGACCACACAGGAGTGCTCAGAGGAGCCTCACATACTGGTGAAAGTGAGCACCAAGATAGAGTGATAGAAGGTGAAACTACTACAGACAAGATCCTCAGAGCCTACAGAGAAGGTGGGGCTGAGAGTCCTTCCAGAAGCCTGAGAAGGCTTTGGCAGGATAAACAAACAGTAGCAATTCCCTTCTTGGGAGAGACTGATGCAGCATTCAGGAGTTTTCTCATGGTTCCACAAACAACTGTCACTATCCATAGCTCATCTCTGTGGCAGACTGAGGCTTCTCCTCTGCTCCCCCCCCAACATGTTGAAAGGAGGAGTGAAAAGGTTACACATTTATCTCATTTCTTCGTCTCTCAGGACTTGCCTTTACTTTTCTCCTATTTCCTTAATGCAGGGGGAGAGACGGAGAGCGAGAGAAAAAAGGAAACGAAAAAAAAAAGCTCTCCATGGAGAATTGAATTCAGCAGAATTACTCTGCTCTTACGTCTGCTTCGAGGCTCTCTCCCACGCACAGCCTGTGGCTTCCAGCACAGTATCTGCACGGCCCCAGCACTGTGTCAGCTTTGATAAGAGCCCCTGTGTAATCAGTGCAGTACCAGTTATCCGGCTACAATACTGTATGATTTCCTCTTGTGGCTTCTTCATTCCTGTTTATAATTAAAGAAAGCCTCCTTGCCATGCCAAAGGCTATATAAAAATAAGTAATAAGTAATAAAGTGATGGCAGGGATCCAAGAGCTTGCTGCTGTCGCTCTTATTCTTGCAATAATATCCAGCAGTGGTTAACAGAGTTAAGGCTTCGGTGTTTTGAGTCAACATTCAGCAATTATGGGAAGATGCAGCAGCCCAGGTGAAGGAAGGGGCTGATGTGGTGTAGGATTAGTGGATATTTAGCTTTTCTGTTTAGAAAAGGTTGGCTTCTTCGCTGGGTTTTCTTCACGGCGTTTGTGTTCACCCTGCTGCAATCAAATTGGCCCAAAGTCATAAGCAGGGCAGGTGGTTAGAAGCTCAGCCCTGGAGCCAGAACTTGTTCCATCCATTAATTATTTGTGTTGGATAATTAGCACCAGTGCTATGGAAATGATGGCCCCATTGTGTAAATACATATGGTGCCCCCAAGAGCTTCAGATTTAAATAGGCAGGAGAGACAATGGGCAAATTAGCCAGTGCTACACAACAGGTCATCGAGAGCCAGCAGTCCCACCCCGACTTCCCATTTTCCAGGACAAACTGTTCTCTTCATTAGCCCACGAGACTTCAAAGTGCTCCAAATCACAGCCCCACGCTTGAAAATTCCTTATCTCCCTCCAAGTGCCTTCGGTCCCTCAGTCAAAGGGACGTAGGGATAAGGAGGTGTCCTCTGTCACTTCTTTCCCCAGCTCGTAGAGAAGCTGTCTCATACAACCTCCTGCACAAACCAAACAACCCTGTACGTGGGAGAGAAATTCTCTCCCTAACCACGTACATTTGTGGGACTTAACTATTGAGCAATGTGCTGTTATTTATTCCTGATTCTTGAGTAACTTGGGAAGGCTCCGCGCAACCAGCACAAGGCTGGGGTCCGCGGACACTCGGTCCCTTCTCCAAGGACACTGCAGGTGTTGCTGTTTTACAAACACCAGATCAAAGTCTCAAGCCGTGTGGGATGTCTGTGGATGAAAAGGATCCTGGATTAACCAGCACTGCAGCCACAAGACCACTTGATTGCATTCAGCATCCTCTTGCTGTCAACCGAGCTCTGAACAGGCACAGCACAACGCTAATGTAAGCAGAGAAGTGTTTAAAAACACAAGTGTTAAGAAGTCAGGGTGATTTCTTCACCTGTCTCTGAAATGTTTTATCCGCTGACCTCACTGGGATGAACTCACTTAGGGAGTTGCAAAGGTTCCCAAACAAAGGCTCCTTACCCATTCCGGATTACACATGAAAAACACTGCTCCCTGTCACTCTGAGTCACTCAGCTGCTGAGCCAAGCCCAAGCGAACCCAAGCAGCCCAACAGCCTGGGGAGGGGGCTCCCTGCCTTTGATGTCCTTGGCTAGAAACAGCTTTATCCTTGCTGACACCTGAGAAAACATTCTGCAAAGAACCTCCTTTCTTTCTGTTTTGATGCTGTCTTTCTCTTTTCTTCATCTGCTTCCCTTAATGAGAATGTAAACGAGGTGCTGCTGTGTAACTCTGACCATCTCAAAATACTTAATGAAGACTGATCAATTAAACATAGAATGGTTTGGGTTGGAAGGGCCTTCAAAGCCCATCCAGTTCCAACCCCCTGCCATGGGCAGAGATACCTCCCACTGGATCAAGGGGCTCCAAGCCCCATCCAGCCTGGCCTTGAACACCTCCAGGGATGGGGCAGCCACCACTGCTCTGGGCAACCTGGGCCAGGGCCTCCCAACTCTTGTTGTGAATTTATTCCTAATGACTCATCTAAATCCAATTAAAGCCTTTCCCCCTCATTTTATCACTCCAAGCCCTTGTAAAAAGTCCCTCCCCAGTTTTCTCGTAGGCCCCCTTCAGGTACTGCAAGGCCACTATAAGGTCTTTTGAAAAGGACTCACGGTCATCCAGGGTGAAGAGCAGGCAGAGAGCCCTGGGTGGAACTGGTAACAGCTTGGATCACGCCTCTAGGATGGCTCCTATTTTATTACCATTATTATCCCTCTCCTCCTGTGTTTAGGAGGCTCTGGAGTATCAGGTTGCTTAGAAATGTTTCCATTATTAGGCCTGATTTTCTACTCATTTAGGAAGACACAATGCTGAAATTTTTGGAGCTAAACTTCTTCAAATCCTTTTGGAAATACAATTCTAAGCCCATTGTGGTCAGGGCCTCATCCACCAAAGACCACCGACTTCAACCAGCTCTGCGTTAGACCAGAGCTATGATGGAAATCTACCCTCATTTTCCCTTCAAGGATTTTGAGGCCCCATTTGGCAACTTCTTTCCCACCCTCCATCCATCCTGACTCTCACGTGCACGGAAGTGCTCAGCACCTCACCAGCCCACCCTGCCCTCCTTAGCACAGGGCTCTTCTCTGCCGCTGGAGATCTCACGGGGAAGCCGTTGGCACAGGGCGATTCTAATTTCTGCACGTTGAGCAAGACTTTCTGCTCCAGTGCATCCAGCTTGGATTGAGAAGATAGACATTTGCCACAGAGCCTTCACTTTGTGGTTTCCCAAATGCTTTGGTTTAAGTCTCCTTTTCCTTCTTTCCCCCCCTCTCTCATGGATGCAATTTTATTCTGGAGATACGGAAATCTGCCCTCTGAGCTTGTTCAAATGCCAGATGGGTTTTGGCAGTGATGGTGGTAGAGCAGAACAGATACTTAAAGGTTTAACTGAAGTTTTCCCAACTAAAGCCTGCCACAAATATGCAGTTGCCTTCCTGTGAGAGCGACCTAAACAAGCCCGGTGTGTGGATCTGGTCACTGAACACCCTGGACAAAGAGACCCTTGACTGGTTGATCACAAAGAGCATTTACACACCTGGTTGGCCACTTCTTCTCATTTGTGTTTACTCTCCACTTCTCTCAGCCACAGGACAGGTGATGGCCAGATCCAAACCTCACTGGAATGAAGAGGAATCCTTCTCCTGATGTCACTGGCCATTGGGTTAGGACACAGTGGTCTCAGGAAGTATAGAAATAGAAATAATACCCAAAGCACAGGCTGCAATTTTGCATTTTGACTCAAAAGAGACACTTCACTACAAAATCAGGAATTGCCTGGAATAAGAAGAGCAAATGGTTCTGTCACCACTCACACTTCTCAGTAATAAGGTTTGGGGAAGACGAGAGCCTTGATTCTCTTTATCATGAAATGCCTTCCACCTATCTCTGGTTTCAAAAACTATGTTTTCAGTGATGATGAAACCAAGTGTTCCTGACCAGAGGAAAACAAAGTGATTATGGAGCAGGACTATCTCCCCCAACTCTTGCACAAGTACAAATGAAATCTGAATATCTTCTACCTTAACCCTGACCACAGCGTAGACATTTTCAACGACATCAAATCCTGCTCCAGCACTGCAATACACGTGACAGACTGAGAACAGGGTGAAAGACATGAGACCAATCCAACTCTTCAACACAAGTGAGCTGGGCCAGAAAGTCCTGTTTGATTCTTTTGTATTAAACATAAAGCAAAGTGCCACTTATATATCACACTGACAGAAATTAATTACAGCTTCCTCCTGCACGATAAGAAAAGAATCTAAATCACAACAAGGTCCTGTCTTAAAAGCGACTTTAATTTGAATGTGTGATGTTACAAATTACTTCATGTGATGGTATGTCAAAGTAGTAATTAATTTGATGAGTCGAAATTGTATTCCATAGAGGAAGAAACCATGTTCTTACACATCAGAATTTTTATATACGATCTCCTATGGGAAAAGCTGCATATAAAAAGAAACCGAGTCGTGTCTGGCTTTTATTATTTATTGAACAATGCTTCATTGGTTCACAGATCCTCTCCAGACAGCTCATAAACAAGGTCTGTAGTGCAAAGTTTAGGCAAGGACAAAGATTTCTGAACTCTTAAGGATAACATAAAGCTCTGTGATTATCCCCACCCGAAGCGGTGGACGGAGATGGGATTTCTAAGAGAGAAACGCAAGAAACTTCAGCACAGGAAGGACCTGGAGCTGTTGGAGAGAGTCCAGAGGAGGCCACAGAGATAATCCAAGGACTGGAGAACCTCTGCTATGAGAACAGACTGAGAGAGTTGGGGTTGTTCAACCCGGAGAAGAGGAGCCTTAGAGCAGCCTCCCAGGGCTGAAAGGGGCTCCAGGAAAGCTGGGGAGGGGCTCTTGATCAGGGAGGGCAGGGATAGGATGAGGAGGAGTGGCTTTAAATTGGAAGGGGGAAGATTTAGATTAGATTTTGGGAAGAAATTCTTCATGATGAAGGTGGTGACACTGGCCCAGGTTGGACATTAGGAAGAAATTCTTCAAGATAAGGGTGGGAAGGCCCTG
This sequence comes from Tapera naevia, assembly GCA_033556795.1. Lineage (NCBI taxonomy): Eukaryota > Metazoa > Chordata > Aves > Cuculiformes > Neomorphidae > Tapera > Tapera naevia. The sequence continues at coordinate 502,671 of JAUMJJ010000117.1, forward strand.
GCCTAGGTTGCCCAGAGCAGTGGTGGCTGCCCCATCCCTGGTGGTGTTCAAGGCCAGGTTGGATGGGGCTTGGAGCCCCCTGATCCAGTGGGAGGTGTCCCTGCCCATGGCAGGGGGGTGGAATTGGGTGGTCTTTGAGGTCCCTTCAACACAAACCATTCCAGGATTCTGCGATTCTATGAAATACAAAGATATTTTGCTGAAGGAAGAAGTCAGATCTCTCTGAAAACTGCAGTTTCATGGCTTTTTTCCCCGTCTGCTCTTGGTTACACTTGTTCCAGAAGTGTTCCTAATTAACTCATTAACTCATTCTTCCAGAACTTCTTGCCCCAAGGAACATGCAGCAAATGTATTTTGGGCAAGAACACTTTTTTTTTCTCAAGCCTTTAGCTGAAAGTTTTACCTACTTAAAATGCACACAAACAAGGAGGGTTTCATACAGTTTGGGATTTACTAATTTATATGAAAAGGGCTGTGGTTAGAGCAGAAGGCTACCTGGACAACCATTTCACTCTGCTTCTATGAGGTCTTTCTTTTGGAGAGTCTCCCCAGCAACTCAACGAAGGCAAAGTGTGACCACATCAAATTCAATGTCATTGAAGGCATCTTAAAATCACCCCTGCCTTTTTTGGGTGTGTGGTGGGGTTGGCTGCACCTCCTTTTCTCTAGGGGCCTTGAGAAGATAACTGTTCCAAATTGGTGCCCACAGACACCATCTATCATCTCTTAAATTGCCTGGAAGCTGGTCCAACTCCTAAACCCAATGGAACAACCACTGGTCAGTCCCATCTCCCTATATCCAGCTGCTAAATCACTTAAAGGCAGCTCAAGCTACATTCAGTTCTCTCCCATTACCGTCACTTCCCACGTAAGCAACTGCTGAAGCTCTCTCTTTCCAGTGAGAGGAGAGGTGGGGTCCGTGGGATCATGTTCTCAGCAGGGAATCTCACTATTAAAACATCACCCACCCTAAGGGAAGGGTTGAGAAGCCCTTGGCCTCCGTGAACCCTGAAGGAGCGTTTCCAGCGCTGTCGGAGGGGCTCCCTCTGTTTTTGCAGGCAGCCCTGTGCTACCCTGGCTCTCGTTCGTGTTGATGATTGTCATTTCTAATCTTTTGGCAAGATGCACAATCCAAAAAAAAAAAGAAACAAACCCAACAAAAAAAAGTTCCTCTGAGCTGGCTGCATCTCAGCTTCCTGGCTTGAGGGATGAACTGCTCTGCCCCAGACCCAGCTCTTCTTGATATCCAAAATACGCGGCAAGAAAGGTCATTGGAAGGGAGTGGGCTAATTCAAGATGCAATTGTTACACTTAAAACCCCTGATGAACCTATTTTTCCACCTGATGAGCAGTACCCTGAGTCTGTGCAGGTGTTCCAGTCCTACTGAGGATTCAACAGAGACCTCAGAATCTCAATGACATACACTTTACAGGTCACAATTAAGAATATTCCAATTTTTTTTCTAAGCCACTGATACATTTTGCCTTGCTTCCTGAATATTTCACCCTCTGCTGTCCCCTGGACACGTTCTCAGCTGGCATGAACACACCCAGACCCACTGACTCACGTGGTGTTACCCACCAGGAGACCCTGCCTGACTAACAGGGCTCGTTCAAACGGAAGCTCCTGCCTGGTGGGACCTGAGTGCACATGGACTGAGAGGAATTTGGTTTAATTAATTTGTTGCCCAAGTTTCTTCCTTCTGGTCCAGGCTTCTAATTAGAGGCAGATCCATTCCCTTTGTGATCTCTGTGAAATCCAGAAGGTGGGTCCTTTATATGACACTGAGGTGTTTTGGTGTCATCTTCATTTTCAGACCAGCCAAGGTCATACCCTTACACACTGGGCTATGAAAGAGATGCTTGAAATCAGCAGGAACTGTATTCCGTGCTCCAACAAATCCAGAAGAGACTTTTGCAAAGCCTTCAGGACCAACAATTTCTTTCTTCTCAAGTCTTCATGCTGGTCTGTGATGATATTTGAGCCCAGAGCATCTATTTCACTTCCTTTCAAATGCCAAATGGACTGTGGTCATATCTGTAATTGATGCAATTATGAAAACTTCCCAGTTATCAACTCTTTTAGCATTATTGTGCCTCCCTTTGGAAATGTTCTTTGTTACATTTCCATCAGTGAATTTAGAATATTCTGGTTTCCCATCTAAAAACTGTGATGCTGAGTCCTACCAGAGTCTCTAGAATTCACATCAGCATCTGGGTTGTGTTTGGGTTTGGCTTTCCTTAACAAAATATCAAATAGCAGCTGGGAGGAGAAGGAAAATCATTGGGAATCATCTCTTGCTTCAAGACAATGAGGTTACATAATAAGAGGAGAAACTCGTGCGCCTTAGCAGGCAAGTTGAGAGATGGAGAAAATCAATTTTACTGCTAGAAACTATGCAAGGGGCCAGAGGGTCAACAAAAATAGCAGATATGTGGTGTTATGGGTCCACTCACTGACTTTGCTCCACGGAGGAACATCAATCAAAGATCTCACCCATCGTTGCTGATTTGTTGATATTGCTTCAAGCTGAATCATCCCTCATCTTTCCTACTGGTGACATCCATCACTCTTCCCCCTCACCAAGTCCTTTTCTGTCCCGTTCACAGCCCAAATAAAGGAATTAAAAGCAAGAGGAAGAGGATGGAGAAATTTCCCTGTAAGAGGATATTTTCTAGTTCGGGAAATATTGGCATTTCAGGAGAAAACTGCCGTCGCAAAGGCACCTGAAAAACTCAGAGAAGAGAATCCAGCCATGGGGTTGTTATTTTTAAGAAGCTAAGGATGGACTTTTATGGTTCCTGCCTAAATCTAGGAGGATCATCTACCATTATGTAGGATTAAAACTGGAGTCCTTTTATGCCACAACAAAATAAACACCTAGGATGTGACTAGAACGGGTGTGTATTTTCTATTCTGACATCTATTTATTTATCTTTGTAGAAAACGGTTTCCACTGAGTCTGGAAATTGAATGTTTTGATTTTTTTAAGATTTCCTTTCAAAGGAGAAAAAAGCAAATCAGAAACCAAATATTCAAAAGATATAGAATTAGCTGCACTCTGTTAAAATTCAAGAAGGAGAATAACCTTCTAATAGTTAAACCAGACACATTTTGGAGCAAAACACCAACATGGGGAAAATCAGTGTGGCCCAGGAGCTCTGGGTGAGTGCAAGAAACTGTCTGACAGCCTTCCTTGGACAAGAGCCTGAGGAGGGTCCTGGGGATTCCTGCAGGGGAACAAAGTGCATTGCCACCACACAAGAGAAATCATAGAATCCTGGAGTGGTTTGGGTTGGAGGAGACCTCAAAGCCCATCCAGTTCCACCCCCCTACCATGGGCAGGACACCTCCCACTGGATCAGGGGCTCAAAGCCCCATCCAACCTGGCCTTGAACACCTCCAGGGATGGGGCAGCCACCACTGCTCTGGGCAACCTGGGCCAGGGCCTCCCCACCCTCACAGCAAAACATTTCTCCCTAAGATCTCATCTCAATCTCTTCTCTTTCAGCTGAAAAGCTGGAATCTCTCAAATGGCAGTTCCTGGAGGTGGGACACACTGTTTAAAACCTATTTTGTTACCTAAGTGCTTGGGAATAGCTCCTGTGAGAATGTTTGGAGCCTGTGTAGGTGTCAGCATGGCCTTTGCCTCCCCATCACAGGTGTGTAGGGCACCTCCAAGCAGCAACAGGAGACTTTACCACCTACTGACCCCTGTTTTCTGTTCCTCTTCTGAGCATTCGTTCCTATCTTCATGGAGTTTAAATCACAAAGTTTATATCCACCCAGCTCCTTTGATGCCCAGAGGTATAATCCTGCTCTGAGCAGTATCCATGGCAAAATTCCAGCTCCATTAGGTGAAATATATATTTATGCAGGGAGCTTAAATGACTCGTTTAAAGCTACAAGAAAAGGACTTAATTAGGACATACGGAGCTGGTGTTGACTGGTTTTAATCCTTTCAATGCAGAAAGGATAACATGTAATGGGAACTTTTCATGGCTTTGAAAAATGTTAGAAGACTGATGCTATTAATGCAGTTTTGCAGTCCAAAAAAATGTCATCTCCATTTCTACTGCTAAAATAAAACAATCTGCTGCTGCAACGAAGCTATATTTAGGGACATAATCTGTTATAAGGACTTAAGCTAACATCTAACAAGGGAGTCTGGGAAGGAAATTCCCTGAAGGGAGGTTATTTCAGAGCTGCTCAGTGCAGAACACACTTTCTTCCAAAGCAGCTGGTACCAGGCATTACAGGAGGGAGCTCAGGAGAGCAGTTGGGCTACTGAACCGACGTGGCCCTTTCGCTGTGCTATTTATACATTTCTCAGTCTTGGCAGACCTTCAGAGGGTGAAGGACTTTGCTCATGTGCATCACACTGGAAGATGAAGGGCTCTTTAAGCTCACGTGTGAATCCACCCCATGGCTTGAGCATGCTTAGTGCTCCTTATCAAGCCTCCATCACGCTCCGTGTCCGGCAATAACCAAGTTTTCCATGGAAGGGCTTTGCGATGGAACCTTTCTCATGGGCTGAACCCAAGAAAGGGTTTTATGGGCGCTGCTCCTTTCACCTTCAGCACTGTGTATTTGGAGATACAGCCAGTTAAGAATTTCCTTATTGCATATTAATGCCCTTTAATGTGCTTTGAACCTTTTCATTTTAATTACATTAGTTGCCATTCTATTTAAAGTTCCTACAATCTGGTTACTCTTATTCCAATCAGGTTTCCGATTCGCCACGCTTCGCTGCTGCTTTTCCGCTTTGCTAAATGAGGAGCTCTTTTCCCTACGACCTTAAAATCAGCATTTGCACCTTGCAAAGGGCAAACAGGAAAAGATGACACCCCCCTCCCCTTTCTTTGAACCCGTAGAATCCGATTTTATTCCCACCGAAGCAAAGCAGGTGAGCAAACGGGTTTTCCCTCATCAATCATTTAATCTTAATTTTCCTGCTATCCAGCCATTCTTTGGGATGGGTAAAATTAAAGCAAGAATAAACCTGGTGGCACCCAAATCTATCTGTGCCTCAGTTTCCCTGTGGCAGGACCTAAGATTACACATCACTGGAGTTTTACCCCCATGACACAATCTTGCATTTGGGAGAACAAAATGCAATTAAACAGGATCAGCCGTAATTAAGCAGGATCCAAATAGTTCCCCTCCCATTTAAACAAGCAAATTAAGGGCAAATTTTTTTTTGTATGTGCCCATTTATCAGCCGTTTCTATGGTAACACTTGTTTTTCTTAATGCTGTGTCTCATTTGTCTCACGGTAACACCCTGTAATCCTGGTCCCATTGTCCTGGATTCAGTGGAAATGTGTGTCAAAGAGAGCCCTTTCCTCTAAAGATCGACCTAAAGACTTTCACATTGGTTAAGTTAAACTGGTACAAATTCATAAGGGTCACTTTTCTTTTGGCTGCAGAAACTTAGCCCAGCATGGGATAAATATTCTCCTTCCTGGCTTGAACCAACCTGTGACAAATCTGATTGAAGACGAAGAATCAATGTTTACTCAGCAATTTGCAACCCTTTAACTGAACCACTTTAAAATCACCACTGCAATAAACCACTTCAACTCCCTTGAGTGGGCTGAGGGTATAATTTTTTTGAACACCTCCAGTGATGGAGACTCCACCACTGCCCTGGGCAGCCTGGGCCAAGGCTTTGCCGCTCTTTAAGTAAGGAATTTCTCCTAATATCCAATGTAAACCTCCCCTGGTGCAACTTGAGGGCATTTCCTTTCATCCTATCACTTGTTACTCGGGGAAAGAGACCAACACCCACCTCACCACCTCATTTCAGGGAGTTGTAGAGAGAGATGAAGTCTCCCCTCAAATATTCCCTTTTCACAGGCAAAAGGATTTCAGAGCATTTCTGCACAACTCTTGTAAACTGGGCTTTCATTTTCTGGAAATATGAGTCCTATTGACTCTACCCATCGAGCTCTTAAGTCAAAGAACAGCCACTACCACCAAGAACAACCTTCCCTGAAAATCCCTCAGGCTCTCTGTGCACACAGGGATACCTGGGTATGTCCTAAGGACACATCTCCTTAATGCTTCAAGGTCTCTAACCTGCTGTACACTTCCTGAAGATTATCAGAGGCTCGAAGGCCATGTACATTGATGTTTACTGTGAGCATCTCTCAGTGAAATGAATACCACAACAAAGATTACACAGATGCTTTCAAACGACAATTCTATTCAGAGGCCAGAAATAGCTACACACTATTTCTTTTGTAGGCTTCCTTTGATCTTTGAACGTATAAAACCTTGAGGAGCCTCTGACAACCAACCTGCACCTCCAAACTTTTTCCCGTGGTTGAACATCCAGAGCTCAGTTGTGCAGCCTAAGGCTCCCTGCCTGGCTACAGATTCACAGGATCAGTCCCTCCGTGGCCTCTGCTCCCTGCTTAATTTGCTGTTATTTGTTTAGCTCCTGTGCAACAGAGGTTTCCTTAGCAACCGCTGTATCCTTTTACAAGTCATTGTTAATGACACCCATTGACGTCGGCTGTGTACGAGGATGCTAAAAAGGATGGCATCCAATAAAAAATAACCTTTGTGATTACCCAGTTTCCTTAAGTAAACACCACTATTATCCATCAGGAACTTGCTGGGGGGACTTCTCTTTTGAACAACAACCTATGTTGCCTTCAGCATTACCAATGGGAGCCTCTTTAAAGCTTGCAAAGGTCAAAAGGAAAATCTCTTGTCCTTTTCTCTTTGTGCCTAATGCCAACACTTACTGGCACACGGGAGAGGGGCGACTGCTCTCTGGGTTGTCTTGCTTCTAAAGCCTGAGATCCAATTTCCTGCACACAGAAAATATCACTTTGTTGTTAAGCGAGAGGAGGTGGTGGAGCTCTGGGCCCTGTTCTCAGCTTTCCTCACACACTTCCTGCCTGATGTTCTACGAAGAAGGTTCCAATTCCCCAAAACAGTGGTACTGGCTGTTCCATGTTACAAAGCAAGAAAAACGGTGGTTCATTTCTTCTCCAGATTCTCTGTACTGAAGAACCTACAGAGAAGAGCTCAGGTGCACAATAAAACTCCCCAACAGGGTGAAAATCCATAAGTTTTCTTCCAGCTCCATAAAATATCTGGTACTAAAGATAATGGAACATCATTAACGTATTTTATTACTGAGTTCATTAGCAAGCACTCCCCCTCTACTCTGCCTTTGTGAGCTCTGCATTCAGTTCTGGAGTCTTCAGCACAGGAAGGACAAACTTTCAGGGAAAGTTTAGACTTGATGTTAGGAAAAAGTTCTTCACTGAAAGGGTGATTGGCCATCGGAATGGGCTGCCCAGGGAGGGGGTGGAGTCACCAGCCCTGGAGGTGTTTAAGGGGAGACTGGATGAGGCACTGAGTGCCATGGTTTAGATGATGGGTTGGTGTTGGTGTTAGTGTTGGGTTATAGGTTGGACTCAATGATCTCAGAGGTCTTTTCCAACCTTATGATACTGTGATACTGTGACACTGTGATACATGGATCTGTCCAGAGGAGGCCACAAAGATGACCCAAGGGCTGGAGCACTTCCCACACAAGGACAGGTTGAGAGAGTTGGGGTTCTGGAGGCCCAATCCCTGGAAACATTCCAGGTCAGGTTGAATGGGGCTCTGAGCAACATCTGGTTAAAGATGTTCCTGCTGCTGCAGGAGGGTTGGGCTGGATGACCTGTAAAGGTCCCTTCCAACCCAAAGCATTCTATGAGTCTATGATTAATGTTTTTTTCTGAAGATATTGGCCAGAGGAGTAGGAAAAGGTGGCTCTGAGCCATTGTCCAACATGGTATTAATAGGAGGTTGTGAATGTGGCTGATTTCTATTGGAGAAGTGGGCAGAATGGTCCATGCTGAAGTCATACCACCGGTACCAGACTCTTCCTGGTACTGGAATGAGCTGGTTTAAAGCTTGCCTGTATCTGTTTTATTCATCTAAAATGTTGACATGCCCTGAAATGGAATTTGGAGGTTTTCCCGTGGAAAATCATGACTTTGCATCAAAATCTGATTATTTTCCAGTTTGTGATTATTATTTTTTTGACAAAAAGTTGATGCTATTTGTTTGCAGATAAAACTGGATTTACTGTTTTCGGGTGGAAATATCAAAAAAAATTGAGGCAAACGTGCCCTCCGTGAACGGTTTCAATTTAGTTTGAAAACTCAAGTTCCTATAAGAAAATGAGAGAAGAAAGTCTCAAAAGAATTTCCTACCAGTCCCAAAGCCTGGACTTCACTGGTTTAGGACATCACATGGGTGGGGTCTGGCTTGATTTGAAACCAGGCTATGCCTGTCCTGTCACCTTCCCCTCTAGGTGAACGTGAGCCAGCAGTGGCCCAGGTGGCCAAGAAGACCAATGTCATCCTGGCTTGGATCAGCCATGGGGTGGCAGCAGGAGCTGGGAAGGGATCGTCCCCCTGAACTCTGCTCTAGTGAGGCCACACCTCAAATCCTGGGGTCAGTTTTGGGCCCCTCACTCCAAGAAGGACCTTGAGGGGCTGGAGAGCATCCGGAGAAGGGAACAGAGCTGGGGAAGGGGCTGGAGAACAGGGGTTCTGGGAGCAGCTGAGGGACCTGGGGCTGTTTAACCTGGAGAAGAGGAGGCTGAGAAAAGACTTTATCTGAGCTGCAGGTAAAGAATCCTTTCAAATACATCTGAAGAAAAGTAGGAAAACCTAGAATTTAGAGGCAGGAAAAGCCTGTAATAAATCCATTATTTACTTTCCATTTTTTGTTGTTGTTTTTCCTTCTCTTCTGCTTGTCCCCACAGAGAACAGACCTAAGCTCTACAAGCAATTTTGCTTCATGACGTTGGATATGGCCTTTCCCTGCTCTCTGCCTTCGTTTCCCATGTATAAATTGGGAATAATCATAGAAGCAGAGTCAGAAGGGACTTCCAGGTCAACACCCAGCACCCTCTTCCAAGACAGGAGCAGTTTTACCCCCGTCACTTCCAAAGGCAGCTTTTGTTAGGCCTGTTTGTAATTCTTTGGGTTGGAAATCACTCCTGAAAAGCAATAAATCCTTTGTAAACTTTTCAAAAGTTCAATTTCTTTGGAAAACTTTGTTTCTTTACTGCTAGGATGTTTTTCCTGGTATTTAACCTGAGTCACTCTTGCTGCTCTTTCCCACTTCATCCATTGTGCCCCTGAAGAACAAAGGTCCATAGCATAAGGACTTAAAATGCAATATAAAACACTTTGAAAAGTACTTGTAGGAATGAGTATTTAAAATCCAGGTATTATCATTATTATTACTTTTTTTTTTTCACCACCAGGCAGCTTTTCATCCAAACACTGAAAGGACACAACCAAACAACGTGCCTAATCTCTGGGATTTGAGTACACAACTCCCCAAACTGGAAAACAAAGCCCATTTCACGTCAGAGCAGGATGTGATTAGAGACTGATGGCATCTCTATGACCACAAACTTAATTGAGCCTTTAGTTCTCACTGTGGAGCAAAGCTGCCCGTGGTGATGAATTCTGATTTCTTCTACCTTCCAGCATAAGAGCAGTTTTGGAGTCGTTAGTTCGAGCCTGGTTGTTAACCTGTGGCAGGAAACACCATCAGGCTTAGGAATACAAAGACTTCTACTCCAGCTATAAAGCAGCAGTTTTCATCAGCACTAATAACTCTGGATAGTGTGAAGTAATGGAAAAGCAGGTTCTTTTGGCAATAAGTCACTGGCAAAACTTCTGTGAGTTCCTGCTCAATATGTTACCAATAAGGATTGCATAGTTGTGCTCTGCATCCCTAGATGTTCAGATATCTTCCTCATGGATTTAAAAGCAAACACTTTCCATTGTCTAAGAGTTACAAGGAACTAAAAAATAGGGGGATTATTTCATTCCAAACACATAAATGAGCACATAAAGTTAGTAACTAAGCTTATCAGCTGAATATTCTATGAATATCCCACTCATGGCTTTTCAGACCTGCCTGAGCTGCTGATGGACATATTCTATGTGATATAGACAACAATGAAAATATGCCTGGTTAAACACCCCTAGCAACCTTGCCCTTCTCTCACTGAGGGAGAGTCTATGAGAATTTTTTGTGCATTATTAGAGAAGCTGTTTAAATGGATTGAATAAAAAGGCTCTTAGAAAATTCACTGTTTAGTTGTAATAATAAACATGCCTTTAGGGAAAGGGGGAGTAGCCATAAAAATGTTTAGCCAAAATAATGGTTGACACAGTGTGTGTGCAGGGGCTAAACATGCATTGCAGCATTTGGAGAGATGTTAGCTGGAACAGTTTCACAATGAGATATCTAAAAAGGCAAGAGCCTTTCTAAGCAGGATGTTTATAAGAACTCTGGGCCTGACGTCTCCACTGTCCATCCCTCCATCTGTATATGCCCATGCTTTGTTTTCCTGTCACCACCATCATCCCCCTCAATCCTTGCTGCATCATCACCTTATTCTTTTTCCTCTCTTAATCAGTCTCTACCTAAGAGGCTGCTGCTGATCCAAGGGCTGAAGCTCCTCCTGTACGAGGACAGGATGAGAGAGCTGGGCTTGTTCAACCTGGACAGCAGAAGGCTCTGGGGTGACCTTAGGGCAATTTCCCTGGACTCAAAGAGAAAGCTGGGAAGGGGTTCTTGATTAGGGAGTACAGGGATAGGATAAGGGGGAATGGTTTTGAGCTGGAAGAGGGGAGATTTGTATGAGATCTTGGGGAGAAATGTTTGCTGTGAGGGTGGGGAGGCCCTGGCCCAGGTTGCCCAGAGAAGTGATGGTCGCCCCATCCCTGGAGGTGTTCAAGGTCAGGTTGGATGGGGCTTGGAGGTCCTGATTCCCTGCCCCTGGCAGCAGGGTGGAACTGGGTAGGCTTTGAAGTCCCTCCCAACCCAATTGGTTCAGTGATTCTACAATGTCTCAGGGCACACAGCTAGATGCCCCCCCAGCTCCCAGCCCCACCTATTTATTGCTGTGTCAAATAAACCCAGCACTGCAACCCAGTGCCACTCAGTGCCCCCACACCTTGTGGTCTCTCTCCTCCTCTTTCTTTCCTCCTCCTTTTCTGGCTCTTCCATTCCCTTATTCATCTTTGATCTCTCTCCACCCCCCCCCCCCCCCCACTATTTTCTACCCTCTCCATGTTTCCACTCTCCTATTTTCAGGCTGGCTGCACATTTGCTCCACGCTGCCTTCCCCAGCCTCTGCACTCTCCTTCACCCCAGCCCTTTTACCCCTCTGCCTCCTGTTTCGCCACTGGATATGAAAACACTGCGACCCGGTATCCAAAACAGATCAATAAGAAGAGACAGAAATCCCACTCAAACACACACGAACCCGGAATGGACTTCCCAGCTGACTGCTGAGAAAGTGCATCCGAGCTGTTGACTCAGCCCACACCCCCGCCTTGCTCTTTCCTGGGGGCCTGGGAGCCGGCGCAGGGGGGACTCTGGCCCTTGGCCATGCCAGCGACTCGGTCAAACTAAAGGCTCATGCATTTACTTGGGTTAACTCTGCTCCTGGCTCCCAGGGGAGGAAAAAGGGGAGGATGCACATAAAAAGGCAGCAGTGCTTTGCTTTTCTAGCCTTTTCTTTCGGAATTTTTTCCTTTTCTTTGTCCCTTTCAACTTTTCTTTTAAAGAAAGGCTTCACGCTGTCATTTGGGACCTGGCAGGGCTCCTGGACAGGGAGGCAGGATGGGAAGAAGACAACAGTGGAAAGGAAGAAAAGGGCTCTGATTCAGCAGAGCAGGTCTATGACTCAAAGGGCTCCAGCTCTCCAAAAGGGCAAGCTTTTACAATGTTATCATTATTACAAATGAGGCGAGCAAGGGAAATCACTGGCGTGATAAAGACGGGAATGCAAACAGACAGAAGAGCACAGGCAGCAAGGAAACATCACTGCACCACCTCTAGCAAAAGCCTTTAACCCCTTTCTTTGTAGGTCTGTGATCCCAGAAATTCAGAATATGAACCATCCCTGCAGTCCATGACTTTCACCCCGGCAGAGCACTCGGCTCTTCCTGCAGATAAACCCTAACACATGGCTCTGACAGCTGCCTCTGAGGGACACGAGGACCAAACTGGATCATTTGCTGCCTTTGCTGACACAATGATGGTTTTGACATTAAGAAATGTCCCAGCATCTTCTTCTTCATCCCTTTGCTCAGGAACGTTGTGATTCAGGAGCTTAATAAATCTGAGCATGTTAACAAGTGATTTAAACAAGCTGCAAGGCAGAAGCAGCAGCGAAGAGGGAGACCCGACCAATGCGCTGGTTGATTAATGCTGTGATGGAGTGGGGAGATGGAAGATGATTTTTCTGGCATGGGACGAGTTCTGACAAGTAGAAGTCATTCACGTTCTTCAGATCTTAGCAGTGGGGAAAGGCCCATCAGCAGCACTGTGTTGAAGAAAGCATCTCTCATTTTGGGTACTCCCAAGGGACTTGCAGAAATGCCAGTGCAAATCATTAAATTATGGATTGGTTTGGGATGGAAGGGACCTCAAAGCCCACCCAATCCCACACCCCTGCCACGGGCAGGGGACACCTTCTACTGGATCAGGACCTCCAAGCCCCATCCAGCCTGGCCTTGGACGCCTCCAGGGATGGGGCAGCCACCACTGCTCTGGGCAACCTGGGCCAGGGCCTCCCCACCCTCACAGCAATATCCTTAAGATCTCATCTCAATCTCCCCTCTTTGAGCTGAAAACCCTTCCCCCTCACCCTATCACTGCATTCCCTGATCAAGAGCCCCTCCCCAGCTTTCCTGTAGGCAAATCTTTCTATCTACACAAGTCAGTTCCACCTGTCTGGTGCAAAAGGGATCAGGTTCATCTGATCAGAGGCTTTAGTCTTCTGTTGGCACGATCTATATTAAGTGTGACAGCTACTAAGGGCCAGCTAGAGCTGCTGAAAACTCAACATTGAATTGTAGAAAGTGTCTCTTATAAGGCTGATTTTTGCCCAAGCATTCTTCCAGAAAGTTAATTTGAAGAGCGTATGCACAATCTACAAAGGACTCCATTCAAGGCTGTTTGCAAGAAGGAAAATATACACCAGAAACAGTTTGCTCTGAAAAAATGTCACAATTCCTTGAATCACAGCATCACAGAATCATTAAGGTTGGAAAAGCCCTCTAAGCTCATCCAGTACAACCACCAGCCCAACCCCACGATGACCACTAAACCATGTCCCCAAGTGCCACTTCTACATGTTCTTTGAGCCCCTCCAGGGATGGAGACTCCACCACTGCCCTGGGCAGCCTGGGCTTCAGCACTCCTTCAGGAAAGGCATTTTTCCTAATATCCAATCTAAACCTTCCCTGGCACAACTTGAAACCATTTCCTCTCATCCTAAGATATATCCTTGAGATATATTAGAAATCATAGTCTGAAAATACACAAAAACTCAAGAAGGCTTTTGTGTCCTGTGAAACTGTACCTGGAAGTATCTCCTTAGAAGTAGCTTAGCAATGTTATTTAATTTACTTTTGTTTAAATGAGCTTTTAACGTATTTTTAAGGAAGTGTTTTATCCTTATCCTAAATGTCTGTAATTGGTTTGCAGAAAAATGCTGGAGATCTCTCATCACTTACACATATAATTACCGGTCTGAGAGCAAATTGAAAGTTTAGTTCCTTTGTAAGATAGTAACATAAAAAAGGGGAAAAAAAAGTAAGGGAAAGCAGAAATCATTTGGAATTAATTAGGGTCTGGCACAATGCAAAATATTCCATAAAATTAACCTGGGAACTGAAAACAGCAACTACTGCTCTGCAATGTTACTGAACCTGAAAATCTAGTTTGGTTATGAACCACTGTAAAATTCCTCTGTCTTCATCATCAGATGTTATTTACATGGAAAAAAGGGATCTTACAGTGGTTTGGTCGCCCAGCTCTATGTCAAGACTTCTAGGCTCTGGCTCTTTAGTCATTTCCAGTTACTTCTCCCCTTTGTTCCCCAACAGCCCTCTACAATAAATGACGTCAACGGCAATATTTGTTTGAATTCCTGTATGAAACACAAAACGCCTCCTGTAGCACAACAGTTACCTCGACTTCACCCTGCTTGTCCCTCCAGATGCTCTGTTACACCTCAGACTCTCCCAGTGCTGAATTTCCGATGCCCGCTATGGTCCATCACCATCCGAAGAAGAGAACTCCCCAGTGACTAAGACACTGCACTCAGCGAGAGAAGAGGAATCATGGAACAGTTTGGGTTGGAAGGGACCTCAAAGCCACATTTATAGGGACAGTTAAAAAAGTGGATTTTTCTATGTTTGACTGCAAAGACAGATATAAAAATGCACAGAAACACAGGCAAAGACATAACGATGCGCATATACTTGTGATTATTTGTCAAGGTTACAAACCTGTGAATAATTTTACATGAAATTCTCAGCCCCCCTCCAATCCTAAAGGTGTGCACATGGTAGGAAATGGAACACTTTTTGGTCTGGGAAAGGGGGGTTAAAGATGTAAGGACGTGTTTCCTTGCATGTTCCTCATGCCACATGAGCGGCCAACAATGACAGTCAACGTCGTGTCCAAGTTGTTATTTGAGATATTTTCTAAACCACAAAATAAGTGGATTACTGACCAAAAAATCACAAGTCCTGCCAAAGCACATTTAAAAAAAATATACAAAATGAAAAAAAAAAAAGATTTAACCCATGGTAAAAAAAAAAAGGGAGAAGAGAGAGAATACACTAAGGGTTGAGCTAAAAAGAGAGAGGCCAATCAGGTGGGTAAGCTAACAGGTCAGGAAGAATAATTCTTCTTTCCTGCTCTGCCAGAGAATTTACAAACCAAGGCAACCAAACCCTCCAGTGCTCAGTTTTTTACTGTCTCTCTAATGGGGACAGGAGAACTTTGCAGCCTCACAGAGCTGCTTTAGGTCTTACCAGATTGAGCCTCGCAAGCTCTTCACCCACTCTGTGCTTGAGCGATGCCCAGGCACACGTAAGTACATAGATGTATTTTTGGTAAGGAATTAGCAAGATTAAGGAAAGAGGGGTAATGGTTATTCTGGGTTACATAACCTTGTTGGTATTGACAGGCTGAGAGAGTTGGGGTTGTTCAGCCTGGAGCGGAGAAGGCTCTGGGGAGACCTTAGAGCAGCCTCCCAGGACTGAAAGGGGCTCCAGGAAAGCTGGGGAGGGGCTCTTGATCAGGGAGGGCAGGGACAGGATGAGGGGGAAGGGTTTTGAGCTGAAAGAGGGGAGATTGAGATGAGATCTTGGGGAGAAATATTTTTCTGTGAGAGTGGGGAGGCCCTGGCCCAGGTTGCCCAGAGCAGTGGTGGCTGCCCCATCCCTGGAAGTGTTCAAGGCCAGGTTGGATGGGGCTTGGAGCCCCCTGATCCAATGGGAAGTGTCCCTGCCCATGGCAATGGGGTTGGAATTGCATTGGGCTTTGAGGTCCCTTCCAACCAGACCATTCCATGACTCTCAGCTGGCAGAACTGGATGCTGAGTTGCTGCCAGCAGAGCTGCACTGGTTTGCACCAAAAGCATTTCTTTCCTTCACGAGCAGTAGCACCAATCTTAAAGCTATTTTCAGACCAAGAGCTAACCAGTGGAAGTCAACCAGAGCACAGCTGGTTGCATTATCATAGCTATTAGGAAATATTTTATACCCAGGTTATGGTTCATTTCCTATACTCCAAAGAATTTCCATCAGCTTGGCCAACAAAATTTCTTTGTTAATTCTTGACATAGTTCGTATTATTTTAACCGTGAAATATGAAATATGGCCATATGTGTCCAGCAAAATTCTTCACTGAATAAATACTTCATGCCATGTGCCCTTCCATGAGTTGGGTTTGGTTGGGATGGCAGTCAGAGCTGGCAACTCACAGGAACTCCAGTGGGATGACATTGATGCTCACACACTGGCAATCTTGCCTCTGTTTTCTAGGACTTCCATGCTACGAGGAAGATTTGATGATCTAAAAGGCCTTTTCTCATCACTGACATCTATGATCCTCTGACATTTAAACAAAAGGCAATCATCCCACGGCTTCAGTTATGAAGAACTGGAACTTTGCCACTCACAATATTGCCCTCATCTTTCCACTGACGCGGTAAGGGCTGCCTGCGTGCTTCAAAGCAGTGGCTGAGCAGGAGAAATTCATGGTGCTGATCAGTAAAAACACAGCTACAGCTTCAGTTGAAGGCTGACATGGGAATGGAAGAGTTGCTTAATCTACAGCTTGTGGCTGACAGCCATTAGAGTTGAGTGCAGACTGCTAGAAACTGTTTGTTTAAAATCAAATGTCTTAAAGGGAATTGGTCAGTTAGGGACAATATCCTTCTAAAGAAGACATTAAAAGCAAGTCATTATTTACAACAAAGTGCTTTTAAATGTCATCAAGAGCTCTATTGGGGAGCGTGGGCTGAGTGTTGAAATAACCCCCAGATTAGAAATTAAAATTCACCTATAGAAAGAGAAGGTACAATCCTTCCAAAACTACTTGAGGAAAGTAATAAGTAAATTATTCAGTGCTCAACTTCTTGTCTTGCCTTTGGAAGAGCAAAGAACTTCAACAGCTCTAAAACTCTCCCAGGACCAAATAACTACTTTCTGCTTTTATCGTTACCACCAGCAATACCACCCCAGTGCTCATGGAATTCCCAGAATGACTGTACCAGAGAATCATCGAATCATGGAATGGGTTGGGTTGGAAGGGACCTCAAAGCCCATCCAGTTCCACCCCCTGCCATGGGCAGGGACACCTCCCACTGGATCAGGAGGCTCCAAGCCCCATCCAACCTGGGCCTGAACACCTCCAGGGATGGGGCAGCCATCACTGCTCTGGACAACCTGGACCAGGGCCTCCCCACCCTCACAGCAAAACATTTCTCATCTCAATCTCCCCTCTTTCAGCTGAAAACCCTTCCCCCTCATCCTCTCCCTGCACTCGCTGATCAAGAGCCCCTCCCAGCTTTCCTGGAGCTCCTTTCAGTGCTGGGAGGCTGCTCTAAGGTCTCCCCAGAGCCTTCCCTTCTCCAGGCTGAACAACCCCAACTCTCCCAGCCCGTCCTCGTACAGGAGGTTCTCCAGCCCTTGGATGAGCTTAATGGACTCTGCCAGACTCACTCCATCAAATCTGTGTCCTTCCTGTGTTGAGGATTCCAGAACTGAACACAGGGCTCCAGGTGAGGTCTCATGAGAGCAGAGTAGAAGGGCACTGCCACCAGTGTGTAACAAAGGATGGGGTGGTGGAGACAGGCTCCATAGGTCATTCCTCACCCAATGTATGTGATTCATGCGCTGATTGTCCAGCCGTGAGCTAAGGCTGTTTAACTCTTCTCTCTCCCTGGAGTCCTGCCCTCCCTTATCCCAAGAGATCTGCCATGCCAGCGATGTGGTCTGAATTTCAATTTGTCAAAAAGGAGAACAAAAGACGTAGTGGGTCACTAACACAAAGGAAGGAATATATTGTCATTATCAAACAATCAAGAATAATGAAAAAAGGTCATAAAAACACACATGGGGCCAACATTTCAGCCAGTGGAAGTAACAGAGCTCCACTGGTGACACTGGTTCATAACCTTTAACGGCACAGTGCAGTTATCCACCACATGAAGCCATGCACAGCAATTTGCAGAAGAACAATTTGTGACTAGGAAGAAAAAAAAAAGGGAAAACAACTTCCAAAATCCAGCCAAACGTAGCAAATACATTACTGTCAGTACATGCTTTTCTCTGATTTATTCCCCAATCTCCAGCTGATGAAATATTGCTTTTCAATACGTTCTTATTTTCCTCTTTATTGCACAACTGTTTCAAAGTATTGCAAAGCTCCAAGGACTGCTGGAGCTACCGGTCAGATTTAGTTATTGAGCCCTACGTCGTTAAACCAACAACTCCAGATGGCACAAACCAAATGCCATTCAGTGGCCTGCAGGGAGGTCCCACAGAACCAGCCTATGGATTGGAAAAAGCAAAATGCCTGGTGTTTTACTGGCACCTGAAATGTCAACAACCTCTCTTCTCCACCCTTCTCTTTCCCTGTGGGACCCAGGGCACTGGAGCAAACAGCGAAGGGTCCCATCAGCATCCTCAGCGCTGGTTTTCAAGGCTCCAAGAGCCTTGCTCCAAGAGCCAGATCTCGAGGCATTTAATCTTGTTTGCTCTTCCCATTCCTTCCCTCCACCCCCTCTGCTGAAGGTTTTCCATATGGAAGAGCTAAGCTATGAAAGAAGGAGGACTTGAGAAGTTGGCTCTGGATGCATGGAGAATTCTTGTCTCCAGGACTGTCAGCAGTAACATGCACTCATTATTTTGATGTCGGATATTTTTCCAGGCCAAATCACTGCTTTCAAAGCTGCCTAAAAGTTCTTCCCTGGGACAAATTTGTCCCCATTTTTATTTATTTATTGTATAACCAGCCCCAGAAAGGTTGAGTGTGAGGCAGGCTTGTGCCGCTGACACGCATGAGATATTCCCTTTATATTAGTCACGGAGCAGATGTGTCTTGTCATGTGATGTACAAAGTGGCATTGGAAAGGGAAAGAAAATCCACCCATCCCTCTGAATTGGAGAAGTTCCATGAGGAATTGCTCAGGCAGAGATCAGATCTCCCTATTTATCACTAACAAGACAGAAGAAGAAGAAGAAAAGAAAGAACCGATGAACCTATTAAAACATAGCTGTGCCTTCCAAGCAAGGCATCATTTGGAAACCCTTGGAAAGAAGGCTAAAGCATGTCTTTTCACACAATCATGGAATGGTTTGGGTTGGAAAGGACCTCAAAGGTCATTCAGTTCCAACCCTGCCATGCGCAGGGACATCTCCCACTGGATCAGGGGGCTCCAAGCCCCATCCAACCTGGCCTTGAACACCTCCAGGGATGGGGAAGCCACCACTGCTCTGGGCAACGTTTTCCACAGGTATTTCCACACCAGTTTCTAGACCATTGGTCTAGAAGTTTGATCTCCAGACCATTGGTGGAAGTCACAGTCTTGTCTCACACACAAAAATACAGCAGAACCCTGTGTTTGAGAGCACCAAGGAGCACCTGTGGCAATTTTACTCTTGGCTGGGGCTCAGATCCAGCCCTGACTCACCAGGTGAGTTCTTCTCATTGCAAGCAGAAGAAATTCTGCAGGACCAACCAATTTTTCAGATCCAATTTAAGTAGAAAAAAATGAAGGGAGAACTACACTTTACACAAGGAATGGCGTGTGGAATCTGCAGGTCTCAATCTCTTTAAGATTTTGGAGAAACCTTCTCCCCATGTGTGCCTTGGAATCTTTTAGGTTGGAAAAGACCTTTAAGATCATCAAGTCCAACTGTCTCACCTGCACCTCCCCACCAACTCAGAGGTCTTTGTTATTAAGTTTCTACAACTGCACACGGTTTAAAAATGTGCAATGTTTCCTATTACACAGAAAACTTAAACAAATGTCTTTTGTTAAAGGTTTTTCGGTTATTTTCTTCTCCCCAGTGGAATAAGAATGTCCTGCTTGCTAGGCAGCATCCCTTGCTTTCTCAGAATTCCAGATATAGTAGATTTCCACTTAAAAATTACAGATTCGTGTAACAGTCTGGCTGGGACAGAACACATTTACCATGGCTCCTTCAGGTTAAAAACTTAGGAAATTTGGCTTTCAGCACATATGGGAACATAATGGAAAAACATTTTTACTATGCTTCTTCTCTGGTTTCAAATCTTCTCTTAATTTAACTTCCTTGTCTGAAAAAAAATGCAATTTTTGAATTTTCTCTTTGCAGGTTTTCAAACTGGATGTAAATTCCTTTTTTTTCTTTTCCCAGAACTTGAGTAATTTACTTGAGAAATGTTAATTTCCATGAAAACAAATCTGTAGAACTTCTCCTATTAAATCAAAGCAAGGTACTTCAAACATAGTGTTTCAAGGGCCCTGATCCACATTTTTAAATCCCTGATCCACAATATTTAATCTCACTTTTTTTCCTTTTCTTTCTGTTAAATGATCAAATTATGGGTTGCTGCTTTTTTTTTTTTTTTTGGTCCCAGAGAAGAAAGTGCAGAAATCATGAAAGAATGGGAAAACCATGACCATTTGAGGACAGCCCTTTCTTGCTACACCTTTGTAGATGAATTTTTGAAGGACATGGTTTAGCAGAGGATGGGTACAGTTGGACTCGATGATGTCAAAGGTCTTTTCCAGCTGAAAGATTCTATGATTCTAATATTTGCCCCTCACACATGGGAGTAAAAGCTAATCCTTAAAAACCTGATACACTACTGGAGAGCTCTAAATCTGCCCAATGGAGACACTTCTGTAGATCAGAGTCATCTTTCGCCACCGTTTGGAATCCTTAAATGAGGTAATGCAGCCCCAGGCTTTCTGGAAACATGAGGCAGGGCCCCGCCTGCCCTTCAGAGTTTGAGATTAAAATGGGTTGGAACATTTTTCCAAGGCAAAGCTTTTGAAATGACAGGAGGAGAGAGTGACCAATCCATTCTGGGTGGAGGAACAAGGATTCTGGCATGATGGGCTTTTAACGATGAAGGAGAGCTGCCAGTGGCAGTTTAGAGACCTCATCGCGCATGCGTGCGAGCTGGAAGTGCTTTGGGAGTGAAAGGATTTATCAGACATGGAAGATAGTCCTGAGTCCAGTCTATTAATTAATAGAATCATGGGATGGTCTGGATTAGAAGGGACCTTAAAAGTCCATCCAGTTCCACACCCCCTGCCATGGGCAGGGACACCTCCCACTGGATCAGGAGGCTCCAAGCCCCATCCAACCTGGCCTTGAACACCTCCAGGGATGGGGCAGCCACCACTGCTCTGGGCAACCTGGGCCAGGGCCTCCCCACCCTCACAGCAAAAAATTTCTCCCCAAGATCTCACCTCAGTCTCCCCTTTTTCAACTGAAAACTGTTCCTCCTCATCCTATCCCTGCACTCCCTGATCAAGAGCCCCTCCCCAGCTTTTCTGGAGTCCCTTTTCAGTACTGGAATTTCTTCCAATCCCATCCTCCCCCGAAGCTCACAGCTGAAATTTGGGTGGTGGGGGGAACAGGATCTGAGGTCCTGAAGCTGCTTCTGAATTTCTCAGCTCTCTGGCCTTGCTTATTGTAATCAG
The DNA here is from genome assembly GCA_033556795.1 of Tapera naevia. Lineage (NCBI taxonomy): Eukaryota > Metazoa > Chordata > Aves > Cuculiformes > Neomorphidae > Tapera > Tapera naevia. The sequence continues at coordinate 523,726 of JAUMJJ010000117.1, forward strand.
AAACAGGACTGACTTAACTGGGATCACTACCACAGAATCAACCAAGCACCTTTATCCCAACATATTTAATGCTGAAACACAAGGCACGTTCCCAGTACCCATTAGTTTGGTAGAAACAAGAAGGGAGACCTAGTTTTTACCCTTGTGTTGTTGGTGCTGAATGCTTGGTCCCTCCCTACTGATGAAGCATCCTCCAACACAACACAATTAAATCTAGCTAAGTGCAAGACATCTCTCGTATCACATATAACTCCAGATTTATGAAAGCTTATCTATTTATTCCAAACAAGCCCTTCAGTCAGGATAATTAGTCAAGAGCATCCATCTCCTTATCAGCTCAAGGTGAAAATCCACCTTTATTAGTTTTTAACTCAATAACCCCAAATCTTAGACGAGCTCCAGTGGACCAGCTTTTCTGCTGGCAGAAGCCACCATGACATCATCAGCTCCTATGGGGAGAATTTGTTCCAGATTCCCTTAATTACCTTCTTCTGCCTTCTCGTTTGTCCAGTAACAATGCCTCAACCACGTCTGTCTGGTGCAGAAGCACGACAGCCCCGTGGCTGTTCTGTATCACTGGAGACTTTGCCCTCCATCCTTCACACGGAACACAGATAATGCACTGGTCTCATTTCTCCTTCTGGGGGAGATGGTTGGGGCACTCTTAAGAATAGATTTAGACATAAGACATTCAAACCCACTGTAGATAGCTGGATGCTGCTGTTGATAATTGCCAGGTGGATAAAAACTGCAGACCCACAGAGTTGCCTGGAGGAAGAAACACTAATTAGTTACTTGTGTGGGAGGCTGTGTGCTCACAAGAGCTACAGAGGTGTAAGCTGGCATGAATAAAGCAACAAATCCCATAGAAATGATCCTCACAGCACAGTAAAATAGTGATTATTCAGTTTTCTAGAGTAACACAAATCCCCTCAAGCTCTGGGAACGGTCCCTCATGGGGAGATACCAAAGACATGGATTAATTCATCTCCTTGCTCTCTCAAGGATAGTTGGCTCAGCAAAACTCTACACTTTACCAGGTGATGGTATCCACCAGGCTGAAGTTTGAAGGCTGCATCCACAAGAAGGATTTCTCAATGGAAATTTCTGATGGGAATGAACTGCATTAATGAGTCTGCATTAATTAACTGTGTCACTTCATTACACTATGCTGGTACCTCTCCCTTGTTATACCTATCTCACTAACCAGAGTGCTCCCTTTTTCACCTGGTTAGGTATTTATCCAGTTACCTCTTTTTTCCTGGGAACCGTAGGAGATATTTACAACCAACAATAAAGTGGAAGAAATGTGTTTTGAATAGCTTGGTGTTTTGTCACATGCAAATTCCTAAATAACGTGGTGGTAAATAATTATGTCTATATGTTTGTTTACACACATGGACTTCAAAGCAAGTCCCAATTAACTTAGCTAAACTTTCCAGCAACTCATTTATACTCACTGGCTTTGCTTAGATTTGTTTGGGAAATCTCAATCTATTTTTTTGTGGTTAAGTCAGCATTTAAGCTCTTTTCTTCCACTGGCACTAATTAATACCCTGGTCATTAGTCCTAGATGAGACTCAGAACAGAGAACAGAAGACTGAGAAATTGATTCAACATTTTTATCATAGCATCATAGAATGGGTTGGGTTGGAAGTGACCTTAAAGATCATCCAGTTCTCCCCCGTGCCATGGGCAGGGACACCTTCCACTGGATCAGGTGGTTATTCGATTCCAAATCTGTGGTTTAAGTCATCTTGCCTCCCCTTTGGGGAGCACCAATGGCATTTTAATTACAGATACAGAACCTTAGCGAAGGTTCTGGTGTCCGTGAGGTGATGTTGGGCTGAGTTAAACCATACAGTTTAGTTCTGGACTATAATCTTTAAAAATAAGAAGAGGTTACAAAACATCACAATCACAGAAGCTTCTTTTCCACCCATCCCCACTTCTGGTATGAATAATCGTGTGGCAAGATAAGTGGGCAAAGTATTACAAGATGACGTTTCTGTCGACCATGATTATAAACAACAACAGAAAAGAAATGTAAGACTTCTTGGTTAGTTTTTCCCATTATAAAACCACTTGGTATTTCAAACGAGCCTGCCAGGGAAATGCTTGTGTTAAAGTCCCACTGATGTCGCTACAAATCATCTCATTCGTGAATGTTGGTTATTGGTGGTGGGAAAGGGACAGAGAGGAGGGAGAGAAGAGATTGTTTACTTTGTGTGCTGCACATCCAGCCTGGCTGAGGGCTCCAGAGCAGTGATTTGCTTGTGGGTACAGTGGTCCCTTGGTTCAGCTGTGAGATGCACGCTGGGGGAGAGAGGATGCAGCCTCCAGGCTGTGTTGTGACGGCAGTTCTCAGGCACTGGGATGTACAAGCCTGCAGTGGCCTCTGTGTGAATGTGCTGTGCACTTCTGCTGCTGTTTAAGAGATGAAAACACACATTGGGCTTAATAAAACTCTGGGAATATTTAATCCCAAGAGAGTGAAGGGATGGGATGATGTATTTATTTGTCTGAGGCTTCTATAAAACGCCTATGGTAAAAACCATCTGGATTGTTGAACAGAGAGAACCAGACGCAGCCTGAAATGGGCTTGAGATGACACCCATCCTCATAACCTGCAGAGGGCCAGGCAAATGAAAATCTGACCCACAAACAGCAAATAATGAAGGTCATAGGTTAAAATGACCTCGAATTGGCTGCTCTGCTCTGGAAGACACCTGCCTGGTGCTCCATAGCACTAACTATACATTTTAATACGCTGGGACACGTGGAGACCCCAAAACAGACACCAGTTCTCCTATCCTGCACCCAGAGGCAGTGAAATAGAAGAGGCTTGGCAGAATCCCCACAATCCTTGTAGGCTTTAGCCAAACAGTTCCTGGGTCTGCAAGGTAAAAGCTGTTTCGATGCAGTCAGGATGACATTCTGTGTGTATTGAATTCCAACCTGCAACGAGGTGTTCAAGCATAAAGAAGGGGGTGTTCTGCTTGGGAATGCAGGAACTTGAAGCCTGCCTTCAGAAATAAGTTGCCATTTATCTGCCTTAGTTTCAGAACGGAGCTTTTCCAAGCTCCGTGTTTAAGCAGCAAACAAACTGAAATGTTTGTCCAGCACAACATGGTTTTCTTTTCCCTTCTTGTCTTGATAATAGAGGACAACTGGGGAATTTAACCAATACCTTCCAGTAATCCTGGCTAATTCTCTAATTGTCAGGCAATGGGAAAAGTCAGAGACGAGGTTTCATACTCAGACCAGACTCAGAAATTGGCCAAGGATTAAAACCAAAGCCAACTATAGAAATGGTCCAGGACTCATCCATTAACCACCAGATCAGACCATGCTTTATGGGTGCAATTATCCTCACCAAGAGCCAACAGAAGAATCACAAAGGACTGAAATCAAATCTAACTCCTAACACACAGGGTCACACAGACCTTCATTTGCAGAAGGGGTGGGTGGAAGACAGAAGAAGTGTAAATATAACTTTCAGAGGAGTAAAGAGGTTCTCCAGGCTTGAAACCATGGGAGCTTTCTGCTGAGGTGCCTGGTTTTCGTATTCAGACCTGTTGGATTGCAGGCCTACAGCTCATCAACTGCCTTGTGGGTCAGGTTAAAAAGTATTTTGGTTTTGGAGCAAACTAGGAAATTAGTGATGCTGTATAAAGGGAAATAACTCAAATTGGGCCTCTGTTGGTGATGTCCTATCTGTAAAGAGAATTTTGCCTTTTCTAAATGTGAAGCAAGCACTGAGAAGGTCACCAAGTGCCTTTAACCCTTAGTCCAGGCAAATGGGAAACGACAGCTTTGTTTGAAGGATCTTAATCTTCAGTCACCACCCAGTCCTTCAGTCAATGGCATTTTGAAGTGTTCCATAGGAATAAAAAATTAACTCTTACATTTGGTCCCTTTGGACTGAACATGCTCCTAACTGAAGTATTTGTGTCCGTACCACAAACCACAAAAACACACAGAAGAGGCTTTGTTGGACAGAAAATCAGATGCATTGCTGAACCTCAAAGTACCTCAGTTGAGATGACCAGTCAAGGTCATCCCAGGGGACCTAAAGTGTGTTACTCTGTCCTTTCTCACACTCCGAGCAGTATCTGCAGGATAAATACTTCTAACAACAGAGAAAGGTTCACTTATAATTCAGATTATTATTCAGATGGTAGAGCGTGTGTACAAGGAAATGCCCAGAGGATGCCTGCAAGTTTTTACATCCTTCTACTGTAACAGGATCCACTGATTTGCTCTAGATCCTTTCACAGCCTCAGGCATAAACTGGCTTTTCATTTTAAGAGGTGCTAGATTAGAGGAGGCTTCACCTCAGATGAAAACAGTGTAGATTCAAGTCCCTTGTGCACTTCAGGCAAAAGAGAGATGTGGGTTTTCTATATGGCAGGTGATCTCATCCCTCAGCTATAATTTATTTTGGAATCTCTCTCAGTTTTTACCGTGAAAAACTTCAAAAGACCTCAGTTCCATCCTGTTATGACAAAGAAAAAGTCAGAAATCTTAAAAAAATTTGCATGACGAGACAGCTATTTCCTCCCCTGCTCTGCATCTATTTGTGTCCTGTGTGTCCAGACAGAAATCTAGATGGGGGATCTCAGCACGACAGCTCGAAGCCTGGTTACACTCAGACAAGTGGCACTGTTCAGAACCATTCACATTTATTCTTTTCCAGTAATTCCACATCATCTTGGTTCAGCTCACAAACCAGTTGCATCACATCCTCCGCGTCAGAGCAAACATTGCCCAAGCAGAAGAGCCTCCTTCCCACCTCTATTGTTACTAAATGAGAGGGGGAGTGATGAACAAAACTTTGCTGACGCTGTTTGTCAGAGAGGCACAGACTAGAACAGCCTTGAGGGGTTCTCTCTCAAGTGGAGTTGGCTTTGTGGGACTGGGGGGAGTGAAAGCTTCTTTTGAGAAAGAAAGCCTTGACCTTGGAAATACGGAAGCGCGCGAGCAGCTCTTCTCTGAGCCAGCCAGAGTGAGCCCACTGCCCACCAGGGCGGGTACCAGCACATAACTGTTCCCTTGTGGTTCACTTGTACCCATCTGTCTTCCATTGTTGTAGCTGAACTGCCTGGTGTGGAGATCACTGCCTTGATTTATGTTCGGGAAGCGTGCAGCAGATCCAATTCATGCTCTGCAGTGAGGACTTGTAAAGGCAGCCACTGTGAAAAATAAATACTGATGCACTGGGCACACTATAGAAATTCAGGGCCATTCATAGAATCATGGGATGGCCTGGGTTTGAAGGGACCATGAAGGACACACACTCCAACCCCCAGCAGTGTGCCCAGGTGGCCAAGAAGGCCAATGGCATCCTGGGCTGCATCAGGAATAGTGTGGGGAGCAGGACCAGAGGAGTTATCATCCCCCTGTCCTCGGCACTGGTCAGGCCTCACCTTGAATGTTGTATCCAGTTCTGGGCCCCCCAGTTTGGGAAAGATGTCAGGATGCTGGAGAGTGTCCACAGGAGGGCAACGAAGATGGGGAAGGGGCTGGAGCACAAGCCCTACGAGGAGTGACTGAGGGAGTTGGGGCTGTTTAGTGTGGAGAAGAGGAGGCTCAGGGGAGACCTCATTGCTCTCTACAACTCCCTAAAAGGAGGTTGTAGTGGGGCAGGGGTTGGTCTCTTCTCTCAGGTGACCAGGAACAGAACTAGAGGGCTTGGACTCAAGCTTCATCAGGGAAAGTTTAGACTTGATGTTAGGAAAAAGTTCTTCCCTGAAAGTGTGATTGGTCATTGGAATGGGCTGCCCAGGGAGGGGGTGGAGTCACCGACCTTGGAGGTGTTTAAGGGGAGACTGGATGAGGCACTGAGTGCCATGGTTTAGATGATGGGTTGGTGTTGGTGTTAGTGTCAGGTTATAGGTTGGACTTGATGATCTCGGAGGTCCTTTCCAACCTTATGATTCTGTGAAACTGTGAGAAGCAAGGACATCTTCGAGCAGATCAGGTTGCTCAGAGCCCCAGCCAGCTCGACCTTGAATGCTTCCAGGGATGGGGCATCGACCACTTCTCGGAGCAACCTGTGCCAGCGTTTCACCACTCTCAGCACAAAAAATTTCTTCCTAATATCAAGTTTAAACTTCTCCTCTCTTAATTTAAAACCATAATCCCTTGTCCTATTTCGACACGCCCTGCTAAAAAGGTTTTTCCCTTGTACTGAAAGGATGTAACAAGGTCTCCTCATATAGTCTTCTCTTCTTCAAGCTCAACAACCCCAGCTCTCTTAGCCTTTCTTCACAGTGGGACACCTCCCACTAGACCAGGTTGCTCAAGGCCCCATTCAACCTGGCCTTGAACACCTCCAGGGAGAGGGCATCCCCAGCTTCTCTGGGCAACGTGGGTCTGTATCTCACTACTCTCATCATGAAGAATTTCTTCCTAACATCTAATTTAAATCTTCCCCCTTCCAACTTAAAGCCATTCTCCCTCACCCTACCACTACACATCCTTGTAAAAAGTCCCTCCTCAGCTTTCTGCAAGATTGCTATTGTGTTTCACCAGAGCCTTCTTTTCTCTTCTCTAGGTTGAACAACCCATAACACCAGTTTTCAGGTTGAACTACCTGGATACAGCACTTCTGCTCTGTCTTTTGGCCGAGTTAGTAACCTCTGTGAGCTCTGTGGGTGAGCAGTGCTGTGATAGACCCCGATCCATCCCATGCGTTGGAGTTGCGACGTTGCACTTTAAAATCAGTAGAACAGTATAAATTCTATACATTGAACTCAGGTAAAATAAAGGCTCTACCACTCCATCAGAAAGGTGAATTATTTTAGAAATGGACAGGAGAAGACAGACATAACCAAAACAAATATTTCAACATTTAGTTCTGATCCTGCAAGGCGTACACATACTTTGAATTAATAAATACAAGGCAAAATGCAGTTAGCAAAGGTAAGCACATGGAGGAACATCTCAGTGTCTACAGGATGCTAAGTCTTCTCTCCACAAGCAAGAGAAATAGTAAGAAAGTGCTGAAATGCACAATTAATGAATGCAGCTCATGCAGCCACTGGAATCCCAATAGCCAAGTTACTGAATATTTACAGCCCTTACACGACCGAGCCCAAGGCACCACAGCAAGGACAGATGATCCCAGAAAGGTAGAGAGGTATTTGCCACCTCCTGAGGTTTCACCTCCCTCTTGTTGTCACCAGGGCATGTCAGGAACCACGCTGCTGCTCAGTGTTCACTTCCAACAAGTGGTGTGTTCACTTTTGGTCCGTGATTATTTTTAGCCCCTTGGACTCCTTTTAGGTTTCAATTAAATGTCACTGGGTAATTAGCTAACAGATAAAGTCAGCTGTTGGGGACAGCAAATGAAAAAACCACATGTTGGACTCCAAATGAATGGAAAGCTTTTTCCTTGGCAGATACTTTTGGGGGCTTTTTTTTTTTAAGGTCAACTTTTTGTGCTCTTATTATAGGAAAAAAGCTTTGAAAACATAATTTGATTTTATGATGTATCTTCTGCGTTCCTCACTCCATATTCATAAGGAAGAAAAACACACACGCAAGTGTGTTTAAAAGTGATCACAACAGCTCCACACCAAAACTTTTCTTTAACCTTAAGTAAATGTTTAAAAAGTTCCAGAGCTCAACCACTCCAAAATCAAATTTACAACTTCCCTTCCTCAAAGCCAAAGGAAGCGGGGGATTCTTTAAAAGCTCTGTTTGACAGAGCAGAATATTCCACCTCGTCTTAGGATGTTTTACAGGAGGTAATTGTGACTGCAGATTATTTCAGCCATATTTTATATTCCAGCTGCAGGCTTGAGTGGTTTGCAAAAGGCTCATGAGTGAAGATGAGCCCATTAAAGACAACGCTCGCCATGTGTTAAGAGCTCATCCCTTCAAGATGTTTTTAATGATCATAAACAAACACATTGCTGGAAGTAGTTGGAACTGGATGATCTTTAAGGTCGCTTCCAACCCAAACCATTCTGTGATTCTATGCTAGGTATTGCCACTGGGCATAGGTAAATAATTGACTCACAGGATTAAGTTCTTAAAGCAGTTGATCAACAGTCAGAATTCCATTAAATCTACAAGCTCTGTGTAAGTAGAACCTCAACACTGAAAGGTTACCAAGCTCTAGAAGACAAATATACACTGTGAGCACTGAGCCTGCAGAGGCTCACCATGGTACAACATGAATTGTTGAATTTTCACAGCTCAGAATAGCAGAGCTGTGGTAGCAATGGTAAAGATTGTGACTGGATGAGCTGCAGCACAGGAGCATCCAAAATAAGGAATGCAATCAAGTGCAATCAGAGACTGCGAGCAAGCTACCCCCAAGCAACACACACATACAAAGGTTTGCAGAGATACAATCCACCAAAAACACAAAGTATGAAAGCCATTATTTAAAACTACTTCCACTGGATCAGGGGGCTCAAATCCTCATTCAACCTTGAACACCACCAGGGATGGGGCAGCAACCACTGCTCTGGGCAACCTGGGCCAGGGCCTCCCCACCCTCACAGCAAAACATTTCTCCCTAAGATCTCATCTCAATCTCCCCTCTTGCAGATGAAAACCCTTCTCCCTCACCCTATCCCTGCTCTCCCTGATCAAGAGCCCCTCCCCAGCTTTCCTGGAGCTCCTTCCAGTCTTGGGAGGCTGCTCTAAGGTCTCCCCAGAGCCTTCTCCAGGCTGAAAAACCCCAACTCTCTCAGCCTGTCCTCGTATGGGAGGTGCTCCAGCCCTCAGATCATAATCTCACACTGTAAAGCCTTCCAGGAGAAGCCTAATGCCTTCCTGTGAAAAGCTCTGACTTGAGAAACCAGCTTGGAGAGGCTTCAAGATGATTGGGACCTTCATGGAAGAGGTTTTGTCCCCAACTGTGTGACAGTTCACTTGTTTGAAGAAGACATAGGAAGCTCCTGTTGTAAAGCCTCTGACAGCTCCCTGGTAATAGAGGGCTGTTAACTGCACGATAAGGTTCCTCAAAAGTTGGCATCTTCAATAGGAAACATACATTTAAGAACAGAACTGAGTGCTGGAGCCCAGCTCTGTGGTTTAGGACTTGCTGTGATCATAAATCACTGCCTGAGCTTCACAAGCGCTACCGATCAGTCAAACCAGATGGAGGACACAAAACCAGCCAACCCAGGACCAATTACAGAAAGAAGGAGAACCCGTTGGTCTCCAAAGAAGGTCAGGCAATTCTAGACAGAAGCTTAGTAGAAGAGATTTTTCACTCTGCAGTGCATTCGTTATTGATTCACAAATTTACACGTGGCCCTGTTACACTGGGAAAGAAATGAATTCCTCAGATCTTTTTGCAAGTGTGTGTAAAAATATTCTGCCACCTGCAGTGAAGAAAGCAAAGACTGCAGTAGATTTAAAACACAGAAGACTGTGAGAGAACATCTCACAGACTGTCCTTGTTCCAACCATGTCTCTATCTGAAACACCCAGTTATTAGCCAAAGCCACTGCAAGTGGGATGGAAGTTTTAAAGCCACACTAATAAATGTTGAACAAATTTTATTGTCTCTCTTTAAAGTCTGTGATAAATTATAGTGAGCGTGGCTCACAATTGGGAAAGAGAGCAGTGACTCCTCTCAGATAGAATCATAGAATCAGAATTATCTGGGTTGGAAGAGACCTCCAAGATCATCAAGTCCAACCCTTAATCCAACACTACCATGATTACCAGATCATGGCACTCAGTGCCACATCCAGTCTTATTTTAAAAACCTCCAGGGATGGTGAATCCACCCCTCTCTGGGCAGGCCATTCCAATGCCTGATTGCTCACTCTGGGAAGAACTTGTTTCTGACATCCAGCAGAACCTAAGCTCATGCCCTCTCTGCCCTCTAGCCTGACCTAGGTGCTGACTTACCCATCTGTACAAACATTTGCACACTCACACACTTTGTGAACCTTGGGACTGAACACATCTGATGTGTCTGAGTCAGTTATCAAACAATGCTGCATCTGTTAACGATGGAGAAGAGAGGGGCCGATGCTCAGCTATGAAACAGCCAGAGGCAGGGCCACAGAAGCAGTGATGTTCAAACCATGGTGTGTGTGGCTCTGATTGGCCAACAGGGACAGGTACAGCTACTCGAGCTGTTGCTGCTCATAAATTTTACTCTTCTTGCTTCTGAACCTTGGGCCATATAAAGTTCTTCTAAGTTATTAAGCCAAAACATTGTAAGCTACAGATTTTATCCCAGCCACAGGGATCAAAAATAACCTCACACTTTGGATGCTGAGACCTTTTGAAAGGGTAACAGTGAACCTGATCGCTTTCCGTAGACTTTGGCCTTCCGGGGTAAGAGGCCTTTGAAGGAGAATCTGATTTCGTAATTGGAGCTGGTTCTAATAACAATGTGGGACTATGTATTGTATCACCTTCCTTTCAATCTCTGCATTTTGTAAGAGGGAGGATAAACACTTCCTTACATGTGTCTAAGCCTTGCAAGGACAGAAATTGAACCTCCAAACCACCAAATCAGTGCTTTCATGAGGAAAATCAAGGGCATATTTACAAAACTGTGTTAAGTAACTCACATTAACAACCAGAGAGAAACACTTTGCCAACACAAAACTTATTAGTTGAATAAGTTCATTGATTCCAAGGGTCCTGGGATCCAGGGATGTGCTGCAGCTTTTCTCAGGATACTTCCAATGAGAGTGGCACAAGTTTCCAAACCTCCTCATGTTCACAAAACCATTCCTATGCATCTTCATTTCTCATCCCAGAAGGTGGATTCACCCAGATATTAACAGCAGTTAGCACTTGGCTATCAAAACTAACTTCAGATTATGATAAAAACCATTAATCTAATTCCTCAGCTCCCTGACTGTAGCACTTTCCTGGCAGCTCATGCAGCAATCATTACATCCACGCTTACAGTAAATCTGTGCCTGCTCTAGTCCTAATCTAAAACTGATGGGCAGAATTATTTTTAGCTTAACCTTGGTATTTTGCTAAAAGGAATGCAAATGTCATTGCTAAAGGAGAAAAGGGGAAAAAAAAATAGAGAGAGAGACAGAAATAACAACTGGGTGGAAAATTAAAGCACGGAGTTGACTATGACCCCAGCAATCAGACAGACACAGGTAATTGGTCTTTAGTTGCCTGGGTTCTAATGTCACAAAAATGACATTTTTGACTCTCCCGTAACAAAGCTTTAATGTGGGTAATGCTGCAGCAGCTCAGATTTGAATCAGCAAGGTACAAACTGCATTTTCTTTATCTAGATGCTTAAACTACCACTAAAATACTATTATTTTATTCATTGCCTTGCTCCCTTCTACCTGGATACTTTATACAACGAGTATTTGATTCCAATTCCAGCACAGCAGTGACCAAGTTAATTTTAATTCCACGAGGGAAACTGGCAGCAGCAAATCCCTACCCCAGGCTGTTATGAACACCAACAGTGATTCCAACATCAGGCCAGGATATCTCTGAATCAGTTCCTTAGCCTTTTTCCCTTTGTCTTATGGACAAGACCCCTCCCCTGCTTTTTGTCTTCTGTGCTCACTTAGGTGAAACAGCATTCAAATGCACTTCCCTCATATTCAGCTTGTTGCTCGTTTATATAACCAAGCATATCTGATGATGTGGTTATATATATTTAAATATATATTTACCCACCAAATCTGCCTGCTTTTAACCTTTCATTCCTTACTAAGTAGAGCTCCGCGTGATGGGTGAGTTGCTGAAGGCTTCAGAGTGCAGGATCAGACCAGTTAACAACAAAATGTGTCCCAGAAGCAAGGTTTTTAGAGCACAGCAAGACTATCAGTGCTGGACAGAGACACAGAAATAAGATCCTGCATTCGTTTGAGCTCTGCATATAGGAAAAGGGATGAGATTGCCACATGCAGAGGTTTCTAATTAATGCTTTTAATTTTCAGGCTCCAGCTCTGAATTCTCTTCCCCTTCCTTAATTCTCCAACTGGGAAATGGTTGCAGCTTACTGCAAATTTTAGCAACGACTTTGTCCTGGATCTGGATATAATGATTTTGGCTATTTCATTGACAAGTAGGAAGAGGGCCCCTTTCCCAGGCATGGGAGCTCAGGATCATTAAACCATAAACTCTCTCTATTGCCCCGTTTGTGCCCCTCCTCTATCCTCATGCAAGAAGTTTACTGAAAACGGGAGGCCAAAATAATCACCACAAAAGTGCCCACAGCCATTTAAACTTCATTTGGGAGAGCAGTGTTAAAGTGCCCACTCCTATCTTCAGCAAGACGTCCTACCTAGCAGAAATTGGGGTGTCTGAGCCCCTGAGCTGGGCAAATTTTGTTAGCTGAGGAATTCCAGGACTGAAAGGGGCTCCAGGAAAGCTGGGGAGGGGCTCTTGATCAGGGAGTGTAGGGATAGGATGAGGGGGAAGGGTTTTGAGCTGCAAGAGGGGAGATTGAGATGAGATCTTGGGGAGAAATGTTTTGCTGTGAGGGTGGGGAGGCCCTGGCCCAGGTTGCCCAGAGCAGTGGTGGCTGCCCCATCCCTGGAGGTGTTCAAGGCCAGGTTGGATGGGGCTTGGAGCCCCTGATCCAGTGGGAGGTGTCCCTGGCCATGGCAGGGGGTGGAGCTGGATGGATTTGAGGTCCCTTCCAACCCAAACCATCTATGATTTTATAATTGTCCCCTTGGGTCCTGAAATAAGGGCCTTTTCCCTTCCAGATCTTTTGTATTCCCTATGAGTGGATCCCACATCACCACAGGTACTGTGCTTGACAACTGCCCACACAAGCTACATTTGATCCACATCTACCCTCCATTTTCCTATGCAGAACATGAGATCTCTTCACCAGCTCCTTTCATAATTTTCTATCCTAATTCATCCCCATCCTCTGGGAAGAATGCATTTTTTGCAATACCTATGTTGTAACTTTCTAGAACACATGCTTCTAATTTGAGCATTATTTTCCAAAGCTCCTAGCACTTAACCACAGAAGTTCTTCATTTATTTTCCTTTTTTATTCTCCATTTAATCCATCCTCTTATTTTATGCTTTGAATCATCTTTATATCTTACATTTTGGCTTCTGGCATGAAAGCTTTTTGTTTTAACTAAGTCTACAGAGAAGGATAAAAATTATTCTGGAGGGTTTAGACAGAACTACCTTTTCCTCTCTTCGTTTACTTCCCAATTTCACCCCTTATCAATTCCAAATTCTAAAGTAGAAAAGAATCTTCTGAAGAGCTCTACCAGTTTTAAACTAACATTTAAAGGGGAAACAAGCGTACCAGCACCGAGCTGCTGCCACAAATTATCTGAGTGATTTAAATGAGATATCAGGAAGAAATGTTCTCCTGTGAGGGTGGGGAGGCCCTGGCCCAGGTTTCCCAGAGCAGTGGTGGCTGCCCCATCCCTGGAGGTGCTCAAGGCCAGGTTGGATGGGGCTTTTAAGCCTCCCCAGTCTACCAACACACAATGGGCAACCAGAAGCTTTAACTCTCTGTGTCTCCACCCCTCACTCAAATCACTGCAAACATCTGAACGTGCCAACCCACCTCTTTCAACACACAAATGGAGACCCCATTGCTGAAAAACACACATTTTCAGCAGCTCTGCCAGCACCTGTAAACGCTGCCACTGAGATTTAGCCAATTGCTTTCCCTGTGTAGCTACAACTCAAATCTCTTCTTCAGCTGTGACCAGTTTAGGGCCAATTCTTGAGCTCTTGAAGACTACAGGCATTTTGCCATCAACCAAAATGCAGCTTCGATATTCTTTACCATCCTTAGTGGTCATGCTGGGGATATTGAATGAAAAATTGGCAGGTTATTTGAAAGCTGGGCCAGGTGCTCTCTCTGTGGGGTATTTGCTTATAGGGGGTGGGACAGCATAGGAGCAGCAAGCACAGGGCTTTGCTTTAGCTGTCCCAGAGCAATTTCTAGCTGTACTGAAATATGGAGCAACTTCTACCCCCTTCACACAAGGGTTTATCCTCATAACCAGTTGGATAGGGCTTGGAGCCCCCTGATGCAGTGGGAGGTGTCCCTGCCCATGGCAGGGGGTTGGAACTGGATGAGCTTTGAGGGCCCTTCCTACCCAAACCGTTCCATGATTCTGTGATTAGGGACAAAGCAGAAAAGGAGCTCTGTTTCTCATAGCTCTGTAGTGCCCTGGAAGCACAGAATAACTATAAAAGAGTATATGATAGCCCTAAATTTTTAGTTTACTGCACTGTCCAGTATCTAAGCCTGGGCCAGACCTACACTGGGAGAACATCTTGTCAACCCCAAAGCAAAGAGGGCGTTGAGCCCATTTTCTGGCTCTAGCACATTGAAGATTGCACAGTTTCAGAACTGCAGTAAAATAGTTATTTTAGGCTTAGACCCACCTCACTAATCCTCAAGCTGGGAGGGAAAAAAAAAGCCTGTGCAGCTACCACGTGGTTCCCCAGCCAAACACATCCCGTGGCACCATGGCTTTGGAAGAGTCAGTCCAAAATTAATCCTGGTTGTATTTGTGCATCCAGGGGATGGGATGTTCTGATTTCTCCACGTAGCTGTGCAAGTGTTTGCTTTTTCTTTGGAGATTGGGGGGGGAGAAAACAAAAAGCCAATCAGAATCCAGAACAATAAAGGAAATTATGGATGGCATACTGTAGCCATCTTCAAATAACAAACATGACCCCATTCATACGCACACCATTCCCTCTCCAAGTTTGTAAGGTTTTCCCTGGTATGCAAATCACAACAGGATGGAGACTCCTGGACCTGTAGATTTGCAATGAGACCTGCAATCAGCTACTTTAAGATGTGATTTCAGCACTGGCACTTGCGTTGGTTTTACCTGTCAGCTGAGGGATCTGGGCATAACCAGTCTTTTAAGAGGCACAGACCAAAGGGTAACATTATCCTGAAGTTTTCTGGTGCAAAAGAGTTGTTTGGACAAATCAATGAGCACCCAGGCCAAAAGGTTCTCAGATCCCTCCTCCTCTTACACAAGCTCTTTCTTCTAAAGCTTGTCACTTTATTTGTTGTCATAGTAAAGACCCAAAGTTACAAGCTCTGAGTCAGACAACTTATTAATAACAAGTGAAGGAGAGCACAGCACAGATTCCATCAGGCAGACTCCATTTAGTAAACAAAAGAAGATGCCAGGGTCCCAGAGGCATATTCAGACCACGCTGGAGAATGCAGCAGCCCCCCTCCAGCACCACAAAGCGAGCTCAGCTCAAACCAGAGCAACGTGTGACCACAGCGAGCACAGGGATGGACAGCACAGGGGTGCAGAAGTCCATATGCTTAGGCTGGGAATTATCTACAGACCAACACTAACTGGTGCTATTGTGATGTCAACCACAGCACAGAAGAGCTCTGAATGGAGAGATGCTATCTGAAAGCAGAATAAGCTGTTTAAGCTAACTTAGACAAAACAGCCCAAGTAAAGCATGCAGAAGTCTCAGTACGCCTTCTTCTTCCTCAGAAGGGAGGACTTCTGGGACTCAAGGCACAAGAGATTTACTAACAGAGTTTACTCCAGGTGTCCCCACGGCAGGGGAGGGTGGAACTGGATGATCTTTAGGGTCCCTTCCAATCCAACCCATTCTCTGATTCCGTGGCTATGAACAGAACCAGTACAATGTGCACACAGTGGGATGTCAACACACTGGGAAGCCCGGACGTCACTGACATGTCCCAAAGGACTTGTGTTTTCCTAAAAATCATTGTCTTCACCCCCTTTTGGACTGGTAAAAAAAATCAATGGAACCGTGCTGGTGCCAGCCTGGAAGATAAAGAGCAGAGAATCAGCTCCAAGGCAAAGCCACCACTGATGTGACCTTGACAAGCAATTCTGGTTTATGATGTAGGATTACAGTATCAGGAGAAAGGATGGAGCCTTGCAGACTGAAAAGCACTCTCAGCAAAGGTGCATCACCCACAGCAAGTCAGCACAGTGGGAAGAGATCCTGCATTGGCCACCACTGAAATGGCACCATCCAGGCAGTTCGTGGCCTTTTCTGTGAAGCCACCTGCTGCCATCAGTGAGGAATGTGTTTTAGACAATCTTTTACACCTGTGGCTACGGGGTCCACCGTTGTTCAGCCTGGAGAAGGCTCCAAGGAGACCTTAGAGCAGCCTCCCAGTACTGAAAGGGGCTCCAGGAAAGATGGGGAGGGGCTTTTTACAAGGGAGTGTGGTGATAGGATGAGGGGGAATGGCTTTAAATTGGAAGGGGAAGATTTAGATTAGATATTAGGAAGAAATTCTTCACCATGAGGGTGGTGAGACAGTGAAACAGGTTGTCCAGGGAAGCTGTGGCTGCTCCATCCCTGAAGGTGTTCAAGGCCAGGCTGGATGGGGTCTTGAGCAGCCTGATCTGGTCAGAGGTGTCCCTGCCCATGGCAGGGGGTTGGAGCTGGATGATTTTTAAGGCTCCTTCCAAACCAACCCATTCTATGATTCTACCTTTCAGCCTTGGGTTCCTATTTTGGTCTCCACCATCTTGCCAACGACAGCCAGTGCAAAGCTCAGCAAACACTTCTGCTCTTTGCAAGTCTCACCATCAACTGCTGTGAAAGATAACATGTACCTCATCAAACCTTGCCCCTGTTGTCACCAAAATCCATCCTGCCTCTCACACAGAACCTGGGGGTAGAGGAGGAGGGTTCATCTGGCTCTGTTTTGTCAGGGATTTAATCTTTGGATACAGTGCATCAGCTGGATTAGACCAAAGACTCAGGCTATCCGTATTTTTAAAGCCTGATGACCTTTAACAATGAGAAATAATAAGAGGAAAAACACAAACCCTGACAAATTCATAAGTCCAGCACAGGGGAAAGGAATGTATTCTTTTAACATATGAACAAACATTGTGCATGACATGTCTATCCTCTCTTCGGTCCCGTAGCTGTTATGAATTATATACAGCATATTTAGTTCTCGTGCCTTTTTTGTGTGTGTGGGGGTACTTTGGCTGTTCTGAATTTCTTCTTTATCACTGATCAAGTACTCGCATGAAATACTATTTGCTTTGTCTCTTCAGAATCCCCCTCAGCACCGTGTTCCTCCCCTGCTGCTACGCTGACAGCGAGAGCTCAGAGATAGGGGTTTGCTGTTAACCAGCATCAGCTGGATGATCTTAAAGGTCTTTTCCAACCTCAGTGAGTCTGTGATTCTATCTACCTTGAAGCAGGTTGTAGCAAGGTGGGTGTTGGTTTCTCCTCCTGAGTGATAGGATGAGAGGAAATGGCCTCAAGTTGCACCAGGGGAGGTTTAGAGTGGATATTAGGAAAAATTTCTTAATTAAAAGAGTGCTGAAGCCTTGAGCCAGGCTGCCCAGGGCAAGGTGGAGTCTCCATCTCTGGAGTGGTTCAAAAAACTTGTAGACATGGGATTTTGGGACATGGTTTTGTAGGCACAGCAGGGTTGGGCTGACAGTTGGACTGGATGAGCTGAGAGCTCTTTTCCAACTTGAATGATTCTATCCACACAAGAGGCACAAAACCATTTACCATCCAACTTCAAGAAAAAAAAAATAAGGCATTTTGAATTAGCTCTGACCAGCATTACACAAGAAGCTCAGGGAGATGAGATCTTGTAAATATTCCTCATAGCCCTCGGGATGACTTAGGAAGGAAAGAGTTGGGTTTGCCAACTTCCAGTCCCCAACTCCAATCACCTCTGTTATGGTGACAACAAACAGCAACAGGTCGTTGCACGATAGTGGTTATCCCAGCTGTGGATTGGCAGGATATGTTGTCTATTGGTGTTATCGTTTTGGGATGCAGATAAAAGGAACCAGGGCACAGCCCTCAGCGAGCTGCAAAAGGTCACTCCATCTCAAAGCAAAAGCAAATGTGTGCACTACCTCATCTCCAAGAGCAATCACAAAACAATGTCAGATGTCAGCAAACAGCTCAAAAACTCACGGAATCTAACAAATATCAAAAAAAAACCCACAGCAATGAATTCCTTTTAATATGGAAAAGTTACCCCCAGTGTCTCTAATGAGACCAGAGATGAAGAAATCCCATCCTTCTGTGAAATTTGCCAGCATATTCATAAAAACAGTGTTTATTTTTAGTCATTTGAAAGCTTTCTTTTCTTTATATTCCCCTCATTCAGCGACAGGACACATACCAAGGTTTTGTTAAAGGGAAAAATAAAAACAAGACGTGGGAAGATGTTCACAGGTCTCAGGCTGCTTTTCCTACTCAGCAACGGGCTCAGCATCCTTATGGATGGGGTTCTTTTTACTCCTAGTGGTCCCTATTACCTCCCCGGGCCCCAGGCTCTTTGGTGATGGATGGGTCTGTGATAAGGGTCGCAGTGAACAGGTCCACATTGATTGCAAACATTCAGAGAATCATAGAATTATTGAGGTGGGAAAAGACCTCAAAGATAATCCAGTCAGGCCAACAAAACAATCATGAGGGTTTTTATGCAGGTGAGCCTGGAATTGGAGCAAGAGGGAGGTGAGAGCCTCAGCCCTCTCCACACCAATGTGAGAACACAGCAACTTTGCAATAGGCATTTCTTTCCACTATCCAGGTCAGAGCAAAAGCCATTCTCCTCGTGAGGGACCCTCATCACTAAAAGTGAGCGTCATGGCTTTGAGATATAGAACCATGGAATGAGTTTGGTTGGAAGAAATCTTAAAGATTCTTTAGTTCCAACCCCCTGTCATGGGCAGAGACACCTCCCACTGGATCAGGGGGCTCCAAGCCCCATCCAACCTGGCCTTGAACACCTCCAGGGATGGGGCAGCCACCACTGCTCTGGGCAACCTGGGCCAGGGCCTCCCCACCCTCACAGCAAAACATTTCTCCCCAAGATCTCATCTCAATCTCCCCTCTTTCAGCTCAAAACCCTTCCCCTCATCCTATCCCTGCACTCCCTGATCAAGAGCCCCTCCTCAGCTTTCCTGGAGTCCCTTTTAGTCCTGGAAGGCTGCTCTAAGGTCTCCCCAGAGCCTTCTCCTCTCCAGGCTGAACAACCCCAACTCTCTCAGCTTGTTCTCGTGTGGAAAGTGCTCCAGCCCTTGGATCATATCCTCTAGACTCACTGTAAAGATCCATGCTTTTCCTTAATATCATCAACATGCTGCTTAATTCCCCAAATACTTTCAAGTAATCTCCCAGATAAATTTGAATTCCCTTGGAGATGGCATATGAGGAGCCATTGGTGTATTTAGAGGTTGCCATTGGCTTCTACTCCTTTTCACACATGGAACAGCTGATGAAGACAAAGGTGGGGTTTTTTTGCTCTCTCTTAAGAGCAATGTATTTGGCTCCCTCCTGTGGGCACCAGCACTGCTGATCTCCCAGTCCATCTGATTTAGAGGAGACAATGGCATTGGCCAGTTCTACAGCTGAGTCCATCCTTCACCTGGCAGAGTCCTGCACTCACTGGGCCAGCAAAGATTTTCCTGTGCTTAGGCATTACCAGCACTGCCACAGGAGTGGGCAAAGGCACACAGCAGTCTTAAACCAAGAGAACTGTGCAGAATGAGCATGTAAATTCTCCTCTGGAAAGGATGTAAGAGGTGGCTTGATTTTATATTGCCTGGGTGAACGCATGTAAGTGCTTTACTGCCTTCAACTTTTACTCTATGGTTTTCTATTACCTTTCAGTGTGGACTCAGCACCTTCCAGGATTATTTCCTATTCAAGATCAAACTACTGAATGGAATAAACTCAATAAGTTTAACTCTTTGTAATCTGTCCTTACTAATCACTTAAAAAAGCCCCCAGGAATATGTGCAAGTTCTTCAGAACTCAGGCTGGATATTTTCAACGTGGCTCCAGACCAACCCCACCAGCTCAGCTGGGAAAGGAAACTCCTCTCCCAGAATGAGACACTGAAGTTTCTGTCCTGTTCTTTCTATGAAAACATCCCATGGAGCAAAAACTCTACGCCACTACAAGACTAATGTACCATGCAAACCACAGAAAAACAACATTGTCTCTGCATTGCTTAATCCTTCGAGTCCTTTTTTTTCCCAGAATTTGTTGTTTGAGCTGGTTTAGTTGCCAGCTGGTTTATTTACAAGCACAAAAAATAATAAGCATGCAGGTAACAACACTGGCCATGGGGTTTAGGAAGCCCTTCCTTGGGCTTCTCTGAGAGTTACCTCTAAAAGTCACCCCTGTTCTTGTACAGCAGTAATTTGTTGTAGGAGATGAAGTTTGCCCAGTTCCACATTGATGGTTTCAACAACAACAGAAGAGAATTAGGGTGTATGTGAGCATTGTTTTATAGAAGATTTTGTTTAGATGAACAAGGCACAAGTAGCAAAAGCCACTTCAGGTTGTACATATTTTCATGAGGCTGGGAAATTCAGCCCCTAGGAGAGCCAGTGGTGGGGGACTATGCACCAAGACAGGAGCATCTCCTGCTGCCCTCTCCTGATCCTTCACTGTCAAGACAAGCCTGAGGCTGTCTGAGCCTCTCAGATTATCAAAGCCACCACCCACGCCCCCCAATCACCCTTCTTAGAGCACAGCACCCGTCAATTAGCAGCACTGTCTGATTTCTGTGGTTTTATCAGGGTGGGAGGGTGACCTCCCTTGCCCTCAGACCCTTCAGAGAGGGGAAGGAAAGCAGCTCCATCAAATCTCCAGTCTTGCCTTACAGACCACTAAGGCTTTGTGCCTGTCCTACCACGCTGAAGTGCCCCTGCTCTGCTCTGCACTGCTCTAGATTCCTCTTTGAACTCAGGGGCAGCTCAGGAATCAGTTTGGAGTCAACCCCAATCTCCCAGACAGGCTGGGAGGTGCCTGCTCCTTCCCACACTCAGCCCCTGCTGTTACATTTAAATAGATATGAGATGAGACAACACTGGTCACTGTAAAACTGCAAGTGAAGCAGAGGCCAGACCTCTGTGCTGTCAACAAAGTTCATGCTCTGCCAACCTATCAGTCACCAGAGTTGTGAGTGATGTCTCTCCAAAGACACCCACTGTGCAACTACAGCACAGCCAGACCTCTCCAGCCACCCTCATCCCCCAAACTCCAAGGTTTTCACGTGCTTCTTGTGACCAAGCAGAGCCACTACAGCAGCTTTCACAGTCTCTGCTCAAGCAGCCTGGAGGAAGGGGTTAACTGCAAACGATGGAGCCTGGCATGGCCTGACCTGCCACCTGACAAATGAGTAACACAGGTAAAGATTTAGAGTCTGGAGCTGAGCTGGGATATTTTTCTAGAGGGGGAGTTTGGAGCTTTCTTAACAAAGATGACTTGATTTCTTGGTATTTGTTTTCTTGCACTACCTCTGCTCCCCGTTCCTCGTGTACAACCTCTCAACAAAGTGGTGCTCTCCAGTAAAACTGAACTTTCTCTTACACCAGATCAGTAGTTTCCAAGTTACCCAGCAAAGCTCAGCCACCCTGTGGGTCACAGGTCCCTCTCTCTGCAGGTGCAGTCAGGGAACCCTGCAGTGAATGCTCCAGGCAATATCCTTGGGCCATCTGCACCGATTTCAACAGAGTTGTGCTGCCTGGTGCCAGCCAAGGATCTGCCCCTCAACAGAAGCCACTTCCTTCACGTGGGCAGGGGTGGGGAGAAGCAACAGAGCACGAGTTTAAGTGCATTGGGTGTATAGGAGTTGTTGGTAAAGGCACAATCCCCACCCTTTTGATTTCAAAACAATAAGCAAGAAAGAAGCCCTATTATTACTCCTCCCGAAAACCTAGAGCTGGTTTGTTCCAACAATACTGGACATGACAGGGCCTCACAAAGTGAAGTGCAAGCAGTTCACCTGCCACAGATTTCCCT
This sequence comes from Tapera naevia, assembly GCA_033556795.1. Lineage (NCBI taxonomy): Eukaryota > Metazoa > Chordata > Aves > Cuculiformes > Neomorphidae > Tapera > Tapera naevia. Next base: position 545,461 of record JAUMJJ010000117.1, read on the forward strand.
GGGATGGCTTTCCTCAGCCTCTCCCCGTGGCAGAAGAGCATCTTGGCAACGCAATCATGATTCAGACAGCTCTTGGTGTTGGAAATGAGGGTCACAGTGCTCCATCCTTAAGTTTCTAGTGTCTATGTCCCTCAGAATTTCCCCAGGGATACAATTCTCAACTCTGTTCTCTGTGAAGGTGAGAAGGCCTCATGCAATACTGCAAATGTACTCTGTACCCTTCACTTTTGACATGGGTCACCAAAGTCACACCTATTTTTCAACACCAAACTACCAAGAGTCACTTAAGAGTAACTGAAGAGGTTATAGGAACGCTTATCTACGAGCACTGGTCTCCTGCAGGTCCTTTTGAAGAGAACATGCTCTTCTCATTGAAGCCACTGTCTGGGGGAAGAGAGAACAGATGGAATACGAAATGAAAAACAGGTTTGCTCCAAATGTTGCAGATGCAGCTTCCAGTTCTCGCTGGAAACTGGTGCTATTTCAGAACATCATTCTTTATTTATGGCATTTATTATTTACAGCCTTTATCTCGCATGCGTCGAGCCAGCAGAGGATCTCCTTCAAATGCACCTTGCTGCAGTGAGCTCTGGATGGCAGCAGCACACAACACAGATGCATCGGCCCCAGTGCTGCAGGTACAAACCCTCATCCCTTGCCTGGGGACAGACAGTCCATCACAAGTCCAACCAAAGAGGCAGCTTTGCCTCACCTGTGCGATTCCTGAGGGGTCTGACACTTCCTGAACCACCTTTCTACCATGAAAAATGACATCTAAAGAGGCAATGGAGAGCCTACTGCTGTGCAAAGCCATACTGAGAGTACACCACTCATTAAATTTATGACACCATCAAAAGCAGCCCCTTACAGGGCAAGGCAGCAGGTGCCCAGCTCTCCTACCTGCATGGAACAGGTACAAATAAAGAGATGTTCAAGCTCCAAGTCTCCCCTTCCAACCACGTCACTTGGTCCTACCCTATCAACTATAACTGAACTCTGACATCCAAGGGTCTGGCATTGCAATCACACAGTTAACAGCTCCAGGAGAATATTCTCTGCTTTAATATCCTCCGTTCCTCAAGGCTGTTGAATATATAATTTGATTTTAGGTGTGCTTTCCACACATGTTTTTCAAACCCAACTCAACAACTGTTTCTGGGGAGGCTTTTATAACACTGGATTACAAGTAACCAGCAGTTTTCTATCTAGCTCTGGTCACAAACCCCAGCTAATAAAAACTGAGTAAGGAATGAATTGACAGTAATGTTTCCAATGAGGATAAACTCCTCTTACACTGTGATAATGTTTATATCAAAGCTCTCTGATATCCTTTGGTTGCTTTAAGTTAAGAACCACCCTCCACAAAACTATTTCAGCTCTACTCTTATGCAATGGTCAACATTTTGCCATTAGCAAATGCATCCATCTCTCCCTGCTTGACATATTTCAAAGAGAAGTGACCTTTTAAGAGCTTTCGACCTTCCCCAGTAACGTGAAACCCAGGAGCACACTGGGAAGTTGAGAAGGAACTTCTCTAACATCAGCTGTACTTGCTTAGCTTCCAAAATGCAGTTGGTTCCAAGTTGTCTCAGCAAGGGATTGGAGTACCTGGGGGTTTCTTTTTTTATTTAACAGAACTGATTCACTTGTCTCTACACTTGAGGGCACAAATACCAGTTTCTGAGTGACTCATCCTGGAGCAATCGGAAATGATGCCACAGACCTGAGTAGAAACTCTCAGCTTTTGTCTCACAGGTATTTTCACAGATAATGCTCAAAACTCTTAGGAAAAGCTTTTAGAGTCTCTCCTGCGTCTTTTTTCTCCTCCCACATCCTTCCTCTCTCTCTCTCTCCTGGCTGTTCTGTTTCTAGAAGTCACAGAGTGTTTCCTGGTGCTCCCTTTCTATTCCTTCAGCCTTGTCATAGGTAAAAATTGTACAGTTTAGAGTCAGATGGGGTAGGTAAGAGCGAGGTGTGAATGTAAATGTGCTTTTGTGCACCAGGAATAATAGCAAGTAAGGGTTAAAAACCTGGCATCCCTGGAGAGCCAAGGATACAATTGGGTGCAATTATGCTGGCAAGCATCAAGGATGGTATTTGCTGCCTGAAGAACACAGCACAGATTGTCAGCAGAAGACCTGTGCTGCTTATTGAAGGACAGGAGGATGGCAAAAAAAGAGAATTGTATGTACTGCACCTCTTTCCTGCCACCCTACCAGGAAAACAGGGTGTGAGACCCAAAATGAGGAAACAAGAGACAATTGCCTATAGAGGCAGGGAAGGTAAAATAAACAAGGTTCTTCTTCACTGTAATAACTGCTGACTTCAAAAGGGGATGAAAAGACCTACTCAGAACTCAATTTGTTGCCACCACTCAGGAGGAAAACAGGAGGTAGAACGGGGGCACCTCCACAACACCACGAGTCACCCTGCCCAGACGACACGGACAGGTACGTACGGGCGGGTTCGACTCTGCAGGTGTGAGGACATGAAGAGAGAGATTCATTTTAGAAAGGTGAAACACAATAAAAGCCTCTTCTCCCTTCCATAGGGTATTCCATGGAATTTTTCAGACATGAATTCCTGCACCCTTACGTGGACTGAGGGCTTTGATGACGCAAATATGGAGTCACTGGGTTGTAACAACCGAACGACGTTTAGTCAGCAACGAGAAACCTGGCAGAGTTTAGGCCGACAGACTTTCAGCAATAAATCCTTATCTCAAGGGCTTTTAAAAAATGTTTACAGCTCTAGAGAGCGGGAAGCTGGCCCCGTTCACACTCTGCAATCACTTCTACACCTGACTCTCCACTTTCCCCCTGGTTTTCTTTGTCACGGTACATATTGAACACAATCCAATATGGAAGTCACAGTCTAGAATAGCTCTTTTCAAAAGTCTCACAATATTTTAGAGAGGCAATTTCAGTTTTGCAACACCATTCTCTGAAGTGCTTGAGAACCCACTGCAATTCCCAAATGTCAAGAGTTTCTGAGGGCCACATTTCTAGTAGTGTGGTGTGACCAAGAACTTTAAATTCTACTGTTGCTCTGGTGAAAGAACGGTTTGGGTTGGAAGGGACCTCAAATCTCACCCAGTCCCACCCCCTGCCATAAGCAGGGACACCTCCCACTGGATCAAGGGGCTCCAAGCCCCATCCAACCTGGCCTTGAACACCTCCAGGGATGGGGCAGCCACCACTGCTCTGGGCAACCTGGGCCAGGGCCTCCCCACCCTCATAGCAAAATATTTCGCCTACTATTTAACCCAAATCTTCCCTCCTTCAGCTGAAAACCACCTCCTCTCAACCTGTCCCTGCATTCCCTAAATGGGAACCCCTCCCCAGCTTTCTATCAGGACAAATTTTCTGAAATTTGTACTAAATAGATTTCAAATTTTTAAAGTAACATCTTCTAAGGATCATAGAATGGTTCAGATTGCATTGACCACGAAGGGCACCCTTGTCCAACCGCCCTGCAGTGAGCAGGGATGTCTTCATCCAGATCAGACCTGCTTTAATTCAAATTGAGAGATACATGGCATCTCTGGACATTTTGCAATCTCTGTTCCATGCCTGAAATAATTTCCCATGATATTTCATTTAGACAGAGCAATTTACTGAATAAATTGCAGAATAAACAGACCTGTTTGGATAAGCTGTTATCTTGGCAATCGTCTTAGTGACCTGGCTCTCCACTCCTCCCTCCCATCAGATGCTGGCTGCCAGTCCAAAGGTTTTTAGTTGATGAGAATTGATATCAAAGCCAACCCTGCAGGGAAAAAGAGGTCTCTGGAATAGCTACAGGTCTGGTGAGGTCCATATCCTGGTCCATGCCCTCTCCAAACAGCTCCTGAGGGACCTGCAAGTGGTCCCAGCCAGTACATTGCATGCTCATGGACAGGGATGACTTTGCTGCATCCTCACCTCAAATATCAGCTCCAGCTCCACAACCTGGCAAGGGGGTGAAAAACATCAATACTGCAAAATACCCCATGATCTGCAGGAGATATTTCTGCCCTAACCAGCAAATAAAAAAGACAAGGAGCATAGGATCTCACTCCAGGATGTTTCCTGCTTTGTTTATGGGGTAAACCACCACATATTTACTATTCAGATGCCACCAGAAGCCTAAGTTTTTCTCACACTACATCACAGAAAAGCTTTTGTTCAAATGTTGCAGCTATTAGTGGAGATATTGAACACAGACAGCATTTTGCATCATTTGTTCTTCTAGGAAGGGGGTTATCCTTTCCTCAGGATAAAGGTGGGTTGCCTGGGCACAAGATTATATAGAATTAAACAGGGGCACGAACAGAAAGCATATTATGTGAGACTGGAATTAGACAACTTGCCCTGGGCTCTTCCCTCCCCACCCCTGGATGTTCTTGCGTGGTCAAAGGATAATGGCATAGAGAATTCAACCCTTAATTCAACTTGGAACTGCTCCCTTGAAGCAGTAATGTCCTGTGAGCTCTGGTTTAAACCAGAGAGTTGCCACTGCAGGAGCTGCCTCCTGCTCCAACTCCTCTTCTTAGCACTAATTAGAAAAAATCCCAAATAAGCAGAAACCAGAGACTTTGAGTGAGCCACATGTGGACTACATAGCTGGCTTTCACAGATAAAAATGGGAGATTTGGTACTTAAAAATCCTGGGACCTTTTCAAAATATGGATTACCCAGGGAAGGTCCCACCTTTTCCTCCAGCTCCTCCAGGCTGACACCTCTTCAGGAGCTGAGCTAAATTCAGTGGTAGCTGGCCCAGGTTGCCCAGAGCAGTGGTGGCTGCCCCATCCCTGGAGGTGACCAAGGCCAGGTTGGATGGGGCTTGGAGCCCCATGATCCAGTGGGAGGTGTCCCTGCCCATGGCAGGGGTTGGAACTGGATGGGCTTTGAGGTCCCTTTCAACCCAAACCATGCCCTGATTCTATAATTCTTTAAAAATGCAATATAAATGAAAGGATCTATTGATTAGGTAAATCATAGAAATTATTTATGCAGTAGAGAGTAAGAACCCACTGCAATTCAATAAAATACTTCCATTATATATTTTTTTCACTTTTATTCTTGTCCCAGTTGGATTCACACTCAAATATTTCATAAAATTGGGTGCTTTAATGCAAATAAACACTATATTTTATCAACTCTATATCTGACAGAAGTCCTTCAGATTTAGAGTGCTCATTTCATTCAATACCTGGGCAATTCTATTCCCAAATATTTTATTCCTGAAATCTTGTAATGGTTCTTTCTCATGAATTTTTACTACTTCAAGGCCCCAGTGAGCTTGGCAAAAATCAGCCTTTCTTAGGGCATTCTGGCACTTTTTGAACTGAGCTGACCAAGGCCAGGATGCTCAGAAGAAAACAAAAATTAAAGAGAAACGTTTCTGTGAAGTTTTATGAAACTTTAAAAACCAAAAGCCTGGCTCCAGCTTGGTATCTTAAGGAGCTTCCAAGGTTACTGCGCCCTTCCCGAATATTTAAGATTCAAAACAAAAAGAGAGAGAGAAAAAAAAAACAAACCCACATTAATTTTCCCAGGTGACAGATCAGAGCTCAAAAATATCTACCAGGCTTATTTTTAAGAAAGGGACATGGAAATGTTTAACCAAACCCACCAGTGAAGTTGCCACAAGCAAAAGCAATGATTATATGGGGTATTTGCTTAAAGGTTTTGTAATCTCTGTACCTGTGCACATTCTCCTCCTCTCATCTACCTGTAGACACACAAGTCAAGACTCCAAAAGTGAAAATATCAGAGACTCAGGTGAGAGGCCATGTGTTCAACTGCACAGCAGAATTAAAGGGGTCTTTTTTTGCTTTGTTTTAATATTTCTCCCTGCCTTTGTGCACATGATCCAAAATCGATGGCTCCACACCTGAAGGTTGTGATAGATGGGGAGGTGAGCGCAGGGATAGGGTGAGGGGGAAGGGTTTTGAGCTGAAAGAGGGGAGATTGAGATGAGATCTCAGGGAGAAATGTTTTGCTGTGAGGGTGGGGAGGCCCTGGCCCAGGTTGCCCAGAGCAGTGGTGGCTGCCCCATTCCTGGAGGTGTTCAAGGCCAGGTTGGATGGGGCTTGGAGCCCCCTGATCCAGTGGGAGGTGTCCCTGCCCATGGTGATTGGAACTGGATGTGCTTTGAGGTCCCTTCCAACCCAGCCATTCCATGACTCTATGACACCAACACAGATAACACATGGGCTTCAGGTGAAACCCAACTGCTGGATGTTCATCCTTCAGATGGCTCAGTGCAGGAGCCATCAGCTGGTGGCACACAGGGAACAGGTCTAAATGTTGTGCAAAATGCAGAAGTCATTCTCCAATTCCTTCTTCAAAGTGCAGATTTAAAGCCATCAACCCTTTTGAATGGAGTTGAGGCAGTAAAAAAGGAATTGCTGAGGTCTTATCTCTCTTATATTATATATATATCCCATATTCTGTGCCTGTATTGGAATGGTATCAGCACATACCTCAGCACCTCTGCCACTCTTTGCTACCCCTTAGCCATTGCTAACAGCACATTAATGCAGTGCAGGGATGTGGGGAATCTTTACTGATGCTATCAGTGCTCTCAGAGCCTCAGCTAAACGAGGTGAGGAAGAGTGGTAGCTTATAAAAAGTCAACCAAAGCCAAGAGTTGCAATAATACAAGGAAAGACCACGACAACAAGAGCCACTCTGTGGCATTGCCTCTCAACAGTAACCTTGGAACCAGTGCCACTGGGCATAGGAAAGGTTTCATACAGTGCTGGTGAGCTCTGCCAAGCTGGACTGCACATCCCTGCTGTTTGCTGCCTTTGCTATGAAATAATAAAGTAAATCTGTTCTTTAAAAATAGGTTTTTATTGTTTTCTCAGGATTTAAACAGCAACAATAACAGGAAAGTGCGTCTTAGCTCAAACCCAGTCAGCAAATAAGAGTATGGTGTTCTATAAAATGCACTAACTTTCAATTAAATGCATGTGGAAGTTTGTTTTACTTGATTTAATTTGCAGAATTTTACCTTTTGCAGGTAATAAGTTGAAAGGACTCTTTTATTTAATGTACCTGTGTCCGTTTGGGTTGGCACCCAGCAAATGCACTCTTTTAACAGGATGGTTAAAACCTTCTCTCTTACAAGTGTAATTTTAAAGCAGTCTTTACTTTGACTCCAATTAAAATACTCAAACAGGCCAAAAGTCACACGGAAACCAGGAAAAGGTGGTAAATAAGTTTTGGCTGAACAACATCAATTAAAGCCTGGCTGGGTTCCAGCCTAGAAACAAAAATAAATGCAAGTCATTAAATTTTGGAGCAGGGAAGGTTTACAGACTGAGTCTGGACAGGTCAGGAAAACGAAATAACGTGTTGCTTCTGTTTGGAGTTGTCTTTGTGGAGAGCAAACACGTGATTTTGCCAACCTGCCAGGCCCCAGCCACCAAAAGTGTCACTCACAGGGTCACCTCCTGTCCCCCACAGCCCTCCTGTATCTCACGTCTTATAGAACCATGGAATGGGTTGGGATGGAAGGAACCTTAAAGCCCATCCAGTTCCAACCCCCTGCCATGGGCAGGGACACCTCCCACTGGATCAGGGGGCACCAAGCCCCATCCAGCCTGGCCTTGAACACCTCCAGGGATGGGGCAGCCACCACTGCTCTTGGCAATCTGGGCCAGGGCCTCCCCACCCTCACAGCAAAATATTTCTCCCTGAGATCTCATCTCAATCTCCCCTTTCAGCTGAAAGCCCTTCCTCCTCATCCTATCCCTGCCTTCCCTGATCCAGAGCCCCTCCCCAGCTTTTCTGGAGCCCCTTTCAGTCCTGGGAGGCTGCTCTAAGGTCTCCCCAGAGTCTTCTCCTCTCCAGGCTGAACAACCCCAACTCTCTCAGCCTGTCCTCGTGCAGGAGGTTCTCCAGCCCTTGGATCATCTCCATGGCCTCCTCTGGACTCACTCCAACAGCTCCAGGTCCTTCCTGTGCTCAGGATTCCAGAACTGGACACAGGGCTCCAGGTGGGGTCTCCCCAGAGCAGAGCAGAGGGGCAGAATCCCCTCCCTCCCTTGCTGGTCCCAGTCCTCTGGATGGAGCCCAGGGTACAAGTCTTGGCAGCTTTAGAGCAACACCCTACCCACACTGCAGCAGGTACAGTTTTCACTCCAAATACCCAATTCCTTCATCCCCTCTCACCAGTTTGCCCTATTTAGTGGGTAAAATCCTGGTGCAGGAAAATATACCTGGGGGAAGAGGCACACCTTAGATCAAAACTAAACTAGAAGGCACTGTCCGCACAGGAATCAGAGCCAGTTCCCTATCATATGACTTGATGGGGCAGGTCCATACCTGGGGCAGGTACATTCCTGGGCCAGACAAAACTTGAGGTCTGGTGTTTGTCTCCCAGTCTCACTTTTTCTTCTGGCTGATCTGCATCTAGAAATATTTCACCACAGGGCTATGGGCTTATCTGATCGGAGACAACAGTGCGTGGCCTGAGTAAACAGCCACACAAAGGCTTTACCTTTGCTCCTTCTCTTCTATGCTCAGTGCCTGTCCTTCCCACAGGGCATGGGGACGGTGGCAGGAGAAACCTGAGCCACACAAACTGAGCTCCTGATCACAAGGTGAGGAGAGCTGGTAGGCAGGGGTCACTCTTTAAGTATTTCAGGTTTGGGAATTCTTTTATAACTGACACCTTCCATAACCAAATCACTGAAACTGTGCTCGTTTATATCAGGTCAGGGACTATTTGCAATTATTATTATCTTCTTTTGCTTTAGAAATAGCTTATGCTGAGTGATTCAGAAGCAAAACAACATCATTTTAACCATAGAATCATCCAAGCTGGAAGGGACCCAAAAGGATCACTGAGTCCAACTCCTGTCCTTACCCAGGACACTCCCAACATTCACCCCATGAGGCTGAGGACATTGTTCAAATGCTTCTGGAATATTGTCAGGTTGTGACTACTTCCCTGGGGAGCTGTTCCAGTGCTCCACCACCCTCTGGGGGAAGAACCACTTTCCAATATCCGATCTAACCCTCCCCTGGCACATCTTCCTACCATTCCTTCCAGTCCCATCATAGGTTGCAAGAGAGAAGAGCTCAAAAGGGTAGATTTAGATGAGATATTTTTTTTCTGAGAAGCATTAAAAAAAAAATCACCTTAATCACATTAAGAAGTTGTAAGAACTTAGTGGTCCCTGAGAAATAGGTCCTGGACTTTAAGTTGCCCAACTACAGCCTGCATTAGATCTCTCCTGCATATACTCCATCACACTCGTGCGGGAGAATTAAGTGAAATTTTAAGCTGAAAGAGGGGAGATTTAGATCATTATACAAAAGCTAGGTATTATTAGACTGTTGAGGTCTGATACCTAATAAGAAGGAGGTATAAGAGGCTCTTAACTGCTTTGACACATGCTCTCTCTAATGTGAGAGAATATCAGTTGCCACATCTGTTCAGAGAAAGCTTTAAAGAAGACTCAAAGCCACGGATAATGGTTGAAGGCCGCAGTGGAGAGGGAGCAAAGAGAACTGTCTCACTCTTGTGGGCAGAGATCACCTCTGAGCAGGCAGCCTCTCACAGAATCAAAGACTCCTTTGGCTTGGGAAAGACTTTTAAGATTATCGAGTCCAATTGTAAAGCCATCGCTGTCAATTCCACCACCAAACCCTGCCCCTAAGTGTCAGATCTGCACGGCTTTTAAACACCTCCAGGATGGGGACTCCACCACTGAAGACACTGTTTGAAGACATTTCTCATAGCCATGAGGGGAATGGTGGTCAGAGCAGTCTAAAGGTGTTTTGGGAGAGTTCTATAACAGAGCCAGGGCCTTAAAAAGCAAAAGGCAGCTACTCAAAATGAACAGCAAACCCCACACATCTTTTGAGGCAGTAGAGTGGGCCAAGAAGAGCTCTTGGGCTAAAGACAGGAGCAGCAGTTGCTTTAAAAGGCCCAGTTATTTAAAGTAATTAAAAGGGGACTATGGGAAAGATGGGGAACAGACTTTCTAGCAAGGCCTGTTATGACAGGACAAGCAGTAAAGGTTTTAAACTGAGGGAGGGGAGATTTAGACCAGATATAAGGAAGAATTTTTACAGTGAGGTTTGTGAAGCACTGGCACAGCTTGCCCAGAAAGATAGTGGATGTCCCACCTCTGGAAAAACATTCCAGGTCATGTTGGATGGGCCTCTGAGAGACCTGATCTGGTTGAAGATGTTCCTCCAGGGGGATTGGACTGGATGAACTTCAGGGTCCCTTTCAACCCAAATCATTCCATGAACCTGTACCTGTAAGGCTTATTTTACTCAAGCAGAAGGCACCTTTACCTGGCTGGTCCAAAGCACAGCTTGGCTGCTGGGTAGCCCTGTCCACACTGGGAGCTCTTTGTCAGTAATTACATCACTTTTCCTCAGCCAGAAAAAAATCTCCTGCTGCAGAGGTAGCTCAGGTTGGACAGTTGCTCCTTTGTTCGTGTCCTTGCCTCAACACAGAGGTAAGATGACTTAATAAAATGTTCTCTATGTACTCTGTGTGTGTGGGAAGCAATTGGAGTCCATCAGACTGGAGACACTATGACAGGACATCCAGGTAAAATAATTCTGCTTCCCCTTTCTTGCCAGAAAAAAAAAAAAAGCTCCATGTCCTGCCAGCTCTCTCCAAATTCCCCCCTGAGGGAAAGGAGCTGAAAGGCCTGATTGTGGCAGAGCCACCAGGACAGGCAGGTGCAAGACCTTCCATGGGCAAAGCAGGGGTGAAGGAGGGAGAGGATGGGCAGAGCTGGGGTTCATTTCATGGAGATCTAAGCTGTGGGTCCATTCTTTGTCGAGCACACACATTGCCTCGCTCGGCTCTGACACAATTTAGTAGGTCTGTGGGTGTTGCCTCCTCTATCCTAAAACCCAGCCCTCAGAACAGAACCACTCTTTGCTCTTGTGCACAGCAAGCAGAGCCCCAGGTGGATGCCAGCCAGCAGAGAACCGTGTGGACACCACGTGGCAGCACCCAGGAATCCTCCAGCCCTTGGCAAATGAGCCAGAGCTCACGTACTACAAGTCTAAACAATGCAAGAAGCAACACCTTAAAAAACCCCACAGACCACAGTGTTTAATTCACCACCATCTGCATTGTCACCCACCCAGTACAGATGTGGAACATTAAACAGCTTCTCTGTGTGCACACAATTTCACAACGTGCGGCCCAGCCACAAGTGGGGTTGGATGGGTTTCCTGAGAAGCACTAACCCTCAAAAAATAATCACCTTCATCACGTTAAGAAGCTGTGAGAACTTCGTGGTCCTCGAGAAATAGGTCCTAGACCCTGAATCACCTACCTACAGCCTGCATTAGGTCACTACTGCATGTATTACATCACACTGGTGCAGGAGAATTAAGTGACATTTGAAGCTGAAAGAGGGGAGATTGAGATGAGATCTTGGGGAGAAATGTTTTGATTTGAGGGTGGAGAGGCCCTGGCCCAGGTTGCCCAGAGCAGTGGTGGCTGCTCCATCCCTGGAGGTGTTCAAGGCCAGGTTGGATGGGGCTTGGAGCCCCCTGATCCAGTGGGAGGTGTCCCTGCCCATGGAACTGGATGGGCTTTGAGGTCCCTCCTCACTCAAACCATTCTATGAAGTGCAGCTAATGAAGGGGGATGCAGGAGGAAGATGAAGTAATCATTTTTTGTCCTACATTGTGAAGAAAAGGGAAGGAAAGAAGGAAGCAACACGCTTGTATCAGACCATATATGTCTAGAATCTTCACCAAGGCAAAAAAAAGAAAAGCTGACAGAGATGTAAAAAGTTTGTAAATGAGGTTTCATTAGTCAGAACCAGATGACAGGCTGTGGTCTGATTAAAGCCACGCCAGAAACAACTTGGCTGGTGCTCACTAGGTTGGTTTCAATCACAGTTTAGGTGAAAGCATTTTACCTTCTATTAAACCCCAGCAATACAAACGTGCACGTAAGTAAAGAAGCAGGTAACTCATAGCTAGAAGGAAGGTATCTTTCCCAAACACTCTGAAAAGGTCTAAAAGAGCCATTTGATTCTATCCTTCAACAGAAACTCAGAAAATAAGAAGGACAAAACACTGAAGACTTGCAGCTGAGGAAAAGAAGGATAATTCACTTTGGGAATGTGTGAGACAACAGATGCAAGCACAGGAAAAAGCTTTATATAAAGAGCAGGTTTTAAAGAGGAACTGCCTTGCTGATCCAAGGGCCCTGGAAGGCAATAGAAGGTCTTCTGTTGACTTCAGTGGGTTTTGGATCTGCTCTGGAAATGGAGGGGAAGGGTTTGGGCCTGGCACATCGAGGCAAGTTGTGGGGAGGCTGGAAGGCGGCTGCGAATTGACGGAGGAAGCAAACGGGAGCAGAGGGCTGGGACTTGGATGCCAAAGCCACATGGTTTTGTTTGCACATCAGAGAAAAACAACCTGCAGGCTGCTTTGGGTTGAAGCTGGGGGGGGGGGGGGGGAAGGAAAAGGAGGAAGGCTGGAGGTAGGTTACTATTAGGGGTGAACCCCCCAGACCTGGTGGCAGCTGCGTGTGAAGCTGCCTTGGATGTTCTCCAGGGGGGAAGGTGATGTGGATGCTGCTGAGCTCCTTGCTGAAGCTGTCCCAGGGTTAGATGGGGCAAAAGCAGAAGGGGACAAATGGGAGAGACATGGAAGAACAAAATCCTCCCTTTCAGCTGCTCATCTCTGCCTGCAGTAGTTATAGGGATGTCCTCACTGTTGGGACTGAACACAGATCTGTTGATGGGCAGGGGAAACAGATGCCCACGTTGTTTAAACACTCCTGAAAATTGCTGTTAGGTGCATACCATTTGCAGACCTGGTTCAAAACGAACTTTAGGACAAGGCAGAAGCAGAGAATTGATTAAACTCCTGATTTTCATAGAATGATTTGGTTGGAAAAGACCTTTGAGATCAATTTTTTTTTCCTGAGCTCAGCCCAGTAGCCCAAGATGCCATCAAGATTTCGCTTTGCACACTCAGTTTAAACTCACACAGGCAGGATTTGTGCAGACTCTCAGTGCAGGGGTGAATTTCACCCTTTTCTGCTTCCTTCTTTTAATCAAGCAGATAGCCCTTCAGTCAAAACCACTGATGCTCTCGTTACCAAACATTGAGACACAGTTGTCATCTGATTTTACAACCCCCCAAATATGAAAACTGCTCACTCTGACATTGCACAATCGTTAAGGGATTTCAAAAAGTCAGAAGCAGCTTTCCTGTCAGCTGGGACCTCACAGATACCTCTTTGACCACCTCCGGGGGAAGAAGCTACAATCAGACTATTACGGAATCGCTGAAGGAAGAGCAGAAACACCAAATGCTTCTCAACTCCTGAAAGGAAATTACACCCAATTCCCTTTCATGTCTGCCCAAGACCTTCACCAAATCACATTCCTTTCTTTGTTGGGATCTTGTGTCTATTTATAAAACAACTCTTTACTGGAGTCTTGAGCAGCCTGGTCTATTGGGAGGTGTCTCTGCCCATGGCAGAGGGGTTGGAACAGAGGGCTTTGAGGTCCCTTCCAACCCAAACAACTCCAGGTTTCTATGTATTTCTCTAAAGCACAGCTTATTAATGTCATTAGTGTAGGAGATCAGTGGGGTCAGTACATCATTTTCAAGCTCATCCTGCAGAGAGAATGAGCAGATAAATGCTTGGATAGCAGCCACTCATTTTTGAAACCAGTTGTTCACAGTTATTTTTCCTAATTGTTTTTGAAGGGCAAAGATGCAGTCCAAGAATGCACTGCTTATTTCCATTCATTTAATATTTAGAATGTTAAATTGTCTACCTTTCAAATTAAGCTTTACCTTTTCAGAACTAAAAAGATACCGACATAAATTAAATTACACGTTCCTGCTCTGATGCTCGCTGTGACTGAAATCATCATCATAGAAACACAGAATGGGTTGGGTTGGGAGGGACCTCCAAAGCCCATCCAGTTCCACCCCCTGCCATGGGCAGGGACACCTCCCACTGGATCAGGGGCTCCAAGCCCCATCCAACCTGGCCTTGAACACCTCCAGGGATGGGGCAGCTGCCACTGCTCTGGGCAACCTGAGCCAGGGCCTCCCCACCCTCATGGCAAAATATTTCTCCCTAAGATCTCATCTCAGTCTCCCCTCTTTTGGCCTAAAATTGTCCTCCCTTATCCTGTCCCTGCACTCCCTGATCAAGAGCCCCTCCCCAGCTTTCCTGAAGCCTCCTTTAGGCACTGGAAGGCAGCTCTAAGGTCTCCCTGGAGCCTTCTTGTCTGTCCGAACCCTGCACAATGACAGTTCATGAATTCTTTGCCTCTTTCATAACCTGGGATGATGACACAGTTTGGTCTGCTATGTGACTTTTCTTACAGAAAGGAACCTCACTCTGTCCCCAAGCTATAACGTCCCAAAGAAGCTGCTACCAAAAAACCATTCCTGTCCCAGGAGTGTCAGGTTGCAGCTCTGTCTGGGAAGGCTCAGTTCCCAGGGCACTCGGTGAGACAGAAGGTCCATCCAGAAAGGTTTCCTTTATTGGAGCACAACATTAGTTAAATTCAGTGTTGTTATAACAGGAGATGGGAAATTAACATCATTCAAGCCATGATAACGTTGCTGCAGCTCACCAGACCTCCTGCTTTCCAGTCTCACCACAGAGAAGAGGTTTAAGGTAGTTATCAGGACTCTGCCAGACAGATGCCCTTTTCCTCTCTCTTCCTGCCACTAAATCCTGCTCCAGGGACTCTCAAATACTTTCAGAGACCGTTCAAACCCAACGTTCCTCATGAAGAGCACATCTCAGAGCAGGGTTGGAGGCCAGACAACGTGTTTGGTGTAGAACTTGTTGTGAAGGAACCTCTTCCACTTCTATACCCCCTGTAAAAATCCTTTTCCCACCAAAGCAGAGCATTCCCTTCAACACAGCAGAAGAAATGATTCATAAAATGCAAATGCTGAGGGAAGACCCAAGAGCTAAAAGACAAGAAAAGCTGCAGGTTAGGGTTGGTGTGTGCATCCAGCCCAGCATCCCTCAGAGCAACTGAAACCAAAGCAACATCCTCGGGGTGCACTGCCCTCCCCAGGGGTGGTGGGAACTTATTCTGTGCTCAGTCTCCACCATCTACCCCAGTGCAGAGCAAGGCCAAGGGATGAGAAGCTCTCCTGCTTCTGTCCCACAGCTTTTTATATCCAATTGAAAAGCATCTGTGTCACTAAATGTCTAAACAAGAGACACACAGGTAATCAGGCTCTTTCCTTAACATCAATTTTTACTATTAATTTGCCAGTTCTACACCTTAGTTGATTATTGCAATCAGCCTTGCACATAAATTGCTATTAATTAGTACAATTCTATCCTTAAAGAAAGCTCAGGGCACATTTGTTGGTAAGTCCCAAACTATCCTGGAGTGTCTGGAGATTCAGCAAAACCTAAGTTTGAATTTACCTAAGTCTGAAAAAAACTAAGTCTGAATTTACAATTTCAGATTTCAATGTTCAAAAAAAAAAAAATCACAGCTTTTGAACACATATCTGAGACAGAAATAGTTCTACAATAGCACTTATATTAGAGGTGTGAACTTTTGCTTGGTTATGGTAGTAAAAAAATCTTCTGTAGGCTTATACAGAAGTATTTTTCTATTTATAATAAATACATAATTATTATAATATTTATAAGAAATGTATATAATGTATAATGTAACAAATGTATAATGTAATAAATGAATATATATATTATTGTGCAATGTGTATTGCAAGTATAAATTTATATTCATAACCTTCAGCACACAGCATGATCCATTCTAGCTCTATGTGCTCTGTAATACCTGTTATAACATATTTGGTTGGTGTTAGTGTTGGTGTTGGTTGGTGTTGGTGTTAGTGTTGGTATTGGGTTATAGGTTAGACTTGATGATCTCAGAGGTCCTTTCCAACCTTGTGATACTGTGATACTGTGATATTTAAATTTTCATGAAGTGCCTCTCTATTGATTGCTGACATGTTTCTAACACACATTTTTAGACCATTATTTGACAGGTATCACCTTGATTGCTCACTCGTCTGCATCCCCATCTGTTTCTGCACAAGAACCTCAGGCAAACATTACTAATAGAGACGGGGGGGTAGTGAAGGACCGACTCAGTGTTTATCCTGCAGATATGAATCACAGATACAGAATTCCAACAACATTTACTGGTGCTCTCAGCCCTTCCCTTCCATATAGATTAAACAGCAAGAACCGAAACACATCTTTAACGCCAGCCCTGGGTACCTGTTTAACCCTAAACCTCTTGAAGACCTTCCCTTTCACAGTTTCACAGTATCACAAGGTTGGAAAGGACCTCTGAGATCATCAAGTCCAACCTATAACCCAACACTAACACCAACACCAACACCAACCCATCATCTAAACCATGGCACTCAGTGCCTCATCCAGTCTCCCCTTAAACCCCTCCAGGGTCGGTGACTCCACCCCCTCCCTGGGCAGCCCATTCCAATGACCAATCACCCTTTCAGGGAAGAACTTTTTCCTCACATCAAGTCTAACCTTTCCCTGACCAAGCTTGAGTCCCTGCCCTCCAGTTCTGTCCCTGGTCACCTGAGAGAAGAGACCAACCCCTGCCCCACTACAACCTCCTTGAGAGTTGTAGAGAGCAATGAGGTCTCCCCTGAGCCTCCTCTTCTCCACACTAAACAGCCCCAACTCCCTCAGTCGCTCCTCGTAGGGCTTGTGCTCCAGCCCCTTCCCCATCTTCGTTGCCCTCCTCTGGACACTCTCCAGCATCCTGACATCTTTCCCAAACTGGGGGGCCCAGAACTGGACACAATATTCAAGGTGAGGCCTGAGCAGTGCCCAGTACAGGGGGATGATAACTCCTCTGGTCCTGCTCTCCACACCATTCCTTGAGCCCCCACTGGCTGGTTCTACGGTACCTGCTGGTTCTACAGTAGCTTTTACCAGCCAGACTATAAAACCACAACATCAGGACCACTCCAGCCTCCCTCTAGCTATTTATTTATTTATAATCCCCCCCCATCCCCAAGAACAGTGGTAGGGAATTCAATTCCAAGCACCCATCACAATTCGTGTGGCATTAACTAAGCAGCAGGAACTTCCGCTTGCCGTAACGCTCTGTGGCTTGAAAATTGTGCAACACCTTTAGTAAACACTTCCTCATATAGGAACAAGAATAAAGCTGAACAACTCACTCCGTCTCATTCACTGCACAGGGCAGGACAGCCCAGAGGATTCAGCCTGGGCACCCCAGAAGAGCGGGACCACTGGTAGATGCAAGCGACCCACATGGCCAAAACACTTCTTATTTCTGCTGTTTTCCTACATTTTCTCCAGCAAGGTATGGCTTTGCTTTTTTTTTTTTTTGGTTTTTACTCCTTTATCAGTGGTTGCTGTAGATAACTTTATACAGCTTTTATGCATTTTTAATTATTAACATGTAGATAACAGACAAATGGGGAATTAAAGCTATCAGAAACAATGGTATTGCTGAAGTTAGTGATGTTTTCACTCTTTCTGTTCAAAACTACTATCTAAAATTCCCTAGTTAGGTAATTATTTAATTGTATGAAAGCTGGACACAGATCCCCTAAAGACCCAGAACCAGTTAGTTTTGTCAGCTAATTAAGAAATTACTTTCCCTGCAAGTGAGTGGACAATTTATCCAACTTATGAACCTGATGGCACTCAGCCACAAAAGAAAAGACTTTTATTTGAACTCAATTAATGACATTGCCTGAATTAAAGCAATTAGCACCCTTATTACCTGTGTGATACTTCAGGTTATGAGTATTCCCATGTCCTTAACAGACCACACTTTTTTTCCACGTGCATAGTTTCTTTCTATTCATGTCAGCAGGGAACAGATCTTTTCCAAGCTTGGCGTGCACAAGCCTGCACAGGTTTATAAACATAATCAGATGTGTAATTTATACTCAGGCAGGTATGGTTATGATTTCATTAATAGCACAGAATACCTGAAAATGTCTACAAGTAGCAGTGCTTAAGGTGTTTTATATTTTATTTCTTGGCAAAAGCAAACCTTCATTGTCAATGGAATCCTCACCAATGGCTTTTTGTCTCAATTCAGGCTCTTGGAAAAGTACAAAACTATTTGTTCCCTGTTAGTACCCTTTCTTGTTCTTGTAACAGGCCCAGGGAATTTTTCTTTCCTCCTGAAAGCTCCTGACTCAAGACAATGCCTGAAGCAAGACCAAGACAATACACTGAGTTGATTAAAAAAACCCCTACCTCTAAGATAAACTATTTGTTCTAGAACAAACTTGAACCATTTCCCTTGAAATGCTGTTTGTATGACTGTAATGCTGTTGAGTTCTGATCAAACAGTTCAAATCAAGCCTAAACTTGAACCATATGGGCTGCAATTGGCCTTGCAAAAAGATTCTGCACCAGGGAGTGGACAGATAAAACCAGACCCCAGGACTCTATTCTGAGAAGACTATAATATTGCTGTGATCATTATGTGAGAACATACTTTAAGCTCACTGAGAGGCTATATCTGCAAATCAAAGGATTTTTTTTTTTAAATAAGCAGAATTAGTTGCTTAAAATAATATAAAACATTGTAAATCACAGGAGTAAATTTGCTGTTGGTGTTTGCTGACAGCGTGTGCAAGGAGAGCTGCTCTGTGCAGTCTAAAGGCTTGGCTGATGTAAGATAACTTCTTAGGACTTATCATCACTACACATCACACCTTTCTCTACAGCACCCAGCTTTGTTAGCATACAACCAAAGTCCTTCTGCAATTATTTTTTGAAGGGGTTTAATCAAATAAACCAGGTATGAAGAGAGGAGATTGAGATGAGATATTAACAGAAAATGTTTTGCTGTGAGGGTGGGGAGGCTCAGGTTGCCCAGAGCAGTGGTGGCTGCCCCATCCCTGGAGGTGTTCAAGGCCATGTTGGATGGGGCTTGGATCCCCCTGATCCAGTGGGAGGTGTCCCTGGGGGTTGGAACTGGATGGGCTTTGAGGTCTCTTCCAACCCAACCCATTCCATAATTCTATGATACGAAGAATTAATCAGTTTATTTTACTGGAATACTGTGCCCTGCTGTTCCTGGTATAAAAAAATTACAGTAACTGGATGCCCCACTCTTGTAAAAAACTGGCCTTGAGGCAGACAACTAAAATGTAATTCATTGTTTTGCTTTGTTTTCAAATACAGGCTCTCTGCTTAGTGCTGGGCCCTCAAGAATTTGCCCATTCAGCTGAAATGACCTTTTGCAGGAGCTCAAGGGGCTTAGGATGTGTATAAAACCTGCTGCTGCCTTGCTGGAAACTAACACATCCCTTAGACTGCCCTGTTTTCTCAAATACTGAACACCAGCTGCTATTATTAACTTCAAATGATGCAAGGTGTGCTGACCCCAGCAAGTCATGCACAAATCAATTTTTGCCAAGATTCATTCAGGTTCAGGAGCAGAAAACATTAAGAATCACTCTTCATCAGCACTGTATTGCCTCAACATTTCACAAGTAAGGCCAGGAAAAAGGGTTGTACAAGTTAAAGAACCATACGGATTCCTCACCACCTTCAAGATTTTCCTCTTTACTCTCTCCCAGTATTTTACCCACCCTTGGTTAAAAGCCTTAGAATCACAGAATCATTAAGGTTGGAAAAGCCCTCCAAGCTCATCCAGTCCAACCATCAGCCCAACCCCACCGTGCCTTCTAAACCATGTTCTGAAGTGCCACATCTACACGTTCTTTGAACCCCGGCAGGGATGGAGACTCCACCACTGCCCTGGGCAGCCTGGGCCAAGGCTTCACCACTCTTTCAGAAAAGAAATTTTTCCCAATATCCAATCTGAACCTCCCATGGTGTAACTTGAGGACATTCCCTTTTATCCTATCACTTGCTTGGGAGAAGAGACCAACAACCCCCTCCACAATATCCTCCTTTCAGATAGTTGTAGAGAGCAATAAGTTCTCCCCTAACCCTCCTCTTCTCCAGGCCAAACTGCCTTCTCCAGTCCTGCTGGCACAGGTGTGTGAGCACCCTCAATCCACCTATATATGTTAAAGCCCTGTCACAATTATTCAATGGAGAAGCCCAGCTTAAACGGTTTCTAAAGGAGAAATCCAGGCTGGGCTCAGACTTGCACTGAGCTTTGTGAGTTTATTTGCTTATCTAGAGGCAGTCCTAACTTTTATGTCATCACGTGATAAGGTTTGGAGATTGCTGATTTCACAGGACTTGGTTCGTGTCACCTGCAAAATGAGAAGGCAAAGGTCACACCGTGCAGAGCTGATCTGGCGTGTTGGGACCCGAAACCACTCATTGGTGCTGGGAGAAGAAACCCAAAGAGAACTGTGTGAAATATGTTGACACCTGGTGACAGCCAGGTGTGTCAACTCACCTGAAATCCAGACCATAATGAACCTCAGGTTGGGTCATACAGAGGGGTGATGGCGTAGCAGAGCAGCTGAGTGCACGCCAGAGCCAGCGCAGAGAGCACAGGAGGAATGAGTGGTGTTAAATGACTATACAGCCCAAAAGATTCATTCCTGACAGACATGAAATATGGTGTTTAATAAGTTAATGCTCTGTTTTCATAAATATACATCTGTTTCTCCCTAGGAAGCACAAGCAAGAAATTACCTGGGGTTGAGCAATATGAAATAGTTTATCCGCGGAAATTGCACAATGTACATAAAAGAGATGCAGAAAGGAACAAAGAGGTATTAAGAGAGAACTTTTTTTTTACTGGGAGATGGGGAAGGTTTTCTGCAGTCAGAGTACCCTTGGTTTTCAAGGGTAAAAGGATTTAGAGCCAGGCCCTTCATCTTGTACAACGCAATGAAAAAGAAAACGTGGAAGAGAGATCCCATGCTTGGTAAAGACAAAGTTTGCAGTGAGGGACCTGAACACCACCAGAGGGTCTGCTGTACCTATATCTCTACTTTGGTACTGCTCACATTTTGAATAACCAATGGGTATTTTAATTGGAAGTAAACTCAATCGAGTGCTTCAAACCACACGTGCTCTCATATACTTCAAGAGAGTTATGAAAATGTTTGCTTTTAAGCATCTGCTTCAGCACCTTTCCTGAATATGCAGGGTATGTGCTAATTATTGTAGAAATACATTTGCAAAGCTAAATTTGTTCCTCTAATTAAAAAATATAAAACTGAGTGACCTCCTGCTTATTCTGTAATTGCCAGAATACTTATTTTTAGTGGGAAAAGAATGCAATTGGCACCTCAAGAAGAGCCAGTTCATAGTGAGGCCAGAAACAGTAAGAGTCTGTATTCTAACACTTAAATCTGTTTGCAGACAAAATACGATGACACTCTGGAGTATGGAATCAAAGCCAATGGAGAGGAAGTTGTATTGCAGCTACGAAAAAACAAGTGGGTTCAGTTCAACTTTTTCCTTGCATGTTTTTCCTCAATATAAATGGCTCTGTTAGGGCATTCAGGCTACAAAGAAGGAGGATTTGGGCTCCTGTAAGAGAGAGGTGGTTTGGGAAATGCAACCTTTCCACTCCAACGAAAGAAGAAGAGGGGAGAGAAAGCATCAAGTCACTATTTTACTAATGTGAAATAAACGTAGGACATTGCTGTGATGGAATTACTTACCTACACGGCTAACTCTGTTCTCCCATTTATGTCCTAAATGCCTAAATCCACAAAATGTTTCAGATCTTCATATTGTTTCACAAGTTTTCTGTGCCTTATAGATAATGGGTTATATTTGTTTGTTCTTTGCTGGTAGAAAATACAGAGAAGAACAAGTGAAACACCCATGAAATGGGGCTGTGTGGGCTCTGTATGCTTTTCAGAAATGGGAAATAGCAATAAGAAATGCACTAATCCTTAATAATTCAGCTTCCAGCACTCCCACCTTAGTGCAACTGCTGCTGGGCTTTGGGAATTCTAATATATACTGGAACTGACAAAATACTTTATGGAAACCTAAAGCAAGGAGAGCTCGCTGCCTTGGCTGGAGAGTTTAATAGTGTTGGAACAGGTCATGCAGAGGGGATAGAGAAGCAAAAGGCTTTGTTATAGAGGAAAGCACGCAAAGATGAGTCCAAAACTGTACAGAACAGCACAAAATAAAGCAGAGTTGTGATTTTCTACTTGCTGACTCCACCATGATGTTTAACGTAGGATCAAACAAGTCTTCTTTAATGGGTCCTTTTCTAATGGCTGTGTAAACACAATAGTGCTATAATCAGTTCAAGTTACATATAGACTATAATTAAATGCTTGTTCCTGTTTTAATCTAATCTAAATATTTGGAGGCGGGGGAAGGGATATTATACTGTACTAAATCCTACTCTTTAAAAAGAAATAGGATTGTGGTAGTTGCTTTGCTGCTAGATTCAGTAAAACTACAACATTAGCTTAAAGTTAAGCATCTGCTTCGTGTTCTGCTGCTTTGGAGCCTGAGTGCACAGAGCCTTCTATAACAAATCATAAAGGTGGGTGCTAAGAAGAAACCCAAAGGCACCTTCCCAGTGGTGCCAGAAATACAGTAATTTATTCCATAGTCATGAACCCAAAGTCTGAGTCCAAAGGAGAGCAAAGTCCTCCTTTGTAGGTTCAAGAAGGTGTATGTATACAAAAATAGAGGAAAGAAAAACCAAGTCCAGAATGATTACAGAGATGAGAAATTGGGCTAGTAAAGTGAGCAAAACATGATGTATTAGCGTGCTGCCTGCACAGAATGAGTGTGAGCACACACCCACATAGCACGGGCAGAGCTGAAACAGGTGAGATCTTTGCTATTTAAAATTACTGGGGAGAGAACAGAACAGTTCAATTTCACTCTCGCTCTGGCGCGCTGGAAACATCTACACAACTGGGAGGCCAAAAAAAGGGTCAATACACATGTAATGGTACATTTACTCTCAGACCTACCAGGAGATTAATTTATACCAAAGAAATAAGTAGAGTTTAATTGCTTTCTTATTTTAGAAACATCCATTTGTTTGAGTAGGGATTATGAACTGGCAGAATTCCCCACCCAGCAGCTTTGCTTTCCTAGATATCGATAGCAACCTGAGTAATCATTTGAGTTCTCCACATACTCTACGTGTTGAGTAATCCCCTCATTTCTAGATGACTACAATGCATTCTGAATAATACTTGCACTTGACTCTTTGCAGGGATCTGCTCGCTAGAGACTACACAGAAACAGTTTATTCGGATGATGGCCAACGAATAACAACAAGTCCTCAGATCAAGGTAACACAACGTTTTCCTTCCCTCATACTCATGGTCTTGAGGAGTTCTCTATGGGACTCATGGGTCCATGAAATAACAGCACATACCACAGAATCATAAAGGCTGGAAAAGCCCTCTCAGCTCACCCAGTCCAACCATCAACCCAACCCCACCATGCCAAACAAACCATGGCCCAAAGAACCACATCCACACGTTCTTTGAGCCCCTCCAGGGATGGAGACTCCACCACTGCCCTGGGCAGCCTGGGCCAAGGCTTCACCACTCTTTTGATAAAGACATTTAAGGAAAGATTTTAAGTCAAGGTTCTCAGCACTATAAAGTCAGGAGTTATCTTCCTTGTCTCTTCAGGGGCATTCTAATTTCCAGAAGCTAATACAGAGCTACAGTGATTCACACCTTTTGAGAACCAGGCACGGAGTTTCTATTTCAAAAAGATGACTGATTTTTGTCTCAGTGGCTGATGAACACATTTTCTGAGCCAGATTTCTCTCTTTTGTCAGTAAAAGGGAGAGGAGCCAGAGCCATCCCACTGCTTTCTACCTTCTGACTTTGCCCTTCTGACTTTGCTCATTCTGTGCAGCTCCTTGTCTCCCTTTTACACCCCAATCTCCCATGAGATCATAGACTCAGATAAAGCCCCATTTCCTCACTGGCTCACGTTACCACCCACGCTCACAGCAAATGCACTGCATGTTGCCCCAGGTGGTTTCTCTGAGCCATGACAGATCAGTTATTCAGACCCAAACACAAAGGAAGTCACTGCAGAAGTTATTTTTTAATTAACTCTGCACTCAGGGGTTGAATCTTCAACACGGCTCTCACCTGAAGCTTTTTGTCCAACGTCATCCTATGTGTTTTAACAAGTGTATTTTGAATACAAAGCCTAATATTCTTTGCCATGGAGTAATTAGCAGGGACAGGAGGATGTAGCATGAAAGAAATGTGCATAAATAATTCTGGGTTTTTTTTTGCTGTGGAAAAATATGCCATTTCTTATTGCTCCAATTACTTTCACTCCCTGAGTGAATCGTGTGAAAACCAAATAGAGTCATAGAGTCACAGAACGGTTTGGGTTGGAAGGGACCTCAAAGCCCAGCCAGTTCCACCTCCCTGCCATGGCCAGGGACACCTCCCACTGGATCAGGGGGCTCCAAACTCCATCCAACCTGGCCTTGAACACCTCCAGGGATGGGGCAGCCACCACTGCTCTGGACAACCTGGGCCAGGGCCTTCCCACCCTCGCAGCAAAATATTTCTCCCCAAGATCTCATCTAAATTATCCCTCTTTCAGCTTCAAACCATTCCCCCTCATCCTATCTCGCCCAACTCACTGCAGTCAGTAAGATGTGGCTCAGTCTGACCACGTATATTTTCTTTCTCACCAGGATCACTGTTATTATGAAGGTCGCATTCAAAACGATGCTGATTCCAGAGCAAGCATCAGTGCCTGCAAAGGCTTAAGGTAAGACAGAAGTTTAGTTCCCAAAGGGTACAGAACATGCACACTGTTCGACGATGAATTTTCCAATTTCAACAGAATCAGGATGTAAATCATAGAATTGCTGGTTGGAAAAGACCTTTGAGACCATCGAGTCCAACCGTACCTGTCCACAACTAAATCAGATCCCTAAGTGCTTCATCTACCCATCTTTTAAACACCTCCAGGGATGCTCAACTGGGCAGTCACTCATTTCTAAACCTGCTTCTCTTCCACTGACAGTCTCCTCCTCAGAGATCCCACTGACCAGCCACCTCCTCTAATTGCCTCAGCAGCTTTGATTTCTGCTTTCAAACTGTCGCACGCCCTCTGCCTGTTGCCAAACTCCTCCATTGCATCATTGTGTGCAACGGGCTGTGGGCTCAGGCTAAATGCTGTCAGAAATAGTGTGCCTCCCTTGACCCACTCCCATGGATTCAGAAGGTCACAGTCTAACTCATTCTCTTAGCGGATATTTTGAAACCCGTGGCCAGAAGTACCTCATCGAACCCTTGGGAACTTCAGACAGAGATGAACACGCGGTCTATAAGTATGAGAAACTGGAACAGAAGTCCATAAAAACCTGTGGTTTAATCAATAACACCTGGGAATCGGATTCGGGTGATCCCATCAATGACATCTTCAAATCCAGCAACAACCCAGAAGTAAGTACATACCCAAACTACAATCCAGTAAGTAAATGTCAGAGAGGAAACTGAGGTTGAAGAAGTCTGTGAGTGGCACAAATCTCACCTTATCTCGTGGCACCTCTAGAAAATAAGTGATTGCTAGCAGTGCCACATAATCAAATCTTAAAGAACCAGAGCAAAATCTCACAAGTCTGAGACTTCAGAGACACCACCTGAGTTAAGCCCTCCTGTATTAACTAATAGGAGGCCAGGTACATCTTTAAACTTCTTAGTATCAAACCCACCATCCATCATTTTAATTTCTAGCCTGCTTTTCATCATTTTATAATAAAATCAGGCAGGGCCATTGTAGATTACTTGGCTAAAGAAATACCCTAAGTAATACATGGAATTGGACTGAAAGAGGCCTTAGAAGTCATCTAAATTTATCTTTTCTTTAGATGAAGGCATACCTGAAAGCAAAAAAGTACCTGGAAGTTTACATCGTTGCAGACAACACTTTGGTGAGTACTGAAAGGAATTTTCTTCTCATTTGACCACCTCAAGGTGAGGGTTTCAAAGCGCTGCTCATAGAACGGTTTGGGTTGGGAGGGACCTTAAAGCCCACCCAGTTCCAACCCCACTGCCATGGGCAAGGACAGCTCCCACTGGATTGATTTTGAATATCCCACCTGAAGGCAACAAGAACTCAGAAACCACCATGCAGTGCCACCCCACACCCAGATACACATTTTAAAAGGATCTTGAAACACTTGGTCTGATAAAATAGAACATTGAAAAGATATTTATATGTAGACCGTGTATGGGGTGGTTTGCAATGCAATATTCTGTGACACATTTCTTCTGTAAATCACTTTCTTCTCCTTTTCCTAACATATTACATTTATTTTTTTCAGTATAAGAAATATGATGTAGATGTTGACACTGTCAGACAAAGAATATACGGAATAGTGAATTACATCAACACGGTAAGAGTAAATACAGCAAAAGGAAGTTGAAACAGAAGTGATTTATCATTGTTTTCTTCTGCAAACATCATGAATTTTCATTATTACATGCAGGAAAGAATGAAAACTGAACCTCACGGGAATTTATGAAATTAATTTAACACATCTGTCCACATTATTGTATTCTTTGCCTTCAGATATGAGATTTAAGTTTTACGCTGTATTTTCTACCTCTTGTTAAAGTGAATGTTTGAAATCCTTCAAAAATACTTAAATGAGTTTTGATTCCTTTTGCAAGTCCGATTTCTTTAAAAATATTGCTGGAAGTTTTAAATATTTAAAAAACATTTTTATAGTTCATTCAAATGCAACAGAAAATAAGTTCTCACGTTTCATTTGGGGTTTTGTTGCAACCCCAAAGTGTGGAAAAGCTTCAATGAGGTCAAGGTGAATTATATTGCAAGTGACAAAAGGGAAGTAATTGCCAGGATAAGCGTTTGTGTCAGAAGCCTTCATATCATACTGAATTTTTCCAGCAAATCTATTTCTCTGCTGCAGGTTTATAAAGTCTTAAATATCTATGTGGCTTTAATTGGGCTGGAAATCTGGACAGATGGTGATAAATGTGCCCTGAGTCCTGTTGCAGGATCCACTCTGGACAAGTTCTCCAAGTGGCGTCTCTCAGATCTGTTACAGAGGAAGAGAAACGACAACGCTCAGCTGATCACGTGTGTATTGTCCTCTTTCCTATTGGTGTTTCATATACGTTCAAAGAATTCTGGAATTGGTCTTCAAAAATTGGTCACCAACCCATCAGAGATGCTGATGAACCAGATTTCACCCTGGCCAATCCCAAGTTGATCAATTCCAGGACAATAAAAGAAATACACGTTCTCTCTTCATGCTTTTCTATCCTTCATAGGTAGAATTTAATAGCAAATCTTTCTGTCTGAATGCCTGCAAAACCAGACCATGTGGACTTCTGCTACATCTCAGCCTCTCCTTTACTGCACTCTGGTCCCAGAACAGTTGAGTGTCCTGAGACAGCAGCGTAATCTAAAGACCCAAGGAGCCATGAAACGAAGTTTAACAGCTGGGAAATGCTCGTTGCCAAAATAAATCAGCACTCACTTTGCTCTTCTGGCTCATGGTCAACGGCCCTGATTCATTCAAGTACTTTGCTACCTTTAGAGCACTTCATCAAGCTCTTTACACTCAACCAGAGCTTTGAGTCTGATGAACTGCAACGTAATCTCAGTAAAAATCTAAAATGGAAAGTGGATTCCACTGTTTTCTGGTCTGCAGTGATCTTAAACATGTCAGCAAACATTGTATTAAATTAGAAATGTAAACCAGAGCTGGGAATGCACATGGGCTAAAGCCTTCAGCCTGGTATAAAAGAAATTTTGATTCCATCCTGGTCACATCACTGCATTTCATTCTGCCCTTCCTCTTCCTCACAGGGGCCACGACTTCGAAGGGACAACGATCGGATTAGCCTTCCTAAAATCCATATGCAGTGACATATATTCTGCAGGTATTATTCAGGTCTGATTTATTTTTGTTTATTTTATTTTTTAAAGGCTTTTCTATGTTGTTTTTTTTTTAACCCAACCAGCAAAGGACATTTATGAAAATGATTGGGTGTGCGACACTTCGGGTTCTCTGTCTGGTTTATATCATCATTTTATTAGACTATAGAAATTCAGTCAGGGATTTTAATTTAAAAGAAGTTCTGAGGGTAAAGAAGGCACACACAAAGCTCCAGGAAACCTGGAGAGGGCTCTTGATCAGGGAGGGCAGGGATAGGATGATGGGAAATGGTTTTCAGCTGAAAGAGGGGAGATTGAGATGAGATCTTGGGGAGAAATGTTTTGCTGGGAGGGTGGGGAGGCCCAGGTTGCCCAGAGAAGTGGTGGCTGCCCCATCCCTGGAGGTGTTCAAGGCCAGGTTGGATGGGGCTTGGAGCCCCCTGATCCAGTGGGAGGTGTCCCTGGCCATGGCAGCGGGTGGACCTGGCTGGGCTTTGAGGTCCCTTCCAACCCAACCCATCCTTTAGCAGTAATTTTCTTCATTTCACTTGAAGAAAAACTCTCCTATTTCTTACCCACGTGGCTTCTCTGATGTTCCCACTTATTCTACAATGCTCACAGAACTAAGAGCCCGTTCTTGAACCCCTACAGGACCACAGCAGGAATGAAATCGCAGTGGCAGCCACCATGGCTCACGAGATGGGACACAACCTGGGCATGAGCCACGACACTGATGCCTGCACTTGTGGTGGTAAAGTTTGTATCATGACAGACACTGTCAGGTAGGAGCCTGAATAAAAAGGCAGGGGTTAATGCGCAAGGTAGTTAAGGATGGGCTTTAGATAAGATGCCAGGTTCCAAAATGAAGCAGTAATTATTTCCATCCTGAGACTGCTCCATTGAAATTACATTATACAAAAAGAAGGGGAAAATAAAGGCATTCCAGACCTTTTTAAGATATTCCCAGACAGATACCACCCGAAAGGAACCCCAAAACAAACCCCCTCAGTCCCTGTTTGATAATATGAGCTTTGTATGTGTACTGGGGCCCTGCATATTAAGCCATAAACCATTTCTTCCTTGGGATGATAAAACCATGAAACCTCTGTGGTGTCTTGGATGACAGAGCTTCCTCAAGATTTACTTCAGGTATAATTTTGTGCACTACCCTGAAGATTTCTACTGTGAAAAACACACAAAACCCCACCCATTTGATAGAAATTCAGTTCAGTTTTTATCTCTAGCTGGACACCTTGAGCCCCTGCTGGACAGCTCATTGGGAAACTCCCAATGCCCAAAGCATCCAGGCACAAACTGTCTGGACCAGGCTTAAACCTCTGAGATGCAGGACTTATTATATGCAGTGTTTACATGCAGTAGGATCCCTGGTATTTTTGTTTCTACCTTTTTTTTTTCCTGCTGTAAGAAGGATATATATATTTTGATAAATAAAAGGGCTTTTTAGAGAAATGGTTACACTCCACAGTTTGGGGGGTGGGCACTTGTTTCACGTCTCTTATAAAAGGTATTGCTTTGCCCTGCCTATGCTGATCCTAACCTAAATCTTCCTGCTTTTTTCAATACAGTTCTATCATCCCTAAGGAATTCAGCTCTTGCAGCCTCCAAAGTTTTGAGAAATACATGTTGAATGACATGCCAAAATGCTTAACAAACATCCCAGATGTAAGCAGCATCATAGCACCTCCAGCCTGTGGAAACGGCTTTGTGGAAGAAGGAGAGGAATGCGACTGTGGTACTCCTGAGGTATTTGCATAACTGGGAATAAAAGAACGCTTGGAAGAGGCAAAGAGCTTTCTTCAGGCTGTACAGTTTCTGTAGGAGCCAGTTTAAATATTTCTGTAGAAACTGTGGTCATTCAAATTGCTGATCTGCAGTGCACTCATCCCCATAAAGTACGTGCCAAGCGCTGAGAAAGGCGACTGCGTGGTTTGTCGTGCTGTGTTGACAGAGGAACTGAGAATGGGGGAAAGCCATGCATAAAAAACCATCTCAGCAGAAAGAAGCCAAGTTCCCTTCACAACTTCTATCAGGGCTTTCATAATCAAACACATTCCATGCTCTTCAGCCACTCGCTCGGATCGGTTGCGGTGGCTCCAGGTGAAAATGGTATTCAGAAAAGCAAAGTACAGGTCCAAGCTATCCTTCCCTCCCTTGATAACCAATCACAGAGCAGATGGTTGAGAGAGCAGGGCAGGGGGGACCAAACTGTGACTGTGCCAGAGCTCTGACCACTGATTCTGTCACAGGAGTGCACGAGTGACTGTTGCGACCCCACGACGTGCACACTGACGGCCGGTTCCACGTGTGCGCATGGAGAGTGCTGTGAAAACTGCCAAGTAAGACTCCCCTCTATCTCTAACATCTCATTTTTCTGAAGTATATTTTTTTTTTACCCACGAGAAAGCAGTCTTTAAGCCTTACAGCAATCCTCTTTGCTTGTGATCACTGAAACTCAGCACTGCACTGACAAACGTGCTTTGTCCATCCTAAACTACACCACAACTATCAATTCACTCCAACTTTCAACCTCCTGGAGAAATGAGTAATTTATTACCTATTTTTCTCCTGGAAAGAAAAGCTGAGGCACAACCAGGTAAAAAACTTGTCAATTGACATAAGCAAACCATAGAATCATGGAATAGTTTGGGTTGGAAGAGACCTCAAAGTCCATCCAGTTCCACCCCCCTGCCATGGGCAGGGACACCTCCCACTGGATCAGGGGGCTCCAAGACCCATCCAACCCGGCCTTGAACACCTCCCAGGGATGGAGCAGCCACCACTGCTCTGGGCAACCTGGGACAGGGCCTCCCCACCCTCACAGCAGAACATTTCTCCCCAAGACCTCATCTCAATCTCCCCTCCTGCAGCTCAAAACCGTTCCCTGTTATGCTTCTCCCTGCATTCCCTGATCAAGAGCCCCTCCCCAGCTTTCCTGGAGCCCCTTTCAGTCCAGGGAGGCTGCTCTAAAGTCTCCTTTGAGCCTTCTCTTCTCCAGGCTGAACAATCCCAGCTCTCTCAGCCTTTCTTCATATGGGACGTGCTCCAGTCCTTGGATCACATTTGCAGCCTCCTCTTTATAGTATCACAGTATCACAGTATCATAAGGTTGGAAAGGACCTCTGAGATCATCAAGTCCAACCTATAACCCAACACTAACACCAACAGAAATTAAATTACAAACAGAACTGGCCACTCATACAACTTCTTCAGCAAGGATGAGATCTGTCTCCCCTGATTTTAACCCTCTAGTTCAGTGTGATTGATAAAAGCCAACGAAGAGCATTGTTTAAGTGTGGCATTGTGTCCCCCCCTTCAGTACAAAGAATCCGGAGCCGTGTGCCGAGCAGTCCAACACGACTGTGACCTGGCTGAGATGTGCACTGGCTTTTCTGAGAACTGCCCAGAGGATCGATTCCGTGTGAACGGATACCCCTGCAACTATGGCAAAGGCTACTGCTACATGGGAC
Organism: Tapera naevia; assembly: GCA_033556795.1. Lineage (NCBI taxonomy): Eukaryota > Metazoa > Chordata > Aves > Cuculiformes > Neomorphidae > Tapera > Tapera naevia. Next base: position 576,756 of record JAUMJJ010000117.1, read on the forward strand.
ACTGTCCCACCCGAGAAAACCAATGCAAAGCTGCTTTTGGACCATGTGAGTACAACCTGGCACTGAAAAACAAGATTACTTAGGTCGAAGGAGAGAGGCAGAAGTAGGCTTTGTCTGCCAGCAAATCACCAAAGACGATAAATCACAATCAAAGGTGATAAATCATGAACTACTCATTCATATAAATGAGTTCTAGTTCAGAACATCCTCTTAATTGTCATTATTATTTTTATATTTGCACTGTATGTGATTATCATCATGTGAAGTAAAGGTCAGAGCACACAAGGCAATGTAATTCTAGAGAAATGGGAAGTGGAAAGCATATTCCTCTTTCAAACAATGCCTTTAAGATAACGTTGGAATGGAGCTGAGGGGTATTTTTTGCTTGATAGGAAGAGGAAATGTCTGCTTTTCAAACTGATGTCCAAATACAGCATGATTTTACATTTCTGAAGGTCTGTGGTGGCTCACCCTCTTCCCAATCCTAAATCATCTCTAGTTCTGTGTTCCTTCTTCTAGGCAAGGTCTATAGGTTTGCAGACAGAGGGAGAACACACATGGCAGAATTGAACCATGAACCACAGAATGGGTTGGGCTGGAAGGGATCTTAAAGAACACCCAGTCCAACCCCCTGCCATGCCCAGGGACACCTCCCACTGGATCAGGGGGCTCCAAGCCCCACCCAACCTGGCCTTGAACATCTCCAGGGATGGGGCAGCCACCACTTCTCTGGGCAACCTGGGCCAGGGCCTCCCCACCCTCACAGCAAAACTAAGATCTCACTTCAATCTCCCCTCTTTCAGCTCAAAACCCTTCCCCCTCATCCTGTCCCTGCACTCCCTGATCAATAGCCCCTCCCCAGCTTTCCTGGAGCCCCTTTCAGTCCTGGGAGGATGCTCTAATGTCTCCCTGGAGCCTTCTCATGCCAAAGAGAGTCATTTAGGCCCAGAGGCAACTTCTCTGGGAAATTTATCACCTAAATAGATAAAGGAAATGGAAAATTGTTGGATTTCACAGGCAGAGAGCCTAAATTTCTTGCCTTTTCCTCTTTCCCAGACGCTACTGTAAGTGCAACTTCCTGCTACCGGATGAACGAGAGAGGGGTATATTATGGATACTGCCGAAAAGAAAAAGGTAGTCACGTCCCGTGTAAGAAAAAGTAAGCACTGTGTTACAGAATTTGCTGGGAGTTGGGAAGAGAGACTATTCCTATTCCATTTAAGAGCCAGAAGCAAAGAGCACACTGGTTTTGATGGCACCAGTGTCCATTTGTGCCGCCTTCTTGTTCAGTTTGAATATTGTGGTAAAGGGAGTGCATGGAAAACTAAGTTTAAGGTCAGTCTGAGAAAGAGCAAGTATGAACATAAATAAGGGCAAGGCTGCTCGTGTGGGGGGGTGTGTGCAGGTAAGTCCAGGGAAGGGGTTTTTGGATAGGGAACTTGAACCTCAGGTGAACCTCAGAAGTTGAGGATAGGTCAGTTAAACACTGATTTCTGCAATTTACTGCGGGGTCCCTGATAAAAGGAATTAAAAACCTGCCTCCTTCTACTCACAAACAGACTTCAAAAAACCACAAACCAAACCTCCTTTCTGCAGCTATTTCTTTTAAGTTCCTGTAGGGACACCACAAATTCAAGCTGGAGGGGAGACCAGCTCAGATAGTTTGGTTGTCAATGTTCTTAGAAGCTCTTGTTCTCCTTCCAGAGATATAATGTGTGGAAAGTTGTTCTGTTCTGGTGGGAAGGATATGCCTCAGGATGGAAGCCTGGTGACTTTTGACTCCTGCAAAGCAAGTTTTCCTAGAAATGGAGAAGCAGACTCAGGGATGATTCTTGACGGAACGAAGTGTGGGGATGGGAAGGTTAGTAGAGAAAAGCTTTTCTCCCTGGTTTTTTCCTCTTTCAGTCTTGCTGCATTCTTAGCTCTTTTACCACCTGAGACAGATTTTAAACAGGGAAGACTGAAGTGGACAGTGAACTTCTGTTGATCTGATTTACCCTAACTTCTGCCTTATATCTCTCACAAAGCAGTAGCAAAGCAAACAGGAATTGCTATTGCAATGATTTCCTTATGTTTGACTGTAGTCTTATCTTTCCCTGACACAGATCTGTGTGGCAGCAGAGACACAGAATCATAAAGGTTGGACAAGACCTCTAAGATCACAGAATCATGGAACGGTTTAGGTTGGAAGGGACCTCAAAGCCCTTCCAGTTCCACCCCCTGCCATGGGCAGGGACACCTCCCACTGGATCAGGGGGCCCCAAGCCCCATCCAACCTGGCCTTGAACACCTCTAGGGATGGGGCAGCCACCACTGCTCTGGGCAACCTGGGCCAGGGCCTCCCCACCCTCACAGCAAAACATTTCTCCCTAAGATCTCATCTCAATCTCCCCTCTTGCAGCTCAAAACCCTTCCCCCTCATCCCATCCCTGCCCTCCCTGATCAAGAGCCCCTCCCCAGCTTTCCTGGAGCCCCTTTCAGCCCTGTGAGGCCTAAGATCTCCCTACAACCTTCTCTTCTCCAGACTGAACAGCCCTAACTCTCTCAGCCTGTCCTCACAGCAGAGGTTCTCCAGCCCTTGGATCATCTCCATGGCCTCCTCTGAACCCATTCCAACAGATCATCAAGTCCAATCTTGCACGAAGGGTTAAAAGATCATACTTTTACATACATGACTATTTATAATTATTTCCATAATGTATATGCAAGGCATCACTGAGTGCTGCATCCAATTCCTTTGCTATGTATTTCTACTGGGAAGTGGGAAGGATGGAAGAATTGGAGAGGACTGGAAAGCAGTGATGGTTGTACATCTTTGTCACTCCCCTTTGCTATAAAATACCCAAAGGTCAAAGGAAAAATTATATCCACATATCAAACTGCATTTGAGTTCTCTCCTATCACTTTACACAACAATGTGCAAGGTCTGCACATCCTGAAAGCTCTAAATCACTTTGCCCTGTATATTTCAGGTGTGCATCAAAGGAGAATGTGTCTACGCCGAAGATGTCTTTAGATCAACCAACTGCTCTGCCAAGTGTTCTGGACATGCTGTAAGAAATAAGAATTTGATGCTATTAAATTTAAAAAAGATGACAAAAATGATGCATATCAGCTGCAGACCTTGTCAATGACAATATTTTGGTCATCAGGACAGGATTTTGCAAAAATTGTGGAGTCAGAAGCTTCCTATATTTTCACGAAAACAAATCTAACCTGATTTTTGAGATCACAGGAGATGCACAAGCTCTGTGTCTGACCCTGATTCTGAGCCACAGTAACACAGTTGTTCTCTTTTATGTCATCTTCTGCTTGGGAAGATAATTGTGTTCATCTTAGTTGAACATTCAGAGACCTAAAGATGTAAAACCACCAACTCCGGTGCTTTTTGCCTTCTGCTGTAGCTTTGACTGCAGAAACACCTGCAAAAGGCACAGGACAGCAGTCAGACCTGTCCTTTATGGTGCAAAAGTGCTGCTCTCTGTGCTCAATTCTAGTCCAAGTGAGATGAAAGGGGGTTTCCAGACCCAGCTTCCATGACTTTTTCCAGACCCTGATTCAGAGCTGCTGAAATTCTATGACATCAGCTTCACTCCTATTTCCAACCTGAAGATATTCCTGGCTTTGTGCTTCCCCAGGTGTGTGACCACGAGCTGCAGTGCCAGTGTGAAGAAGGATGGGCACCACCAACGTGTGACAGCTCATCAGCAATTACCAGTGAGTGCCACCCACTGGGGACCCATCCACTGCCTGCAATGAGCTGCTTTGCCTCCAGGAACGTGCCCTGGGTGCCAGGCTGCTGCTCTGCAAATATTGCACGTTTAGGGCTCTGATTCCTGTGCATCTTTAAAGCACTGCAGCTTGTATGAATGACTAGAGCAAGAACTAGAAGTGATACACCCAGGAGATTATTTAGAGGAGCAGGCTTTTCCATTCTCCATCCTGAGATAGCGAGCACATCGTAAGAGCTCGCTGTCAAATTCGAGTGGAAGCAAGATCCCAGAGGTTTTGCTGTGAAAGAAATGAACCTGCTTTCCTCCTTATCATCTGCATGGAGCTGGCTTTTAACTTAACTGCCTCTGAGTGGAAACATTTTGTGTACAGATTTCCACGTGTTGGGGGGTTGGAAATTAAGCTTTTATTATGAAATATTTTTGTCCTCTGTCTACGTTCACCAGAGCACCACTGGATCTCAACACTGTGGCTTGTTTGGGGGTTTAGAGCTGCTTTGGTGAAGGAAAATTGCAAAGCCTTGCTTGTATACAATGCTAAAGGCCTGCACACAATTTGGGGTAACAGCCTTTGAGAAAGGGGAGAAGAATCACAATGAAATGAGCTTTGAGGATGGATGGAAAGAGCAAGGTTTGTCCAGTCCGAAGACAGCTCAGGGAATCATAGAATGGTTTGTGTTGGAAGGGATATTAAAACCCATCCAGTCCCAACCCCTGCCATGGGCAGGGACACCTCCCACTGGATCAGGGGCTCCAAGCCCCATCCAACCTGGCCTTCAACACCTCCAGGGATGGGGCAGCCACCATTGCTCTGGGCAACCTGGACCAGAGCCTCTCCACCCTCACAGCAAAACATATCTCCCCAAGATGTCACCTAAATCTCCCCTCTTTTGGCCTAAAATTGTCCCATCTAATCCCATCCCTGCCCTCTCTGATAAAGAGTCCCTCTCCAGCTTTCCTACAGGCCCCCTTGAATAATCAAAGTCATCAAATATGATAAAAATGACAGGAACATATTCCTTTCCTTCAGGATCTGTGGCAGACATAGAAGCCATAGGCTTGAGCATTAGAGAGGAGAAAGAGGGTCTAGACCTTGTGAAAAATAATGACTTAGGCAATGGCTGTGATGGGAAACTGCTTTGTAATAGTGGATCTTTTAATGAATAACCATTTGTGTTCCCTTTCCCTACAGGTTTTGCCATTGTTGCTGGTGTCCTGGTTGTCCTCGCTCTCACAGCAACCGCCGCAGTGCTGCTCATCCGCTTGCGGGTGTTCAAGAAGAGGTAAAATGTTACTCCCACTGATGAAAAACATCCCTAATGCCAAGTAACTTCAGTGGAGGCTTTAAACTGGGGTTTCCAAAGGGGGCTGGAGGGAATTAGACACTGGAAAGCCACGGGAGGAGTTTGACCATGATGTCTGTTGAGCTGTTTCAGAAATTCCAGAGCTGGGAGAGAAGGGAAACTGTAGCTTTCAATATTAATCTTATTTAAAATAACAGGGAGGGAGAAAGAAAGAAAGGATGGGCATGGCTACATAACACACCAATGGGAGTACAGCAGGCATCGATCTTAGAGTTATTTTACTTCAGTCAGGGTAAGATTTACAGTTATCTGTAATGTTTCCACAGCTGCCAGACCAGAAGGGGACCCGGAGCCACAAACCAAGTCTTTGTGGATCAAGAACAAAGACACAGAGAACATCCTGCGCTGGCAGTACCTGCCCAGAAAGTGAGAGCAGGGAGGCACTGGGTCACCCATAGAATCAAAGAATCACTGAGGTTGGAAAAGACCTCCAAGATGATCCCGTTCAACCATCAGCCCGACCCCACCATGCCTACTAAACCCTGTCCCCAAGTGCCACATCTACAGGCTTTTTGAACCCCTCCAGGGATGGATACTCCACCACTGCCCTGGGCAGCCTGGACCAAGGCTTCATCACTCTTTCACTAAAGAAATTTTTCCCAATATCTAATCTAATTCTCCCAGGCCTTAACCTGAGGTCATTTCTTCTTATCCTATCACTGGTCACTTGGGAGAAGAGACCAACACCCACATCACTGCAACATCCTTTCTGGGAGCTGCAGAGAGCTATGAGGTCTCCCCTCATCCTTTTCTTCCTCCTGGGATTGTGACTGAGGGCTGAAAACATGAAAACTCATCAGCCAAAGTGCTCAGCTTTTCCACGAGGGCTTCAAAATGCTTGTCTAGGGCTGAGAGGACAGTGCTGTGAATCCCAGCGTAAGGACAGAGTAGGGAAAGCACATGGCACTAAGTTCCTGAGTAATTTGTCTACAGTAAAGATAAGGCACAAGATAAGGGCTCCACCCAATCTGACTATTCCCTGTTTTCAGGTGAATGGTAAGAAACTTCTCCTTCCTGTACCTCCACCGCAGGAGAACAAACCACAGCTCCAGAGCGTAAGTACTCCTTGGGAACAACTTTACTTTCATGTTGGCTTTGGGAAAGACAGCACACATCATTCATGGCATCGTGGACACCCGTGATGACAATCTGACCCCAAAAGCTGGGGAAAGCCTTGCACTCCAGATGAGGCCCCAAATATCCTCTCAGGGCCAGACAGCAAAAAGCATCCCAAACCTGCTGCTGAAATCACCGTCTCCTTTCACCCCTATTAATGCTCTTTTTTTAATATAGAACACAAAACTGCCTGGTCCCATGGGACCACGTGATATGACTTATGTATATAAAGTCAATATGGGTTATATTCTCCTCTTTTACAGCACGTCATAAGGCCAAAAGGTCCCCCACCTCCTGTTCCTTCTACCAAACCAGCCTCTTCTCACACAGAAGAGACTTTTGTAAGTACAACCCTGTAACTTGGTCACATCTTTCATCCAAGCTGCAAATTATTTTCAGATGCTAATGAGCATTTTCACTTTCTAAATATGATTAAAAAGAAATCACGGCCATTCAAACCACATTCTCCTTAGGGGAAGAGTGACCACAGGGATTTCAGGTGTAAACACAACACAAACCATGAGCATCTTTGCTACTGCAGACATCTGCAGTGGTCCCCATGTTTTGAAGGTCTAAAGATGCCACCTGTGAGGGGATCTCCATCAATGTGCACAGATGTAATGTACATTTTGATTTTTAAAAAATGGAATACAGAAGAATACAAATATTTGCTGTTAATAAACCCAAAGCACCCTACTCAGAAACAAAAATGCCTCCCTCAAATATTTACCATCTCAACATTTGAGTGCCCTGCCCACAATCCAAGAGTGTAGAAAGCATCTTCACATCAGCAACGTAATCACATGGTCCAGCCTGTGTAAAGATCAGGACTAAATCATTTTAAAACTCCAGTTATTGGCTTGATTATAAAAATACAATTAAATCTCACTGTCTTTAGAGATGCTTTCCTCAATACCCACCTTGAGTAAGTGCTCAGCTTTAGCTTCCTAAGCAGTTTACTTGATACAGACAAATTTAAACTTTGAGAACAGCTCAGTCGTTTGCTGAAACACATCCATACCCCTTGTGTGTTTGTATTATTCTGCCTTTTTTTTGTATGGGGACTGGTTATTCCACTTCACCCCTAGTTTTTCCACTAGGAAAATGCTGTAGTAACCACATGAGATAAGAGCAGCAGCAGCTGGGGCTCTGTAGCTGCTCAGACAGGAAACCCGAATGACATTTCAACCACATTTTTTCTTCTAGGCACCAGAGAGAAAACCTGCTCACCTGCCAGTGCCCAAAGGCAAACCACCCCCTCCTCCAAAGGTAACAACCTTGAATAGCGATTCTTTCCGGATGTAATTCCTTAAATCTGCACCAGGCACATTGTGATTTAACTCCTTCTTTTCCATGCAGGCTTTAAAACCTCCATTTAATCCCAGGGTATGAAGAACCTGAAGCAGGGCTGATCAAGACACCTGAAATTCCCAGGAATGATTTCTTTGTCCCTTGATCCCTCCACTTTTGACAAAGGCAACCAAGATAGTCTTCCTGTTCTCTTTAAACAAAGAACAACCGACTGGGAGCTGCTTTGAAAGGAAAAGGTTGGTTTTCAGACAGAGAGGAAATCTTTGGTGATGCCATCAAGATGCTGCCCAGAAGGAAACAAAGCGGAATAGCTACTTGCACTGAGGTTTAGATGAGGAGGAAGTTATGAAAGCTGCTGAACACATCCTAACTCCTAGGCCACCACCCTGCACTGGGATGCCCTGCATCTCCACCGCATTTCTGACCTGAGAGGAGAAAGCATGGCTACTGTATTTTTGTAAATTATAAACTATTTTGCTCCATTTCTGGGTCTTTGCCAGCCCTCTCTTCAGCACCAAACAGACCTCCTCCTTCCTATGCAAGTTACTGCCCTTTTGGGGAAAAGCTTGGGTCCTTAAGGCCTGGACCAGCCTTAAATAGATTTTACATAGTGGAAAAGCATCGATTCTGGAAAGATCCTTTTGGATCAGACACTCTCATTAATCCTTAGATTACCGGTTAAACAAGATTCCTCTGTTGAGGAGGCAGAACTGGAGAGACGCTCAACGGCAAAGCAGGCAGGAGTTGAACCACTTGCTGCTTGCGAGCACTCCCAGAGCTGTGCCAGTCAGGAAAAGAGCTCCAGCTGCCACCACTGCACTTGGACAGAGAAGTTGAGAAAAGCACAGTCAACAAAATCCTTAATCCTTAATTCATCTGCCCCTCGGCTCCAGAAACATCTCCATGTTCCTCCCTTCCAGGATACACACACCTTGGTGTTTTCGTTGTGTTGCTCGTGCACCGGGGCCTGTTATTGTAAGGTCACTAAGGAGAGCCTGGCTGGGCACAGGGGCTGTTTTTATGGGACAGCATCACAGCGGGAGGCTTTGCACCCTGCTTTGTTACTGAGGGGTTCTTCATTCGCTCCGGGCCTGTTGGCATCAACGGTGTTGACGCTATCGACCTGTTGGCACAGATGTCCATGAGCCTGTTGGCACTGGGGTTCGTAATACTGAGGGCCCTGGCACTGGTGCTGTTGTTACCCTTGGCGCCGGTGTCATCCATGTGGTTGGCATCAACATTTTGAGGCTAAAGTGCACAGAAGTGTTTTTCAAGGAACAAAAATTTTACCAGGAAAAATAAGAGAGAAACAAAATTGCCCTGGACCCAAAGTACTCAAGATTTTATAGAGGTTCCAGTTTGAACTGGATTTGTTTTTGGATCAGGATCAAAACCAGAACGCGGATCTAAAGTGATTATGCTGTGCCTTGGGAAGGCTGTTTCCAGCCCTTGGGCATTGTGGCTTTGTAGAGAAGACCACCCACAGCTGCCAAACTCCCAAAACAAGATCCGAGCCCTTGGGCCGGCACCACGCAAGCCTTCGTGCCTCGACCTGGGCTCCATTCTGACCAGGGTCTGCTAAGACTTTTAAAACTCCCAATGCTCAGAAGGGCTCAACCTGAATTTCACAAACCAGCTGAAATCCTGAACCTAATCTTGTTTGGACACTGAACATATAATTGTACAGTTAAATTCCAAATGCAGAGCCTTGTTACTCACAGCGATCGCTGTGAGGCTGCAGAATCCATCACCTCTGCTACAGAAATTCATATAAAACCCCAAATTCCATCTTTTGGGCCAGGTTTGTTTTGAGGTTGCCAGTCACGTACTGACTTTTTGCTCAGCAAAACATTTTCCACACACAAAGCTGCAGTTTGAGGAATGAGGTGGGTTTTCTGCTTTAGGAGAGATTTTATTGGAGGAACGTAGCTTTCTTCCACCTGGCTTCTTTATTCGAGTCAGCAAATAGATTTAAATCTATCTGTATTTGACCATGGTGTAAAAATTCAGAACTTATTTTTTATGAACTTTAATTAATGTATTTATGTAATTAGTGTATTTACAAGGATTTCTTATTAAAAGTATTCTATCTAAACTGGAAGCAGTTGTTCTGATTTTAAAGATCATCATTTGCACACAAAACACATGACAATACTGTAGAGTGGGGTCATTTATAACATTGCCAAATCCCTAAAACTCCCAACTTGAATCAAAATGACCTATCACAGGTATTGCCCAATCTTGCCAAGTTAGCCAGTAAAGGTGAATTAAATTTATAATAACAGTTGACAAGATAATACATCACAATTTTTCTGCCACTTTAAAATCTCAAGTTGCACCAGGGAAGGTTTAGATTGGATATTAGGAAAAATGCCTTTCCTGAAGGAGTGGTGAAGCCCTGGCCCAGGCTGCCCAGGGCAGTGGTGGAGTCTCCATCTCTTAAAGGTGTTCAGAAAATGTGTAGCTGAGGCACTTCAGGACGTGGTTTAGTGCTCATGGTGGGGTTGGGCTGTTGGTTGGACTGGATGAGCTTAGAGGTCTTTTCCAGCCTTAATGATTCTATGGTCTATGGTTTCTAGCTTTGTCCACTTTGTGAACGCTCAGATTTCCAAGGATACAAAAATTCAAAGCAAGCTGGAGTCGAGAGACTTGCTTTTTCTTAATTACCTTTCTAAGATTCAGCCCCCAAACCACGGACCTTGGGCTTAACATTCTTGTGCAGAAACCCAAGACTCTGCTCGACCTGTGCGGGCTCAAATCTCCTGAATATCCAAACACCCTCATTAGGCAAAGTCTGCAACCCCGCACCCACGTGGAGAGAGACCAAGCACCCCTCTGCAGCAGTGAACACAGTACAAATTTAGGAAGAATCTATCAGAGCACACACACACTTCTGTAGTCGTTGATGATTGACAGCTTCTTCTTGGCCCCAGCATCCACAGGACAGGGACAGCATCCCCTGCAAAGGAGCACACACTCTCTGTAGGTACAACCTATTTATTCCATTATGCAAACGTGACATCTACTGTTGAGAAGCCTCTACTGCAAGAGGAAAGGAAACCCAGTCCTCCAGAGCCTGCAGTTTGTAACCCCAGAGAGCATCACCAGTGCCCTCCCCTCCGTGGCCTCACGCTTTCCGCTGAGGTGCAGCAGTTTGGTCCAGGTCCAGCTGTTCTCTTGCTCCTGGTCGAAGCAGCCCTTGCTCAGCAGGATTTGCCACCCACGTGGCACAGCAGAGCTGGCACCACACAGCAAGGTACAGCAGGGCTATGGCACTGTGTGGCCACCACCAGGGGTCTGGCACCAACTGGATTTGCATTTTCTATGGAGGAGCCACGTGCCGGGCTCTCCTCTCGCTCCCAGCCCAAAGTTTATGACTGGTTTGGGGTTTGCTTTTTCATATGAGTGAGCACTCCACTCCTTTATCTCCCCTCACCCCAGACAAAGACAAAAAGGTCTTTTTGCTGTTTTTTTCCATCTTTTTTTTAATTTATCACCCTCTTTTTCCACTCACCACCTACCTGTGAAGAACAATGCTACTAGGAGACAGCAAACCTTTTGCTCTTTGCACCAATCTTCACTACGGACAGTTTTGGGGGGGGTCTTGAAAATAAGGAACACCCTGGACCATCACAAGGGGCCAATTTCCTCAGGGGTTCCTCCGAGTTGTCCACTTTGCTGTGCAAATTCAACACTGGCCATTAGAGGGCAATGGGACATGGAAAAGAACTTCCTCTCGCTCGCTATCAGATGACACCCATCACCCCAAAGGAATCAATTCTAGATTTACAGCATCCTCTGACCTTGGGCTATAGATTTGGGAGACATTAACAAGGATGGCATCAGCCAGGAAGAGTGAGGAGACGGGAGCACACTCAAGTTTTCAGACATTGAGGCACCAGACAACTAATAAATAGGCTAAACCCAACCCCTCAAACATGACACCACAGGCTGAACATGCTTTAGGTCCACACAGCAAGAGGCAGCCCTAATTGATCCGAGTTTTACTGACCAGAAAACAAACCCTTGTCCTACCAGCCCTTACTGAAATGAATAATAAATGCCACTTGTAAATTGAAATTAAGAATTTTCTTCTCCTTTTATCCTGGTTTTGCCCAGATCTTGCCAATTTTGGCAGCTAAAATTGAGCAGTTGGGCTTCCCAATTCCCTTTGCCCCCAGCCCCAGGGAAAGGAAGATGAGAGGATAAGACTTAAAATAGCTCTAATGAAATAATAATAATAATGAGGGAAATGCTATTAATAAGAAAATAATAAATATAGAAAAATACATGAAATTATGTCCCCACCCCTCAATGACTGCATCACCACAGATGCTGGAGCAGGCACGGGGAGGAAGGTGAGTGGTGGGACGGAGCTGGGCTTAGGAACTGGAGTCAGGAAGGCATGGATCCAGGATCAGGGGCAAACAAACAGACAAGGTCCTCACTGGACATCAGCCACTGGAGAACAGAGTGAGACCCTTGTGATCTCTTAGTTTTATCCCAAGAATGACATAGATGGGGTGGAGTCCTCTGTTGTCAGTTTGGGGTCACCTGTCCTGTCTGCTCCTCCCTGCAGGTGCCACCCTTTTCCTCCCCTTTCCCTAGCTGGAAGATGACCTTGATTTCTGTAGGAATAAGGATAAGCAATGGCTCTTCTGCATCCCAGTGCCCCGTTTTATCACTGCTAGAAAGAAACATTGTCTGAAAAACATGCAGTTAACTTTCAGAAAATGAAGTTACTCAGACAAGGCTGAGCTGAAGTTTGAAGCTGATTCTACTTTGGCTCAAACCAGAACACTCTTTTACTCCCTTACGCCAGCAGGTCTTTCACAGTACTGCATAATCAATACCATCTTAATAAATAAGTGAATAGAAGGCTGGAGGGTTGAATCCACTGCGAAAATTCATGGAAATATGGGAGATTTCCCAGCTGACAGACACTAAGAACCCAGACCCTCGACTGGGTCTCCAGTTGTATGGAAGAACCAGCTCTTGCTATGATGGTTTTTGCCACTGGCTGATAATTTCAGTAGATGTGAGCCTCAGCCATCAGCTACTCAGTGTTATTCACCAGGGGTTAAGAAGTGCCAGTCTTTAATCATCAGTTTATTGATAACTTCCTGAGTGGGGCATCACTGGATGCTTTTAACCTTCTGTTGCTGAGGAAGTGGGAGGCCCTGGGACAGCAGCAGGGGTGGCTGTTGGGTTTCCAGCAACCGCCCCGGCCCCCTGATCACTTCAAAGCAATCTTTGGGAAAGTGGCACAGATATTAATGGGCTGTTAGGGACATTGGATCCATAAATAATTCCACATAATGCATGGCCCTGGCATTTAGAGGGTCCAGGGGAAAAAAAGTAGAGGCTGAAATATTGATAGATGTGTCTGAAAGAGCCATTAAAAAAGGGAAAGTAGTTTCCATGGAATTGGTCTGAGCTACTGCACCCAGGACCATGGGGAAAGCTTGGTGACACATCTGACAAAACAGAATCATAGAATCACCTGAGCTGGAAGGGACCCACAAGGATCATTGAGTCCATCTCCTGCCCCTACACAGGACGCTCCCAACATTCCCACTGTGGGACTGAGAGCACTGGCCAAATGCTTCTGGAATGCTGGCAGAGTGGGTGCTGGGACTGCTTCCCTGGGGAGCTGTTCCAGGGCTCCACCACCCGCTGGGGGAAGAACCTCTTCCCAATAGCCACTCTACCCCTCCCCTGGCACAGCTTCCTGCCATTCCCTGTCACAGGTCACCAGAGAGCAGAGCTCAGCCACTGTTTCCCCTCCCTCCCTTTGGAGAAGGCAGTGAACAGCTCTGAGATCCCCTCTCAGTCTCCTCTTCTCCAGCTGAACAGCCCAAGGGACTTCAGCCTCTCCTCACACAACTTCCCCTCTAGATCCCACTGCACAGCATGGAGCAATAGGATAAAGAGCAAGAATAACACAACTTAAAGATGTCAGAAAGGGAGCTAAAAGCTGCTGTGAAGGACTGAGAACTTTCCTAGCAAGCTTCAGCACAGGTGAGAGCAGAGCTCAGGTGCACTCAGTGCTGCAGAGACAGAAAAGATCTCCCTCTTACACCTCTTCATGCATGGAGAGGGAAATGAGCCACTCTCTGCCACAGGCTGCATCTATTTTTTCATGTCCTTGAATGCACTGGAATAATGTACTTTCCATGTCATTTCTGCAGCTATCACGGGGGGACGTGTCCCTGAATCCCATCAGTGGGTGCTTCCGTTAAAGCGCTGCAGCGAATCGCTGGCCATGTTTTATAAATTAGCTCACCCCAAAATCCCTGCCACCCTGCCCCATCCAGTGACAAGGCTTTGTAACAGTAGAAAACCCATGAGATGACTTCAACAGAGGAGAAAACAAAAAAAAACCCCACAGGGTAGCCTCCCAGGAAAGGTTTGGAGACAGATGAACAGGACTTACTCCCTTCAGAGACTCCGACTGAGCACCTCCAGGCTTTGCTGCTGGCATCTAACTCTGTTACAAGCCCACCCTTCCCCACACCTGATGCCTTCACTCCTGCCAAACACACCTGAGAACAGTAAGAAGACACCCACTGCCTGGGTGACATCGCTCACGGAGACCAATTTCAAGGCAACAGTCTCTCTTGGATACTCAGACAATGCTACAGGTCCTCCTCCCACCCCACTTAGGAACTGCAGTCAAGGTTTGGCTTTTCAGAAGAACTCAGCATCTTCCACACACTCAGCACATTAAGCTTCCTCACCTGGAAACTCAATTCCAGCTTGAAGTTCCTTGTGCTTCATCTCTGCATGTGCAAAATAAGGACATTGCCTCTCTTTCCTCTCCCCAACAGCCTCATCTCTCAAAACGCAGGAATAGGACAAGGGGGGAGGGTTTCCAGCTGAAAGAGGGGAGATTGAGATGATATCTTGGGAGAAATGTTTTGCTGTGAGGGTGGGGAGGCCCTGGCCCAGGTTGCCCAGAGCAGTGGTGGCTGCCCCATCCCTGGAGGTGTTCAAGGCCAGGTTGGATGGGGCCTGGAGCCCCTGATCCAGTGGGAGGTGTCCCTGCCCATGGAAGGGGGTGGAACTGGATGGCCTTTGAGGTCCCTTCCAACCCAACCCATTCTATGATCATTCTTTGCCAACCCCTACACTGAAGCCCTGCAAAGGAGAACAAAAGCTCAGGTCTGAGCACCCTGCAGCACAAAAAAAGGGGAGAGGGAGAGAGAGGAACTGCAGTGGGGCCCTGGCTCTGACTCACCCGGCAATCACCAGACCTCCAGATAAGCTGTAATTGGCTCTGAATTTTTCATGCTGGAATCAGCTGTGTGCTGCAGGAATGTAGCCGAATGGAAAATAAACCTGAAATATTAATGACCCACTGCAGAGTGCAGGCAGGAAAAGAGCTACAAAGGAGGACAGGGGACCTTAGATGGCCTGGTGGAATCGCTCCCTCTCTTTGCCCAGGTGAGTTGAAATGAACACGCACTGTCCCAGAAGCACTGGGAAGGAAGCACCTTGGATTCCAGGTTCTGGGGTGCTCAGCTGGGGTCTGTGTGCCACGCTGGGGTCCCAGGGTAGAGAAACCTTCCAGGTTGTCACTGGAACTTGGCTTGGCCTGGATTAGCCCACCGTGTGCCAAAAGCAGTGTCCTTCCCAACCATGGCACAAACCACAAGGTGGGCAAAGCCCGTGGAAAAGGGGAAGGGGAGGTGGGTGTAATTGTGCTCTTATCAATATATCTCAGCAGCCCTCTAGACATTCGAAACCAGCAGACAGACTTCCTTCTCTCACTAAGACCTGACCCAAAACTCTTTAAATTTAACCAGAGTGGAAACACCAGACCTTTTTCAGAACCAAGCAAGAGCTCTAATTCATACAAATATCATGATTTTTGTTTCCCTTGAATTATTACATTGCTGATTCCACACCAGTTCCTCATTCATGTCACTATTTCCTTGCCTAAAAAGCCATCCTGACACGGGGTTGCAGTCATTTACTTAACCACTGCCATCATTAGAAACGTTGCAATCAGAAGAACAGAGCCTCTCATTACTTATTTAAAAGTGCCAAGGAGCATAGACATTTGTGAAATACATTCCAAATGATGTCCAATGGAAAGGAGGAAGAAAGAAAAAAAAGCAGTTCCATATTTGCATCTTCTGAGCATCTGCAAAATGCCCCACGACACGCAGGAGTAGAACAGAAGCTCCAATATTAGTTTAAAAAATTCATGGGCCAGCAGTTGCCTCTCTACACCAGAAATAAACCTGTCAGTAAGTGTTGCTCAGCATGAAAAAAAAAGGTAGTGATATTTGGCCTGATGAGTTTCTGCATCCTGTCTTGTTAGGAAAGTCATGATGTGACCCTGGGTGGAGGAAACTGTCTCAAAGTTGCGTATCATCCTTCCCCAGGACTGATTTTGACATGTTTAGCAAACTGTCTTTATACAAATGGTATCTCAGGAGCCACAGGAGAAGGCAGAAAGTGGGAGGTTTTGCAAAAGCTGGGGTTCTGGACCACCCCTGCTCTGTAAAGTGAGAGCTGCTGGTGCTCAACCCTGCTGTGAAGTGTGGGTGGTGCAGAGGGTCCTTGTTGCTGTCAATCTTGGAAGAAAGAAAAACCCCAGCTGGCAATGCCAGTGTTGCTCATTTTCCAGTGAGAAGATGCTCTTCCCTTGAGCCAGGGTTTGCTTCCAAATCCACCCAGTTTTGGAGCAGGGCTGCTCTAAGACTTTGACGTGACCCATCTCTCAATCCAAAATTGGTACTTGCAAAGGAGAAACCAGCACTTGTCCATTCTCCAGCAAATTCTTTCCCTGTGCAGGTCTCTTTGCCCACATTACAGGAACTCAAATAAAGCCAACACCCTCAATTCTTAATTTATGCTTCATTTTAGACATAGACTTAGTTCTGAAGAGAAAGTCTTCTCATTCTCCAAGGCATTGTTGCTTTCCCTCAGAGAGCACCTCCAGGTGTGACTGAACCCAGTTCAATCCCTGCTGAACTTGCAGAACCATGGAATGGTTTGGGTTGGAAGGGACCTCAAAGCCCATCCAGTTCCACCCCCCTGCCATGGGCAGAGACACCTCCCACTGGATCAGGGGGCTCCAAGCCCCATCCAGCCTGGCCTTGAACACCTCCAGGGATGGGGCAGCCACCACTGCTCTGGGCAACCTGGGCCAGGGCCTCCCCACCCTCACAGCAAAGCATTTCTCCCCAAGATCTCATCTCAATCTCCCCTCTTTCAGCTCAAAACCCTTCCCCCTCATCCTCTCCCTGCACTCCCTGATCAAGAGCCCCTCCCCAGCTTTCCCATAGTCAGTGGTAATGTTTCCATAGATCGACTGTGTCCTTCACAAAACCTCTTTTGTCCCAAAACCCAAGCATTCCATCCTGTTTTCTATTTTTACTGTAACACAAAAATTTCATTTCTGACAAAGCTGGTGTCGAGCTGCCTGCCTGACAATAAATATAATCACACTTAAGTTAATGGGCAGGACACCAAACCCAAAAGCTTTTATTTTCATTAAGCTTCATTAGATGTGGCATGTCTTTTATCAAATCTGTCTCCCATATTCACTTTATTTAAAAGTCCATCAGCCCCAGACTGCATAATATAATCTGCAAGGACAGACAATAAATTTATATTAAACATGGCAGCAAGTGGGGACACAAATTCCTGAGAAAAATAAATATAGTCAAAACCCCTTTTTAGAAGGGATCTTGAAAGGACATGCAAAATGAAGAGAAGTTAATAATTCAAAGTGTGGGGGGGATTATTTTTCAAATGGGAGAAAGAGATCAACTAATTTAGTTAAAACAAAATAAAATAAAACAGAAAAATAAAGTCTTAAAGCCTCTGATATCACCACCTCTCCTAACAGGCAATCTACTGACACCCTGATCTATGGTTTTCAGCTCAAAGAGGGGAGATTGAGATGAGATCTTGGGGAGAAATGTTTTGCTGTGAGGGTGGGGAGGCCCAGGTTGCCCAGAGCAGTGGTGGCTGCCCCATCCCTGGAGGTGTTCAAGACCAGGCTGGATGGGGCTTGGAGCCCCTGATCCAGTGGGAGGTGTCCCTGCCCATGGCAGGGGGTGGGACTGGATGGGCTTTGAGGTCCCTTCCAACCCAACCCATTCCATCATTCTATGAAAACCCAAGTCAAAAGTATTCAGATGAACTTTGTGGCTAAACATTTAGATGTCTTGAATAGCTGACCACAGTACCCAGGTTATAATCAACTTCCAATTATGCAAACTACACACCAACAGGCACAACCCAGGGCCCCAAGGACTTCCCATATGGTTGAACTGAGCTTTCCCTCACCCTCACTGTGCTCTGCCACCTTTAGGAGCCATGGTTGGGACACACACAAAAGAAAAGGTTCTGAGCATACAATTTCAGGACATACAAAGGCACAATTTTCAAGGCTGTAGAGATGCTACTGATCTGAATCCTTCTGGCTGGGGCTGAGTGTATTCACAGAATCATTAAGGTTGGAAAAGATCTCTAAGCTCATCCAACCCAACCATCAGCCCAACCCCACCATGCCTGCTAAACCAGGTCCCCAAGTGCCACAGCTGCCACTGTTCAGGTGATAGAAACCCCTCCTGAATCCCACAGCTCATTGTCTACCCCCTTGGTGACTCCAGAACCTAAAACCTCACATCTTGCAGCACCAAGCTGCCCAACTCTACCTGACTCTTTGTCTGCACACAGAGGGAAAGAGAGGAGAGAGATCAGGACCAATCTCCTCTTCCACTCCCAAACCCCCACAAGCAGGCAGCTGGCTCTAAGACAAAAGCTTTATTTAGTTCTTCCTGTACAGCTTTAAAGTCTGCACCTTTATGTTCAATTGAAAAGCCTCAGGTGCAGGTGAGGTAACATCTCTCTGCAAGCACCCGAGGTGACCCCAGCTTGGGAGAGAACACCACAAGCTGCAGCATCCTAAGGACAGATTTGTCTCTGCACAAGGCAGCTCGTCCCCTTCTGCTCATCCTGCTGAGGGTGTTGCTTGTCCACAGGCAGCGCTGCCTCACACAGAAGCCTCCTGAGACCTCAGTCCATCAAGCTGGTGCTGCAAACCAATGGAGCACATCATTCCCCAAGCCAGGGACCCCAAGACTTGACTTTTTAGCCAAGTTGCAACATGCCACAGCTCCAAATCCCCAAATCTGCACATCTGGTAGAAGCAGGGAGGTCGCTGTTTGCTGTTGCTTGCTTTCTGAGTTTGATTTAGAGTTATTAATGTCAGCCTCTGAGAGAAAAACACAACACCTTTGCTTTGTGTGAAAGAACTGCCAAGTTGGGTGTTTGCCTGGTGTTGTGTTCACCTGCAAGCACAGGACAAGAGGGTGCTTTTCAGTAAGGTCAGCTCTTTGGAGAATGCTGACCCACACAGTTGCAATGACCTTTCAAGCCATCAGTTAAACAACCAGCATTGCCTACGCTGAGAATTAAACCAAGATATCAGTGGCATTTCTTTGTCTGGAAGAAAAGAATTTATGTCTCACCGTGGGGCTGATCTAAAAATGACTGAAATCAGTAGAAAAACTTGCAGTGAAATTTTGATTGAAGTCTGATAGCCAAGGATCTGAGCAACACAAGGACTGCTTTCTAACCAGTTACCCTATGGAGTTGCAAGTATTAATTTATTTTGTATGATTAGTAAGTTATCTTAATTGCAGGTATTACTAAATATTATCAATTCAGGATGCATTTAAATGAAAATACACAACATGCTGCTCTTCTGAGCACAGTCTTGCAATGGAAGTCTTGTAAGACTAAATATAAAACTCAAGCTGTAAATAGCACCACAGGGAAAAAAGGGAAGAGCCCTGTGGAGGGCAGGAGGAGACACCGTGCCTTGTTGTGAACCTCAGGTTGTCATTACACAAAGCCAACCTTGGAGGCTTCAAGAGTGAGTGCAGAGGCTCCCTCTCAGTGACCTCTGTTAAGGAGCTCAGCTCGTGCCTAAGAGCTCTGCTAAGGATGTAGAGATGCCCAAGCACACGACTGGGTTTTATCTGCAATTCCCTGTTAAGAACAGCCTTTATTCAGGCTGGTAAATCACCCCCAGCTCCAGCCTCACAGCCTTCACAGGACCAGATCCTCTCAAAGACAGGCCAGTGTCAGATTAGCAGCAGGTCCTGCTGACACAGCCTGCTGAAAGCCTCTGATAAATGAGCCTCCTGCTGTTATTCCAGTCTAGGAGTGCACATGCCAGATTTGTTTGGCATAACAGGACTCTCTCAAATACAGAATCTATTTCCCAGCTCGCACAACCTTACTACGTTACTGCATGATTTGATAGAACTTCCTTCCACGTGTTCACTGGTGGCATTATCAGGACTGAAAGGGGTTACAAGAAAGCTGGGGAGGGGCTCTTGACGAGGGGCTGCAGGGAGAGGATGAGGGGAAGGGCTTTCAGCTGAAAGAGGGGAGATTGAGATGAGATCTTGGGGAGAAATTCTTTCTTGTGAGGGTGGGGAGGCCTCTGGTTGTCCAGAGAAGCTGTGGCTGCCCCATCCTTGGAGGTGTTCAAGGCCAGGTTGGGTGGGGCTTGGAGCCCCCTGATCCAGTGGGAGGTGTCTGGGATTGGAACTGGATGGGCTTTGAGGTCCCTTCCAACCCAAATTGTTCTATGATTCTATGAAAGAGGAGCGTGAGCAGCTGAACAATCTGAACAATCCTGGGATGGTGGGGTTTGCTCCAGCAGGAGGCACTTGCAGTAGGGACACCTGAAAATAGGAGTTTCACAGGCAGCCTTACACCTTTCTCTTGGCAGATGTTTCAACTTCTCCAGAAATAACACAACAGTCACAGCAGGAAGGAAAGGGCTCCAAACTGATGGTTTAGAAATATAAGGTTTGTCAGTGCAGATCAAGTCTCAATCCTCGAAGGAGTTTGTAGCCAAAAATACTATAAAGATCAGGTCACTCAGAAAGAAATAGTAAATCTGGGAAGTTAGAAACCTGCAAAGCTATGCATAGGGATAATGAGGGGCTGTTTCACTGCAAAGAATTACTTCCTGAAGCATTCCATTATCCTATATAACACAATTGATCACATTCAAGAAAGCAAGAGGATTTAATTCACCTATCAGCAAATCCTGCAGCTCCACTACAGAGTATTTAAAATGCAGTGCTTTGTCTGACAGGATGTTCCACCCACCCACCTCAGTGACACCCTGTCAGCCTCTGGGTAAGGTGGGAGCTGCTTCAAATTACCCAACTGGAAATGCTGCCACCCACAATGGCCCAGCCCAGCACCTCCAGAAGCAGCAAGAAGCCCCGCTGCAAACAGTGAAGGAGCAGCACACGGACAAGGAAAGAAACCTCTTCCAGGGTGACCATTCTGCAGCCAACACACACAGGTTTGCATTCCAAGCAGAACTCCAGACTTAAAGGCTTCCTATTATTTTAATTGCAGGTATGTTCATTATTTAAAATAAAGGCCCATTTTACAAGCAGCTCTTGAGCTCTACAACATCTCGTGGTTAATCTTGAACAGAAGGAAAATTGATGCCTGATAAATCCCACACATCAAGAACTTCAGCTTTGACAGAGCTGGAGATGATAAAATGGAGAAATACAGGTGCTAATTATCAAGTACTTGATTAAAATGAGGAAATATAATAATTGCTATTATCCTACAGGTACATCTGTAACAAATAGCTGAGTGTGTGTCCTATAAATCTGAATAAGAAGTTTTGTCTTTAGTGAAGGAGGAGCTCGCATACACTTTTGGCTGCTCCAGGTCTGAAATGAAGTGTTCCCAGCTTAAATCCAACACCTTAAGCCCCTTGATTAATCAGAGAATCAGGGACTCATAGAATAGTTTGGGTTGGAAGGGACCTCAAAGCCCATCCAGTTCCACTCCCTGCTGTGCCCAGGGACACCTCCCACTGGATCAGGGGGCTCCAAGCCCCATCCAACCTGGCCTTGAACACCTCCAGGGATGGGGCAGCCACAGCTTCTCTGGGCAACCTGGGCCAGTGCTTCAGGATTGATGAGAGTCCTTCCACATCAGGTATTGGAAACCATTAAGAACAGCAGCTCCTTCATTTCCAAGAATTAATCTCTCTGAAATTTCTTACGGCCTCTATTAGTGCTAAAGATGTTTGCGCTGCTCAAAGGTGACCTGGGTCACCCTCCCTTCCCTCTTAAGAACAGTTTCACCTTTCAAATAAGATATTTGAACAGGAAAAAGCACCATGTGCAGCAAACAGGACAAAATTACAAAAGCATTTCTTGTTGTCAGGAACTCAGAGTGAAATCTTTAATTATTTTACAAGATTACATGAATATTATAAATGATGAAACAAAAGTAACCAAGTGACCCTTTAGCATCGTCTGGGATAATGTTCTTTAAGGCATCCACGGAGGGACAGGATTTCAAGGCAATCTTGTCCTTCAGTGAAAAAAAAAAGACAATGTGACCTCAAGGCGTGCACCTTGGTGTCTGCTTTATTTTCAGAAAGGCTGACTCTGCAGAAACCTTTGTGGAAGCATTCCCAGAGGGCACTGTAGATTACACTGGGACAGCTGAAGTGTCCTGCTGCCAAGACAGGCAATTAAGAAAAACTAACAGAAAAGGATGAAAAAAAACCCTCAGCATCAGGAAACTTCACGTCAATGTTAAAAATAATGGATGGATTAAATGGAACCACACTCCGATTACTTCATGGAGAGAATTTATGGCACTTGATTTCACAGTGCTGAAGAATTACTCAGATAAACACAGTGGGTTTATTTGCCCATAATATTTGTTTTGCTTTCTGCATTAATCAAAAGTGTGTGGACACTCAGCTGACAAATGGAAACATTTCCCAATAGTTTTGTTTAAAAGACCCACTTAATTGGCAGTGATTTAGCTCCAAACATCTTTCAACTCAGCCACAAGTTAAAAAGTCATTTACTTCTTTGCTCACAAATGAGAAGGCAACCTGTAGTATAGGAATGCTCTGGAATTGCTTCCCCTGTCCCATTACTCCCCCTGGCCTCTTATTATACTGGGATCTTGCTAAACAGGGATCTCTAAGCAGGGAATGTGTTTATTCAACAGGGCAGCACAGGAGAAAAGGGCTTGGATGCAGAACCATATGACTCTACAGCAGACAATGAGTGGCTGGAATTAAATCCCTTTCTCAATTCCATGCACTTTTCCTTGCCTATGGAATGAGAATTTCCTTACCTAACTTCACTCTTTGGCAAAGGAGATGAGAGTTGTACTTGTGGAAGGGTTGTAAATGCAAAGCACTGGCTGCAAACGTTGTCCCAGTTGACTGAAACTGCTTGGCAGGACGCTTTGTTTTCAATCCTAGCTGGCTTCTCCATGAACACACCCTTTTCCTTGAGCTCACTGCTTTTCCAACCACATCCTAACCTTGAAAACAGACTGAGGGCACTTCAGTTTTAAATTGAAAATTCTGAAGTCAGTGCAGATCTTAGCAGGGATCCAGCTTTTAATTAACCAGCATCTTATCTCGCCCACCCTCAGACACCTTCATCTTATTGCATTTCTCCCACCCCATCGCAGCAACGCAGGGAGAGGGCAATGCACCACCTAAACGATGGCATCAGCATTTCTCCCTCATGCTAATAGGACAAATGACATCATATTTTCACAGTCTGACCTTTCTAAGCTTCTTACTCTTCTCAAATACGTAGAACAGCACTTTCTTTCTCCAGAAGGAAGATGGGGAAAGAAACCTCTTGATGCCAAAACGTGCGTTTAATG